>JAEIFT010000123.1:0-701636 GCA_018904225.1 Lordiphosa mommai | reverse complement strand
TTATAACTTTGAACTTGCTGATTGGCTTTATTTTCTTTTTTTTTTTTGCATTCATTGGTTCAGTATTTTGTAAGTCTACAACAATTTTTTATACCTGTTACAGAAATTTATTTTGCTTTAAATTTTTGATGGTGTGACCTTTAGACGCGGAGGTTGAATGAAAACATCAGACATGGAAAAACAAATATTTTTTTCATTGAACTAGCATGAGTATTTCTGACCACGCTTGTTATTTACAGGCGCGTGAACAAATTGAGGCTACCTTCTGTAAAAATTATTTTTTTACGCATGTAAAATATTTTTAGTTTTTTTTTTGCATTTCATTTGTATTGGTGGCAACTGAGAAACTTTATAAGTAACAATTCTCTACTAAGGCAAAATATGCTCATTGTCAAGTATGTTTCGTTCCCATTCTTTAAGTTCGAGAATACTAGATTCATGAATTTGAAACTTGAAAAAAACTGGAGAGAATTTAGCATCTTTTTCTAATTTTCAGACTGAAGTCTGGATATATTGAACATAGTGCAAAATAGATTGTTTTTCGCTTCTGATGTAAATGATTAACCATTTTTATACCCTTGCAGAGGTATATTAAAATTAAATGTTTGTAACGGTGAAGGAAGCATTTCCGACCACAGTAAAGTATATATATTCTCGATCAGCATGACGAGCTGAGTTCATTTCCGTTTGTCCGTTGTCCGTCCGTCCGTCTGTCCGTTGTCCGTCTGTTTCACCATGCTATCTCCTCCCTCAGTTTTATAGCTTTATCTGTAAACTTTTGGTACAAATACGCACATTTGTCGGAATCGGCCGGATCGGTGACTATCCCTATAGCTGCCATAGGAACGATCGGTCTAAAAACTAGTTCTAATGAGAAAAACTTTTTTGTTTTCCATCTCAGCGTCACCAATCAGTGGTATATAAGCTTTATATGCTTCCACTAATATTGAAAAAAATTTATCAAATTGGATGACTATAGCATATAGCTGCCATATAAACGGTCGGTCAAAGAACTAGTTCTAGTGAGAAAAACTTTTTTGTTTTCATCTAAGTTGAGCGTCACAGGTTCTCTTCAGTTCTATGTACTTTCACACTATTCAGAAAAAATTTAATACTAAACTATAACTATAGCTGCCATATAAACCGTTTGTCGGTCACAAATCGTGGTATATATCAGTTTTATATGCTTCCACAAATTCTGGAAAATTTACAAAATCGATGACTATAGCATATAGCTGCCATATAAACGGTCGGTCAAAAAACTAGTTCTAGTGAGAAAAACTTTTTGTTTTCCGTCGTAGCGTCACAAATCGTGGTATATATCAGTTTTATATGCTTCCACACAATTCTGGAAAAATTTATCAAAATCGGATGACAATAGCGTATAGCTGTCATAGGAACGATCGGTCAAAAAACTAATTCTAGTGAGAAAACTTTTTGTTATCAATGGTAGCGTCTTTCAAAGACTGCAGTAATTTAAAACATCGGCGTAGCCGTTTAGCCTTCTATTTTTTATGTTTCCGTTTCAAGAAGATGGAAGATCTAACCACTCATTTTCCGACCGATCGGTTCTATGCCAGCTATAAGATGTAGTCATCCGATCTGGTAGGTTCCAAAAATATTAGCAGAGTTTGCACCATAGATAATTTTTTTAATTTTTTTCCTCCATAAAGTTCTTTTTTAAGGTGTTCGAACACTCGGAAAAAATCGACTGGAAGAATTCAAAGATCTGGATGGAATTTATACTGTTTTGTCCCGAAAATTTCAGGTATATTTGTTCTTGGGTGTACCAAATTAGAAGTATAAAACATTCTTAAGTTCAAAAACGATCGTTTGTTTTATTTAAATTAGAACAAACATTTTGGAATCAAGAATTATTCGTACTTACAGTTAGCCGAAAATTCGGGACTTTGATAAGATCTTAAATATTATAAAGAAAGGTATTCAGTACTAATAATTTTTATTTTTAGTGCTAATTCGTGTTTAACCTGATATTTTCACATAGACTTTTAGTTGTGAAGTTAATCGAATTTAACAATCAAATTAAATGGTGCAAAATTCAGCTGCAAATCACTGAGTTCTAACGTTTGTTTTTGTGCTAAACATCAAATAATGGAAATACGGCGAGAGTGAATTTTCAGTAAGCTAACTTGTCTGCTCAAATTACTGGTTTAGATCAAAACCTAATTGAACGATATGCTAAATTATTTTAAGCGATATCTTCTGGATATAATATTAATATTGAAAGTTTAAGACATTCGCAGTTAATATAGCCAAAGACCTTACCACTAAATATTCGTGGTATTACCAACCTACCACTGTGCAGCGTGCAGCTGCATTCTCTCTCTCTCGCTCTCTTTTGTTATGTTCTTTCTGACTAACAAATAATTATTTTATTAAACTACATTTTCATTATTTGGGATTAAAAATATTCATATAATTAATATAATATCATTTTACTATATAATTATAATAATATTAAATTCTGATTTTTCGCCACAACATATGAGTTTTGAATATGAGCGGAATATCGTTCGTGAATTTGCAGCGCCAACTCGGCTCTGAATTCACCCATGAGTTTACTATTAGTAGGGAGCAATTGCTTCCGCTGGAACTGAAGGTTACTGATTCCATTTTATTATTAGAAAATTTGCAACCAAATATGTTCTATATTTCTGCTCATTAACTATTTTCTTTATCTTTATTCTATTTTTGCTGAATTATAAAAGAAATATTTACTTTCTTGAATAAAAAAAATACCAACGTAAAGACTATTCCAAATCAGAGCACTTAAATAAAACATACATTTTTGGTAACGGTTTAACGGCCTGATTCATTTCCATTTATATTGTAAATTAGTTCATGAAATGGGTTTTCGAAATCTTGAATTAGGCTTGGCAAATTTGTTAATTGAGGACATCAATGGCGATGCAATTATTTAGTTAAAACTCCTATAGAGCTGCTGTAGGGCTTATATTACGAAACTAACTCCTAAGATTAAAACTTTAAGTTAATCATATTTAATAAATAAATAAATATTTAACTTAAACTTTTTATTATTTAGATAAGAAAGTCCTAACTCCTACAACTGCTTCAGCCAACTTGTGGGATCGCAACTTCGCCGTTTCGAAAAGAATAATAAAAACAAATTGCATGTTTTTGTAGCGCCAGATCAAAAAAGCAGACGGGAGCAAAAGCAAATACTCACACTGTGCTCGGCAGAGACTTGGGCAATCAGTCGGCTGCTTTGACTCGAGGCTCGCTTATAAGGGTTGTTATGTGCAAATGTATGTAACAGACAGGAAGGAACTTTTAAATAAAGAGTTCAACCTGACTGACTAACTGATTGACTGACTGACTGATTGGTGACCGTCGCACAGCCCAAACCGTTAGAGATAGCAAGCTGAATTTTTATACCCTTGCATAGGGTATATAAATTGTCACGATGTTTGTAACGCATGAAGGAAGCATTCGGACCACATAAAGTATATATATTCTTGATCAGCATGATGAGATGAGTTCATTTCCGTTTGTCCGTCCGTCCTTCTGTCCGTCTGTCCGGATGACTATAGCATATAACCGCCGAAGATCAGTCTAAAAACTAGTTCTAATGAGAAAAATTTTTTTGTTATCAATGGTCGCGCTTTTCAAAACTGGTGGTATTTAAAAAACATCGGCGTAGCCGATGTTAGCCTCCATTTTTACTGTAGTTTCATCTTATTCCGTGAGTGAGTACCAAGGCGGAGCTTTGGAAAACTCCTATGGGAAAATGTGGAAAAATTCACGAACACTGTTGTATGAAACTTTTTTCGTTTATCATCCGATCAGCTTCAAACTATTTAAAAAAAATCAAAATAAAATTCAACAATAACTGCATACTCAATTTTTCGGAAAAATTAAACCACTACGCCCCCCCATGGGTGGAAAATGGGTTTAGCGATTAGTTTCAAACTCATTTTTGAAGCTAATCATACCCAAATTTGAAAGTCAGTCCAATGTGTTCTACCTATCGCTTTCCACCCTAAAACGAACCAAATCATGGGAATAGGGTCGTTTTTGGGATCAAATGAGATGTGTAGAACCCATAGGAGTGACTTTCAGAATTTTAAAAAATATCCCCCAAAAATACGAAAATGGTCGGAAAACTGTTTTATGACATTTTCACATTTTGGAAAATACGAAAACTGCCTAAAATTCATGAAAAAATAAGTTGTCCTTCATTCGATCGGCCCAAATTCTTTTAAAGCTCTATCTCTATTTGAAAGCTCTATCAATAAAATTGGAAAATTCACCCACCCATATTTCAAGCTGCACATACAAAAATATGAAACACATTGCTTTGAAATTTTTGAAAATTCCACGAAAGTCGGAAAATGGTCGGAAAACTGATATGGTTTTATCCGGTCAGCTCCAAATTTTATTTTTAAAGCTTTAAATAAAAAATTATTACTAAAACTGGAGGAAAAATATTGAAAAATTTGTTTTCCAATTTATTCGGATTCAAAATCATTTTCAAATCTACCCTTAGATGGATGAAACTCTTTTTATTTTCATTAGATTAGCTTCAATGTAGAGATTAGCTTTTTGAGCTCTACACAACAAAATGTTCCCAACGGGATTTTCCAATTTCGAAATAACTCGGAAAATTGGCTCATGCTCATGTTTAAATACTTAGGTTTTTACCGCGCGAGCGAAGCCGCGGGTATACGCTAGTGATATATAAAAATATTTTTGAATAGAAATATTTTCGAAAATTATAAATTTAAAATATTTTTTGGAGATAATTCGAAAAAATGCAACTTTCCGAAGGCCGCTTAGTAGTATGGCAGAGCTTTTTAAATTTGTTTTTTTGTTTTTGTTCTTAATTAATAATTTAAGAAAATAAAAAAAAAATGTTTGGAATTGAGGGCTGTTCAAAAGTTATCGGTCTGCCAATTAAGGACTCCCAAAAAGGTGAAAATACACGTGGCCGTGATTCCGGGACTCCAGGTTATTGGAAAATGAAATCGGTAAATGAGGTTATGATCAGAATTGATGTACTTGGTCCGTACCTCAATCATAAAATTACAACATTTTTTGAAAATTTGGCGGTCACTTAAAAAAATTTATTGATTTTCAACGATTTTTTTCTTGTAGTTTAGTGTAAAAAAATATAAAAATTTGTTTCCCCATGATTGAGGTACGGGCCAGAATTACATCAATTCTGCGTAGATTGCAATATGGCTGATCAAAATCGGTTCATTTGAACTGGCGCAATCATGGCTACCA
The DNA here is from genome assembly GCA_018904225.1 of Lordiphosa mommai. Classification (NCBI taxonomy): domain Eukaryota; kingdom Metazoa; phylum Arthropoda; class Insecta; order Diptera; family Drosophilidae; genus Lordiphosa; species Lordiphosa mommai. The sequence continues at coordinate 696,368 of JAEIFT010000123.1, read as the reverse complement.
GGTCGAAAATCGTGGTTTCGAAAAAACGCGGTTAAAGTTTTGATTAACGTAAAAAATACTCACATTAGCAAGAACTTGGTCCACTTAAAGGGTTTTATCTGCTAAACCATTTTGAAAATTTAAAAATGTTTTGAAGGGGTTGAAGCGGAATGTTTTAATAATAAAGGAAAACCAAAAATTCGAAAAAAAAATTTGTTCAAAGGTAGAAGACCCCTTAAAGCAGGAAAAATAGTTAAAATTTTTTTCACAATTTTTCTTTTTGTAGCACGGTCCTCAGCTTAAGCAAATCAGAAAGTTCAAGTATCATATATCATCATTTTTAATATGCCACAAAATTATCAAATTTAATTTTATATTTTCTAGAAGGGAGTCCACACCACTCCATCCCTCTGTACTTGCAATTTCTTTGGTTTTGTTTTTCAAGTTTTGTAGCAATTGTTTGCTTTTGTTTTTATTGATAACAGTTCTTCATTCTGTTGATTGTGTTGTTTGGGGGGATATTTGTTCCTTAATACCATTCCTCATCCCTTAACCCTCATTCCTCATCCCACGGTCTGAAATGGAATTTTGTCTCGTTTTGCTCTCGCTCTGAGGGGTCCTTGGGCTGCTTCTGCTTTGAGTGAGTCCCCATGGCCAGGGCCATGATTTATGGCCCTGACAAAGACAAGTGCAAAAGCAAATGAGAAATTCAAAACTCTTTTTAGCCCCCCCATGCACCTGGAAAAGACAAAAAAAAAGAGGAAAACAAATCAAAATGAAGCCCAACTTTAGAATCCATGTTTAGCAGCGGGGTATTGTGTGCAGGGCGAGAATTCCGCTGACTCAATTAGCGAGCTATAAATAGTTCACCGTGCTAGCTGCTCTTCATGGAATGCAGCAAAACTGAAAATATTCCATTGTTTTGCCGTGGCGAGGCAACAACACCAACAACACGCCAGACAATTAAAACGCCAGCCAGGCGCAAGGCGAAGCGGAGCGAAGTGAAGCAGGGCACAGCTTTTCGTTTTAATTATGACAAGTTAGGAAGCAGTGCACCATTATCTACAACAACATCAGCAGCAGCAACAGCCCCCACAAAAAAAAAATGTAAGCTAGTCGAAAAAATAAAAACGAGAAGGAAGCTAACTTCGGACTGTGCCGAGTTTTTAATACCTTGAAAAACTTTGCTCCAACTGATTTAACCGGTAAAATATATAGGGGATATAGATATCAGATATTTAAAATTTTAAATCATTGATAATTAAAATTGATTCCAGAAAAAACTTTTCTTAGTAAAACACATTTTACGACCGATCGCCCAGGCAGCTATGCTTAGTCACCGATTTTGATAATTTTTCGAAGTATAGCATATAAACTAATAAACCAAGATTGGGGGACGCTACGTGGCAAAAAGCCACTAGAAGTAGTTTTTACCGTCCGGTTTACATGGCGTATGCTTAGCACCGATGATAATTTTTCAGAATTATGGGAAACAAAAAACAAAATATACGTGGGCGTACGATGGAAATTTTCCTCCCAGATAATTTTCGACCGACGTTCTATTGTGATCCGATTTTGATACATTCGAATTGAGATAGAGACTCTGTGCAAATTCGGTGAAAGCGAAACGTAATGGCGTAATTGAAAGTTTGAAAAGGATAACGAAGCCGTCAGGGAATCTTGCAGAACTTTGCAGTCAATGAACATTTTGTTTTAAATTATTTACTACGATGTAGTTAAGGGAGGTTGTTAGGCCCCCGGATGCCTTTTGAAACCGTATCGATACAAAGCTAAATTGGGAGAGCCCTAACTGCACAGTTGTTTTTGTAAAGCATTTGGAAACGAGAAGGCAAAGCTAACTTCGACTGTGCCGAAGTTTTAATACACTTGAAAAACTTTACTCCAACTGATTTAACCGGTAAAATATATATAGGATATAGATAGCAGATATTTAAAATTTCTAAAACATTGATAATAAAAATTTGATACCATAGAAAAAAACTTTTCTTAGTAAAACACATTTTTCGACCGATCCTTCCTATGGCAGCTATATGCTATATTCATCCGATTTTGATAAAATCTTCCAGAATTGTGTTGACACATATAAAACTAATATATACCAAGATTGGTGACGCTACAATGGAAAATAAAAAAGTTTTTCCCACTAGAACTAGTTTTTCGACCATTTCTCCGTTTCGACCGTTTATATTTTATATGACAGCTATATGCTATATTCATTCGATTTTGATAAATTTTTTCACAAATATGTAAAATCATCTAAAACTAATATGTACCAAGATTGATAACGCTACAATGGAAAATAAAAAAAGTTTTTCTCACTAAGACTTATTTTTCGACCGATCGTTCCTATGGCAGCTATTAGATATAGTCATCCGATCCGGCCGGTTCCCACATATTAGTTGCGTGCAGTAAAAAGAAGACATTGTGCAAAGTTTCAGCTCGATAGCTTTAAAACTGAGGGACTAGTTCGCGTAGAAACAGACAGACAGACAAACGGACAGACAGACGGACAGACGGACGGACGGACAGACGGAATTGAACTCAGCTCGTCGTCCTGATCAAGAATATATATAGTTTATGGGGTCGGAAATGAATATTTCTATGCGTTACAAACTTCTGGGCAAAATTTATATACACTTTTCAAGTGTATAAAAATAGAAGGCTAACATCAGCTACGCCGATGTTTTAAATACCGAAAAGAGCTACCATTGATAACAAAAAAGTTTTTCTCACTAGAATTAGTTTTCAGACCGATCGTTCCTATGGCAGCTATATGCTATAGTCATCCGATTTTGATAAATTTTTTCGAAATTATGTGAAAGCATATAAAACTAATATATACCAAGATTGGTGACGCTACGATAGAAAACAAACAAGTTTTTCTCACTAGTAGTTTTTTGACCGACCGTTTGTATGGCAGCTATATGCTATAGTCATCCGATTTTGATACATTTTTTCAGAATTGTGTGGAAACATATAAAACAAATATATACCAAGATTAGTGACGCTACGATGGAAAACATAAAAGTTTTTCTCACTAAAACTTATTTTTCGACCGATCGTTCCTATGGCAGCTATATGAAATAGTCATCTGATCCGGCTGGTTCCGTCTGTCCGTCTGTCTGTCTGTCTGTTTCTACGCGAACTAGTCCCTCAGTTTTTAATCTATCGAGCTGAAATTTTGCACAGAGTCTTCTTTTTACTGCACGCAACTAATATGTCGGAACCGGCCGGATCGGATGATTATATCATATATCTGCCATAAGAACGATCGGTCTAAGAACAAGATCTAGTTAAAAAAACTTTTTTATTTTCCAGCGTAGCGTCACGAATCTTGGTATATATTAGTTTTTATATGCGTTAACACAATTCTGGAAGATTTTATCAAAATCGGATGACTATAGCATATAGCTGTCATATATATTTAAATTTGAAACATTTTTTGTTTTGATTTTTTTGTTTTGCATTATTATTATTGCGTAGACATTCCTCTTTCATACCCCTCAATCCATTTTCCAATATTCGAAATACTTTAGAAGATATAGCCATTTTAGTGGAGCAATGTTCTTGCTAAAGTGAGTATTTTCTACGTTGCTTAAAACTTTAAACGCGTTTTTCTCGAAACCACGTTTTTTGACCTGGTAGCCATGATTGCGGCAGTTTTACTGAACCGATTTTGATTAGCCATGTTACAATCGACGCATTATTGATGTAATTCTGGCTCGTATTTCAATCAAGAGGAAAATCGTATTTTCACTATTTTTTTTAACACTAAACTACAAAAAAAATCTAAAAAATCGAAATTTTTTTTGTTTAATGCGCGCCAATTTTTTAAAAAAATATTGAAAAATATGATTGAGGTACGGGCCAGAATTACATCAATTCTGATCATAACCTCATTTACAGATTTCAATTCCAATAACCTGGAGTCTCGGAATCATGGCTACCACCTCTACACAGAACAAAAATTCCCGGATATTTTTTTCGCTCTTTTAACCCTTGACGGTTTCTCGAACGTTCTTGGCTACCAGCTTATATGGCAGCTATATGCTATAGTCATCCGATTTTGTTAAATTCTTCCGGAATTGTGTGAAGGGATATAAAACTAATATATACCAAGTTTGGGAGGCTTACGATGGATGACAAAAAGTTTTCACGAAGCTAGTTTTTGACCGACCTTTATTGGCGGCTTTGTCCCGGTGGATAAATTTTTCCAGAATTGTGTGGGATATAAAACTAATATATACCAGATTGGGGACGCTACGTGGGGAAAACAAAGTTTTTCCACTAGAACTAGTTTTTACTGACCGGCAGCTATATGCTATAGTCATCCGATTTTGATCAATTTTAGAATTGTGTAAAGGGATATAAAACTAATACCAGTTTGGTGACGCTACGATGGAAAACAAAAGTTTTTCTCACTAGAACAACTTTTCCTCCCGTTCCCTATGGCAGCTATATGATATAGTCATCCGATCCGCCGATTCCGACAAATGTGCAGCCTATGTGTATTTAAAGACTTTTTGCAAAGTTTGGTCAAAGATAGCTTTAAACGAGGGAGGAGATAGCATAGAAACAGACGGACGGACAGACGGACAGACGGACAGACGGACAGACGGACATGGCTATATAGACTCAGCTCGTCGTGCTGATCAAGAATATATTAGTTTATGTGGGTCGGAGATGCCCTCTCTCAAACAAACCTATCGTGAAATTTTAATATACCCCCAAAAAAAAAGTGTGATCTAATCCCGACAGATAGATTGAAATTTAATAATTTTAATAGTTCATAAAAATTAAATAAACAAAAGTATAAAGGATGACTCCACCTCAGAGGCCATTCGTGTGCGAAAATCAAAGAATTTAAATAAACAAAGAAAGAAAGAAAATATAACGAAAAACTAATGGATAATTTCCGCATACCACGAAAAGTGAAAGCTACAAGTTAAGTTAGCAAAAATTATAAAAAAGAAAAAATAATATTTGGACTCCAAGGCACATGCACTTGGACGAAGTAAGACAGCGGCGTTTGGTGGCCGTGTTGAAAAGCTAATGGCAAATATAAAAAATAATAAGAAATATAAAATTGGGGAGGTCTTTACTTGACCAGGAGTCGAAAGCAACTGAAGATGAAACCAGCTACAATTGAAACGCAAACACCAAATGTCATTTTGACAGTTGAGTAAAAGGTAAAGTGATGCGTGAAAAAAATGTGGGCAAATTTATAAAAAATTACACAAGACAAAGAATGGCAAAATGAATCTACTTTGAGATATAAACTGGGTACTCACCAATAACATTATCGCTGGGAATGCGCTCTGAGAATATTCTCAATGCATTCTAAGTCTATTCAGATACCGAAAAAGAGCTTTGAGAATGTGCAAGGGGCTGCCAGGGGTCTTAGAATTTTAAAATCTGTTTGATAATTCTAAGAGGTGCCTGCGAGAATTGAGCACACAATTTAAAAATAGAAGGCTAAAATCGGCTACGCCGATGTTTTAAATACCCTTGCAGTTTTTAAAAGGCGCTACCAATGATAACAAAAACGAGAAGGCAAAGCTAACTTCGACTGTGCCGAAGTTTTAATACACTTGAAAAAATTTTACTCCAACTGATTTAACTGGAAAAATATATATAGGATATAGATATCAGATATTTACAATTTTTAAATCATTGATAATAAAAATTTGATACCATAAAAAAAAAACTTTTCTTAGTAAAACACATTTTCCGACCGATCGTTCCTATGGCAGCTATATGCTATAGTCATCCGATTTTGATAATTTTTTCGTAATTATGTGAAAGCATATAAAACTAATATATACCAAGATTAGGGGACGCTACGATGAAAAAACAAAAAAGTTTTTCTCACTAGACGTAGTTTTTTGACCGATCCGTTTATATGGCAGCTATATGCTAAAGTGATCCGATTTTGATAAATTTTTTCAGAATTGTGTGGAAACATATAAAACAAATATATACTACGATTGGAGACGCTACGATGGAAATCAAAAAAGTTTTTCTCACAAAGACTTATTTTTCGACCGATCGTTCCTATGGCAGCTATATGCTATAGTGATCCGATTTTGATTCATTTTTCCAGAATTATGTGAAAGCATATAAAACTAACATATACCAACATTAGTGACGCTACGATGGAAAACAAAAAAGTTTTTCAAACTAGAACTTGTTCTTAGACCGATCGTTCCTATGGCAGCTATATGATATAGTTATCCGATCCGGCCGGTTCCGACATATTAGTTGCGTGCAGTAAAAAGAAGACTCTGTGCAAAATTTCAGCTCGATAGCTTAAAAACTGAGAGACTAGTTCGCGTAGAAACAGACAGACGGACAGACGGATAGACAGACGGACGGACGGACAAGCGGAAATGAACTCAGCTCGTCGTCCTGATCAAGAATATATATAGTTTATGTGGTCGGAAATGAATATTTCTATGCGTTACAAACTTCTGGGCAAAATTAATATACACTTTTCAAGTGTATAAAAATTTTCTCAATAGAACTAGTTTTTAGATTGATCGTTCCTATGGCAGCTATATGCTATAGTCATCCGATTTTGATCAATTTTTCACGAATTGTGTGAAAGCATATAAAACTAATTTATAACACGATTGGTGACGCTACGATGGAAAACAAAAAAGTTTTTCTCACTAGAACTAGTTTTTGGACCGACCGTTTATATGGCAGCTATATGCTATAGTCATCTGTTTTTGATGAATTTTTTCGGAATTGTGTGGAAGCATATAAACCTGATATATACCACGATTGGTGGCGCTACGATGGAAAATAAAAAAGTTTTTCTCACTAGAACTAGTCGGAAATGCTTCCTTCTATGCGTTACAAACATCGTGACAATTTTAATATACCCTCTGCAAGGGTATAAAAAAAAATGAAAGAAATAATTTGAAAAACTTTGCGGCAGTTCTATTATTGAAAACGAGAACGTAAGTTGAATTCGGCCCTGCACGACTTCGATATACCCGTTACTCAGGGTAAGGTTGCCCAAATTGTGGGAGATATGAGGAATTTTTCAAATTGCGGGGGCGGGAACTTTTCTATCTTTCATCTGATCGAAAAATGATGTATGGCGGATCGATTGGAAATGATGATTAAAATATATGTCTAGACGGTTCGAACAATCTATTTTCAAAATTGTGGGAGATATGAGGTTTTTTCATATTGCGGGGGCGGGAGGGGGCGTGGCAAAAATTTGAAACAAACTTGATCTGCGTGCAGAAGATACAAGTCTACACTGAAAATATGGTAGCTCTAGCTCCTATAGTTCCTGAGATCTAGGTGTTCATACAGACGGACGGACAGACAGACATACAGACAGACAGACGGACAGACGGACAGACGGACATGTCTATATCGACTCGGCTATTGATGCTGATCAAGAATATATATACTTTATGGGGCGGAGCGGGGGCAGAAGTTCTGATCTATTTAACGTTTCCATTTGTCAAAAAACTATATGGATACCCTTCTTTAAAATCTTTAAAGTTAAACTAACAAAATTGAAGATTTTTTAACGGCGTCAAATAAATTTTTGATTGGTTCAACTTTAATGAATCGTTATCCTATATGGGGAAATCCAAAATATTAACTCATTAAAAAAAAAAAATGTAGAAATTAGGGGGTGGAAGATTTGACATTTTAAGGGACATTGGTATTTTTAAAATCGTATAACTATGACAAAACTTTATCGATTTTAAATTGTGAATATGTCATTTTAAAGCATTTTTCATGTACTTTTTGAAAAAAAATAGCAAAAATAAAAAAAATCTCAAACTTCCATTTCAAAATTAACCGTTATTTTTCAATTTTGTCCCAATGGGGTAATTAAAAAAAAATTAATTTTATTTGAAAAGCTAAGGTTATTTCCAATAAAATGTGTAAATATGATCAGTGGACAACAATTACTTTAGGAGAAATGTAATTACAAAATTAATAATGTACTTATGTCCGTCTATTTCATGCTATCTTTTCCCTCAGTTTTTAGCTAATCTTGACCAATCTTTCCAAAATGTCTTTAAATACAAAAACGCTGCACATTTGGCGGAACCGGCCGGATCGGATGACTATAGCATATAGCTGCCATAGGAACGATCGGTCCAAAAACTAGTTCTAATGAGAAAAACTTTTTGGTCTTTCTTCGTAGCGTTACCAAACTTGGTATTTATAAGTTTTATATGATTTCACACAATCATAATAAAATTTATCAAAATCGGATGACTAAAGCGTATAGCTGCCATAGGAATTTTTTAATAATATACAAAAACTGCAGGGTATTTCCTAAACTTATTGTTGTCCCACTATCATATTTACACTTTTATAGAAAATAACCTTAGCTTTTAAAAAAAAAAAAATTTTTTTTTTTAAATACTACATTTAGTTCAAAATTTAAAAAAACAGTTAATTTTGAAAAATAGGGGTGAATTTTATTTTTGTTATTATTTTTTAAAAGTACATGAAAAATGCTTTAAAATGACAATGGGCATTTCTTTTCTGACGTGACGTGACATTCGTACGATAAAATATTTAAAAAATATGAAAGAGACAAGTTAAAAAAATTTTTCTTAGATTTTTGATAGTAATTCTTAGCACTTTTTTAGAAAAAAATTATAAAAATCGACCCAGAGGATTCAAAGAAATCGTAAAAATATGCCCTGACGTGACGTTACCTAAAACGGAAGTGGGGTTTTGACTCGGACTACAAAATTGCTAAACTCTGCGAATTGAGAAAACTCTTTAGTATGAAACTTTTTCAGTGTTTTTAGGAATAATATAAGTTTATTTCAATTTACCAAATATAAATCTCATTTCTCGTTCTTTTTATTACCGTTTTTATATCTGACGTGACGTTACTGACGTGGATGTTACTTAAATTTCATTAACTAATTTTTAAGTGAAGAAAATTTTTCTTAAATTATTCAACCCAACAAAAAAATCATTTTTAATTGTAGCTAAAATTTTGCGAAAAGAGTGGAATTGCTTAATGACTCTGAGAGCTGTAAATCGAAAAAGAGAAAATGCACTGAAAAACTCCAAAACGTAAATTTGTACTTTCTAGCCCGATATATCGCTATCTGTTATAAAGGGAAGCTTTAAACTCATTAATTAAAAATAATTTGCATATTTATTTTTCTAAATCAAGTAAGAAACAACTTTTAATGAACTTTTAATTTTTCGGTCATGGTAGACTTTTCCTGCGGAGTTGCCCATATTCACAATTTAAAATCGATAACGTTTATTTTTTAAATTATTATTATTAATTCAATATTTCTAAAGTTATTGTTGTCCCACTATCATATTTACACATTTTATAGAAATGACCTAAGCTTTTCAAAAAAATTAAATTTTTATACCCGTTACTCGTAGAGTAAAAAGGTATACTCTTAAGTTCGTGCAAAATGTAGTAACAGACAGAAGGAAGCATTTCCGACCCCATAAAGTATATATATTCTTGATCAGCATCAATGGCCGAGTCGATATAGACATGTCCGTCTGTCCGTCTGTCCGTCCGCCCGTCTGTCCGTCCGTCTGTATGAACACCTAGATCTCAGAGACTATAAGAGCTAGAGCTACCAAATTTTCAGTGTAGACTTGTATTGTCTGCACGCAGATCAAGTTTGTTTCCAAATTTTCTGCCACGCCCCCCCCCCCCGCAATTTAAAAAATACCTCATATCTCCCACAATTTTAAAAAAAAGATTGTTTGAACCCTCTATACATATACTTTCATAATACCCCACTATCGATCAGCCATACTTCATTTCCTGATCAGATGAGCTATAGTAGAGTTGCCTCCCCCGCAAATTGGAAAAAAAAAACTCATATCTCCCACAATGTGGACATGTTGATATCCTGAGTAACGGGTATATCGAAGTCGAGCAGGGCCGACTTAAACTTACGCTCTTGTTTTTTTTAAAAATACCCATTTGGGACAAAATTGAAAAATAACGGTTAATTTTGAAAAATATTGGTGAATTTTAATTTTTTCTTATTTTTTTCAAAAAGAACATGAAAAATGCTTTAAAATGACATATTCACAATTTAAAATCGATAAAGTTTTGTCATAGTTATACGATTTTAAAAATACCAATGTCACTTAAAATGTCAAATCTTCCACCCCCTAATTTCTACAATTTTTTTTTTAATGAGTTAATATTTTGGGAATTTATTACCTTCATATAGGATAACAATTCACCAAAGTATGAAGCCAATCCAAAAATTTTCATTTTTTGACTGGGACGTTTGAGAAAGAATGCCCCATATTAATTTTGCCCAGAAGTTTGTAACGCATAGAAATATTAATTTCCGACCCCATAAACTATATATATTCTTGATCAGTACGACGAGCTGAGTTCATTTCCGCTTGTCCGTCCGTCCGTCTGTCCGTCTGTCTGTTTCTACGCGAACTAGTCTCTCAGTTTTAAAGCTATCAAGCTGAAATTTTGCACAGAGTCTTCTTTTTACTGCACGCAACTAATATGTCGGAACCGGCCGGATCGGATGACTATATCATATAGCTGCCATAGGAACGATCGGTCTAAGAACTAGTTCTAGTTAGAAAAACTTTTTTGTTTTCCATTGTAGCGTCACTAACTTTGGTATATGTCAGTTTTATATGCTTCCACATAATTTTGGAAAAATTTATCAAAATCGGATCACTATAGCATATAGCTGCCTTAGGAACGATCGGTCGAAAAATAAGTCTTTGTGAGAAAATCTTTTTTGATTTCCATCGTAGCGTCTCCAATCGTAGTATATATTTGTTTTATATGTTTCCACACAATTCTGAAAAAATTTATCAAAATCGGATTACTATAGCATATAGCTGCCATATAAACGGTCGGTCAAAAAACAACTTCTAGTGAGAACGAGAAGGCAAAGCTAACTTCGACTGTGCCGAAGTTCTAATACACTTGAAAAAGATTACTCCAACTGATTTAACCGGTAAAATATATAAGGAGATATACATATCAAATATTTACAATTTTTAAATCATTGATAATAAAAATTTGATACCATAAAAAAAAAACTTTTCTTAGTAAAACACATTTTCCGTCCGATCGGTCTAATGGCAGCTATATGCTATAGTCCTCCGATTTTGATAAATTTTTTCGAAATTATGTGAAAGAATATAAAACTAATATATACCAAGATTGGAGACGCTACGATAGAAAAAAAAGTTTTTCTCACTAGAAGTATTTTTTTGACCGACCGCTTATATGGCAGCTATATGCTATAGTCATCCGATTTTGATAAATTTTTCCGAATTGTGTCAAAGCATATAAAACTAATATATACTAAGATTGGAGACGCTACGATGGAAAACAAAAAAAAAGTTTTTTCTCACTACAAGTAGTTTTTTGACCGTCCGTTTCTATGGCAGCTATATGCTATAGTCATCCGATTTTGATCAATTTTTTCCAGAATTGTGGGGAAACATATAAAACTAATATACACCACGATTGGTGACGCTACGATGGAAAAAAAAAAAGTTTTTCTCACAAAGACTTATTTTTCGACCGATCGTTCCCTATGGCAGCCATATGAAATAGTCATCGATCCGGCCGGTTCCGCATATTAGTTGCGTGCAGTTAAAAGAAGATCCTGTGCAAAATTTCAGCTCGATAGCTTTAAAACTGAGGGACTAGTTTGCGTAGAAACAGACAGACAGACGGACAGACGGACGGACGGACAAGCGGAAATTCAGCTCGTCGTCCTGATCAAGAATATATATATTTTTATGGGGTCGGAAAAAAACGTTTTTATACACTTGTACCGAATTTAACGCATAAAATATTCATTTCCGACCCCATAAACTATATATATTCTTGATCAGGACGACGAACTGAGTTCATTTCCGCTTGTCCGTCCGTCCGTCTGTCTGTCTGTCTGTCTGTCTGTTTCTACGCAAACTAGTCCCTCAGTTTTAAAGCTATCGAGCTGAAATTTTGCCAGTCTTTTACTGCACGCACAAAGATAAGTTTCTTTACTGCACCAACTAATGATTCCGCAGAATCGGATACTATACATATAGCTGCCATAGGAACGATCGGTCGGAAAATGTGTTTTACTAAGAAAAGTTTTTTTTATGGTATCAAATTTTTATTATCAATGATTTAAAAAATTTTAAATATTTGATATGTATATCCTATATATATTTTACCGGTTAAATCAGTTGGAGTAAACTTTTTCAAGTGTATTAAAACTTCGGCACAGTCGAAGTTAGCTTTGCCTTCTCGTTTTTTTATCGTAGCGTCCCTAATCTTGGTATATATTAGTTTATATATTAGCTTACACATAATTTTGAAAAGAATTATCAAAATCGGATGACTATAGCATATAGATACTATAGGGCCGATCGGTCGGAAAATGTGTTTTACTAAACATAGTTTTTTTTATGGTAGCAAATTTTTATTATCAATGATTTAAAAACTTTAAATATCTGATATCTATATCCTATATATATTTTTCCAGTTAAATCAGTTGGAGTAAAGTTTTTCAATTGTATTAAAACTTCGGCACAGTCGAAGTTAGCTTTGCCTTCTCGTTTTATTGCTGTTTACGACAAATACTTATGCAGCGAGTATGACATCACCTTATCTTAGTCAAATATCAAAGCTGATCCTCACATGTCTTGGAATAACATAAATTTTTGATTAAGGTCACCCAACAACTTGTTACTTTCTCATATAATGCTTAACCAAAACCACACCAAATCGAGTTTTGAAGTATCTTAACGATTAGCCAAAACATTGAGCTTGTGTTATATGCCATCATTTACTGGCCATTTCCTCGTATAAGTATTCTACACTCGCACTCATATGCCACGTAAAATGCTGCTACAAAGTAACGCCAAAGCTTAACGACGGAAACACTTAAAATGCGTCAAACGGCGCCAACGGTCATAACGTAACATGACAAAACACGGAACCCGGAGTAAAAGGCCAAGCAAAAATCTTGGCTTAGAACATTTGGTGCAGGTCGTAAACCATCCAAGCCAACTTTATGACGTTGGACGCTGTCGATGCCTTTTGGTCTACTCGTTGGTTGTCTCATTGATGATGATTTATTGCTGCTGCTGCTGCTGCCGGTGCTGCAAGATGCCAAAAAAGAAAAGGGAAAACAAATTGATGATGCGGTTGACTGACATTCATGGATGCCATCAGAGTTGTTCACATTGAGAGCCTAATTCGATGCAGCTTCAATTACTCTAGCTGAAAATTGTAGGGACAGTGGATCATATCGTCATGATGAGTCAAAAAAGGTATTCTGGTTTCTAACACAAATTATTATGTATGCTAAGCTCTGGTGCATATTTATAAACGTACCAACTTTTTCCACCCTGCTACAAACAGAAATGCAAAAAAGTGTAAATGAGAAGTGAAAAGGAATAAAAAATATCCCATTAGAAAGGCAGGACAGCTAGAACAATATTATCTCTGTTTGGCTTATATGAAAGTATTTAATTTTCGTCTGGTGCATAATTATAAACGCACTTTGCTTTATTCGGTAATCACACCCGGTTCTTGCTGAGCACGCTATTTTACACAAGATTCATTGATACTCAAAAAGGTCGCAGAAGAAAAAAGAACCAAACCCAAAACTTACTGACTGTGATTAGCGTCGAATAATGCATAAAGAAAGAAATTCGATCAAGACGGCCAATGACTAGGGGAATTTTTTAAATTCATCTGGCAACATCCAAAACTTGAAATTAAATTTTTCGGATTTTATTTAAATTTTTTGCAAACCAAAACTTTCTATTTTAAATGGTGAGAGTAAGGTTTTTTGGTTTTGCCTTATAACAGTGTCCTTATGCCCTTATAACCTTTAACTCCTAATTTTTCTTCCCTTGGGGTATTTTTACCCAAGTAAAAAAATTTGTTTTTTTCATTATTTTTCCTGTAAATGGGGCATTTTGCGACTTTGCTAGTGGATTTTCCAGGGTTGGAACACTATTTGTCCATGTATTAGTCCCATAGAGCTTATAAATCGCATTTCATGCATATCGGCTAAAAAATAACGTTTGTCCCTCACTTTTTGACCATGTAGACGGAATTTCCCAAATTTTAAAATTTTGTTTTCCTTTATTTGGTCTATAGAACTTACTTATCATAAAAATTTGGACATGGACCATTTTCCGACCTTGGAGATGTTTTTCCCAAATAAGCAAATTACTTTAATATTTATTTAGATTTTAATTTTATTTAGATCGGCTGAAAAATAAATCTTGTTTTTGAACCCAACACCGCCTTCACATTTGTCTTACTTAGGGGTGGATTTTACGAAATTAGAAACATTTTTTTATCGAATTTGATACAGATCGATAATTCAAACTAATTCTTTCGAATTTGATCAAAATCGAATGACTATATCATCTAGCTATCATATAAAAAATGGTACACAAAATTAATTTTAGTAAGAAAAACTTTATTTTTTTTAAGGTAGGATTCATAAACTCATCAATTCCTGTTATATAATTTTCTTAAGTATGATCAAAGTTGGATGACTATATCATCAAGCTGTTATAGAAAAAAGGTACAGAAAATACTTTAAAAAAATAGTTTAAAAATCAGTTTTTATTAAGTAAACTGTCTTATTTTCTAAGGTAGCATTCTCAGACTCAGCAGTTATCAGTTTTATGGGTTTAAAAATAATTTTGTAAAGTATTATCAAAATTGGATGACTATATCATCAAGCTGTCATAGAAAAAATGGTACAGAAAACTGTTAATGGTAAGAAAAACTTTTATATTTGTTAAGGTATGATTCTTAAAGTCATTGTCAATCTATTTCAATTGCTGTAATATAATTTTCTTAAGTTTGATCATAATCTGATGACTAAATTATTTAAAAAATGATTTTTTATTAAGTAAACTATCTTATTTTATAAGGTAGCTATCTCAGACTCAGTAATTATCTGTTTTGTGTGTTTAAAAATAATTTTAGTAACTATGATCAAAATCGGATGACTATATCATCTAGCTGTCATAGAAAAAATGGTACAGAAAACTGATTTTAGTAAGAACAACTTTTTTATTTTCTTAGCAAGCAATCTCAGACTCAGCAGTTATCAATTTTATCCAATTTTAAAAGATTCTGTTAAGTTTGATTCAAATCGAATGACTATATCATTTAAAAAATCAGGGTTTATTAAGTAAACTGTCTGATTTTCTAAGGTAGCATTCTCAGACTCAGCAGTTATCAGTTTAATGGGTTTAAAAATAATTTTGTAAAGTATTATCAAAATTGTATGACTATATCATCAAGCTGTCATAAAAAAAATGGTACAGAAAACCGTTAAAGGTAAGAAAAACTTTCTTATTTCTTAAGGTAGGATTATAAAACTCATTAAGAATCCATTTCATTTGCTGTTATATAATTTCCTTAAGTATGATCAAAATCAGATGACTATATCTTTAAGCTGTCATAGGAAAAATGGTACAAAAACCCGTTTATGGTAAGAACACTCTCTTATTTTGTATGTTAGGATTCTAAAAACTATTTAGAAATTTATTTCAATTGCTTTTATATAATTTCGCTAAGTATGATTAATAACGCATGAAAATATCAATTAGCTGTCATAGAAAAAAAGGTACAGAAAACAGGTTTTGATAAAAAAAAGGTTTTTATCAATCTTATTAGATTTTTTTTTGGCCTGAGTCGACAGAGGAAGACATAGTTACCTATTGCTGCTGTACCGTTGCTACTTTTAAACTGAAGTTTGAATTTGAAGAACGACTTGTACTCACCAAAAGTAAGTACTATTCCGTGTTCTTTCCTTTACGCTTGGCTGTCTGTGCTCTGTCCTTGGCTAAGTTACAGGATCAGCACTGCACGCCCATTCCTTGCCCATTCCACCTGCTTTCACTCCGAACTGTTGGAAAGCTTTTGAAAAAGCTTTCGGACTTACCTAACAGAGTTGGCTCACTGTTGTCCGTTTGGAATTCCGGTTTACCAGCCGTTCTGTTAACTAACAGAGATTCAACAGCTGCCAAAGCATCAACAATAAGAACCGCAACAACAACAAGTCCCCACACAGTCAATTTAAAATAACGTGTCCTCTGGCCAGACAACTTCAGTTCCTGTTCAGACTTGGTCGGTTACGTTTGCCCCCAGCCTTGAGCCTCCTTGTAGCAAGTTAGAAGAGTCCAAAAAGTGAACCAGCCGCCAAAAATATCTCAAAATATTCAACAAAAAAGAAAGAAAAACAGAAAGTGACTAAAAGGTTTGTTTGAGTTATTTGTGTTTTTTTGTACATTTTTTTTCAAAGTGTGTGTCGTGTTGAACAAAAAAAAAAAAAAAAACAAAACAAAACAAAAACAAAAAACAAAATTAAAACAAAATAAACAATTATCCAAATCCTGAGCGTGTGGTTCAGACGGTGTCCTTTTCGCTCTGTGTGTGTGTGTTGGGCTATTATAAAGCAATTTTTATGCTTGGCCAGCAAATTTATTCTTGTTTTTTATGCAAACGTTGGCAGAAAATACTTCATTTTGGTTAATTTTTTGTTGTTGTGTGTGTGTGTGTGGCTGGCAACAGGCTAACGCTCCTCCCCATCCGCACCAATCATTGGCACCTTCTACGACAGCTTCAGTTCATCCTTTATTTATATGCTCTCGCCCTTCTGCGCTCTGCTTGGGCCTTTTGTTATGCATGGTTGTGCGAATCATTTCATATGCAAATGCTGTGAAAATTTTCATTTATGATATACGAAGAATAACCATAGACAAACATTGTGGTAGCTGCGGGAGGGGGGGCGGGTGGGGAGGAGCGAAGCGGTTCGCGCGCGTTGGTCATTTGTGGAGTTGGTAAAGAAACAGTGAAATGGCTAAAAGTTTTGCGGCTTGAGGTTTTGCTGGTTTGTGGTTGGTTGGCTGGGCTGTGCAGTTGACATGCCACTTTACTTAGAAATGTTTCAATTTCATAAAATTTTATATTTTTCCTTCAACATTTTTGTGGTTACAAAATTGTTAAAAACAGTTCTAACCGAAACCTCAACTTAAAAAATCAGCCATATGCTTAAGTCATGGTTTTAATTTGAAAAGGATGAGATGATCTTTCTAATGATCTAAAATCTGTTTTCTGTACCATATGAAATTTTTATACAACTAAACTCAATAACTAAAACTGAATTAAGAATTGTTAAGTCTAAAAATGCGCTCATTAAAAAATAGAAAGTTTTTCACACAAAAAACTGATTTTTGTACCATTTTTTGTATGGCAGCTACTTTAAATGGTATTTAAATTTGAATTAAACTAAGCAGAAACAATTGAAAAAGAATAATATTACGAATTGTTATGTCTGAAAACGCTTGCTTTGAAAAAATTAAGTTTTTCTCACTTAAAACTGATTTTTGTACCATTTTTTGTATGGCAGCTCCTCAAAATGATCATTCGATTCGTATCAAACAAAACAGAAACATTTGAAAAAGAATAATATTAAGAATGGTTAAGTCTGAAAACGCTTGCTTTGGAAAAAAGTAAGTTTTTCTCACTTAAAACTGATTTTTGTACCATTTTTTGTATGGCAGCTCCTCAAAATGATTATTCGATTTGTATCAAACAAAACAGAAACATTTGAAAAAGAATAATATTAAGAATGGTTAAGTCTGAAAACGCTTGCTTTGAAAGAATTAAGTTTTTCTCACTTAAAACTGATTTTTATACCATTTTTTGTATGGGAATTACTTGAAATGAACATTTGATTTGAATTAAACTAAGTTGAAATGGTAAAGATAAAAAAAGGTTTTCTTTGAAAATAAGAACTTTTTCTCACTAAAACAAGATTTTTTACCATTTTTTGTATGGCAGCTAAATTATATAAACCAAAAAAAAATATTCAAAGGGTAAATAAGATCGATCACTGTTAAATTACTTCCTTGAAAAAAAAAAAAAAAATAGATTTCTGCACTAAAAACTTTTTTCTGTACCATTCATTTTTCTGTCATTCAATTAAATTTTTTTTTTTGGCATGGAAGAATTTTTGGTGGGGGTAAAATTAAACTTCAAAATAACAAATAGGCTGCAAACCCATAAAAATTTGGTGGAGGTCCAGTCAGCGGGTTCTAACCAAAATTTGCCAATGGTTCCGAAATTTTAGGTTCAAGGTTTTTGTGTAAAGGTTTTAGTTCGAACCTAGGTTCGGCATGAGTTTTATCAAATTAAAATAGAAATGCAATAAATTTGTTAAAGATATAAAAAAATATTCAGAATTTCTATATTTTTGTTTACTTGATGGTAACTTCTCAATTATTTTAAATTTAAATTTTTAAGTAGAACATCTTCGAGTATTTTTTGGTCTATTCTATTCTTCTTTAATCGTACAAAATAAAAGTTGGGATGGTAAAAGCCCGTTCAACTAAGACTAATAGATTATTTGTACCGAACCGAAAATTTTTGTTCGGAACCAGTTCATGTTCAACCATTTTTCAACAAGAGATTCGGTTCACAGTAAAGAAAGGTCGGAATTCCGGGCTCGAACCGGTTCTGTTCAAAACCGGTGTGCCCTGAAAATAACGCATAACGCGTAACGCTCACACGGGTACATCATACACTTCAAGCAATCGCCTGACCGTGGCATTTTAATTAAACTTAGAAGAAGTATGTTCTAGACACTGTATTCCTTCACTTTTTTTCAACACTGTTTCCCAACACTGTTTTCCCAACACTGTTTTTTAACACTGTTTTTCAACACTGTTTTTCAACACTGTTTTCCCAACACTGTTTTCCAACACTGTCTTCCAACACTGTTTTCCAACACTGTTTTTCAACACGATTTTTCTACACTTTTTTCAACATTGTGAATCGTCATAATTATTTTTTCTATTGAATGATGTATTCATTAAGTGTATATTACAAAAAACTGTTTACTGTTTGCTTTTTGATTCTCCAAATAAATCGCTGTTTAAAAACTATCAATTTGTTCACTATTTTTCAACTTTGATGGAAAATAAAAAAAATATTTATTTTTGTGTATTTTACATATTTTCGAAATACGTTCTTTGATTATTCCTTTAAGTAATTAAAAAAGTTCCAGCTGCCTTCCGCTGCCTATGCGACTGCTATAGGTAAAATGGGTCAAAAACACATGGGAAAATGAGGGCCTCATCTTCCGATCCCCTATTTTATCTCTGCGGCATGTGAAGTCACAAAAAAAAATTAGAATACACTAGTTTCAGTTCAAAAATTATTAATTAATTTTTTGTGAAAAACTTATAAAAATAACGAAAAAAATTCGAAAAAAAAATGATTAATTTTTTTTTTGGGATATAATTTTTAAATATAGAAACATTAAAAAAGAAACAAAAGAAAATATAAAATTGTTAAAAATAATTTTTTTTGCTACAATAAAATTGATTTTCTTACAAATTTTGAGTTTGATAACCCATAGGTAAGCATCTAGTAGGCGTAGCACCCCTTTCAAAAATAGATTTCATAGGTCGAATAGTTATCTATCATTTGCATTTAAATTATTTAATTATCCCATTTGGTTCAAAAGTTATGCTGACTGAGAAACTCAAATGGAGCCACTGTGCGACGGCCTGGCTCAAATGTCAATAAAAAATGAAATCTAAATTGCAGAGATATTCTTAAGCTAGGGTCCTACCACTAACACTGGTCAGTCTACGCTGTCGCTGCGCCCTTGATAACGCTGAGCTGGCAATGCATCGTATTATTGCTTCTCATAGAATCGCTTACTCAACAGCTTGGTCAAGTACGGGAAGTGAATGTCGTTTGCCCCATATGCTAAGTAAGAAGTTATTGGTTAACTTTGTAAGTGATTAGGTAAATATGCGTATGAAAACACACAAAATTAAGTTTACAGGGTATTTCGTAGTTGGGGGACTCAACTGCAGGGCTCTTAGTTTAACATTCATTTTCGACCGTGATGAACGATAATCAAGTTACACCGGGCAGCACTTTCAATCACTTAACAGTTTTCCGACATTAACAAACTTTGGCTGGTACAAAAATATTTCACTCGGGCTTCATCGACTTTCCTACTTGTTTTTCCCAAAAAAACATAAAAAAGTACAACTAAACAACATGTTGACTTGAATTCAACTCATTTTTGTTCACTAACTCATGAACCAGCCAATACTGCCTTTAATTATGGATTTCACTGCTGTCAAGGGTTTATCCTCTAACCCTATTATATTTCAAAATAATTTTGTTAAGTTTTGGGGTGTAAGTGAGGACAGCCCACTTATCAGCTGCTGATAACTTTGTTGACTAATTTTTTTTTCACCAGCCACAGGCCACAGCCGGCGCACACGCTTAATTTATGACCATGACAAAGTCATTTGGCTAGCTTTGTTTGTTTGTTGTTGTCCACACTTTAATCTAATCTCTACTCCTGCCACTTGCACACCAACCAGCCAACCACAACCTCCCTTCCCTCCCTCGCTTACTCACTCTGTTGCATGATTTGCGACTCTGGAAAGGCTCTTGCTTCCGCTTCTGCTGCTGTCAGAGTCAGCCTCTGGCTCATGGCATTAAATTTGTATTTATTTTTAATTACTTTTATTTTCATTTTCACTTTCACTTTCATGACCAAATGATCAATTCGTCATCCAATTGCCAGCAACGAAATGATGATGACACATTAAGTGCCAGCTAAAGCCGAGATTTTTATTGTTGGCCAATTGCGCTTGTTGCTGCTATTTGACTTGGGTTGTGATTTCAATAAGATTTGCTGACAGAATTGCATACCAAAGAGTTGGCCCCAATAAGTAAGCAACATAAATGTTGTGCAAGTCAAACCCTCCTGCTCCTTAGTTTTATAAATTACTTTACATTCTGGCAGCCTTTTTAGAACTTTAAATAAGTTATTGAAAAGAAAACAAATCAATTGAGCGTAAACGTTCTCAATCTTTTTCAACCACTGAAAAAATGTTGCGGTTGTCATTGTGGTCTATTCTCGTTTCCGAATTCGATTGATTGGAATTGCTAAGAGCTTTGATTTCCAAGAAACGATTTAAGAATTAGACGGGATTTACATGATGAAGCAAACTTCATGAAGTTTTCTAAGTAGGCGAGAGATTTATATGTATTTCTATACTATTCGTTTAAAAGGTCTGAAAGATTTGCTTTCAATTCGACGCCTACTAAGAAAACTTCATGAAGTTTGCTACATGGTGTAAGTCCCGACTTAAAATTTAACATTTTGCCATCAAAAGAGATTTGAGATTCAAAATTCGAATGATGATAAATTAAAATTTCAAGTTAAAAGTGGAATAACTCAACTGGTTTTGAGAAGCAAGAAAATTTTACAATTCCGATTTCGTATGATTTGATCGAACTAAAGACCTTTCAATTAGTTAATATGCTTCTATTGCATTTGAAGCATAGCAAGCAAAACATGTGGAAACAATTTTGAACCAATTCGCCATCCAAATGTGCTCACATGGCGGATACGTAATTTTATAAAATCATAATTTTTTCGGAGTTCCGGTTCGCGGATTCAAACCAAAAATTGCCAATGGTTAAGGATCAGAAAATTCGAACCTTGGCTCGTCCCAAGTTTTTTCAAATTTGTAAAAAAATAGTAATTAATTTGTTAAAAATAAAAACGAGAAAGCAAAGCTAACTTCGACTGTGCCGAAGTTTTAATACACTTGAAAAACTTTACTCCAACTAATTTAACCGGTAAAATATATATACATAGGATATAGATATCAGATATTTAAAATTTTTAAATCATTGATAATAACAATTTGATACCATAAAAAAAAAACTTTTCTTAGTAAAACACATTTTCCGACCGATCGGTCCTATGGCAGCTATATGCTTTAATCATCCGATTTTTATAAATTTTTTCAAAATTATGTGAAAGCATATAAAACTAATTTATACCAAGAAAACAATAATTTTTCTCACTAGAACTAGTTTTTTGACCGACCGTTTCTATGGCAGCTATATGCTATAGTCATCCGATTTTGATAAATTTTTCCAGAAATGTGTGAAAGCATATAAAACTAATATATACCAAGATTAGTGACGCTACGATGGAAAACAAAAAAGTTTTTCTCACTAGAACTAGTTTTTTAACCGACCCTTTCTATGGCAGCTATATGATATAGTCATCCGATCCGGCCGGTTCCGACATATTAGTTACGTGCAGTAAAAAGAAGACTCTGTGGAAAATTTCAGATCGATAGCCTTAAAACTGAGGGACTAGTTCACGTAGAAACAGACAGACGGACGGACGGACAGACGAAATTGAACTCAGCTCGTCGTCCTGATCAAGAATATATATAGTTTATGTGGTGGGAAATGAATATTTCTATGCGTTACAAACGTCTGGGCAAAATTAATATACACTTTTCAAGTGTATAAAAAAAACGAATTCATTAATTTTCAATAAAAATTTTGAGGTATTTTTTCTCCGAGCAATTGTTGGTCTATGCTACTTCTTTTATCAATAAAATGCCCGTTTAACTAAGACTTGTAACTTTTTTTTTGAACCGAACCGAAAGTTTTGGTACGGAACAGGTTCAGGTTCAGTTATTTTTTTCACAAAAGTGTTCGGTGCACGGTTCGTGTTTCAGTAAAATTAAAGTCGGAATTTCGGGTTCGAAACGGTTCGGTTCAAAACCGGTTTGCAGCCCTGGTCTTTGCTAAACTCAATCGTTTCTAAAAAACCTAAATCTTTACAAAGAATGGGCAAAATTGGGCAAAAATTTTTAATTTAAAGTTGAAATGCTCACTTCCAAAACCACTTTTCCTTAATTCCAAAATTGGGCGCAAATTAAATTTCACTCCACCTTGCACTATGGTCCCAAAGTTGATTTTTGATTGGCATAAACTCTTACTATTGGTTTATACGCATATTTTTGTTTCGCAAGATTCGCTCAAATTAGACCAAAATTATAAAAATATAGCTGTCATATAACGGATCTGGCCGATATGCACCAACTTTGTTGTTTTTTAAACCTTTTAAGCTCCTTAGGTGTCCTACCAAATTTGTTTCGTTTTGTGACACTATTTCATGAAGCTACCATATAACCAATCTGTCCGACTTTCTCCATTTTTGGTTGTTTTTTTTTAAACTATTAAACTAAACTTTCAGACAACTTACCAAATCTAATTCGGCTTGGGACACTACACTGCACATCACTTGAATAGGTTCAGCATGATTCCATTCTTTCTTTTTAACTCTTTGCCATTCAATTGGAAGATGATCGCTATCTTATTTTTTTTTAAGAGAGTTTTTATGTGCCTTTAATTCGTGAGAAAAAACCAATGCAACAAGAAACGGTTAATTTTAATGTTAATTTTAGAAATGCATTGCATTTTATTTAGTCACTTGAATAGGTTTAAGCGAAACAGCTTAAGTTGTCTTAAGATTATCAGTCGGAATCGATCGCTTTCGTTTAGTTTAAAAATTATTTAAACAAAAATTTTGCAAAATGGGAAGGGGCAAGTGCTTGACAGAGATCGGAAAGGGCCAGATAAGGGCGTTCAATGAATGCGATTTGAGTCAAAGAGAAATTGCGATCAGTATTGGGAGAAGTCAATGTATCGGCCAGATCCCTTTAACTATTTTTATCACGATTTACAAAAATCAGTGCATCACTTAAGCTGTCTCCACTCTAGTCAAGGCTAGGTTATAGTTTGAGGTGCAGTTTCCTGTTATGGAACATGATAATTACATTTTCTTACGTCAAAATTGAATGCAACGAGCTATATTCAAGTCCTTGAATCGGTCTTCCCCTTTTTTCTGAAATGTTTGGACCAATTTCTGGGACCTATCAACAAGATTACGCTCTAATACATACCACAAAAGCAGTCAAAAAATGGATTTGCCACAAAAATGTGGATTTAATGCAGTGGCCGCTTTATTTTCCTGAAATAAATATCATGGAAAACGTCTGGTATTCTGGTCTGGTATTCTTTCACGTAAAGTTTTTGAATCCGGCCGACAATATGAAAATAAAGATTCACTGATTGCTGCAATTAAAAATGACACTAGATTACAGCGATTTTTTTTAAATGATGTATTTTGGAATGCTGATCTCAAAAATTCAATTAAAAATTTTTTTCTATGCCTACGTTTTTTAGTAAGAATTTTTTTAGTTTTTCGGTAGGCTCCCATAGCTTTTAAGCCATATCTTGAGTTAAAAACTTTAAATGGGTATGCAATTTCTAATAATCTAGTCGAAGAACATTTTCCAATCGGTTTATTAGTTTGAAAGTTGGAAGCAAAAATATGTAAAAAAATTTTTTTCTCATAAAATTCTTTTTTTTTAAATCTGTAAATGGTGGAAAATTATTTTTTTTTTTACACTCAAGAATTGTACTTTTACGAAGAAAATAAGGTATTGATGACGATAATCTGTGGAGAAATAGCGAAGTTGTGAGCAATTTTGTGAAAGTACTAAGAGTCAAATTTGACTATTTTACGTGATTATTAAAAATATTTTTATACACTTGAAAAGTGTATATTAATTTTGCCCAGAAGTTTGTAACGCATAGAAATATTCATTTCCGACGCCATAAACTATATATATTCTTGAACAGGACGACGAGCCGAGTTCAATTCCGTCTGTCCGTCCGTCCTTCTGTCCGTCTGTCTGTCTGTCTGTTTCTACGCGAACTAGTCCCTCAGTTTTAAAGCTATCGACCTAAAATTTTGTACAGAGTCTTCTTTTTACTGCACGCAACTAATTTGTAGGAATCGGATGACTATATCTTATAGCTGCCATAGGAACGATCGGTCGGAAAATGTGTTTTACTAAGAAAAGTTTTTTTTTATGGTATCAAATTTTTATTATCAATGATTTAAAAATTTTATATATCTGATATCTATATCCTATATATATTTTACCGGTTAAATCAGTTGGAGTAAAGTTTTTCAAGTGTATTAGAACTTCGGCACAGTCGAAGTCAGCTTTGCCCTCTCGTTTTTCCTAACATCGTTTTTTGCTCAATGTCAAATAACAGAAAAAATTAAGAGCAAGGCCAAAAACGAAGAAATTTTTTTTAATATTTTCTAATAAATACATTAAACACTAAAATATGACTTATAGTACTTAAACTTACTAACAACCACAAACCCACATTTCCTTTATTTATCCTTAGATATTATTTATCAATACCTTGATTTATTCGTAGAAATGCTATTCGAAAGAACAAAAGACAAAAACAATTTATTTTTTTTATCAGTTTCAACCTTTCACAGATTTTAGGAAAACAATTATTGAACTTTTTTAAGAAAAAAAATTTTTTTTTGGAAATATTTTTGCTTGTAGCATTCAAACTGCTTAACCGATTGAAAAAATATCTTCAACTAGATTATTAAAAATTGCATACCCTTTAGATTAATACCTTGCTTGAGGACATCAATAATTTCTATCTCGAGATATGTCATAAAATCTATGGGTACCTACTACAGACCTGCACGAGTAAGTAAAATAGTAATCGAGTTATACTCGCCGAGTATGATTACAGACGAGTATGATTACCTAGCTGTCAAATTGGCACCGTGTCACCGTAGCATCGTAGGAACCGCACCGTTTTAATCATTTTACTCGTTTTTATTTTTGTCAGTTTTTATTCCGAATTGTACTGTTCGTTTAAAGTTTTTTTTTTTAATAAAATGGAAATAACTCAAAAGCTGCGATTAGAACAATTCAAGCGAGTTGACGCAAATGGATCCAGCGACGTCTGGAATTTTTTGGCAAAATAGCGGATGCCAGTACACTGGAATTTGTTGAACATGTTCAGTGCAAAATATCCCAAAAACTATTTATTACCCACAGAATGATATTCATTATTGTTTTTTTGCTAGATTATTCTCAGACGATTCCACGATTATAATCGTACGGTGCCACGATGCCGATTACTACTCGTAATCATGAAAATGATTACCTGTTACAAAGAAAAGTAACTGTAATCGTAAAAATTAGTATTTTTACTCATGATTCCGGCATCGTGTAATCACTCGTGCAGGTCTCTAGTACCTACCGATAAAACTAAAAAAAATCTAACTCAAACACATATCCATAGAAAAATTTTTGTATTTCATTTTTGAGTTCAGCATTCTAAATTACATAAGAAAAAAATAACAGCTTCAATGGGTATTTTTTTTTTAGTTTTGTAAACTAGTGTAATTTGGACTACAATTTCCCTGCAAATGTTGGAAAATCTTTACAACTTCTTTAAAAACCGAATTTTTAAAAATATTCTAAGTAATGGGGGATCCAAAAAATAGTAACCAGAAAAAAATTGTTTATTATTATTTAGAAAAGTTTTAAACATTAAATAAACGCCCTTTTGTTAAAATTTATTAGTGTAATCAAAGCTGAACCTATTCAATTGACCTATATAAATGCGCAAAAAATTGAACCTACTAACGATAAAAGTTGTGTTCAATTACTATGATAACATCATTCACATAATAATTTAATCAGTAAAATTTGTTTCACAGAGCTTACACATGTAGTTGCAGGGATATTGTCTATTTTGATTGGGAGAGATGAAGAATCTATTCAAGTGACGTGCAGTGTATATCATAAAGCTGAGTTATAACCGATCTGGCAAAAATGTAAAAAAAAAGTAACTATCGTCGCATTATACACATTACCACAATCCTATTAAACAGCTGATATTTTTGCGGCCATTTGATAGCCACACTTATGACAGCTGTTGATTTTACAAATTTGGGCAAAAACTAATGACCCTATCGTATAGACGATATTTTAATGAACAAAATTGCATTAACAGTGATGGCAATCCACCAAAATTTTACAGCACGAAACCAAATGCCCTAGAGGTTTTAGAAAATCTTTAAAAAGTGTTGCATAATTTTTATAGATCACTTAGTTTATTTGGCCTAAATGTTACAGGCACTTCTTTTAATAAGTTTTGATACTAAAGTACTTTTAAGGTTACTTTCTGTAGAAGTCGTAGAGTCGATATTTTCTTAAGAAGTTCTAGATACTTCGTTGCTTCTTCTAGAAATCTCGGGTACTTCTTCTTAAGTTCTCTTGACCTTCCTCGCCTGTTTCCACAATATTAAACCCTAATATACCAAAAATTCTAAAGATAACTCAGCCCTTGGTCCCTGCGTATCTTAAGTAAATTGAAATCTAAATACTCTGGCCAACCCTGAGGGGAATCTCTTAAAAAAATGGCTTTTAATTTAGAACACAGCCCCTAATAACAGCAACAGGAACAGGACTAAGCCGCTTTTGGGCACGAGCCACACCAATTAATTTACATTACGTTTTTTTTTTTATTTATTGGGTTGGATTAGGGACGGGCATAAAAAAAGGCTTTATTAAAAAACAATTACACCACTTTTGGAACTGTCCGAACCCAGTTACGCCAGGCCAACAGAAACAGCAGAAATAAATCACAAAAAGAGAAAAAAAAAGAAAACGCAAACAAAAAACAACGATGTCAGACAACCAACAGGACAAAGCAAGCGGCCCATCGCTGCCCCCATCACCGACACCGTCTGTCAATGGCGCTGAGAAGGAGGAGCACTTGCCGGAGCAGGAGGCACCCAGCAGCAGTAATAACAGCAGCAGCAGCAACAGCATTCACAATGCCACAACTCCGGCTGCCGACGTTGACATCATAGAAGCCGGTCAGGATGCTGATCCCGAGATGAATAGGGATCAAGAGCGCGACAGGGATAGGGATTCGCATGGCGACAGGTGAGTACACATATATTTTATATATACATAAATTGTACATATGTAAGCCGGCATGTTCATTCCACTTACCTTAACCCCAAGTAAATATTCTCGTGTGTGGTCTTGTCAATATCCATTAGCTAATTGGGCATGCGATGGTGGAAAGCAAAAACCGGAAGAAAAGAGCAAAAAAAAAAAAAAAAACAAAGGGCCCTTAAATTAAATCAACCTAATTAGCATGTGATTGTATGTGTGTGTGTGTGTGTGAGTTCCTAATCAGGAAAGAATTTTATACTACTAAGATATATTATCTACAATAAGATCAGGAAGATAAGAGTTTTTTTTTACTGTTGGACTAAAGATTCCAGATTTAAACCAAGTACTAAATTAGTTGTATATCAGAAAAGAGCAGAACCTTTGTGAAATCAAGGTCCAAGCAAGATCATTGATTTTAATATATTTATTAAATATTTTCTGTTGCATTAAACACATTAAAATATTAATTTTTATTTTACTTACTTTTTTGAGAGAGATTTGAAAAAGTTGAAGGAAATGGGGGAACTGATTTGAACCACGTAACTCTGAATGCAGTTTTATAAAAACTTTCCCATTTTTACACCATTC
Source organism: Lordiphosa mommai (assembly GCA_018904225.1). Taxonomy (NCBI): domain Eukaryota; kingdom Metazoa; phylum Arthropoda; class Insecta; order Diptera; family Drosophilidae; genus Lordiphosa; species Lordiphosa mommai. Next base: position 668,063 of record JAEIFT010000123.1, on the reverse strand, counting down.
GACTTAAAAAGAAAGCAGAAATTCGTAGGAGATGTTCTTAAAATATTAAACTAAGTATCTATTAAGCATAAGACGTGAAAGTATTAATATAAGATACAGTTAATCCTAACCAAAGTTGGAACATTTATTGTTTTAAATTTCAAAATCCACCGTATTTTCGATTAGAACCAAATCTTGCAGAGAAGTATATATATGTATATATAATATATAGCTATAGCTAGCTATTTTGAAAAAAAAAATATATAGAATTGTCACAGTTGTCCAAGAAAACGTTTACGAGGATTCAATTTTTAAAGTTACGCCAACTCAATCGACAAAATATAGATAAAATAGGCAACATATTAAACTTTAAGAATATTTAAAGAAAATTTCTCTACGACCATCATAAGTCCCAGCAGAATCACTCAATGAAATGACCATAAAATTGCTTAATACTAAACTATGGTGCTCCCAACCTCTACCAGCTTTGAATTTAACCAATTTTGTGCCCTCTAATGTTGAAACACAGTTTAAAACTCTTTGTCATGTATTAGCATGTTAAGTTGGAAAATAGGGTTTCTTTGAACTTATCGTGAAAAATTCATAATTTTAATAGCATCCAACTTACTTTGCAAACTCAACTATTTCTGCCCTTGATCGTAAACAAAATTGGTTCATAATATATCGCCCTTTAAGATATTTTGCACGTTGCAGGCGGCTCTTTCATAACTGTGGCTCCTCAATATGCGAACGTCTGTTATGTGCGCCGCTGCTGGCATACCTGGTATTCATGAATTCTGCACAGCTGATTATATGAATTTAACAAATGGCAAGCAACATTGAAATGACTCTTCATTTAGATGTTGTAAGGCACTACAGTACGTTCTAAGGGGGTATACACGTTCCTACATTTTAAGAACTTGCATTCTGCCAAAATACTACGTTCTTACTCTAGACACAGGTACGAGCCCCTGCATTCCACCATAACTGTTTAAATAGTGAGGGGTTTTCAGTTTGCTAGTGTGGTCAATTAGGTGGACGAGTTTCCTTTCCCTAGCCCTGTTTGCTTGTTTTGTAGTAAGAAAAAAATGTGTAACGAACGTAACAAAACGTACGAGCAAATATATTCTAACTTTTTAGAAGAATGAACCACTCTGTGATTAGTGCCTTGAATTATAAGTTCATCCTGTAGCACTAGGAAATAATATCATCTAAATCTAAATCTAAATCTAAAATACACCCAGCGAAATAAATGGCCTGAAACCGTCGAAAATAACTTTTAATTCAGGCAATTGGGACTCAAAATGACTCAAAATCAGCATCAACAGTCGATTTTGCCATGCACGTCTGTCTGACTATAAGAGTTAGAGACTAGAGTAAGCCTCAGTGGGTTCCACGGGGACATACTCTCGAGACAAGGCACTACCACCAACTCCCTATCCGATAAGAAAAATGTAGGTATGCCCATGGCTACGTGCAGGCTTATTATAAAAGATTTATATTGATCAAAAAGCTGTCTCAAACTTCTTCTGCTCGTGTTCTGTACTAGGTCGTTGAAGGCACAAATTCCTCGGCTCATACTTCTCAAAAGATATATCCGAGAGCAGCATCACAACGGGTGAATTCAATGGTCTGAGTGTGTTGAACGAATCGCCCCAACCTTAACTCTGCCAAATCTAATTTCAAAATAATAGCTTTGCCGGCTTCCTTGAGGGTCGAATTAAAAGACTGCTTCTGAAATTTTATAAGTTACTTAAGCTGGCTTAAGGTCGTACTTTTACTTTAATAGTAAAAGAAATTTTTCAGTCCTCCAAAGGTAAGACAACCCCTTAACAAAATGCGATAAACTCATTTCTCATATCGGCTTAATCTCAACCTATGTTTACAATGAATAAATGAAGCCTTGACGAATTTCATGAAACTCCCACTTGAAAATATGAAGCTATCTTTTCCGTTAACCTAGTCAGAAATAAGTTTCAGGGTTCCAATATTCATTACAAATAAAAAAATAAAAAAATTGAATCTTGCTTTTAGAGGCTAATTCATAGTACCTTTACCTTTACCTAGGTATTCAAAAATTCTGGATACCTTATACCTTACCTAGATATATTTTTTTACATTTACCTTACTTAGGTAAGAAAAACTAGTGCCTTGCCAATCTACATACCAAATATCCAGTTAATAGTTTAAATAATTGCTGAGATATGAAAGCTCTGAACGACTACCGAACTGCTTGAAACTGGTTTTGATCCAATGAAAATATTTTAACACCTTATTAGCAAACCCTCACTCCAAATTTAAAGTTTATTGCTTAGATAGGTCTTGAGATATGGCTCTGAACAACTTTTGAATTGGTGCATTCTGGTTCGAAAACGATTTTGAATCAGATAAATCTACAGATTGTTACATCTATAACTCTGAACCACTGGCTCGAAACAAGGTTTGGTCCGGAAAAATAGCAACATCCAATTTTATATTAATAGCTTACATTATTTCTGAGATTTGACCAAATTTGAATAAATAATAAAACGAGAAGGCAAAGCTAACTTCGACTGTGCCGAAGTTTTAATACACTTGAAAAACTTTACTCCAACTGATTTAACCAGTAAAATATATATATGATATAGATATCAGTTATTAAAAAATTTTAAATCATTGATAATAAAAATAGGATACCATAAAAAAACTTTTCTTAGTAAAACACATTTTCCGACCGATCGGTCCTATGGCAGCTATATGCTATAGTCATCCGATTTTTATAAATTTTTTAAAAAATTTGTAAAAGCATATAAAACTAATGTCTACCAAGATTGGTGACGATACGATAGAAAACAAAAAAGTTTTTCTCACTAGAACTTGTTTTTTGACCGACCGTTTCTATGGTAGCTATATGCTATAGTGATCCGATTTTGATACATTTTTCCAGAATTATGTGAAATCATATAAAACTATCATATACCAAGATTAGTGACGCTACGATGGAAAACAAAAAAGTTTTTCTCACTAAAACTTATTTTCCGACCGATCGTTCCTATGGCAGCTATATGATATAGTCATCCGATTTTTATAAATTTTTTCGAAATTGTGTGGAAGCATATAAAACTAATATATACTACGATTGGTGACGCTACGATGAAAAACAAAAAAGTTTTTCCCACTAGAACTAGATTTTTGACCGACCCTTTATATGGCAGCTATATGATATAGTCATCCGATTTTGATAAATTTTTTCACAATTATGTGGAAGCATATAAAACTAACATACACCAAGATTTGTGTCGCTACGATGGAAATCAAAAAAGTTTTTTTCACAAAGACTTATTTTTCGACCGATCGTTCCTATGACAGCTATATGATATAGTCATCCGATCCGGCCGGTTCCGACATATTAGTTGCGTGCAGTAAAAAGAAGACTCTGTGCAAAATTTCAGCTCGATAGCTTTAAAACTGAGAGACTAGTTCGCGTAGAAACAGACAGACAGACAGACGGACAGACAACACGGACGGACGGACAAGCGGAAATGAACTCAGCTCGTCGTCCTGATCAAGAATATATATAGTTTTGGGGTCGGAACGAATATTTCTATGCGTTACAAACTTCTGGCAAAATTAATATACACTTTTCAAGTGTATAAATATAAGTCTAAACCACTTTTAAACCATTTCACAGACTTGGGACTCGTTCCTTCCTCTTTTGGTATGAACATAATGTGAAAATTTCAAAAATTATAGTCATCCGATTTTTATAAATTTTTTAAAAAATTTGTGAAGGCATATAAAACTAATGTCTACCAAGATTGGTGACGATACGATGGAAAACAAAAAGTTTTTCACTAGAACTTGTTTTTTGACCGACCGTTTCTATGGAGCTATATGCTATAGTGATCCGATTTTGATACATTTTTCCAGAATTATGTGAAGGCATATAAAACTAACATATACCAAGATTAGTGACGCTACGATGGAAAACAAAAAAGTTTTTCTAACTAGAACTTGTTCTTAGACCGATCGTTCCTATGGCAGCTATATGATATAGTCATCCGATTTTTATAAATTTTTTCGAAATTGTGTGGAAGCATATAAAACTAATATATACTACGATTGGTGACGCTACGATGAAAAACAAAAAGTTTTCCCCACTAGAACTAGTTTTTTGACCGACCCTTTATATGGCAGCTATATGATATAGTCATCCGATTTTGATAAATTTTTTCACAATTATGTGGAAGCATATAAAACTAACATACACCAAGATTTGTGTCGCTACGATGGAAATCAAAAAAGTTTTTTTCACAAAGACTTATTTTTCGACCGATCGTTCCTATGACAGCTATATGATATAGTCATCCGATCCGGCCGGTTCCGACATATTAGTTGCGTGCAGTAAAAAGAAGACTCTGTGCAAAATTTCAGCTCGATAGCTTTAAAACTGAGAGACTAGTTCGCGTAGAAACAGACAGACAGACGGACGGACGGACAAGCGGAAATGAACTCAGCTCGTCGTCCTGATCAAGAATATATATAGTTTATGGGGTCGGAACGAATATTTCTATGCGTTACAAACTTCTGGGCAAAATTAATATACACTTTTCAAGTGTATAAATATAAGTCTAAACCACTTTTAAACCATTTCACAGACTTGGGACTCGTTCCTTCCTCTTTTGGTATGAACATAATGTGAAAATTTCAAAAATATTAAAGAAACATTCACTCACTTTTTTTTATAAAAATTAAAAAAAAAAAAAAATTGATTTGATCCCGACCTTTGGATTAAAGTTTAAGGTACAAAAGACTGAAATTCTTGTGTCAATCCGAAAAGACTTATTTCAAGTTCGGATCCTACATGAAAATTAAATCCAAGACTTTCGAGATTGGTAAATTCGTAATTAAGTCAATTCTTTTCTACTTGACTTGAAAAAATCAAAATGATTATCAAAAATCAAAAATGATTATCTTCTGGATATTTGATCTATCATCTTTTTCTGTGATTATATATCGATCCACCAGTTTTAATAAGTAACACAGAGACTCACGCTGGGAAGTACCGTTCGCGTCGCCGACTGGCAGCACTTAGCACAATTTGTGTGGCGCCACATTTGAAAGTTAAATCAGTCATATACAAACTTTTCAGTCTTTGGCTTTGCCTTCTCGTTTTTGCTTTTTTTAGGGAAGTGCCAAAAATTTTTCATTGAAGTCTCTGAAACTTTCTAGGGAAGTCAAATAAACTTCCTTCAAAAGATTTAGTTAATTTTTGAGAAGTTTGGTGTTTTATTTTAGTTCTTTAATTCTTTCAACCAAGTCCATAGAACTTCTCTTTAGGGTATAATGTTTATATCTGGCAGTAACTGAATAAATATCTCGTAAAAACAACAAATTAAATGAAAAAGGTTTGGCTTATCATTTCGAAAATCAAATCTAAGCCCAACCACTTTGTAAAAGGGTTAATTCCATTCTGGGTCAATCAGGTATATTAGCTATACAGACAACCTGATTACTTTTTGGATGTTTGTGGCTATGTTTATATTTTTCCATTATTTTTTTCATGCATCACAATCATAAAGCTGTCGCTAATGACAAAAGCAAATTGTTGTTGTCAAAATATCCGACCCAAAATCCTTTCCCCCCTTCTCCACAAAAGATGTTACCAAAATTATATTTGGCCTAAGCTGAGCTAAAAATACAAGTATTTTGTATTTTTCTTTTGTCATTTCCTTTGACTTTGTCTACAAGGAAATCCAATCCTGCCCCAAAGCCCATTTAATTATGCGACAAACAATTAACAGCGGGCGTGGGATTTGGTCGACTGAATTTTGTCAGCCTTTTTTTTTGTTGCTTGCTGTTGGCTGTTGTTGGTTGTTGTTGTTCTTTCGCGAAGATGTTGACAAAGAAAAAGATAGAGGGAGAGCAAGAGAGAGAGAGAAGATGCTTTTCAGTTTTGTAGCTAATTATGTGCCAATTAGTCGACACATGCGCTTTCTAGGTCGGCTTAAAAGTGTGGGTTAGGTGTTGGTTTCCGTTTAACTGCACAAAAGTGTTGCCTACTTTGTGGCGTTGCCAGTGGTAACTTCCGGAAGTATGGGAAGCTGGGGGGTGCATACATACATATGTGCATACAAAGTTGTCAAGCTACAACTTGCCTTTTATGACTGGCACGCTATTTTTGGTTTAAGCTTAGACTTGGAATGAGCCCTGACTCTAATGCTATCAAATTGTAGCTTATATTTACTACGCACTATGGGCAGAAAAGTATAAACTTGAAATATAAAACTTATTGCTAAACATTGAGTATATAAATATATAGAATATATCAAGTTTTGAGGTATGCTAACATTTTTCCAAAATTTTCAAATTTTCAAGTTACATTATACCCAAAAATAATCTTACCAAATTAAATCAAAATCAGATTATTAATGGATTGGCAAGAAAGTAATGTTGGATTTTTATACCCTTGCAGAGGGTATATTAAAATTGTCACGATGTTTGTAACGCATATAAGGAAGCATTTCAGACCACATAAAGTATATATATTCTTGATTAGCATGACGAGCTGAGTTCATTTCTGTTTGTCCGTCTGTCGGTCTGTCCGTCGGTCCGTCTGTCCGTCTGTCCGTCCGTCCGTCCGTCCGTCTGTCCGTCTGTTTCTATGCTATCTCCTCCCTCAGTTTTAAAGCTATCTTGACCAAACTTTGCAAAATGCCTTTAAATACAAATACGCTGCACATTTGTCGGAATCGGCCGGATCGGATGACTATATCATATAGCTGCCATAGGAACGATCGGTCCAAAAACTAGTTCTAGTGAGAAAAACTTTCTTTTTTTCCATCGTAGCGTCACCAATCGTGGTATATATAAGTTTTATATGCTTTCACACAATTCTGGAAAAATTCATCGAAATCGGATGACTATAGCATATAGCTGCCATATAAACGGTCGGTCCAAAAACTAGTTCTAGTGAGAAAAACTGTTTTCTTTTTCATCGTAGCGTCACCAATCGTGGTACATATTAGTTTTATATGCTTCCACACAATTCGTGAAAAATTGATCAAAATCGGATGACTATAGCATATAGGAACGATCGGTCTAAAAACTAGTTCTAAAGAAAACATTTTTTTTGTTATCAATGGTAGCGCCTTTTAAAAACTGCAAGGGTATTTCTATTTTTTTTTATTAAATTTATTTATGTTTTTATTATAAAACGAGAGCGTAAGTTGAAGTCGGCCCTGCTCGACTTTGATATACCCGTTACTCAGGGTAAGGTTTATTTAAGAATATTTTATTAGATCACAACATGCCCAAATTTTGGAAGATATGAGTTTTTTTTCCAAATTGCGGGGGTGGCAACTCTACTATAGCTCATCTGATCGGGAAATGATGTATTGCGGATCGATAGGTAAAGATGATTAAAATATATGTCTAGAAGGTTCGAACAATCTATTTTCATAATTGTGGGAGATATGAGGTATTTTCCAAATTGCGTGGGTGGCAACTCTTTAATCGTTCATTTGATCGAAAAATGATGTATGGCGGATCGATAGGTAATGATGATTAAAATATATGTCTAGAAGGTTCGAACAATCTATTTTCAAAATTGTGGGAGGTATGAGGTTTTTTTCATATTGCGTGGGCGGGAGGGGGCGTGGCAAAAATTTGAATCTATTTATAGTCTCTGAGATCTAGGTGTTCATACAGACAGACGGACGGACAGACGGACATGTCTATATCGACTCGGCTATTGATGCTGATCAAGAATATATATACTTTATGGGGTCGGAAATGCTTCCTTCTGCCTGTTACATACATTTGCACGAACTTAGTATACCCTTTTTACTCTACGAGTAACGGGTATAAAAATGTTGCCGCAATTCAAAAGTTGAAAATTTGACTTATTACCAGCTAGCTTGGTCGTTTCGCCCATAGTGCTATGGCACCATCTACCGTTCAAAATTGAGACTATTAAAAAATTCCGATATTAATTTTTTGCCAAACCAATAACAATAGGGTACAATTATGAAGTTTTTTTTCTGGCTTGTGGTAAAAAACAGATTTTTTCTCAATGGACGGACAAATTTTTCAGATTTTTCAGTGATGAAATTTTTTGTCTGTGGTTTAACATATTTCGCTAGACCGATTTGAAAATGTTATATACGAAATGACTGCTAATAAATAGACCAACAAATAAGTCAAAAATGCTTGATTCTTTAAGTTAACCGTTTCGAGATATTCAGCTCAAATCCTAAAAAAAACTCACGAAAAATCGAAAGAAATTAAAAGTGGTTAATATTAATACTGCATGTGGAAGAAAATCGCATTTTAAAGAAAATGGGATTACTAAAATGGAATTTTTGAATTTTGAATTTTGTTATTATATTTGGATATACATATACATAGACGAATTTTGAGATCATTTGTACCAGATTTTTTCTGGTTTGAGTACAGAGAAGAGGCGCGCGCGTGAGGGATTTTTCCTGCACGATTCACGACATAAAAATCTCTTGACGCACGATTCACGCACACAATTTTTAGAGCGTTTTGCGTCACGCACGATTCATGCACGATTAAAGGAGGGGTTACGAATGATCACGCCTGATTCAACCACCCCCGATTTTTCGCGTAGAGAGACCTTAATTCTATCATTGGGTTTCTTGGGCACACTGCGCCTTTTGTATGGAGTAGCTGCGAGAAACAGACTCACGAAATCAAAAGCAATACAGTTTTAGGAGTAATACACCCAGAGAAATCTAGCACGATTCGGCAAGACTGAAATCGGCTTCAATTTAGTTTTTTTTCGTCTTGGATTTTCAAGAAGAAAGCTGCTTGAAATCGAGAAAACTTTGTGTGTTTGGTGGCAAGGGAGGTGAGACAAAAAAATCGGGCTTGAAAATTCATGCTTGATTTCAGTATTTTCTTCTTGAATCCAAGAAAATTCTGTCTTGCCGAACTTCTGACACGAAATCTGCTTGATATCAAGCACGATCTGCTCGATTTTTTTTCTGAGTGTACTATTAAACAAATATAATAGAAAAACATTTCGTAAATACTATATGACTTATATAATAGAAGTTGATTTCGTAAATACTGCATATTCACGATGATTAACTTTAACACGCACGAATCCCGCACGGAGCACGAATACACCAGCACGAAAGTCTGTGTTTTATCTCGATCACATCGGGACATGTCGTGACACACCGTGATATTTTAAAATTCACGTCACGCGCTCACCTCTAGAACAGAGTTCTTGAGTTATTTTGTGAATGAGCCCCTAGATTCTAGGTGCAATTTTGGAATTTAGTTTTGAACCATAGTGCAGCGTGTCAACAAATAAGAGTTGCCACTCATTTTTTAGTTGGGCTCCGAGAGTTATTTTTTGGCAACTGTCGCCCCAGCAATTGCTTTGCTTCGGAGTGAATAACAAAAACAAAATATATGCAGTACTGGCTCCAAAGCGCAAACTTGGGCTGACAAAAGGCTGCAAACTGTGTGTGTTTCGCTGCTCGACTCGAACCTCGCTTAAAAGGGTCATCTATCGTCTGTTGCTCAAATTCAAAGAAAATAATCGAATTATTGACCATAGTGCCATGTTAGGTATGCAAAATAGTTAACAACTTATAATTTCCAATAACAAATTCTACCCACCCCAATGAAAAAAAAAATACAAAAAAACAATACACCCGCTCATAGCTCACATTAAGCGACCAACTCACGTGCCATGTCCAAACCCCTAGCTCATTGTCAATTCTGTGAACATAAAACCCCAAAAACCCAGAAACCTAAGATCCAACACGCCCAGTTAATGATGTTGTTAATACCCGCCCACCCCCCACCCGCCCCTTACCACCCCCTGCGGACTAATGTGGCTCCTTCGTTCCATACATTACAAATCGTTTGGATCTCTTTGGGCGAGTAGAATGGCAGCAAACATGTTAATTATGCTGTCAAATCTCACAGAAAAACAGGATGTGCTTGAATATGCTGATATTGTTGACTCGTCCTTCCTACCCCCCCGGCTCCCACGCTCCGACCCTCTGGCAAGGACAGCCTTTGGCAGCTGTTTGTATTGCTTTTCGTTGTGAAAAATTGATGTGCATAAAGTCAACAATGGTGTGACACATGACCGGTTATCCACAGCAGCTGGCTGGTTGTCACCAATGCACCCCTTCCCCCTACCTCGCCCCCCCCTCTAATATATTGTACATGGACGATAACTTGTCATTGTTAAGGCATTTGTTAGCACAAGCTGCAATCTTGGCCAGAGATAGAAAGCGAGAGACACACAGAGACATCTTGATATGTACAAAGGAATGGAGAGCTGGTTAACCAAACGTATCCGACGAGTGGGTGTGGATGTGGGTGGGATGTGTTATGTGTTAATTTGGTTAGCGGCTTCTTTGGTCAGTCAATTATTTAGCTAATTAACAAGACAATCGAATGTGGAATGTGCTAAGACAGATTGGCATTTCAATTTCAAATAGTTGACAAATTCTGCATTGCTCCTGTTCATTTGCTGCGGTTAGGCGTAGATTAACAAGCATTTTTCGAAAGCCTGACGTCGGCTGAGAGCGAGTAACGTTTAAAGCAAGACAGAAAGCTTAATTAGATAAATTAGTTGATAAAAGTGCTTTAACCGCAATTTAAGATATTAAAAGCTTTAAATATTTAAATTATGAATTTGACTACGTTATTTTTTAACGAATTAAAGTATCGAGTACTGGTTTAAGTTTAAATTTTGTATAAGCCACAAAGCTTACTAAATTATTATTTACTAAATTACAGTTCATGAAGTTATTTTCAAAAATTTCAGCTAAAACGAACGAGTTAGAGCAGCGAGTAAAAATATGAGCTAAGCTAATAAGGCAAGTAATGTTAGAGTTTTTGTATTTCTAAACATCATAGACAAATTTATTATAAAATTCAAGCAAGGCTTCTCTTGCCAAAACTAACGAATAAAATTAGCGAGTACCTCTTTAAATTAAAATCTTCTTAAAGCCTGTTTTTAGGCTTTAATCTAAGGAGTCCGAGAAGCGAGTAAGCATAGAATAATTACTAGTTTTGGCTTCAAGATAACGAGTGCTAGAAACGAGTAAGCATTGAATAAAAACCAGATTGGAAGCAATTAAAGTTGTATTATTTTCAATTTTATATACAGTTGATATGTTGTTCAAAAACTATAGGCATAAGGTGGTACCAAAAGAGTTAAATAAGTACATAGCTTTTTAGCTTAAGTTAAAGTTAATCGTTTTAGTTTGTAAATTGGAGTAAGCTCTGTCCCTTGCAAAATGTATGTTAAAGCTGGCTCCAAATTAACCAGCCAATAATGCAAGAAAAGTTGCATTTCTTGCACAATTGAAAAGTTGTTCAAAAAACAAAAGGTTTTGCTAAAGTAACGAGTACTAGTTTGGGTTTATGTTCGGTGTATATTTGAAAATTTTATATTCTAAATCACAGTTTGTGATATTCTTTCAAGAGTTTAAGGTACAATTGGTTACAATCAACGCGTTAGACAGTTCGAGTTAAAGTAGCGAGTACTATTTAGAGACAAATTTCGCTGTTAACTTGAAAGTTTTATATGCTAAAGTACAGTTTGTGATGTTATTTCAAGAGTTTAAGGTACAATTGGTTATAATCAATGCGCAAGGCAGGTCGAGTTAAAGTAGCGAGTACTATTTAGAGTCAAATTTCGGTGTATACTTGAAAGTTTTTATGCTAAATAACTGTTTGTGTTCGTCTTTCAAGAATTAAAGGTACAATTGGTTACAAGCACCCCGTAAGCCAGTTCAAGTTAAGGTAGCGAGTTATATGTAGAGTCAAATATCGGAGAATAATTGAAAGTTTTTTATGCTAAATCACTGTTTGTGTTTTTCTTTAAAGAATTAAAGGTACAATTGGTTACAAGCAATACGTAAGTCATGTCGAGATAAAGTAGCGAGTACTTTTAAGACTCAAAATTCGCTGTATATTTGAAAGTTTTAGATGCTTATTCACAATTAGTGATTTCCTTTCAATAGTTAGAAGTACATCTGTTTCCAAAGTAACAAGTTGGGTAGGTCGTTCCGGCTGACCCCCGTTTGGGGGCCACTCATAGACCACAGGCCAGATGTTTTAGTCATCTAACATGATCTTTGACATTTCGACGAATGCGAATATATTTTTGGGGGACCACTTGGCCGCCTCATCCAGTGAACGATCTAAGGAGAGCTAACAATTTAAATTTTAACTTAAAATTCTGTTTAAACTAGAGTTTTAAATTTTATAAATCACTGTTTGTTATGTTGTTTCAATAGTTTGAATTGGTTCGTAACTAACGAGAAAACACAGCGAGAAACTGATTTTAAATAAGCTACCAAGCTTATAACGCAAGCAAAGTGAATTTAATTTTAAAATTTTTCACACAACGAATTTATCCGTTGTTAAAAAATTGTGGGAAAAAAGTGTTTCTAAAGTATCGAGTTTGGTTAGCGAGCATTATTTTAACTTAAACTTCTGTGTAAACTTATATATTTCATATAATAAATAACATATTTTTAATTTTTTTTAATTAAAAATTAAACTTAACTAAAGCAAACTAACGAGTTACAAGAGCGAGTAAAAATAGTAAGTTAACTAACAAGTTACATGTGCAAATAAAATTGCAATTTTGGTATTATTTCTTTTACAGTGCAGCTTGATGTAGTTTTCAAAATACAAGTAACAACTGATATCAAACTAACGAGTTCGAGAAGCAAGTCAAAGGCAATTTAAGTTAATTTTTGTATATTTTTTAATACAATTCTTAAGCAAAGCACTATTTTCAGTTTATATTTTTTCTAAGCTTCAGAGTTTTACATACTTAATTATAGTTTATGTTGTTGGTATATTACCTTGAGCTTCGAACTTAATAGCAAGTCAAGTTTAAATTTTTAAATATTTTAAACGCATTTTTGTTTGTTTCCCGACCCGAAAATGGAAAAAATTATACAAAATTCTCGAATTGAAGTTTGGAGATTTTTGTATACTTAGCTATTGAGGTAAAGTAGCGAGTATTAAGTATTTTCTGATAAGAATTTATCTTATTATTACAACTTTACTTTCTGAATTACAGTTGAGAATGTTGTTTTAAAAAATCAAGTATTAGCTGGATCAAACCAACGAGTTAGAGCAGCGAGTAAAATTTTATGTGATTAAGAACTCGAGTTATTTGTAGAATTTGTAGCGAGTCACCTTAGAACTAACGAGTTGCGTATGACATTAGCAAACTACTTTAACACTTGACTAACAAAGCTGAGTGCAAACTTTGCAAACAAATTAGTGACGAAATCCAAGTAGCGAGTTAGCAAACTAGCGAGTCAACTGAAACTTTATTTAATAAATCTAATTGGCAACAGAATCCAAGCAAATTCAATTACTTTCCAGCTACTTTTTGTCCCTTATTAAAGTCACAAACCAAATGCAAGTCAACCTTTACATTCCTCTGTCACATCCTTTAACTTGGCCCAAAAATAAAACTTGACTAAACAATTTTTTTTAAGAGTTTGCCCACGACACACACACACACACACAGACATACACAATGTGTCCGGACTTTGACTCTTACTCAGTCACCCTCCTTCGTTGCTTTTCACATATTTTTTTTTGGCGTTCAACTGCTTATTTATGCAAATCGCATATTTTCTTAAAGTTTGCCACATTTCTTGGCAAATTATAAAGTTCCTTTTTTTTCAGCGGGTTGACGAAAAGTTCTCACACATTTTTGGCTTGTTGGGATTTTTTCGCTTCGCTTGGCTCGGTTTGGTCTTTCATTTGTATGCAGAATTGCAATGGGGAAATGGAAAACACGGGGCAACTCGGGGCAACTGGTCAACTGGGAAATGAAATCGAAATTGACATCTGCTGGCCATTAACTGGTCACACAGTAGAACGATTCAATTGACCAAAGGGCGGAGCTCGGTCGAGCGTTCCAGTGATTTACTGTCGCTAATTCCTTTGCCGCCTTTGAATGTGGAAAATGATAAAAGCCGAGCCAAGCAAATGTGCCAAAATCCCACATAGGTTGCGGAACTAGTTCCACAAAATGCAAGCTAAAAGCAATTTTTGGATTAAAAAGGAGAACATATTTGTTTAAGTAAAGCGAGTCTTTGTAACTGGCCATATGAAGAGTTATTTTTTTTATATTTATCAGACCTTTTTTCACATAAGTGAAATCTAATAAGCCAAAATAATTTCTGACTCTGAAACCAATTGGATTTGGAGTCGGTCTTAAGCCAGTTTATTGGCTATCTCCACTTAAGCTGATTATATTATTTGGGCTTGCATCCCTGACATTAACATTTTGGTACCGTATTCCTTGAATCAACATTTTTAGGTGCCAACAGTTCAATGACTTTTAAAGTTCTTGATTTAAGTACAAAGTTCTTGATATAAGAGCGTTTTTTTCTATTTTCCAAAGTTCTTGAACCGGTAAGAATATGTTAGTTACTTTTCGGCTTTCATATTAAAACTTTTAAAGCTCAATATAATCCAGTCTAATGCTAAATTACTTAGTTTAAGAAGGAGTAATCCTCGAATTGACAACTTTGATACCAAAATAAGAATCAAACATACTTAATTTAAGGCTATATAATTATAAATCAATTCTCTTTATTCTGCAATTAAAACAGATATGTTTTCAAACTAATCCCTTCTTGCTTTTATTTCTATACTGTTTTGCTCTTCGGGTAATTTTGTTTTTGTAAATCCTGGTGCTTTTTGAGAAAATATATGTTGCCCACTTTTAGGACGCCTTTGAAATATATTTGCTTGTGTTTACGACAACCCACGTATGATTTTAACCGCTGCCCACAAACAGGCAACATATATTTTCTTAATAAGCACCTGGATTTACAAAAAGGGAGCATTAGCAAATGGCCCTTAGATCAGTCCCATTTGTACTCCAACCAAGAAATTTTAGAATTTTGTTGGTTTTTATTTTGTTTTCATTTGTGAAAGCATAGAATAATTTTTTACTTATAAAACGTAATTATGCTAATTTAATCATTTTTATACAATAGCAAAGTGTATATGTACCTTTGAAGTTGACTTGGGGGCACTATTGAGAATTTACATTGTACATATTCTGGGTCAAGACGACGAGTTTTGTCTGTCTGTTTCTAAGCAAACTAGTCTCTTAATTTTAAAGCTATCGAGCTGAAATTTTGCACAGAGTTTTCTTTTAACTGCAGGCTGTAAATATGTCAGAACAGGGATCGGATGACTATATCTTATAGCTGCCATCTTAATAAGAAAAGCTTTTTTGTTTTACATAATTTTTTTTTTTTTTTTTTTTTACATCATGGAGTTCTTAAACTCAATTATGAATATTATATGATGACAAACAGTTCTGCAAAATTTGGTAAATATTTGATGACTATATGCTATATCGTTCTTAAACTCAGCAATTATGAATATTATATGCTAAAAAACAGTTCTGCAAAATTTGGTAAAAATTGGTTGACTATATCTTATAGCTGGCATACGACCGATCGTTCAGAAAATGGGTTTTAGTAGGAACAAATTTTTGTTTTTCCATGAAATCGTTCTAAAATAAAGAATTATGTATATTATACGCTTTTAAATAGTTCTTCATAATTTGGTTAAAATCGAATGGCTATATGCTATAGCTGGCATAGGACCGATCGCTTAGAAAATGGGTTTAAGTAGGAACAACTACTTTTATGTTTTCCATTAAAGCGTTCTTAAATTCAGCAATTATTAATATTATATGCTGACAAACAGTTTTACCGAATTTGGTTAAGATCGGATGACTATATGCTATAGCTGGCATAGAACCGATCGGTCGAACAATGGGTCTTAGTAAGAAAAACTTTTTCGTTTTCGATCTATTCATTTTAAAACTAAGGAATTAAGTATCTTACATGCTTTTAAGCAGTTCTCCAAGTTGTGTTGAGATCGGATGACTATATCTTATAGCTGCCTTAGAACCGATCGTTTAGGAAATGGGTTTTAGTAGGAAAAACTTTTATGTCTTCCATTAAAGCATTATTACATTCGGCAATTATTAATATTATAGGCCTTCAAACAATTCTAAGCATTAAATTTGGTTAAGATCGGATATATTTATCCTATAGCTGCCATAGGACCAATCGGTCGTAAAATGAAACGTAGTGAGAAA
Organism: Lordiphosa mommai; assembly: GCA_018904225.1. NCBI lineage: Eukaryota > Metazoa > Arthropoda > Insecta > Diptera > Drosophilidae > Lordiphosa > Lordiphosa mommai. The sequence continues at coordinate 651,940 of JAEIFT010000123.1, read as the reverse complement.
AAATTGTTTGTTTTCGATAAAGCGATCTAAAACTTAACTTCAAACAGTTCTACCAAATTTGGTTAAGATCGGATGACTATATGCTATAGCTGGCATAGGACCGATCGGTTGGAAATTGGGTTTTGGTAAAAACAACTTTTATGTTTTCGATGTATGCATTAAAAAACTAAGTAATTAAGTTTATTATATACTTTCCAACCGTTTTAAAAAATTTGGTTAAAATCGGATGACTATATGCTATAGCAGCCATAGAACCGATCGTTCAGAAAATGAGTTTTAGTAGGAACAACTTTTATGTTTTCTATAATATCGTTTTTTAATGCAGCAATTATGTATATTAAAGACCAAATTTGGTTTAGATCGGATGACTATATGCTATAGCTGCCATATTACCAAAAGGTCGAAAACTGTGTCTTACTTACTACTACTTTTTTATTTTTGATGGTAGCTTGATAAAATTTTGAAGTCATCAATCAGATTCTTAATGATTTTGAATTTATAAATATCTGGCTAATATATCCTATATATCGATCAAGATTGAGTTTTTTAGACCAAGCCGTTCTGCTTTGATTTCACCATCATTTTTCAACTTCACTTTTGATTGTAGCATTTCAACCATTACTGAAGTCATATAATAATATATGGTACACTGTAAATATCACTAACTAACTTTTCAATTATAAGATCTTTGATATAATGACTTAAGGCTGGGCATCAAAGTGGATCCCGAACCGGAGCTATATACTAAAATAAAATTGATTTAAACTCAGATCCAAAACCGTAACCGATATCTTACCCTTTTTTTGAGAACCGGCTCTCAAGAATCGATCTTTTTGGAACCGGAAAGACCGCAAAGAAACGAAACATTGTACACATAATATTTTGGTACTGCGTTTTTGTTTTCTTTTGTTTTAATAAGCTTTACTTAAATGGGGATCGTTAAAGTTCCCATAAGTTAGCTTAGAACGATTGTTTTTCGGGGTAAAGTTTATTTTGATAAGCGTTTTTGTTTTGAAATCAAACTTAATAACCATACGGTTTTAATCGTTTTGGGGATCGGAAGCGATTTGTATTATTCATTAGATCGTGCTCAATTGGGAAAGATCTAGTTCGCATTGGATGGAATCAGTCAACTCTAACCTAAAATGACCTGAACCAGAGACGGAAGAAGCAATTGGCCAAATGGCATTTGTAGTAAAAGCCCAGAAACGTGACAGGATTTTAAATTTGAGCAGCACGCATGCCAAAACAGGGAAGACATATGTGTGTGTGTGTGTGGAGGTGTATAGGTATGTGTGGGCGACAAAAACCGCGTTGGTAAAAACAAGAACTGAAAATTAAATCAACGTTTTCATTTTACGTGGTTTTTTTTTCGTACGTTTTAACCCAGTCAACAGGGTTTATGCTTTGCTCCTTCCCCTTTCACTGTCTTTCTCACTCTCTATTAGCTTGAATGCCAGGCATGCCAAGCCATTGCATACTTTTGTGCGATTTGAGCAAATAATTATATGCAGGCATGCCTCACATGCCATTGTATGTATGTGTGTATGTGTGCATGTGTGTGTGTGTGTGTGTGTCCTGCCACAGAAAAAAGAAGAACTTTCTTAGGCAATGTTCTGGCATTTTGCCTGACAGCTGAGTGAAATTGAACTATAACGGAGTTACGTTGACGTCACAGACCCGGCGTATAAATTCTCAATAGTGCCCCCAAGTCAACTTCAAAGGCTCAGCGTTTTTTGTCCATCAACCCAACGAGGGGTGAGATGAGTGGACACAAAAACAAAAAACAAAAAAAACTAAGTGAGTATCTATCACACATACTTGTTGGGCTTTTATTTTGGTCGTCGCATCATCGATTTTTGGGTGGCAGCCTACCAAAAAGAAAGGAAAGTAAAAAAAATATAAAAAAAAATGAAATCAAATTCACACACACCGGCCGAGTTGTCCAGATTGGGACACATTGGTTACAGTAATAAATCGCCATTGACATTTTTGCTTGTTGAATTTTGATTGTCCCAGAGTGGAAAAGAGAGAGAGAGAGAGAGAGAGAGTTAGATTGAACCAATGACATAATAGATATGAACAGGAGGCGGCGTGAGCTACTACAAGAATAACATATTCAATTTAATGGATTTGGTGACTAGAAGAAGAAGAAGAAAAAAAAACACACAAAAAAGGGTTCAATGGTTAAAGGTGAATCCTGCTGTTGGAAAAAGGCCATAAATCAAATTCTAATCCCATTTGGTATACTGCTTTATGTTCAAGGCTTTCTTATATCTATACACATACTTCAATTGAAACTTGAAGGCTTTGATTCAGATATTTAAGTTGTAAATTGAAAAATCATGTTCAAATACTGAATTGAGGGTTCATTCATTCTAAAGGATTGTCTTAAGGAGCACAATACACTAAACTTAGTTTCCGAGCACTTTGAAGTTCGGTTAGGGGTTCAACCCCCATATATAAATATTTATAAAATCTATTACTACGTTTTAAGCACAAATAAAAAAAACAAACATGATTTTTGCTCTTAAAGTATGCTATGTTTATGAATAAAAAATAATTAAGAAACAAAAATTTTTTTTAGTACCTTAACACTTATTATTTTTGTATACCTTTGACAATCTGAGTGAATGCAAAATGTGGATTATATAAAAATAATAATTGAAGAAAATAAGGTTTGCCTACTTTGAAGGGCAAAAAACTTGATTTTTTATAAGGTGCAGTCCGCGAGCCTGAACATTTTTTTTGATGAAAAACTTCTGCATCTAATCAACGTCTTCAAAGTTTTCTGATCCCCAAACGGATCTGCTAACGGCCTAGTACAGTTTTCCTTAAGCTTCTAGTCCCACATTTTATTTCGCGAATGAGCTTCCCCACCTGGCGTTAATGCTAGCTTTGGCTGAGGTTACTCTGTCCTGGATATGATTCTTAAAGAAAAGTTTCGGTGTGAATATGGTTTCCAGGTACTTAAATTCGTTAACCACATTTATAGATCCTTCCCTTCTAAACACCATGAGGGCAGACTTGCTGAGATTGATAATCATGTTCCATTTGTGACAATACGCTTCTAGTTTATATATCATTTGGGTCATCAGCCAGTAAGACTATATTAACGGTGTGCAGCAACAAGACCAAAAAAAAGAGTTGAAAGCAGACATCCCTGTCTTACTTCTGACTTGGTTGTGAACTCCTCAGACATTGCTTCTCCATTCCATACAATTGGTTTTTGTATTCGCAAATACTGTTTGCAAGAAATTTGCCATCTTTGTGGAAACTGTAATCTTTTTTAATTCGTATGCTAACAAATTACTTGATTGCACAGCTGCTGTCAGATTACAATTGTAATCCACGCTTCAATAATTCGCCCTGAAACCCGCCTGGTATTCGTTGATATTATCATGATCATAAACCAAGTGTGCCAACTCCCATTAAGATCATTACACACGTGTTCATAAAAGATATACCTCGATAGTTCTCCGGCTTACATTTCCTTTTTTGAAGATTGGCTTGGCCAGTTCACCCAGCTCTTAGAAATTCTGTGCCGGCATGCTTAAAATGTATGTATGCCATTCCATCTATTACTACGTTTATAATCACAAAATTGACCATGATAAATGCCCATAAAAGTATGCTATCTTTATTTGATCTCATCATTTTCGATTTGAACGAATCGATAGCGTCATATACTGCGTTTATACACACAAAATTTATCATGATAGATGCCCTTAAAAGTAGGCAAACTTTTTTGCTTAAATAATTATCAAAATGAACGAGTCGGTTATGGAAGCGTCATACATAGTTTATACTGCAGTTTTGTTTATATTAATGGAGCAGATATAGTTATACAAAGTAAATCAGAGTTAAGGCATATTTAAAAGAATTATGTGCCTTAATTATTTCTTATTAAGGGGACATAGCATACTTTGAAGGGCATTTATCATGATTAATTTTGTGTGTATAAACGAGGTAATACTTAATTTACACTTTGAATTACTTCATATTTTCGGAGCAGTTATAGTTATACTAAATAAATAAATGTTATTCATGGACATAGCATACTTTGAAGGGCATTTATCATGATAAATTTTGTGTGTATAAACGAGGAATTTACCGGGTGCTTTTTTCACCTTTGTTTTTTCCAGCATTTTTTTATTTCTGCTACTGTAATCTAGATCATCAACCACAATTAGTGGCGCCACATAAAGTACATCAGAGGCAAATTGTGCACTATTAAAAAGTGTCTCAAAATATGTATTGAATGCACATTGAACCTATATCACTTCCTTTACAAATTTCCTCCAGTCCTTGGAGTCTTTGATATTGCTAAATGTACGCTCAAGTTACTTATAGCATCGTGATTTGGCCATCGAACATATATCTTTGTATTTTTTGTTTGCCTAAACATATTTTGCACGATTTTTGATAATATTTATAATTGCAATGTTTAAGAACTTTACCATTAAAAAGAAACAAGTTTTTCTTACTAAGATCAATTTTCTAAAATTTTCACAATTCTGTAGATCTGTTTGAAATCATTTAATGTTTATAATTTGTGAGTTTAGGTACGCTTACATTAAAATCAAAATATTTGTGCTCCAAAGAATTTATGAAATATAGTCCGATCCAGAAGGTTCTTACATATCAGCAGCCTGCAGTTAAAAGAAGACTCTAAGCTAAATTTCAGCTCGATAGCTGTAAGACTGAGAGGCTAGTGCCTAGGTTACTCCAAGACAAAACTCTAGATGTTGATTCGACTGTAAACCAAACTAAGTATTCTTCGAAACCTAAGTTTTTCAATCTGCAATTGCTAACGACTTAAAAAATGATGCATTAAGACTTCCAAGAACAATTTTAGTGCCAATCTGAACACTTCATCTGCTGAAGAGTATTTAAGAGTGACGATTCCTTACTTCTTGCATTGACTTTTTAGTATAACAAATCTTACAGAAAGATGTATAAACAATAAGAATGTTTTTTTAAATTTTCGACTGCTTCTTTCTAGATCGATTATAAAATGCGACTGTCTGCAATAAAAGGACAATATAGACTTTGGTGCGAAAGTATTTCAGTAATAAATTTTTCTGCTGAAGTCTTAAATCTATTGGACTGTTGCCACAAAAACTAACTATTCTTCTTAGTGTAATGGTACACGTATTATTAAATGCCCTTGGAATGATTTTAGCTCTCAAAAAATAAGTAAAATTGTTTCTTATTACAAAATATTAACAGTATTAGCATAATCAGTGTTATATTTTCAATTTTCGAATAAAAATGTAAAAATTCTTCGATTTTACTATTTAAAATTAATTTTAGCACCTCTCGAAATAAAGTGAACATTAATTTCAATGTAGCGCAACCGGTAGTGCCTTTTCGAATGGTCGATAAATTATCGAACCTCAGGGCCATCATTTTGGACCGTTATCGATAACAATTACTGTTTGTAATAGAAAATCAAAAGCGCCCATGTCGGTTCAATGTCGGCCGACTGAGAATATCGAAGCTGCGCGTCACCATTTATATAAACATCGTATAATGTGAATTATATTTGCTTTAAGCTTTGCTAACTCAGACACCAATAACATTCTCGCTGCCCATCTAGTTACTTGTCTGTTAGTCGGGATTTACACGATGAAGCAAACTTCATGATGTTTTTGAAAAAGCTCTTGCTTGTAGGAAAGAGGCGTTGAGGGGCAAGCCACCCCACCACACCTCTTTCCTAAAAGCAAGAGCTTTTTGAGAAACTTCATGAAGTTTGCTTCATCGTGTAAATGCGGTTTTAGAATGTGCTCTCCGAATTTTCTCAAAGCATTCTAAGGGCATTTTTCATATCTTGCCTTTAACATTGAAGGCTACTTAAACTTGCCGTTAAGAAAAAATTTCGTTGAGTTAGGTAAACTTTAGTTAAGAGGGCAGAACATCTTGCCTTCATGCAAGTGGACACCAAGTTAAATTTTTTAATATAAAGAAAAAACATTTTATTTAAAGTTCCAAGGTGGAGTCAAACTCAGGACTCCCGAAATGAAGGCAAATTTTCTATCCATTGCTCCACAACCGACCAAATAACCTGGCAATAAAAATTCTACTTTGTATATTTCTGCTTATATTGGCAACATTTTCGACATTTTCTGCTTGCATTGGCAACTCGCTCGAAAGCTGTTTCAAGGTGTTGCCACGTTTTGACAAAAGCTTAGTGCTTTGCTAAGATCAAGATATGAAAGCGAAATGTCCTAAATCCTGCATTTATCATAAAGTTGCATATGAAAAGCAAGATATGAAAACGGGCCTAAAAGACCGTACTCAGACGCCAGAAATCCGCTCTGATAATGTGCATGGGGTTGCCAGATCGTATTTCAAATACAGCTGATAAATTCTTATGTTTCATAATTTGAAAATGTACCTCTGAGAATTGAGCACACAATTTAAAAAAATGGATTTTAAAAGGATCAAAAGCCAAAACCGAAACCATTTGGAGAACTTTGTTAAATAGGTTGCGGTCAAGATGAAACCTGTTTAAAGGGATTTGGCCAACAATTTGCCGCCCTGATGTCACTTTGAGCGCTACACGAATTACACAGACAAGAAAACAACAATGGCACTGCCCATGACCTCTGCATTTCACATAAAGCCTTTCATTTTCAATTTTATATTCATTTGTTTTACAAACTCTTTTGTCAGCTTATTTTAAAAGAAACCACAGCTGACATAACCGGAGTGACCACATTGGATTCAGTTGACTGTTGACATACCTTTTGCTGTTGCCTGGTCACCCTACCATTAACACACACCTTTGTGTATGCCGCGAAAATTATAGCAACAAAATTGTAGATGAAAAAAATAGTATGTTATTTTATATTATTATTGTGAAATTGTTAAAAGCTAGTATCAAAATGATACAAATAATTTGACAATGTAATAAAAACTAGTATCAAATTGAGACAAAAAATGTCATTCTGATACAAATTAGTATTATTTTGATAACATCGAAAATATTATTTTAATACTATCGAATTATCAACTTGATACTTTGAGTATTAACAATAATTCGATACTCAATAACTCCAACTAAATAGTGTCATTTTGATGATTACTTTATTTTGGGTGTAGCTTTGTTATGAAAAATCAGCATTTGAATATTCGGATTCCTGAAATTGATTTGCTTTCGAGTTTGATGACCACCTGTTCGCAGCTGCTTCATATAAAATGTACAGTGTGGCCATGAAACCTGCAAACAAGTGACCGTATTTTCTGCAGGTTTTAAACGAACGAATGCAAATCAAAATCAGTTTCAGGAAGCCCACTATTGAGTACATATAGCCAATTGGAAACTCAAATCTCAATGATTGGGGAACTTCGCCCAAAAGTATTATATATGTAACGTGACTTCGCATATGACGGAGTACAACAAAAACAAATAAACATAGGAAAGCTACATCAACAAAGCGCTCAGTTTGTCGTACATGCAGCTTCTCACTGCGCACTTGATAAAAGCAAACAACATTTCTTTTGAAAATTAAATTTGTACAAACTTTGACTAATTTTTTCGTAATCAGCACTTCAAAATGCATATTAAAACATTTTCCCAATAATATCAAAAGTAAGACCTTTTTGGAATTTCGTCCGTTTTTTAAATAGTAAAACTAAGTCGATTTTGTTACTTTCTTTGCTATATTTGCCCCATGAACAATAGAGAATCCAAATAAAATTTAAAATAAATTTTCACAATTAGAGACGCCGCTTATTTAATCAAAAGAAGTTGAAAAATCTTAATTTTTGTCCTATGTCAAAATACTTTCTTGACCTGCTGTATTTCGTTTGTAACTCGTCGGAGATATGACGCTATAAGACGACATAACTCTGATCGGAGATATGACGCTTCAAAACGACATATGTCCGAGGGAAAAAAGTTAATGGTCGGAGATATGTCGCTTTGTCCGCCTTGGTTGTCACTATTCGGTTCGCGACCTACTGGAGTACACATTTACCTATTTGGTCATTTATAAAATAATTTTATTAGGACTAACATTTTAGCTAAAAACAGGCAGAAGAAAATATTATCTAACCGAAAACGAAAATATATTCTGGGACAGCGTCCACGGCTGTGTCGATATTGCCCAGTCCGTCTGTCTGTATGGATGTGCCTCCATTTTTGCATTTGGGTACCAAACGCAAACTAAGTTTTTTTCAGATTTAGAAAGCGGAATAAATTGTGAGAGCTTTTTAATTAATAATATAAATATTATATTTTAAAAAAATCTCATAAAGTTTGGAAAATAAACACCAACCAAAATAAACACATAAAATGGGTGCGGAATAGCAGTACTACTCTTTTATGTTTTCTATTTTAAAAGGTAGCAAATTGTCTTTTCTGCGTAAGCCTTCTATTATTTCTCAACGCAAATTCAAACCATGCCTTGTTATTGATGAGCTACTTTTGCAATGCACTTAATTTTTTTTTTTTAGCTTTTCACCACATTGAGTTTCTATGACAGTTTACTGTCCAATACTTTGGGGGTATTTAACTTTTTTTTCTTATTTGTTCAAAGACACTCGAAGAGGATACTTGAAAAGGGCACCTGCCAGAAGTGCAATTGAAGGGCACTTGATTTAAGAGTTGGGGTGGTAACAAAAAATATGCCACTTGAAAATGATGCTTTGCATAAGACAAAAAAAAAAAAAATCAATTCAAAACAGATAGAGGAACACAGTTTAGATAAGAAGTAAGTAAGCAATAAGTGTCAGATACAGAGCCTCTGGCAAAATCATTACTTAAACATATTCTGATAACAGATAGCTAAGCAGAAACAAAGTTTGTGGCGTTTGGAGAAAATATTTCAATTGTGAAAGCGTCAAATCGATAAGCCTTGAGATAACTAACACAACGCTGAAGAAATTTGGTATTTTGTAACCTCTTTTGATGCTAACAGTAATCAGTTCTGTTGAATCTGACAGTGTACCAGCCAAGAGCACGGTCGCCAACTTTTAAAAAATTGTAGCTTAAGCTTAACACTTTTATTTAAAGCTCGAAATTTAAGTCAAAAAGATTTGACCGACAATATCCCAAATCGGAAAATTCCTGAAAGCCGAGTTTCATTTCAATTGAATGAAACTAAAGTTTTTCCCACACAATCATTTGGACAAAACTTTTACCACAATAGGAAACTATTGTCCAAGTTTCAGCTTTCTAGCACTTACCGTTTAGTCTGTGCGTGGGTTAACAATCAGTCAGTCAGTAACAATTCATCTAGTTAAAACCCTTAAAATTCTCAACCAAATTAAGCCATCAATTTAACTTTCACTGCACTTTTAAAGCGATTCCTTCAATCTATCATTGGGCAAAGCACCAAATGTCACATTATTTTAGCTTTATATTGCTTTGCCTGAACGAATCCACATGTACATAAACACACACGCTCAACTGGGTACACAAAACAGAAGCTGGCATGTGTACGATTTATAGATTTAGGGAATGTTTTTGACACCTGACCACCGCCCCCCGCTGTGTACAGATGAAAGGAAAGCAAAATCAACTTGCCGCTCAAAAGGTAACCAATAGAGTTACACCCACCTGGATGCATTTTGCGTGCAGTCAACAACAAGTGGTAGCGGGAGTGGGAGTGGGAGTGAGTGTGGGAGTTTGGAAGCAAAACGGAAACGGAAATCGCCCACAAGTTGCACAAGTATACAAAAGCAGCAGCAGCAGCTGGAAATGACATTGCGGATCAGAGGGAAGGGAAGGGTGAATGGGGGGTTGGGCGACTGAAACAGGAAGAAAAACATTTGTTGCGCTTTGCTCTTTGGTTTTGTCGTCTGTCGACGCGACTTTGGCGCGTAACCTTTTATGTGAAATGTCAATCGTCAATCCTTCTTTCTTTGCTCTCTCCTTTTTATACCCTTTCTCATCGACGGCTCTTTTGTATTGAACGCAGCAGGGCTTATGGACAGGCTGTTCCACGCAGGTTGGGCCTGTCGTCTCGCCTAATCGATAGCAATCAATAAGTTTGTGTGTTCCAGGGCAGAAAAGGGAGTAAAAAGAAAGAAGAAACACTGTTGCATACTTCAAAGGGAAAGTTGATTAGGATAGAAATATGGTTAATTGCTTTTGGCACCAACAACTCCTAGATGACCAAGCAGAAGCTGTTGGTGAAGAAGAGATAAGGAAATCTTTTAAATAATTGTATTCTAAAAAGGAGGAGGGAAGAAAGGAAGGAAGGAGGAAGGAAGGAGAAAGGAAGGAGAAAGGAAGGAGGAAGGAAGGAGGATGGAAGGAGGAGGAAGGAGGAAGGAGGAGGAAGGAGGACGAAGGAGGAGGAAGGAGAAGGAAGGAGGAGGAAGGAGGAGGAAGGAGGAGGAAGGAGGAGGAAGGAGGAGGAAGGAGGAAGGAAGGAAGGAAGGAAGGAAGGAAGGAGAAAGGAAGTAGAAAGGAAGGAGAAAGGGAGGAGAACGGAAGGAGGAAGGAAGGAGAAAGGGATGAGAAAGACAGGAGAAAGGGAGGAGAAAGAAAGGATAAAGGAAGAGAAAGGAAGGAGAAAGGAAGGAGAAAGGAAGGTGGAAAAAAAAATAATAAAAAAAAAAGAAAGGGGAATAGGAAAAAGGGAGAAAGAAAGACGAAAAGAAGGAGGAAGGCAGGAAAGAGGAAAGAACAAAGAAAAGAGGAAGAAGGAAAATGAAGGAGTAGAAAGGAAAATGCTCATTTGTCTAGGTTAATTCACAAAGCAGCTGAAAAGTAGGCAACATTTGTACAAATGCATCAAAGAAAAACTTCTGGTCTGGGTAGATCATCAACAATTCATTGTTGAAATAGTTGTCGTCATTATTGTAGTTGCCTTTTGCAAATAGCTGTCGAGTGCAAAGTTTATCTGTGCGTAAGTTTATTAATTTGTTATCCTGTCACTTTTCGCTTTCATTGCCTTTCATTAAACAACTTCGGCAGCGGCACCGTCTTCGGCTGCTCTGATCTGGTTGGTCCCCTTTTGGCCGCAGAACCACAAAAATTAATTACCGGATTAAGACAACTTCATTGGCTTCCCCTACCGCACTCTCGTCCTCACATCCTCACTCACTCCACAGTCAATTACACATTTCAGCAGTTTGTGCTTTTATTATTAACATTTAATGAGAAAAGGTCACGCACAGAGGGGCGGCAACAGCCTACGCCCACTGCCAAAGTCCAAACTATTGAAAACGTTTTCAGTTCTGATTCCGCTTCATCTTTCACCCACTGCTACTTATTGCCGCTCGTCCCGGCAGTTTCAAGTGGCTGCCCTCGCTGCTAAATTAAGTGCCGAACTTAAATAACTTGAATTAAACATTAATAGGATACTTAAAAGTTTTCGTTTTGGGTTTACGTTCCTTCTGTTGTTGCGTTTCTTATTTTTTTTCCATTTATTTTTCCTTGCCTTTGCTATTAGATATTTTGTTATGTGTTTTCAATTCTTTGGCCTTTCGAGCCTGACTAATTTGGGGGTACTTTTTGTGCGAAATGAGATAATTAATGCTTAATTTACATTTTCAGAAAAAAATTAAGACTGGCTAAATGATTTTTGTTATGAGAATATTCTCCAGCGAAAAAAACGAGCTAATGTTTTCAAATTGTCCACTGCCTGTTGGATGGCTGAAAAGCATTTAACTACCAAAACTTCCGTGTTTTTAAACCGATCTACTTGGGAGCTAATATATTTTAAGTCAAAAAGTTCTAACTGCAAAATTGTGGCTTTAATCTGCGTATGGTGTACACCTTCTTATATGCAAAAGCACGTGGGCTCTATTTCTATCTTATAGACTCTGAAATCAACACATAAGAATTCCGAAATTTAATGATAGCTTATTTCAAACTTTAGAATTTGTGTTTGTTTTGGTTTTAAATGTCAAAAAACTAAACGAATTTTTGACTTTGAATTTTGTTAATATTATTTTATTAGAAAATTAATTTAAAAAACTACAAGCAAACAAAAATGGAAGCCATTGCCAAACACAACTTTTCAGCGACTGCAGATGATGAGCTCAGTTTTCGTCATACTCAGATTCTAAAGATATTGAATATGGAGAACAATACAAATTGGTATCGTGCCGAATTGGATGGAAAAGAAGGCCTCATACCCGCCAATTACATTGAAATGAAAAATCACGACTGGTTCCATAGCCGCATCACACGTGCCGAGGCAGCGAAGCTGCTGTCGAATAAACATGAAGGCGCCTTTTTGATACGCTTCAGCGAATCCAGTCCCGGCGATTTCTCCCTAACAGTCAAGTGTCCGGATGGTGTGCAACATTTCAAGATTTTGCGCGATGCACAAAGCAAATTTATACTCTGGGTGGACAAATTTAATTCCCTCAACGAACTGGTCGCATATCATCGAGGGGCGAGTGTATTGCGTACACAGGATGTCAAATTGCGTGATATGATGCCGGAGGTGATGCTGGTACAGGCGCTGTACGATTTTATGACACTGGAATCTGGCGAATTGGACTTTCGATGTGGCGATGTCATCACCGTTACAGATCGTTCCCATGTGAATTGGTGGAATGGCCAAATTGGCAATAGAAAAGGCATTTTCCCAGCAACTTATGTTACGCCATATTATGCAAACAGAAACTGAACCAACCACAATAACATTCTTACAAGGCATATACCACACATACACACATTTTATATAAGCCCAATGCTTTTTTTTACTAAGAAATTTAAAGTCGCATTTCTAAATATAATATATTTTCGAGCTATTCCAAAAATACAAAATTCACACACTGAACAACGGAATAGGGGAACAAGTTGGCAATTAGTGAGAAAAGGAACATCCTTTCATCAAATTTTTGGTGCCCTCTTCTCTCATTTTTCACCAAGTTTTCATTTGATTAATGAAACATTGTGCTTTAAATTAGGAAAAGGAAAAATCTAAATATATTTAAAGAATTATATTATTTTAAAGATGAATGTTGGAATTCTCGTTTTGGGTAAACACTATTTTTGGGTCAATTTCAAAAACATTAAGGACCGTTTTCTCATGTAACTGTTTCTGCAAATCTATCTAGATTATGCATCTGGGTGAATTTTATGCAATTGGTTTTCTCATGTACATGGATTTTGAATTAAGGTATTTTGTGCAATTGTGTGATTTTGAATTTTGGTATTGTGCGAAATTGTGGTACGGTCACACCGGCAGAGTTGGAAACGCATTAATTATAGGTTGGCAGTTTTTTGTTTTGATAATTAAGCTACAATTGAAATTCAAAATGTCGAACGAGGAAAATAGAAAAAGAACTAAGCATTTTATGGTGTCAGAGGAGCTGATTCTTAAAGATTTTGTTGAGGAGAATAAGGGTGTCGGATAACTTGACCTGTCTTTTTAGCCATGTCTGCAAGTGATATATAAAAGTCCGGCCAATTCAGTAATTTAAATAAACAAATTCTTTGCGGCAGCTGTTTTCGTATATTGATCAGTGTGACCATATGTGCGCAGGCAAAAAAATACATACCATGCAAAGCAATGGCCATAGTTTTCAAATCCCGGAGATAAAGTAAATGGATTGCAACAAAATTCATCTGATGGTGCATGCAAATAAAATTATGCCAAGGAGACAAGAAATCTTTTAGCTCCCACTGTCCATAAAATATTGGTTCATTCGGGAGTAGCTAATACAAAGACAACTTTTATCGATGGGAGGGTTGTCAGAAGAGCCCAAGAATCTATAAACAAGGACCAAAAAGAATAAAACGAGAAGGCAAAGCTAACTTCGACTGTGCCGAAGTTTTAATACACTTGAAAAACTCAACTCCAACTGATTTAGCCGGTAAAATATATATGGATATAGCTATCAGATATTTAAAATTTTTAAATCATTGTTAATAAAAATTGTATACCATAAAAATAACTTTTCTTTGTAAAAGACATTTTCCGACCGATCGGTCCTGTGGTAGCTATATGCTATAGTCATCCGATTTTGAATTTTTTTTTTCAAATTTATGTGAAAGCATTTAAAACTTATATATACCAAGATTGGGGACGCTACGATAGAAAACAAAAAAGTTTTTCTTACTAGAACTAGTTTTTTGACCAACCGTTTCTATGGGAGCTATATAATGTAGTCATTCGATTTTGATAAATTTTTCATGTATTATGTGAAAGCATATAAAACTAACATATACCAAGATAAGTGAAGCTACGATGGAAAACAAAAAAGTTTTTCTCACTAGAACTAGTTTTTTGACCGACCGTTTCTACGGCAGCTATATGCTATAGGCATCCGATTTTGATAAATTTTTTTCAGAGTTATGTGGAAGCATATAAAACTGACATATACCAAGATTAGTGACGCTTCGATGGAAAACAAAAAAGTTTTTCTAACTAAAACTAGTTCTTAGACCGATCGTTCCTATGGCAGCTATATGATATAGTCATCCGATCCGGCCGGTTCCGAAATATAAGTTGCGTGCAGTAAAAAGAAGACTCTGTGCAAAATTTCAGCTCGATAGCTTTAAAACTGAGGGACTAGTTTGCGTAGAAACAGACCGACGGACAGACAGACAGACGGACAGACAGACAGACAGACGGACAGACAGACGGACAGACGGACAGACGGACATGTCTATATCGACTCGGCTGTTGATGCTGATCAAGAATATATATACTTTATAGGGTCGGAGATGCTTCCTTCTGGCTGTTACATACATTTGCACAAACCCAATATACTCTTTGTACCTTCGGTACAGAGTATAAAAAACGAGAAGGCAAAGCTAACTTCGACTGTTCCGAAGTTTAAATACACACAAAAGTTTACTCCAACTGATTTAACCGGTAAAAAATATAAAGAATATAGATATCAAATATTTTAAACTTTTTAATATTTAATAATAAAAAATTTGATACCATAAAAAAAAAACTTTTCTTAGTAAAAACACATTTTCCGACCGATCGGTCCTATGGCAGCTATATGCTATATCCGATTTTGATAAATTTTTCGAACTTATGTAAAAAATATAAAACTGATATATACCAAGATTGGAGACGCTACGATAGAAAACAAAAAAGTTTTTCTCACTAGAAGTAGTTTTTTGACCGACCGTTTATATGGCAGCTATATGCTATAGTCATCCGATTTTGATAAATTTTTTCCGAATTGTGTGGAAACATATAAAACTAATATTTACTACGATTGGTGACGCTACGATGGAAAATAAAAAAGTTTTTCTCACATAATTCTGGAAAAATGTATCAAAATCGGATGACTATAGCATATAGCTGCCATAGAAACGGTCGGTCAAAAAACTAGTTCTAGTGAGAAAAACCTTTTTGTTTTCTATCGTAGCGTCCCCAATCTTGGAATATATTAGTTTTATACGCTTTTACATAATTTTGAAAAAATTTATCAAAATCGGATGATTATAGCATATAGCTGCCATAGGAGCGATCGGTCGGAAAATGTGTTTTACTAAGAAAAGTTTTTTTTTATGGTATCAAATTTTTATTATCAATGATTTAAAAATTTTAAATATCTGATATCTATATCCGAACTCTATAAAATATATATAACCGGTTAAATCAGTTGGAGTAAACTTTTTCAAGTGTATTAAACCTTCTCCACAGTCGAAGTTAGCTTTGCCTTCTCGTTTTTTTAGTCCGATTGTGCTGTGTATTGTTAAGTAAGCTAACCGTAGTGGCCATGTATGCGAAAAGTTTCCAAAAGATTTAAATGCGAAACTTTTAACAAAAGTGTGTATATTAATAAATAATTAATACTTCTTGCCACAACTCGCCCCGTTTTGGAAAAATTGCGTTAAATGTATCGTGAAATCTAACAAAATTGTTGTTAGTCGACCAGATCGGTTATATGGCAGCTACATGATATAGTTATCCAAACCAAAGCAAATATCGTAAGTCGTCTTAGGAGCTAAAAATATCAGCCCAAACCGAATATAAGTTTATTTTCCTAAAAAAACAAAAAAGTTGGTGCAAGTCAGCCTTATGCATTATATGGTAGCTATATTAAAAAGTGTTCATAATCAAACTAAAATTTGTTAGGCGTCTTAGGAGCTAAAAATATCAGCAGAAACCGAATTTAAGTTCAATAGCTTGTAAAACAACAAAGTTGGTGCAAGTCGGTCTGATTATATGGCAGCTACATAAAATAATATTCGAACTCAAACAAATCTCATTCAGAAAAAAAAGATAAAATTTATTCCATTTTAAACTGAAAATTTCAATTATAATTCGTACTTGGTTGTATTTAAACTAAGAACGAATCAGTCTTAAGTTTAAGACTTACCCAAAATGTTCCTAAAATGAACACAAAATTCTCAAATCAAGTGCGAAATACTTAAATCAAGAATTTGTTGTACTTAAACGTTCTAGAACGATCGAGATAGAATTTATACTAAAACTGAAAATTTCAAGATAATTCGTACTGGATTGTACTTAAACTAAGTACGAATTAGCGTAAAGTTTCTTATTTACCCAAAGTGTTCCAAAAATGAGAACGAAATTCTTAAATCATTTACGAAATACTTAAGTCAAGAACTTTTTTTACTTAAACGTTCTAGAAGTAACGAGTTAGAATTGTACTTTAAATATTAAGTATGATTCGTTTTTGGATGTACTTAAACTAAGTACGAATCAATCTTATAAAAACGAATCTGGATTGGTTCAAGACCATTTCGTTTAAAAAATAAGTTTTTAAAAACCTTGGAAGAGCCCAAAATGTCCTTAATGTATTCCGAAACGGTCTAAAATCAAGTATTTCGGGATTAAAAAAAATGGTACTTAAATCAAGTATTTTGTACTTGTATCAAGTATTTTCTTTATAATTAGGGTTTATGACTTTAAAAAGGGAAAAAATAACTTAGTTTTCTTCACTTGAACGAAGAAAGTGAGATATTAAAGAATACATTCAATGGATCAATACCGAAGTTGAGTGTAATTGAGTGAAGGAACTAACAGTCAAATTTAAGTATTTAATTTTGTTCCCTTTGAATCTCCACCAAACTGACACTGGCTGCCTTTTGACAGCAAAAATCAGCTGATGCATAATGCTAATCCAGAAACCAAAAAAAAAAAGAAAACTTTTCTGAAACTTGATTACTGCTTTCATGCTGCTTCAGTTTCAAGTGTTTTTGTTGTCGTCTGTTGACTTTTCTTTTGTGATTTTTAAGTTTTTAAGTTGCTTGGCTTAAACTTAACTCGCAGGTCTGAGTTTTCTTAATTGCACCACATAAGAATATAAACACACACTCCACATGTGCCACATATAACGCAAAACTGCGGCGCCACTTGGCCGCCTTTGTTTTCGCGCTAAATTGCAAACTCGCACATACACACACACACACAAACCACACACGCACATTTGCTGCTGGCTTTTTGTGTGCGTTGCCCTGCCACGGTCGCAGCTTCCGTTTTCCTGACTCAGCCTGTCACAATCGCAATATGCAAATGTCACGCAGTAGCAGGCGGCTGTGCAACCTTTTAATTTATATTTAAATGTCGCTTCAAGTTGCCGCCCAAATAACAGCTTTCTGGTTGTCGCTTTGATGATGGTCGCCGCCGTAGCCAGCTGGCCACGGCTCAAAGTAGACAAAGCCAGTGGAGACCCAAGGCGTGGTGAGAGAGATTTTGCAGAAAAATTTCAAATATTATGTAATCCTTAACTAAATTTGGCTTTTCATAGACAAAAGTGAGGCTACATAAATTTTAGGGCAGATTTCTGCTAACAGTGTGGCAAAACGCTCTTAGGGCCGTTTTCTCATCTTCATGTTTTTGAAAACTATATGTTTTTTGAGAAAATATATGTTGCCTAATTTTAGGCTGCTTCTAAAATCACATCCGGGTCGTAGTAGACACAAATATAGACAATTAAAACGGCCTAAAAGTAAGCAACACAATTTTTCTCAACAAGCTCCTGGGTTTGAAAAACAGGAACATGAGAAAACGGCCCTTAGTAAATCAATGGTTTAAATAAATATTAAGTACAAAAATAACTTGTATCAAGTTCAAAATTTCTTTCATGTGTATTAAAAATTCGTATTCGAAATAGTTATATTACAATTCCTTGAATCAAGTACATGCATACTTAAAATAATTACAAAATATTTCTGATTTAAGTCTAAAAAGTTCTTAAATCAATTCCAATAGTTTCTTAGTTGCTAATACAAGGACAAGGCCATAACTTAGCCAAAGAACAAGAAAATATAACTGAAAGTTGGAAATCGACCATCATTTCATAGGCAAAATGATGGAACCAGTTGGGAATTTGATGAAATTTAATATAGTTGTTGTGTGATTAAACATTTCCCCGATAATTTATTTCCTGAGCCTCCTTACAATGTGGAAAGTAAGTGGGAAACTGATTAATCATTACTGGGTCGTTGTAGACAATAGCAAATATATATTCAAAGCGGCCAAAAAATAGGCAACATACATTCTTCTAATATCCACCTAGATTTCAAAAACTTGAACAAGAGAAAAGCTGTAAACTGGTAAGGAAAGTGCCTCTTTCTTTTAAAAAATAAAATCTTTATATGGCACTTGGATTACAAGCCTGTTTAACGAAGTGGAATTTGGTTTATTTCTTGAGGGTCATTCTTACAGTTAACATCGAAGCATTTCCTTAAATCTGCAAGGGCCTGGCTACCTAAAAATTTCGGAGACTTCTTATTCATTGCGTATCGGCTCCGAACCGGTTAACAGAACTGTTTATTATCATAAAACTCAATAAATATTTGTATTATTCTAAGTTCAAAAAATCATGCTTATTTTTCAAGGATACTCTTAATACTCTTAAATAACTCTAAACTCAAAAATAATATATAAGGCTGAGTTCACACTGTTCGACGCATGAGACATGATAATCTAGTAAGCCTTCATGTTGTATTGTTTTCAGGGGCTGTAACGGTTTTAAGTTATAACTATAAAAATCAATTGTAAAATATCATTTATATATTTTTAAAAATCAATCAAAAAAATTATTTTTGATTTTTTTTTTAAATTATTTTTACATATTCATTTTTGATTTTTATTATAAAAAATCAATTATAAAACTCATGAGTGATTTCTATTTTAAAAAATTTAATTATAAAAAAATAATTAAATAAAAATAAATATTTAAAAATAATTTTTACAATAAAAATCAAAAATAATTTTTACCAATGATTTCAAAAAAATTAAAATCAAAAATAACGGTTTATTACATATTTCCAAAGTCCATAAAAAAAACAAATATATTCATATATTTTATGTATGTGTAGGACATCTGCTTCCCCATGGTTTTTTTTTTGGTTTAAATTAACCCCATAACCGTAATTTTGGTCCCTGATTGTTTTGAATGTCAAATTACAAGCTATTCACAATGAAAATAAGACAACATAAGGGCCTAATGAGTCGAACAGTGTGAACCCAGCCTCATGTAATGTCTGTCTGTTTCTACGCAAACTAATATATCAAAATCGCCGGATCGGATAACTATATCTATAAATATATATCTATATATTTATAATATCTATAAATACCAATCGGTCAGAAAATTGGTCTTAGTAAAAAAAACCTCATTTATTTTCAATGAGAGCGTCTTAAAACTCAGCAATTATAAATATTATATGCCTTTTAACAGTTCAGCAACATTCGGTCAAAATCAGTTGAATTTATCTAATAGCTTTAATACGATCGCTTGGTCGTAGAACTTGTCTAACTAAGAAAAACTTTAATATTTTCCATGATAGCGTTCTTAAAGTCAGCAATTATGAATATTATTTGTCGTCAAACAGTTCTGCAAAATTTGGTCAAAATCGGAAGATTGTATTCGACCGAACGGTCGAAAAATGGTCGGTCTTAGTGGGAACAACTTCTTTGTTTTCCTTGATAGTGTTCTTAAACTCAGTAATTATGAGGATTTTATGCTTTTAAACAGTTCAGTAAAGTGTGGTCAAAATCGGTTAACTATATCCCATCAAGCAATATGAGCGTTTTCTGACTCTTTTCAGACACTTTTTATGAGCATTCACCGTCATAATGTGTCCCAAAAAGAGTCCGGAAAAAGCGTTTTTTTCTTTAGAAACGTTCGCACTTAATGTGGATGATTTCTGAGTCCAATTTGACTCTTTTCTGACTCAGATATAAGTGCTTTCACCCTCCCAATGAAGCATTGAAAACCCTCAAAAAATTCTCATAAAAGTTGCTTTTTTAGGCACTTGAAATTCAAGTCTTGAATCGCCTCCTAAAAGGTTCTTTTTTGACGCTTACTGGAGTGCAAACTTATTTGCAAAAATTGCAATTAATAACAGACTTAAACGAAATTGTTTTAAATTTTTTAATAATATATTTTTATTTGACTTAAAAACTAACAAAATGAAAACGAGAAGGCAAAGCTAACTTCGACTGTGCCGAAGTTTAAATACACTTGAAAAACTTTAATCCAACTGATTTAACCGGTAAAATATATATAGAATATAGATATCAGATATTGAAAACTTTTAAATCATTGATAATAAAAATTTAAGACCATAAAAAATACTTTTCTTAGTAAAACACATTTTCCGAACAATCGGTCCTATAGCAGCTATATGCAATAGTCATCCGATTTTGATAAATTTTTTCAGAATTATGTGAAAGCTTATAAAACTTATATATACCAAGATTGGGGACGCTACGATTGAAAACAAAAAAGTTTTTCTCACTAGAAGTAGTTTTTTGACCAACCCTTTATATGGCAGCTATATGCTATAGTCATCCGATTTTGATAAATTTTTTGAGAATTATGTGAAAGCATATAAAACTAATAAATACCACGATTGGTGATGCTACAATGGAAAACAAAGAAGTTTTTCTCACTAGATCTAGTTTTTTGAACGACCGTTTATATGGCAGCTATGTGCTATAGTCATCCGATTTTGATAAATTTTTCCAGAATTGTGTAAAAATATATAAAACTAATAAATACCAGGATAAGTGACGCTACGATAGAAAACAAAAAAGTTTTTCTCACTAGAACTAGTTTTTGGACCGATCGTTCCTATGGCAGCTATATGATATAGTCATCCGATCCGGCCGGTTCCGACATATTAGTTGCGTGCAGTAAAAAGAAGATTCTGTGCAAGATTTCAGCTCGATAGCTTTAAAACTGAGGGACTAGTTCGCGTAGAAACAGACAGACGGACAGACGGACAGACAGACGGACGGACGGACAAGCGGAAATGAACTCGGCTCGTCGTCCTGATCAAGAATATATATAGTTTATGGGGTCGGAAATGAATATTTCTATGCGTTACAAACTTCTGGGCAAAATTAATATACACTTTTCAAGTGTATAAAAATATTGCACTAACTGAAAATTGAATCGTCTTGCTTATCGCTTGAATCTGCATTCTGTTATTTTCAGCGTCATTCTTACTCACTTATTACTAATATTAATTTCGAATATGCTCAGACATAAGAGCTTTTTATGAGCCCATGCTTAGAAAGAACTGAATGTGCTCCGAAAACTCTCAAATATATGTGTTTACTTCAAAAAGTAGGATTCAGTGAGAAAACCTTTTTATTTCATGAAGTTTTAACAAGTTTCTATTAAAAACCCAACAATTATTCTCACTAGAACTAGTATTTGGACAGATCCATAGTGGTCGATTCCATAGGTCAAAAAAAAAAAGTCTAAGATACAAATTTGTCTTGAATTTTTTGTTCTTGATACAATTTGTCTTGTGGTATCACTATCTTTAAAAACAACATGGAATTGAATGGTGCAGTTGTTTTTGTTCTATTCCAATCGTACCCTTTGCTGTCTGACACGCATGAAAAAATGTAATTCAAAATTTTAATCAATTGATATCGCCTTGAATTAAAATGAATTTTGAAAATAGAGGTATTAACTATATACTTAAGTTGTTATCAGGTTATAACATCGTGTGGTTTTGTTATAAAATGTGTTTTTTTCCCAGTGTCATTGTACCCTGCCTAATAGTTAAATTTCATTTAAAATAAAAGTTACGTTATCCGCCATTCCCCGGACTGAAACTTTTTTCATTATATTAGTTAATGTTTTAAGATTCTAAAACTGTTTATTTCAGCTGCCACCTTTTGCTTCTCTGTGCGTTACCTTTAATAACACAAATCGGTTCTTTGACGATCAAGTATATATATACTTAATGGGAACGGAAATGCTTTCTTCTAGTTAACAGACTTATTAAGGGTATAACAATTTCTTCAAACTCAAAAATATTTCAGTTCTTACAAATGTTTGCCCAGCAGCCGTGACAGCTGCTGCTGTTGCTTGCTTCAACGTTGCTTCACTTCCCTCATCTTCGTCATTTTCTTTGTCCTTTGAAGAAGCCTACACCTAAATATATACACAAGTGTGGGCGCATGTAGGTGGGCGTGGCATGAATGCATGTTCAGTCTGTTTACTCGAAAACCCACTTGGGTTTCCTCTGTTGCTCTGTTGCATATTTCATGGCGCCTCAAATGCGCCACTTAAGCTGACAACATCTCAAGCCCCACCAAGAGCCAAGGATGATTTTGGATTGAAGGCGGCGGAAGGCTGCACATCCATGTCGCCTTGAAGTGGCTGCGTGCCGTGCAAATGGTTAAATTGACTTAAGCGCATTGGAGTTCCCTTTTGTGGAGCTTGTGTTGTGCCGGATCAGGAGAGAGATTGAAGGCGGCTGATGCGCTTAATGCGCTTTCCATTTAGTTGGGTTGGGTATCGCTGTCAAAACTAACTGACAGCAGCTGTGAATCAGATTGAATTAGCCTATGGAATATACACACACACACACACACGCACATGTAAGTAAACACTTGAAAGCCCAGCCTGAATGGAAATATAAGCCATGTGTGTAGGTGTGAGTAAGTGTTTGAAGGCGACAAGTGCTGAACAAAGATGGACTAAAAAAACGTTGTAAGTGGAAAGCTTTGAGATTTATAAATAGCTCAGAGCTCAATCTGCCTAGATGCACTTTATGGCATTTGCATTTGAACGATTTGGTTTTATATTAAAGCGAATCGATAGAAATTTGCTTAACCTTTGATCTAGATTTTTCAAACTCATGTCATTTGGCCAACCAGAGCTGAGAAATAACAGAGACAGACACCGAGTTGCTGCTGCAATAGTAATAACTTTTTCATAGCATACTTTCCAGCGGCATTTCTAATTGTAAGGACCTGGGCCAACTGCCAATGTTGTTGCTATTGTAGCTGTCCAGCGCGAAGTTGGCAGCTGTCAGCTTGAGCTTTTCGGACAGTTTACGCTTGACAGAGTTTTAGTTTACTTCCTCTCTCTCTCTCTCTCCGGCCACTTGTTGTTGTTGCTCACTAATCCCAGTGCGGCTTTTCTTTTTATAACCCCAAAAAATGATTATGCAAAAGTGTATCGAGCAGGATGAACTTTACTCTACTTTAGCTACGTTTTTGTTGTCACATAATTAAATACAAAATGCGCTTAATTATGAGTGCCGTGTCAGCGAGCCCAGGGGAAATAATAAAAGACACACACACACACACAGACACACACACACACACTTGCGTTGATGCATCGCATTTTAATGATGTTGTTGGCTTCGCTTGCCTTTTGTGTCGTCTCTCCTTTGCCCCCGCTTTAGCAATTTTATTTCAATTTCGACTTTGTTGCTTTTTTTTTTTCTCCTTCTCTCAGTCATTTGATTAACTCGCAGAATATGAGGAAAGATAATGAATATAAATAGCAAAAAGTGTTGATGATGAGATTGCTTTTGTGGCTGGTGGCTGCAAAATGTGGGTTGAAAGTGCTGTGTGAGCGTGTGTGCGTGGGTGTGTGGGTGTGTGCGTGATTGTGCTTTGGGCAACTATTTATGCTGACACTTGAGTTAATTTTGTAATTTGTTCGTCAATTTCTGTAGAGATTTTGTGGCTTCTTTTGAATGGTTTCGGGGGGGAAGGGGTTTTCATTGCTAACTAAGCTGAATGCGTGTGTGTTACTTGCGCGGATAGCAGTTTTCGAACATTTCCATCATGTAGTTTGGTTGATTTTGTCAAAGCATAAATTTACTCAACAATTTTTTGGGATTTCCTTTTTTTTTACAGAATGAACCTTAATCGATTGACCATCTTTTGAACAGCTGCAGGTTTCCACTCTCATAGAATTCTCTTCCTTATCGTTAAAAAACAGTAGAGCTACAATATGTCGTAGGATCTTTCTTTCATGTGATCTAAGTAGTTGTCAAACGCATTCTTGTCACTTGACATAAAAAGTCAAGCAATATTAATTTATAATACACGTAGAATACATCTAAGAAGGTTGTGTGAAAATTTCGGGTCGATCGGTTCAGCCGTTTGTGAGATATTTTTTGAGAAAAACGTGCTTAAAGTTTTAAAAGACTTTAACACATAGTTAAACGAGAAGGCAAAGCTAACTTCGACTGTGCCGAATTTTTAATACACTTGCAAAAGTTCACTCCAACTAATTCAGCCGGTAGAATATATATAGGATACAGATATCAGATATTTATAAATTCAAAATCATTGAGAATCAAAATTTGATCACGTTGCCATAAGAATAATGTCTTCTTAGTAAAACACATTGTCCGTCCGATCGGTCCTATGGTAGCTATATGCTATAGTCGTCCGATTTTGATAAATTTTTCCAGAATTATGTGCATTTTTTCGCAATTATGTGGGAACATGTGAAACTAATATATACAAAGATTGGTGATGATACAATGGAAAACAAACGAGAAGGCAAAGCTAACTTCGACTGTGCCGAAGTTTTAATACACTTGAAAAACTTTACTCCAACTGATTTAACCAGTAAAATATATATTGGGTATAGATATCAGATATTAAAAAATTTTAAATTATTGATAATAAAAATAGGATACCATAAAAAAACTTTTCTCACTAAAACTTATTTTCCGACCGATCGTTCCTATGGCAGCTATATGCTATAGTCATCCGATTTTGATATTTTTTTTCAAAATTATGTGAAACGTATAAAACTAATATATACCAAGATAGGGGACGCTACGATAAAAAACAAACAAATTTTTCTCACTAGAAGTAGTTTTTTGACCGACCGTTTATATGGCAGCTATATGCTATACTCATCCGATTTTGATCAAATTTTTTCAGAATTGTGTGGAAACATATAAAACTAAAATATACCAAGATTAGTGACGCTTCGATGGAAAACAAAAAAGTTTTTCTAACTAAAACTAGTTCTTAGACCGATCGTTCCTATGGCAGCTATATGATATAGTCATCCGATCCGGCCGGTTCCGATATATTAGATGCGTGCAGTAAAAAAAAGACTTTGTGCAAAGACAGACGGACGGACAAACAGAAAGAATTGAACTGAGCTCGTCGTCCTGATCAAGAATATATATAATTTATGGGGTCGGAAATGAATATTTCTATGCGTTACTTCTGGGCAAAATTAATATACACTTTGCAAGTGTATAAAAATTTATTAAATTTCGTGGAAATGTTTAATAAATCGTTTGTAAGTAGCAAATTAAGCTTTATATTGCAGGAAATTATTTAATTGTATTATGTGAACAAATTTGGTAAATGAATTTCAGGTGGGCGTGGTTGGGTCGGTCCAAAATTTTTTTCGTTTCTTATATATGCTATTACAATTAAATGTTTCAAGTTACAGCACTCTAACTATATTCGTTTAAATTATGCCAAAATTTTGGCATTTGGGGCCACTGTGCATTGGTTAGAAAATTAAATAGAAACAGCACGAGAAAAATCATTGAAGTCGAATCTATGAATCTGCGGAATCACTTCTATAGTCTCCTCTTTGATAAAGCCCAATCTCAAGACATATACTTGGAAATCCACAATAATTATGTAGATGAACTAGATCAAGAATTTACAATTCAGGAAGTGTATGGTGCTCTTGGAAAATGTAAACCCAACAAAGCTCCAGGTACAGACCGCGTTCCAGCCGAATTTTTAGCAAACGCCACCCAGGGTCGCTCAACAGGGTCTATGAAACAGTGAACGCACTTCCCAGGTTCCAAAATAAAGCTCAAAATTATCGATGAATTTCCTTTTTAAACGCCACAATGAAAGTTTTTGCATCGATTCTTGCCAAAGCTACGGACTTTTTGCTTGACGTATTTTTTGTGAATGTTTCTGAAAAAATTGATTATATGATCAAATTTCTGTACCGGTATTTTCAAAACATGTTTTAATTTTCTTGACGTATGATTTCAAGCCCCACAAATCTGAAGAAATAATATGGCATAGGGATTTTAAGAAAATTGACACTAGACTGCTAAATGATGAATTTCAAAACTATGACTTGGCAATACTGATTCCCAAATATTAGCAAAGACAAGTTCCTTAATCCACAGAATTAAGCCGGAACAGCATACCACAAAGAACCGGTTCAAACTCAAAATCTGAACTGAAACTGGCATTTTTTAAATTTTTTATGCGAGAACCTATATTATTGGAACCGAAAAGAACCTGAGATTTTCTGAGATTTTTTTCTTTTATCAGTTTTATGGCTATAATTAGTTTTTTACACTGAGAAAAATTTAATTTTCAAAAAAATATTAAAAGTTCGTTCGTTCTAGCTACACAAGTAAGCTTTAAGCTAAAGTTGGGCACGGAACCCAAACCCTAAAAGATTAATTTTCTGTAGGAAATTACATATTTCGTAATTAAAAACTTCATCTTTTCCATTTCGTGACGTGCCGAGAATTTTTAAATATTTTTTACATCACAGTTTCTCATCGTTACCTGGAGCTAATTAAAAAGTTTTCTTGCCATACCGATATACCGAAATTAAAGCCCTAATTCATAGCTGAATGTTGAAATAAACTGAAACCTTTTAATGAAACATACAATAAGTTTCGATTTGTAACAGAACTGGAACCGAAATTCCATACGGTTTGTTTCTGGATAATTTTTTATACCAAAAGTTTGTATTTTATTGTTATCAAAAATTTCTAATTAAATTTTTCTCTTGTTTATTTGACCCTTTTCCAACCCCTTTTACACACATGACTTAGCATATTCTAGTATGTTATTATTTTTTTTTGTTTTTTGATTATTTTGTTTTTGTGAAATTACAGCACAATTTATCACTTCATTGCTTACGTTTATGGCCCGCATTTACTTGTACACAATTTATATACAAATATATATTATTTTTGGGTAATTTGGTAATTTTATCACACACACAGCCTGCGTCTGCCTGCCGCTACTCCTGCCTGCTGCTTACATTTTCTTTAATGGTGGCTTTTTGTCCGTGGGTAAATTTTATTACCACAATCGGGCCGCATACATTCCCAATTGTTGACGGCATTTTTAATTATGCCGGCCAAACGGGCCAAACAACAACGGACATAAAATGAAATTCCTGCAAAAGATCTATCTGACCAACAGAGTTAAGAGAACTGTCTAATGTGTCATAAACCTTATATCAAAACATTTGCAAAGGCAATAGCTGCATAGGGAAGAAAGCGTATGAGAATATGTCGATTAACAAAAAAAAAAAAAAAAAATTAGTAAAAGCAAAATTTTTATTTTAATAATTCTGTTTAGTTGTTTAAAGAAAGAGATTTTTTTAAAATTAAGTTAGGTACTTAAATTTTCCGGTTTATATGTGACAATAAAAAACTTGTTTGCCTTTTTCAGCATCGAATGTCTCACTGCATTCCGCGCCTCTAGGCTAGCAGTTCGGTGTTCGATTGCTACCGAGTTACATTCCCATTAAAACTATGGCCATATTAGCCGAATTTAAGCCAGATTTATTAATTTTTTTCATTAACGGTTTTAACTTCATTCATTCTATTACAATTGTTTGACTTTCGTAACTAGCAGGCACTGCCTTTTTTTTACCCACAGCCAAGCTGTGGCTTTCTAAACTAAATGCAAACATAAAACGTTAATTACACTTAATCACTTGGCATGTGTGTGTGTGTGTGTGTGTGTGTGTGCGAACATTTTACGCTTAGTTATCAGAAACAGACACATACTCTAAATACCAGGGGCATTCATCAGCTGCCAGTCACGCTTACACAAAAAAAAAAAAATAATCTTATAATTTAAATCAAAAGATAAACCAATTTTGTCCCTGAGGTACCCTTCAAATCATATTCTACCTGCCTGTCTGCCTGTTCCCTACTGCTGGGCCACTTCAATCAAAGTAGAAAATGAAGCACAATTCGAGGAGCGTTTGAATTATGCATGGCCCTAAAGCGAAGAGTGTAAGTGTGTAAGTGAGTGTGTGTGTGTGTGTGGATTTGGGTCATAGCAACAAAATCAATACCGCGACTACAACAACCACTACGAACATACATATAAAAAGTGCTAAGGTAAAGTGCTTTGGCCACTGAGGTGAAACGCAATCCCACATCCAATCGTCTTGTATGTGTGTGTGTGTGTGTGTGTGTGCAGAAATTAGCCAAAGGCAACTTCAATTTCAACCACTTAACACATTTGGTAGCAAATCGTTTATGTCTTTAAACCAGCTCAAATGAGCCGTTTAAGTTTGAGCGGATTTTTTTAATAATTTAGGCTTTGTGTTTTGGTCCAGGGAAAAGTGAAATTCTAGCTATTCCCCAGGTGTTAAAAAGTATGTACTCTTGAAACAAACAAAACATTCCTTTGTTGCCCACACAGTCCGGCATTAAGCAAGCATTTTTGATAAAGAATAAAAAAAATACCAAACAAAACTTCCCCTAATAGCATGGGCATGTAGTGGCCCTTTCCGCCCTCATAATGTTATATTATGAGGTAGAAAACGCACAGAAATTCGTACTACTGATGACCAAGTGTCCAAAATTTAAAACAAAACTTACCTTTTTAGCAGTCTTGGGCATGTAGTGGCCCTTTGCGCCCTTATAAATTGACATAAAGGTAGAAATCGCACTGAAATTCGTACTCATGGAGACAAAGATTCCAAAATAGGAAACAAAACTTACCTTTTAAGCATCTTGGGCATGTAATGGCCCTTTGCGCCCTTTCAATTTAACATAAATGTAAAAAAAGGCACAGAAATTGGTACTACTGAAGACCAAGTGCCCAAAATTCGAAACAAATCTTACCCCTTTATTAATAATGGGGCATGTAGTGGCCCTTTAAGCCCATACATCTCAGTATAAAACAAGAAACACAGAGAAGTATAGGCCAAAAGAACAAAATTCCAAGCAAATCTTACCTCTGTAGCTGCCTTTTTCTGTTAGTCTCTTTTGAAGTGATCATAAAGATTATCAATATGGTCATTTCCGCAAAAAAGTCTACCATGATTTAAAAATGTTTAATTTGCAAAAATATTTTAAGTAAAGAGTTTAAGGCTTTACTTAGTAGCGATGGCGAAAGTGCAAAATGTTCGTTTTGGACCAGTTTTTTAGTGAATTTTTTCTTTTCGACTACAGCCTTAAGAGTCATTGAGCAATTCCAATCTTTTCGCAAAACTTAAGCTCCAATAAAAATTGATTTTTTTGTTGCGTTGAATAATTTAAGAAAAATTATCTTCACTTAAAAATTGCCAAATGAAATTTATTTAACGTCACGTCTGATTAAAAAAAGCTTATAAAAAACGAACGAGAAAAGATTTTTAAACTTGCTAATTTGGAAAATAAACTTATATTATTCAAAAAACTATAAACTATAACTTCTTAAAACAAATTGTAAATTTTTTGGTCATGTTTATGGCATGTTGTTTAAGCTGGAGCTCTGAGAAGTATCCCACAAACGCTTTGTGGTACAGAAAATATTTAAATTATTGCTCCGAAAATTTATTAGACACCAATGTAATGCAACAAATAAAAGGCATTTGTAAAATAGCTTTGATAAAGCGCTGGGAATCAACTACTTTTCATTATATAGCACTGTCTTTGAATCCTTTATTCAAAGAGTTAAGTTTCTTTCCCGCAGAAACACGGAATAATGTTTATGTAAAAGTAAGATGAATGTGGGAATTAATTAATCGATTGGAGGGTCAAATAAGTAACAAATAAAATAACTCTTCTGTTAAAAATACTTCTTAGAATTTATTGGAGATTTATCAGATAAAGAAGATGAAAGAACTCTTGAAATAAGTTATTACACACATTGTGTTCAATATAAGAATCAGGTTTCTATTTTGTCGTTTTTGGAAAGACTGTACATACTGAGTTTCCACTAATGCAAAAACTTGCAAGGCAAGTATTCAATGTGCCAATTTCATTAGCAACCTGTGGGTCAGTGTTTTCTATCTCCAGTAGAATTAAAGAAGATTTAAAATTTAAAGTGTATTTATAAATAAATAAAATACTATGTTTCAGAATGCTTATCTGTATAATTTGAGAAAAAAAACCCTTAAAATACATAAAAACAAGGTAACAAAATTTGTTTGTTGAAATTTAACATTTTTGGTATTCAGGACGGGCAGGACAATTTTAACACGCCCGGGACAGAAAATTGCCTGCGTCCATCACTAGTATAAGTAGACGGTACGGCTCTACGCGAGATCTCTATTTAACTAGCTTAAGAAATCAATAACAACAGCCAGGTCCCCTAGGGGCAGATTTGTCAGACTATCCAGATTTTCAGAGAATGATGTGATCCTTGTGGTTTGATTTCATGTCATACTGCATAAATTACTGCCTAAAAATTGCTACACAGGTTCAGTCCTGTTCCGTATTTGTATAACAGATGGTGAGCTCGTACTCCCTGATGAAAGTTGCTAGGTTCATTACTTATCTCTGCTTACATTGCTGACTTCTGCTTAAATATTTTTATATCACTCATACGCAGGGCTGCAAACCGGTCCGGAACCGAACCCTTCAGAACCGGTTCGGTTCAGGGTCTGGTGATGCCTGAACCGAACCGGGAACCGAACCCCATTGAAAATAATCACAAGAACCCGAACCCGAACCTAACCCAGATTTCCAATTGATGGGGTTCGGTTCTAAAAAAAATTGCAAGCACAGAATTTATTTTTGCACTTTGATGATAAAAAATATTTCATAATTATGAACAAAACTGTATCCATTCATATGCCCATGTATGGACGGCGACACTCTTCCCGTCCGCAACAAAAGACTGGACAAAATAACACAACCTTAAGCAAGGGAATTCAATTTGCATCCGAAACCGTATTTCTGGGTATTATTTTGTTCGTACGGAGATGCAACGACGCGGTGAATTCAAGGGAAAGTTGTACGTCATTTAAATTTCTTCATTTTTTTTACCCAAGTCACTAATTAAATACTTTAAGCATTTCACTCTCACAATATGCCAGTCAAAGCCGTGCTGTGGCGGTACCATTCTTGGAAAAAATAGCTCTGACTGGAATTCACGGAAATGTATGAACGTGTTCGGCCACACTATAAGTTAAGGATGAGACATACCGGCGTATCTGTGATTAAGTCACTGTCACTGGCAATCATCAAATCACAGTGACTGCATATAAAAAGCAACAGTGTAATTTGGTGACTACAAGTCACTGTGACTTAATCACAGTTACGCCGATATGGCCAATCACAGTTACTAAATCACGGATACGCCGATAAAGGTCATCTCCTATTTATAAGCCTGAGTCGAAGGTCCTGGTAGCTAGTGCTCGTTAAACTATTATTAAGTTTAGTATTGTATACTAGATTTAATTTGTTAAAATAAAAAAATAAAAAAATAAAATATTTATAAGCCAAAAGTGGCCGTGTTTTTTGCAGGTTTCATGGCCACAAAAAGCACATCAGCTTCAGGAATCCCACTACTGTGAAAGAAGAATGAGAAATGAAAGAGAAATGACTTTCGCTGAGAGTGCAAGTTGGCAGTATGGCTGAACTCTTCTGAACATACTTACAATGTCTGATTATCTAGTCAATCTAGACAGATAATTTATGTGCTTGACTGCCAAAAACTGTAGCAGTTTATAAGGCATCTCTTCTTCAAACTCTATTAAATTATTTATTATGTACATAAATATATAAAATGCAATCTGGAACCCGAACCCGAACCTGAACCTCGGTTCTCAATTTAAAGGGAACCGGTTGTGGAACCGAACCCCTAGCGTAGGGTAAGGGTTCGAATCCCGAACCGAACCCCAGTCGAAATTGGAGGGGTTTGCAGCCCTGCTCATACGCAATGTTGCCTGTATTTTAAAATATATTTATTTACCATACGCAGTTGGTCAAAGATGTTTCAAATTTGGAAAATGGGGGGAGACAGAGCCACAATTTAGAAATTTGAAATACATTTTCGTTGACCTTATATCTATCAATTCTAAAACAACCAATAAAATTGGTTGCTCTCCATCATGTTGTAGCTTCAAATTGCGTAAGTAGCTTTGCCTCGAGAACATGGTTGTACACTGAGAAAAATAGGCTGAATTTATACTGTTTTGTATCTAAAATTTCAGATATAATTCATACTTGGTTGTATTTAAACTAAGTACGAATCAGTCTTAAGTTTCAAATTTACCCAAAATGTTCCTAAAATAAGAACAAAATTTTTAAATCAAGTACGAAAAACTTAAATTAAGAATTTTTTTTACTCAAACGTTCTAGAACGAACGGGATAGTATTTATACTGATTTGTACTTAAAATATTAGGTAAGATTCGTTCTTGGGTGTACTTAAACTAAGTACAAATCAATCTTATAAGAACGAATATTGGGATTGGTTTAAGACCGTTTCGTTTAATCCTTGGTATAAACCAAAATGGTAATTAATGAATTCCGAAACGGTTTAAAATCAAGTATGTTGGGATTGAAAAAATACAAGATGATAATAAATACTTATAATAATAAAATAAGTACTTAAACCAAATATTTAATGCTTGTTTCAAGTATTTTCGTACTTGACGTACTATTAACACCGTTTGTACTTGATTTGAGTACAAAGTTCTCGGTTTTTAATGTATTCGTATGAAAACACTCAAAATCAAGGATACAGAGTATTTCCTAGTCGGGGCACTCGATTGCAGTTCTCTTACTTGTTTCTTATTATCCTTCCGTCTCGTTCGCCCTTCCGTTGGACTAGTCTCGCTCAGTTCATTACAAAAGTCTTTTGTTTTTCCCCTGCTTTTTAGCATCCTCAGTTTATTATATCCTTAAGCGATTAATAAACCATAAAAAAAGTGTCTTGCATGTTGGTTACAAAAATGATTTAAACTCAATTTCCATTACTATGAAAAAATGTCCCTTGATGTTTCTCAAGCGATAAAGGTCGCCCGCATTTCATAGCCACTTCCCCCCCACCCCCTGCTTTCCCTGCGAAGTCACATAAGTTAATTTCGTTGGCATTGGCAAAGAATGTAACCGAAAACAAGGCACGAAATGTAATGAAATCAACACAAACAGCAGCAAGAAAACGCATCTGAGGGAAGCTCATTTTTTGTTGTTTTTTTTTTTTTTTTTTTTGGTTTAGGACAAACAAAACAAAAGGCAAAGTAAACACACAAAGCGAGAGCGGGAGGGTGAGAGTGACAGTGGAGACCACACGCATTTGTATGTAAATATCAAAAGTTCAAAGCACATACACTTAACGTGCTCAAACACGCACTACACTACACATACTCGTTTGAGCTAGAGCCAAAGAGAGAGAGAGAGAGTGAGTGGGTGGGTGAGCAACTGGCTACTTGATGTTGTTTTGAAATGTTACGCCTGTCGGGTATGCTACAGATTTTTTTCTTGCTGATTCTTGTTTTCATTCAATGTTGTTGTATTTGTTGTTGTTCCTGTTGGTTGCCCTGCAACTTTAGCTAAGCGCTCGCTAAGCTGTTGCTGTTAGGCGACCACCACCACCACCACACTAAGGGTGTGTGTGTGTGTGTCTTTGAGGCACGTGCCGTTGCATTTCAAGCTGAACCTTGGGGCTGGCTCATGCGAAGCAAACTGAAAATTGAAATGAAATTCTATTTCACGGTTTGTTTTCGTTTGCTCAAAAATTTCCTCAAGCTAAGTAAAAAAAAATAGCACCTGAGGTGGATTACGTTAGATAGTTGTGAATAGTGTAAGGGTCGTATTTTTAGAGGGCATTTCATTTATATTCATATATAAGTGGAGGACAAAAAGACTTTTTGGTCCCTTTGAAAATTTTAAGTCAAATCGCTGCACGAAGTACAAAGAAACGTAAGAACATTAAACATTTTGAAGGTAATTCTAATTTATTTTTCAATTCTTTAAGTAAATATACATTTCGCTATTAGTTAAACTTTGGTTTAACAAACATGTTTTTTATGTAACAATTTTGTTTGTTAGGCTAGATTCACACTGATCGACGTATGAGACATTATAATCTAGCATGCCCTTATGTTGTTTTGTTTTCATTTTGAATAGCTTGTCATTTGGCATTGAAGTGAATCCAGTCTTATGTATGACAATAAGATTAAAGCTAATCGAATGAAGAAATTACCAATTTTCCGACTTCAAATTCTGAATTCCAAAATTTTAAATTCACATATTCCACATTTTTGTATTTATACACTCTGAAAATGAGTTTGAAGCTTATGAAGCGAAATTAAAAATTAACCCCACCAATTACACTAGTTAACAGCAAAAAAAGACCCATAGAAGCCATTGTTTTTTTATGATGTATTTTGGAATGCTGAACTCAAAAATGAACTTCAAACATTTTTTTATGGATACATTTTTGAGATAGAATTTTATTTAGTTTTTCGGTTGGTTCCCTTACATTTTAAGCCATATCTCGAGTTAGAAACTTTACATGGAGTCAATCAAGGTATTCATCAAAAGAGTATGCAATTTCTAATAATCTAGTAGAATTACATTTTCCAATCGGTTGAGTAGTTTGAAAGTTAGAAGCAAAAATATTTCGAAAAAAATATTTTTTTTCTTAAAAACGTGAAGAATTTGATTTCCTAAAATCTGTAAATGGTTGAAAATTAAAATTAAACAAGTAAGAAATAATATAATATTGTATATTACACTGGTCGGCACAATTATTTTGACAAAAATTTTTTCATAATATCTTTGAAACAAAAAATCTGAAAATGTTGAAATTTTTATGGCAAACTAGTACAGAAGAGAGCTTTCTAAAAAGCATAAGAAGTTCACAACTGGATGCTTGCATAGGAAAATTAAAATAAAAATGTGCAATTTGGTTTGGCATAATTATTTTGACAAGATTTGAAAATTGATTTATTCTCCAAACAGGAGCAACAATGCTAAATGAGTTATTGATTCTAGACGCATTTTTCACGCTGAATCCAAATCTGGTTTCAAAGATCCTATATCTTTAATGGTTTAGCTGCAAATTGAAAAAATTTTCAACCATCACTAAGTTGTAGAATATCGCTTATTTTGTATTTTGAATTTTTACATGGCGTAGTACGTACCAGTATCTTCATAATCCAGTTAATACATAAATCATTTTATAAGTTATAAGTTCGTAATCGATCTGCACAATATGGCTGATTTATATGCAAATTAATGAAAAAGTTTGAAAATTCTGATTTATCGACTTGTTTATTAAGAAAAACACATAACTTTAGAAAAACACACGTAAATAAATATATAATTCTGAATTTTGTGGCGATTCCGCCCATTTTTTTTTTTCACTGGAGCGCTAGGGTATTTTTCAAATCGAATTTTACTCAATATTTGTGGCCGATAAATTCGGTTTCGATGATACCTTATTTACTCAGAGTATAAAGCTTTTCTATAAAAAATCAGATGTATAAAATAAGCGAAATTCTATGACGTAGGCCGATGGGGAAAATGGCCAAAGTAGCCATTTTTGGGATTTTTAGGTTCAATTTGCAACTAAACCATTAAAGATATAGGATCTCTGAAACCAGATTCGGATTCAGCGTGAAAAATGCATTTAGAAGCAATAACTCATTTAGCATTTTCGCTCCTCTTTCGAGAATAAATCAATTTTCAAATCTTGTCAAAATAATTATGCCAACCAAATTTTACATTTTTATTTTAATTCTCTTATGCAAGCATCCGACTGTGAACTTCTTATGCTTTTTTAAAAGCTCTCTTCTGTACTAGTATGCCATAAAAATTTCAACATTTTCCGATTTTTTGTTTCAAAGATATTATGAAAAATTGTTTGTCAAAATAATTGTGCCGACCAGTGTATATATAATAATGTAATATTCTCTGTACCTGTTTGTATATAACTTATAACTTTAATGTGTGGGGTCACACAAACTGTGCAAGTCCTGCCCATCACGATTACGGGCAGTGCTGCCCAGCGTAATTATTTGATTTGCTTATAACTCGAATATCGTTCATCTGATATGGAAACGGTGTATGGTGGATCGATAAGTAATGACGATTAAAATATATGCCTAGAAGGTTCAAACAACCTAACTCCAAAATTGAGGGATATTTGAGGTGTTTTTCAAATTGCGGGGGTGGCAACTCAGCCATCCATCATCTGATCGGAAAATGATGTATGGGAGCTCGATAAGTAATGATGAGTAGAATATATGTCTTCGAACAACCTAACTCCAAAATTGTGGAAGATATGAGGTTTTTTCAATTTGCGGGGAAGGCAGGGGGCGTGGCAAAAATCAAAACTAAACTTGATCTGCCTGCAAGTATAAGAAATATATGTTCCATACACCTCAAATCTCTATCTCTTACCATCTCTGAGATCTCAGCGTTCATACGGACATGTCTATATCGACTCGGCTGTTGATGCTGACCAAGAATATATATACTTTATAGGGTCGGAGGTGCTTCCTTCTGGCTGTTAAATACATTTGCACAAACCCAATATACTCTTAGTACCTTCGGTACAGAGTATAAAACGAGAAGGCAAAGCTAACTTCGACTGTGCCGAAGTTTTAATACACTTGAAAAACTTTACTCCAACTAATTTAACCGGTAAAATATATATAGAATATAGATATCAGATATTTAAAATTTTTAAATCATTGCTAATAACAATTTGATACCATAAAAAAACTTTTCTTAGTAAAACACATTTTCCGACCGATCGGTCCTAAGGCAGCTATATGCTATAGTCATCCGATTTTGATCTTTTTTTTTTTCAAAATTAGTTGAAAGCATATAAAACTAATATATACCAAGATTGGGGATGCTAAGATAAAAAACAAAAAAGCTTTTCTCACTAGAAGTAGTTTTTTGACCGGCCATTTATATGGCAGCTATATGCTATAGTCATCCGATTTTTATAAATTTTATCAGAATTGTGTGGAAACATATAAAACAAATATATACTTCGTTTGGAGACGCTACGATGGAAATCAAAAAAGTTTTTCTCACAAAGACTTATTTTTCGACCGATCGTTCCTATGGCAGCTATATGCTATAGTGATCTGATTTTGATACATTTTTCCAGAATTATGTGGAAGCATATAAAACTAATATATACCAAGATTAGTGACGCTACGATGGAAAACAAAAAAGTTTTTCTAACTAGAACTAGTTCTTAGACCGATCGTTCCTATGGCAGCTATATGATATAGTCATCCGATCTGGCCGGTTCCGACATATTAGTTGCGTGCAGTAAAAAGAAGACTCTGTGCAAAATTTTAGCTCGATAGCTTCAAAACTGAGAGACTAGTTCGCGTAGAAACAGACAGACGGACAGACGGACAGACAGACGGACAGACGGACGGACGGACAAGCGGAAATGAACTCAGCTCGTCGTCCTGATCAAGAATATATATAGTTCATGGGGTCGGAAATGAATATTTCTATGCGTTACAAACTTCTGGGCAAAATTAATATACACTTTTCAAGTGTATAAAAATCAGTCAGTTTTATGGAATTTCATGTACAGCTTATAAAAAGATTTTGAGTTCGATTAAATGGAAAACTAAAAAAAAAGTCAAAATTGTTTGTCAATTTCTGGATTTTTCAAAATGTATGTCTTAAATTTTTTTAAACCTTCGAAAATCCGTTTGTAGCTGATCAGATAAAAAAAAAACATAAAAATTCATAAAACAGATTTCTGCACATTTTCCGATTAAAGGGGTAGATTTTCCAAAATATTAAAGTCACATACTGCATATTTTTGTATGTCTAGCTTTGAAAATGAGTTTTGAGCTAATTGCGCGAAAAATAAACTTTACTTTCCTTAATTTTGGTAAATAAGTTTGAACCAAAATGGATGAAAAAACCAGGGCTGCAAACCCCTCCAATTTCGACTGGGGTTCGGTTCGGGGTTCGGACCCTTACCCTACGCTTGGGGTTCGGTTCCACAACCGGTTCCCTTTAAATTGAGAACCGAGGTTCCGGTTCGGGTTCGGGTTCCGGATTGCATTTTATATATTTATGTACATAATAAATAATTTAATAGAGTTTGAAGAAGAGATGCCTTATAAACTGCTGCAGTTTTTGGCTGTCAATCACATAAATGATCTGTCTAGATTGAATAGACAATCAGACATTGTATGTATGTTTAGAAGAGTTCAGCGATACTGCCAACTTGCACTTTCAGCGAAAGTCGATTCTCTTTAGTGGGATTCCTGAAACTGATGTGCTTTTTGTGGCTATGAAACCTGCAAAAAACACGGCAACTTTTGGCTTTAAATAAGAGATGACCTTTATCGGCGTACCCGTGATTTAGTAACTGTGATGGGCCATATGTGATTAAGTCACAGTGACTTGTAGTCACCAAATCA
Organism: Lordiphosa mommai; assembly: GCA_018904225.1. Lineage (NCBI taxonomy): Eukaryota > Metazoa > Arthropoda > Insecta > Diptera > Drosophilidae > Lordiphosa > Lordiphosa mommai. The sequence goes on along the minus strand of JAEIFT010000123.1, from coordinate 613,418 downwards.
CACTGTTGCTTTTTATATGCCGTCACTGTGATTTGATGATTGCCAGTGACAGTGACTTAATCTGTCTCATCCCTAACTTATAGTGTGGCCCGAACACGTTTATACATTTCCGCGAATTCCAGTCAGAGGTATTTTTTCCAGGAATGGGACCGCCACAGCACGGCTTTGACTGGCATATTGTGAGAGTGAAATGCTAAAAGTATTTAAATTGTGACTTGTGTAAAAAAATGAAGACATTTAAATGACGTACAACTTTTACTTGTATTCACCGTGCCGTTGCATCTCCGTACGAACAAAATAATACCCAGAAATACGGTTTCGGATGCAAATTGAATTCCCTTGCTTGAGGTTGTGTTATTTTGTCCAGTCTTTTGTTGCGGACGGGAAGAGTGTCGCCGTCCATACATGGGCATAAGAATGGATACATTTTTGTTCATCATTATAAAATATTTTTTATCATCAAATTGCAAAAATAAATTCTGTGCTTGCAATTTTTTTTAGAACCGAACCCCATCAATTAGAAATCTGGGTTAGGTTCGGGTTCGGGTTCTCGTGATTATTTTCAATGGGGTTCGGTTCCCGGTTCGGTTCAGGCATCACCAGAACCTGAACCGAACCGGTTCCAAAGGGTTCGGTTCCGGACCGGTTTGCAGCCCTGGAAAAAACATTCATATCCATTGAACATTTCTTGACTAAGTTTTTGCCCGAAGCAACTGCTGTTCTCCTAATGGTCTCAATGAAAATTCTTAAAAGTGCTTGAAAATAAAAATGACATCAATCATTTTGCACCTCAACTGATTTCCCCTTAAGTTGGTAACACATTTTCATTTACTGCTGCTGTGACTTTTCCTTCTTTGTCTGAAATTTGTCATAGTTTTTATGGCCCAAGGTCATTTCTGTCATATTCCCTTTTGAAGTTGATTTCTATCTTTCATTGTAAGGAAAAAAACTCGGCAAATAATTTGTTTTCAAATATTCTCTCCGTCTTGTTTGTGTCAAATTAAGGTGGGTGGAGGGGTGGCGGTTGAAGGCGCAGAGGATGTTGTTATTATTTTTATTTTTATTTTATTGTAATTTAATGAGTTCTGTGCCAGGAAACGTTGGAGGTGGATGAGTGATATACACACAGGCATGTGTGGCCTGGGGATTTATTTGGAGGCTGAGCTGGTTCAGGCAGCTGTCTGCTGCCACTTTGGGGAACATAAATAAAGTGCAAAAAGTTTTTGAAAAAAAAAAAAAAATAACAAACCGGAAATGAAAAAACTTTACCCTACCCCTTTTTCGAAAGCAAATCAATATAATATCAATTACTGGGAGCCAAGTTAATTGTGTGACACTTTACTTATTAATAAATCAAAAGGCAGGCCGCTACCTTGAAAATATACACAACTTGGTTGAGTCTTTAGGGTGACATGCGAAAATTGTCTGATAATGGAGTCCAAGTTGTGGATATGTTGCACACACACGCACACACAATCTCGTTAGCTGGCAATTTATGCGTTTGAGGCATTTTTATATATTTAATGATAGTTTTGTTAAAAAAAAAATCCTCGACCTGTGTATGCTCTAGATTTTTGATTATAGCCAGCAAACATTTTTGGGCGATTCTTTCAGTTTAAAATAGTTAAAAAGTGTGTAAAAAGTGTGTGGGGAAAAAGTCTCTTCAAAGGGGGGAATAAGAAAGTGTCTCATTCTGGAAAAATAAAAAAGAAAAAGTTACGAAAAAATCTTGTTTTTCAGTTAATAAAACTTTTACTCGGGGGATAAGAAAGAATTATATATTCTGAAGAAAAGAACAAGCATAAGAACAAACATTTTATTTTTTCATTATGGATATTAGTTAGTAAACCAAACAAAATCTTTGGCTAAACTCACTTCAAGAAGTTAGTTCTTAATTCAGTGTATTATAAAAATCGATTTCCTTACCCACTTTCTTTCTCTCTCTCTCTGTCTCTCACCCTCTTTCAAGTGTATATTTCCCTTTGCATTAGCACAAACAAGTGACAATTTTGTTACGGACACATTTTGCTCTTTATGCGCATATTGATTAGAGTATTATGCCCGCATAAGTAGGCAACATTTTTTGTTCTTCATTTTCTCGTTGCCTTTTTGGGCATTTTAATTATGCCAGTGGACTTAAAGTCCACACACAGTGCACAGTGCACAGGAAGACCACAACTTGAGTCAAATTAGCAAACATTTTGGCAAATATTTGCGCACACAAAAGTCTTCTCCACCGCCAATTGGCCAAGCCCAGCGATCAAATGAGCCGCAGCTGTGTACACAAATGTGTGATTGTATGTGTGTGTGTTTTTTGACTGTCTTGAGGCAGTTGGGTGGGGGGAGGAGGTAGCAAAGTTTTGGTTAAATGGCAACAACTTAGCAACAGCTTTGTGCAAACACAGAAGTTGACTGTGTCTTCTGTTGTGGTTTGGCAATCGGAACGTGCACTTGTGACCAGACGGGGTTATAGACAGAAGCGTAGCCAAAAGGAGGGACGGGCGCATTTTGAAACATTTTAATTTATCTATTTAACGCATGGTTGGCATACAGTTTGTAGAATTAGTTCTCCATTCCCACTATTCTCTTCTATAACTTCGGTACAGGGTATAAAAATTCAAAGTTCAAGGTTTTTCTAAAATAAAATAGAAAAAAAAAATAAAATCGAAAAATTGAAAAGTTCTCAATTGCATTGTGATTTAAGCCTCAGTCTTTTGTTATACTCTGTATGTAACGTATCTGATGTCTAAAATTTCAAATCCAAATATGAGATATTTTTTACAGAACAAAAAATTGTATTTCAAAATTTAAGGAATGTTGTTTTTATTACCTTAAACTCACTTTTGAAGCATAGTACGAATCTGCGTTAAAACATTGTCAAAACAAAATTTTTTGACAATGTGAATCATAAGTAATGCAAGCGCAACTTTTCTCAGTTTGATTCTTCCCTTGCCCTTTTTGTTTTGATAAAAGTTCTTAAATGTCTCTCTTTATGCTTTGACTTTTGCATTCTTAAATCTTTCCAAGGGTACAAAGAGTCCAAAAAAATTTACTTAGAGACTATACGATTGCTAAAAAACGTAATTTTTTGATTTGCATCACATACATATTTCGAACATGCAGAAGTTTTATTCTATATTGAGTACAAATGCAGATTTTTAATACAATAAAAAAAAATCATGCTGAAAAATTAGAATATTTGTGATCTCGGTACTTATATAAAGTCGCACGGGAACGGCATTGAATTTGTGCGAATTTTGAAAAATGTTTCTTCCATGAATGATTTTTTTTTGTAAATCATTCTTTTTTATTTTTTATATCTAAATGAGCAAAAATGGTGGCGAATAAAAATTAAGAGAGCTGCATACGGTGCTGAGAAAAATTGAAATACGATTCAATATTTTTTAAAAATTTGTTGTCTTTTGTTATGTGAAAATAAATACATTGAAATCTTTTGATGACTTAAAAATATTATTTTGCTAGGCTTATTTATAATTAATTTGCTCAAAAGATTAACCTAAAAATCATAATTATTATGATGAAAAAAATACACCATACGCTTAAAAATGAATTTAAAAAGAGATAAAGTTTTTTTTGGATAAAATCAAAACCGTTTTTTAAGTGACATCAGTGTACAATATTCTAATATTAAACAGATTGCAATATTGCCTCAGGTTTCGCTGAAATAGACTTGTCAATTGATGGTCGCTAAAACCACTTCTGTTTTTGTCCCGTGCGAATGCCTTGTTTTTTTGTAATTATCTTGAAAAGTAAAAGTTGCCCTAAATTAACCTTAGCACCAATTATTGGACCAATTAATAGCTATAAGTTAAGCCTTTTGTCAAAACAAATTTACGTTTGTCTTTGACTTTTTTTCCACTTTGAAAGTCTTCGAAGGTCCCGTTCGACATAATGGAAATGCTCATATGTGCAAAATCTTTGTTTTTAACTTACCGTTTTTTAGCACACAAAAAAAATTGATATGATTTGAGACTCAATATGATATTAACTCATATTAATAAAACGCCGAAATGATACATTTTATACAATGTTACCTTATTTCAGTTTTTTGAAGCAACATTATATTGATGACAGTTGGTATTGCAATTTTTTCACATCAATATGATATTTTGATAAAAAAATTATATTTCTTAATATATCAAAATTTAAAAATTCACAGATTTTACATTTAATACTTATTTTCAGTAATGAAAATCACTCTCCCATTTATACTTACAATCTGAATACGTATATTTTTCTTGAATCAAATTAATAAAAATTAATAAGTGTGACCTTGCATCATCAGTGGTGGATACCAGCCTAAAATATTTAGGCTATTAAGGATTTTTGTCAAATGAATTATTTCCTAAAATAATAGACTTCAATTTAGGCCACATATTTTCTGAATACATGAACTCCTTTTTCGGTCACATAAATTTAAAAAAAAAAATAAAAAATTGATATCAAATATTCCTTTGAGGTAATTTTAGATAAAACTCTTTAAAATAATAATATTAATAAGATTTTCCAACTTTGGTTTGGATCATTTATATCTTATTTTAAATATTTTCAGCTTATATTTAAGAGACGTTAATTAAATTTTTGTGAAAACATATCGTTAAAATTTGGTGTACAAATGGCAGAGTTTTGACCAAAAAAATCAAATTTCTGTCAAGGTTTATTTTCGGTTTTATTCTCATTAAAATAAAAAATAAAAAGTTTACAGTCCGTTTGGTTTGAAAAAGAATGACCCATATATCACAATCGTTGGGGATTGCTTATAGAAAATGCATGACAATTTATTTAATATTTTTTAAAATTAATGACATTGAAATTTAGTCACGGTCGCCACATTTGGTATAAAGCTAACTTTCACTCTATTCGATTTGAAGCCAATTTTAATCCGAAATAAAGAAGAAATGAACCGAACCGAAATCGTTTGCGGCTTTCGCATATATATTTTTTTTGCGGTTCATGAGCGCGAAAAAGCGGTTCAATTTGGTATCTAAATCACGGCACAATACACATGAATTGATGCACGCTAAATAATTTGGCCCAAAATACATTGAACATGTGTAGATGTAGAAAAAAATAATATACTTAATATCATTCTGATTGAGGGATTTATTTGCCAAGGACGTATTGATTGGCTGAACGAAATAAATTGCATTTGTATGTAATTGTGTGTGTGTGTGAGTGTAATTATGTATGATATATTGTATTTGTTTATATATGTACAATAAGTTAATAATTTAAAAATATATATACAATATTTTTTATTTTCTTTTCAAATGTAAGCTAAGAGATTGAAGTAAAATAAACTTTTAATAATTTATGCCGCCTGCAAAAAACTTCCAAGCAAACTCTGCCCGCCAGCTAATGTATCAAACCCTCAGCTAAACGACCAACTCTCCCCATCCCCCTTTAAAGGAAAAAAAAACAGGCATACCAGTTGTGAAACAGAAAAGTTAAACAAAGAGCTTCAGTGCAAATATGTAAAAAAAAAAAATAATGGAGAAAAGTTAAATTTCGGCACACCGAAATTATGGTTACCCTTGCAGTTGGTTTTGATTTTAGGGAGAAAGCATGCCTGAACTTTGAGTTGAGCTGAATTATAAAGAATAAAACAAATATAAAAAAATGTCATTCTTAAATAAAGTATGTCCGTGATTGAATTTAGACCGTTTTGTTTTTCAAATATGAAGATTACTAGCATATAACCCGGCGCGCTTCGCTTCGCCACCGTCAGTATAGCCGCCAAAATGATGAAAAAAAACGTTCGGAAATGAAAATCGGATTTAAAATAGTTTTTACCATATAGAATATTCCGAGAATTTCCTGACTTTTCGGGTGGATTTTCCAACATCGGAAAATCTCAAGTCTAATTATTCTGCTTACCATCCTCACAAAACGAGTTTGAAGCCAATCGGATAAAAAATAGTTTTTCCCGACTTTTCGGGCTGATTTTCCAACATCGGAAAATCTCATGTCTAATTATTTTGCATACTATCCTTACAAACTGAGTTTAAAGTCTATCGGATGAAAAATAGTTTTTTCCATGAAGAATTTTCCGGCCATTTTCTTTGTGGGCGGTTTTTCCGAAATCTGGGAAACAGGTGTCCAATTATTTCCCTTACTTTACTTACAAACCAAATTTCAAGTCAATCGGATGAAAAAAAATTTCATTTCCGGGAGTTTTCCACCCCTTAGGGGTGGAATTTTCCAAAACCCCGCCTTAGTGCCCACTTTCAACTCATATGGAAACTTCTGTGAAAATTTCAGCCTTCTATCTTTTACCGTTCAGGCTCTGCGTTGATTGCCAATGAATCAGTCAGTCAGTCAGTGAGGACTAACTCTCTTATTATGCTCTTATTTCTTAAAAAACGAGTGAATCAATCCTAAATCCTTAATACATAATACATAAGGCTGAGTTCCCATTGTTCGACGCATAATCTAGTTAGCCTTCGTGTTATATTGATTTGAATGTCAAATGACAAGCTATTCACAATGAAAACAAGACAACATAAGGGCCTACTAGATTGTCATGTCTCATGCGTCGAACAGTGTGAACCCATTCTAAGAGAAATAATTTTAATATAATGTAACAGAATGCATTTTATTCCATGTTAAAGCGACTTTTTAATCAAAAAACGAACTAGAAGTCTAAATTTTGTTCGCGGATTTGGAAATTCCGAACTTGGTCTGCTTTCAAGATCGTTTGTACTTAAATTTCAAGTGTTTAAGTAAGGAATTCTTGTTTTTTTTCTGAGTGTAATTATGGTTTACATAATTTTTGAACCAAAATTCAGAACTTCACTCTTGAATCAAGTATTTTCAATGTCAAACATACAGATAGAATGAAAGAACTGGCTTGATCCCAGAGCGAATTTCTTGTTCCAAGTACACTTAGAAAAAAATGTCATCCTAAATTAGGTTCTTAAAATTCCAAGATTGTACACAATTTTTTTTAAAATAATGCATAAATAAATCTAAAATTTAAAAAGAAAGTATAAAGGGCTATTTTTGAAATCTAGGTGGATATATAAAGCAAGCCTTCGAACCAACTTACCCTCTGCAAGGGTAAAACACCAAAAAAATAAAAAATATATACAAACAAAAACGAGAAAACAAGCGAAAAACTTTTCATTTTACGACGTATTAAAATAAAAGACCATGAAAAATATAAAAAACAAAAAAAAAAAAGAAACCCAAAACGGAAACTGCATTGACAATACGTTGAGCCAATGAAGGCAATAAAAACTTGCGCCTAAATCAAATGAGCATGAAAATGTATGTGTGTGTGTGTGTTTGTGAGTGTGGGAAAGAGATGTACATACAGATACAGATACACGTACAATACATATGTAGATATGTATATGCATAATAAACTTTTGTTTTTCTCCATTCAATCTGTTTGTTTGCTGTTGTTGCTGCTGTTGTTGCTGCTGCTTCCGATGATGATGTTTTATTGCCCTGGACAATGTAACCAGCGCCAGCAGCAGCAGCAGCAACAACAACAACAACAATACACAGTTTATGGTGCTATTACCCATCAGCGTTAGTGTAAGCTCTAAAAATCTTGCGTACAGCTCATCAGCAGCCTGCGGAGCAGTTGGACAACAGCAACAGCCAATGCCAACAACTGGCTCCGTTACCAACACACAGCTCGCACTGCTGGAGGTGACTTCCTTTGCTGCTGGGGACAACAAGCTCTATCGTTCCATAAGCTTTCACAGTGAGCAACTGCTGTTGGATATGGCAACTGGCGAGGAAATGGAACTGGATAGGAGCCTGATGCTGGTCATTGCCTGCAATCTACACAGGTAGAGTTTCGGCCACATTGCTTCCAGTTGTTGTTGATGATGATGATAATGATGATGTTGTTGATGATAATGATGATGTGCGTTTGCGTTTGTGTTTGTTTGTTTGTGTACGTACGAAGGACTCTCAATATAACCAAAATCCATAAGCATTGGCCCATGTGGCGTATGCTTAATGTGCTGTTAAACAGCCACACAGGCAGGAGAGCAAGGACACAGAAGCATTTTGGTTCATAACTTGAAGCCTTGAAATTTTGGTAAACCATAAACAAATTCGTTAACTTAAGTTAAGAAGCTTGAGGGAAATGTGTATTTCTTCAGTAAATCTTTTCCTCAAAAGGGCTATTAATCATAAATACTCAATAATTGAATCCAATTTTGGCAACTACTGCTCTAATTTGAACAGTTTTTAAAAAAAAAGCTGGATTTTTCCCGACATTGTTACTAGGAGTAAAATCTTAAAAATTATTATTTTTACTCCTCATCAAAGGCATTGATATCTAATTAATAATACAAAAGTTATTGGCATTTCATTAAACAAAATTTAAAATTTAATAACATCAATATTTTATTGTCTATCGTTAAATTTCGTTACATTTTGTTATCAAATTATTTCCTGCCAAATTTGTTCTGTCTGTCCACGTTCATAGAGATTAAAGTTTGAAAAATAAGTCTGTCACTTTAATTTAAGTGCCACAACGATCGAAATAAATTCTTTATTATTTGAATACAGGCAATATATTTTACGACTCCACAAAATTGCAGACAGCTAATCGCTTATATATTTAGCCTATTCAACTAATAATGTTAATAAGATAAGGTCTACAAGTGATTTATGCTTTTTAATAAATATATATATAAATAAATGGTTTTATTAAGCAATTGCAGCACAAACGGTTGGTATGCTTTCAAGCTGATTAATAAGAATAATAAATTAAATTAGACGTCCCTGAGGTGTCCGTTTATAGTGATTTATGGAATATATAGAACAAATTTAACTACGAAGTATGAATGTTGGGTTTTTATTCTGACCGCAATGGTTAATTAGATTTTTTCAACCTGACTAACTTGAACGGTTTGCTTCTAATTCTGGCCTTTTAAATCGAACTCCATCATTAGTGTTTGAGTTATCACGAATATTTTAAACAATTTTTTTTTTTTTACTTTTGAGTAAGTAAATTTTTTTTCCAAATTTTAAAAAAGTGATTTCTTATTCTCGTGAAATCTAAATAAATAGACATAAATGTCCTTTAAAAGTTATAGATCAAAAGCTTAAGGGGGTCTTCTACCTTTTAAATTTTTATTTCGATTTTTTGTACCGCATTATTATTATAGCCTGGATTTTCCCCTTTCATCGCTTTCAAACCATTTTCCAAAATTCAAAATAGTTTAGCAGATATAGCCATTTTAGTGGAGCAATGTTCCTGATTAAGTAAGTATTTTTAACATTGAAACCGTTTTTCGACCTGGTAGCCATGATTGAGCCAGTTCTACTAAACCGATTTTGATCAGCCATGTTGCAATCGACGTAGAATTGATGTTATTTTTGCCCGTACCTTAATTAAGAGTAAAGACATTTGTTTTACCATTTTTTTACACTAATCCACAAAAATACTTGAAAAATCTTTTTTTTTTAAATTGCTGAAAATTTAAAAAAAAATGTTTAAAAAATATTATTAAAGTACGGGTCAGAATTACATTAATTCTGATCATAACCTCATTTACTGTTTTCATTTCCAATAACCTGGAGTCCCGTAATCATGGCTACCCCCTCTACACCTTTTTTTCTGAGACCTTAACTGGCAGGACGATAACTTGTTGAACCCCCCTCGAATTTCAACATTTTTTTTTATTTTTTTATTTAATTAATAAATAACACATAACAAAAAACCAAATTGAAAAACCTCTATTGGTTTCCTCTCCAGAATTAAAAAAAAATTTTTTAAATCTTATGCAAAGGTAGAAGACCCCCTTAACAGATTTTCGGTATCATTGTGCATTCAAAAGTAATAGATCATAAGCTTTACAAAATCGCAAATTTTTTCACATAATATTTTGAGGCAAATTAAAATAAATAAATCTTCCTATTAAGAATCCTTTTCTCATACAATTGGCCTGGGCAGGCTTTATGAACACTTGGAGTTCTCATATGATTATTCGGCCAACTGCATGGCATAAACAGAACGCTTGATTTCAATAATGCAACCACACTGACAAGAAGGAGTCTGGTGAGAGTTATGGTTAACTAAAAAAAGCCTTTAACTTCAACCAATTTTCTCCTTGCTTACGAGCAAGCTCCCGTGTAGGTATATTTGCAATCCTCTAATTTATGGCCTCCACCAAACAACGCTAATAGCCCTTCATATGTTCACATACGCAGAAAAAAAGATCAAACATCAATTAAATCTAGGCTGATTAATATGATATTTTATCAAATATCAACTTTTTTATATAATTTTGATGATAACCAATATTAAATAAATCGTGCTTATATCAAATTGCTAGGATAATAAATAAAATGAGATAAAGGAAAGAAGCAAAAAATGCTTCTTATCGAAAACTTAGGCAGCGTAATAAATATATAAATAGTCCCTTAGACATTTGCCCGCACGTCTGCGGTGGCTCACTGCGCTGAGACGTCATTCCATTCGTGTAAAGTGCGAGGTCCCGGGTTCGATCCCCAGACAAGGTAATGTTGTTCCAAAAAACGGCTATGGCTAATATTTACATAATCATTAAAATTCTGAGCGGGGGGAATTATATATATAAAATTAATATAACTAGATATATATATGCCGGCCAATTCCTAATATTAATAATATCAGTAATATTAGTAAATATCAGTTTGATATTTTCGAACAGATCAATTTCAAGTGCATCTTATCAACTTTTTGAAATTAAAAAATTTAATATTGAGTACCAGAGCATATCATTTTTTTTCTGTGTATAAATCACTCAAGCGTTCGAGGCAAATAAGAAAAAATCAATCTTCTTATTAAAAACCCATAGAATTTATTACCAAAATTACGTTACAAAGCAATTGTTAAAGAACAAAGGAGTAGACAGTGAAAAATTATTTTGCTGTTTTTTTTCTTAATTTTTGGAAATTTTAAATAATTTTTGTAATTTGTATCTTTTAAACTCTAACTTTAACTATTGAAAATCTGTTAATAAGGTAAATTAGAGAACATTTATTTATATTTATTAATTCAATTCAATTTATTGCATTCATTTGGTATTACATGTGTATGCTTCTAAGATATATATGTATACATATTGTTAGAGTTCAGGTTTTGGGACATATTCTGCTATATTATAAGTGTGGGTTATATTATTGTTTTACATTTCATTACATATTATAATATTTAGGGAAAAATTTACAGAACAAAAAACCCATTCCACCAAATCCACTTGGTGAAAAACTAAAAAAATCTAAATTTTGTATGAAGCCATCGTGATGCAGTTCGATTCCCAGGGCCTAAGCTAGGGGAAAAGCGTTAAAGTTGGTCATGTCTATTTATTTGTCGACTTGCACAGTGTTATTGATTAATGATATGGGTTAGCTGAAGTTAAAATAATAATGATTTATTATATAAGAAACTATACCGCAAATTTTTGGAGCTCGAGGGCTGTTCAAAAAGTTAAAGCCATGATTTTGGGACTCCAGGTTATCGAAAATAAAATCGGTAAATGAGGTTATGATTAGAATTGATGTAATTCACACCCGTACCTCAATAATATTTAAAAAAATTTTTTTTATTTTTTTGGCCATTTAAAAAAAAAATACAGTGTTTTCAAGTTTTTTTTGTGGTTAAGTGAAAATAAAATTTATTGTTCCTCTTGATTGGGGTACAGACCAAAATTACATCAATTCTGCATCGAATGCAACATGGCTGATCAATATCGATTCATTAGAACTGGCGCAATCATGGCTACTAGGTCGAAAAAGTGGTTTCGAGAAAAACGCACTTTAAGTTTTCAACAATGTAAAAAATACTCACTTTAACAAGAACATTGCTCCACTAAAAAGGCTATATCTTGCAAACTATTTCGAATTTTTGAAAGGGGATGAAAGGGGAATGCCCAAGCTATAATAATAATGCTAAACAAAAAAATCTAAATTTTCTATTTTTTTTTCAAAGGTATTTATAGATATTTATATATGACTGTAAAATAAAACATTAAGGTCCGATTTCTCATCTTCTAAATAGGTGCAATGTGTCAGATAAACGTAGAATTTACTCTGTTATTTGTAAGTTTATGTGAAGTAATTCTCTATGTAGAAGATAAGAAATCGGGCCTTATTTAATAAAATCTAAAAATTTTCACATTTTTGCTCAAATGCCAATAGCTTTTATATTATCCAATGGATTTTAATGAAATATGGAGCATTATAATTATAATTAATCTGCCTTTGATTAGCAGTAAAAATATTAATTTAAAAAAAAATGGCAGTCCCAATAACGCCGAAATCAACCATCGGATAGTGGAGTATTTAGGATTAATAGCACATTCAATTACCATTTAAGAAAATGTGTCTGTAAATAAACAAACTATTTCTGAAGATATGCACATTAGACTAGTCCAAATTTAAACAATTCTTGAAAACTAAAAATGTCCGGACGGATTCTTAAAGTTTGACACACAAAAACATTTTCCAAATTTCTTTCGGAATTTTTGTTGTGGAAAAACCCATGGCAAGAGGCTAGTGAAGTTCCTAAAAATGACCTAGTTCTTTCGGCCAAGGCTTAATCGAATTCTGATCTTCCATAACACATATTTTTATTTTCCGCGTATGTCCTCGCGTATGTCCTCCAATAGAGACGATTGCCCCTAAAAAAAAGTATTGTGCGAAAACTTTTTTGTTTGATAAGATATCTGAATCAAATTTTTAATGTATGTTGTTTTAATTCTCCTCAAAAACATATGGGCATTTCCACGGTCCCGAACGCGACATTCTTGATTTATTCTTGATTTTATTTTTAAAAGGCATTTTAGTTGCTGAATATTTAGTCCAAAAGCTAGGTTCAGTCGATTTGATGCGAATAATATATCACCAAAAAACCATGGGATTTAGCACGCGACAAAAATGGAAGTAGTTTTCGACTGCATCTAGAAAAATGCAGAAATCTGCGAAATGTTAAAAAATAATTGAAAGCTAATTTTTTTTTTAAATGGGAATAATGTAGCTTTCAATTGGTACATTCCATGATCAAATATTTGCACTAGTTTTTTTTTATAAGCCTAAGAATTATTTAGCACGCGACATATTTTCCGACATCTTTGTTTTATGAATTTGTTTAATTAAGCGTATAGAAGAAAGCATTTCCGACCGTATAAACTATATATATTCTTGGTCAGCATGACAAGCTGACTATTAATATCCATGTCCATCTGACCATTAGATGGATGATTAGAATCCGATTACTATATCGCCCAACCGCCATAGATGAGGTCGGTCAAAAAATCTGTCTTAGCAAGAAAAATTTTGTTGTTTTCAATGTCTTTAAACTTGCCAGTTATAAGAATTATCAGCTCTTAAGACAATTTTGTCAAGCTGGATCAAATTCAGATAAAGATATCGTTTAGATTGATTTGGTTTTGGATAAATTTGCAATGACGATAGCGAACGCGACACACTTTAAAAATCCAAATAAAATGTTTATTACAGTACTGATAACTAATGATGATTTATGTACAAGAACGCGACATTGAAATAGCAATGAAAGTAAAATAGAAAATTTACCGTTAATCGAGCTAAGCTTGATCTCTTTTAATTTTTTTTATTTATCTTTTATTTTTTTATTGTTGGTTAATTGCAATCGTTAAAAGGTTCTTAAAGAACAAAAAAAAAAAAATTAATTATAGACCGACCTTACCGTAATTTGAACTCAGGTTTTGTTGACTTTCAGTCTCACACCTTAACCTCTACACCATTGTCACCAAGGTCGAAGTGACAGCTTAGTGTGCTTTATAAAATAGTGGCGCTTTATCATCAAAATACTACAATTCTGGCACCTAATAGGTACACACTGTTTGAAGTGTTTACCAATACTGAAATTGAATTTTAACCAGGCAACCACATGACCCAGCTCTAGGCTGGTGATGTCAGCTTACTTTTCGGTAGTACATTTTGTTGTTGGAGATTTCATTTTTTAACAGGTTATCTATTAAGCAAGTTGTCGTGAATCCCCTAATTAAATTTGAGACATTTTATTAAAATAATGTTAAAACAAATCAATTGTTTATTGACATATTATTTTTTTGTCGCGCCCATATGTAAATTTCAGAAGAAACACATTACTATTTGATGCAAATTTCTTTTAAGAATATCTCTTCTGTTTATCAAGATAACTTCACCATAATTCATATTTGTTGAGTTTGAGGAATTTGTTGATACCTATACGACCAAAATTCTTGACATTTCTCTTTTCCGAATCATGTGAGTGGTCTCTACAACATTCGAATTGACTCTGTGCTAAAACAATTTTTATTGTTGAACTGGAATGCTGAAACCTTCTTTTAATAAACCTTTCCTGCTTAATTAACCGAAGAGTTATGCTTGGGGTAATCTTTATGTAGAGACTAATAAATGGTCTAATTAATCTTAGTGCTCCATTTATGCCTTAATCACTGAAACGTTGTACTACTAACTATGCATTGCATGAACCGGATGGTGTAATTTGTACTGATTACCATAAATTCAGCTTGAAAGAATCTCTTCCCGCTATAAAATCCTTTCTTTTAACGTATTTAGCACATAGTTTGCCGAAATTATTACACTTTCTCGGTCGGTTGGGCGGGAGGTGGGCTGCTATTTTGCCAAGCTTCGCGTCAACATCCAAATAAAAAAAAACAAATGTTGCGAACTCTTTGAAACTTGTTTAATGTCAACTTTAATCAAAAAATATTATATAAAGTTCGTGGGTGATTGGATTGCGAAACTGAATCAGCATAAAACAGCACTAATAAATTCGTGACAACTGCACTGACCTATGTACAAAAAACTGAACGCTTTCGTATGTTTATCTGTTTCATACTTTGTTGCTGTTTAATTTGGAAAATAAGACCCCTATTTCGGGTACTAGAAATCGAGCTACATTATTACTTTTTTAGGTCTTCACTCAACTTCTGCTATATCTCTGTCAATTTATCCATTAAGTAGCTCCTAACTAACTCGAAATGTAGCTAATGCAATGTAATGTATCAAATTCAAACTTGCCTCCCACCAAACATCTATCAACTTCTCCAGTTTCAAGGGTCTCTTACATAACTCAAGTCCGGTGGTCAGACTTCTCTCTCATTAGCCTGGACGGAGGTGGGGAAGGTGACACTTGTGGTGACTCAGGGCAAACGCACAATGTGCACTTAATGTCTACTTACTATAAAACAATATGCCCAGAGTCTAAGAGAGTTAAGATTAAGGAACTGTGGATGCTGGCCACATCACTGAGGGTTGCTTACTAAATATATGATGGGAGGGCGTTACAGGGTACACACACACACTTAAGCACGCGATACACCTTATCAGATGAGATACAAAACAATTTTTTGTTTCTCTTTTGGAAACATGAGAGATTGAGGCATGGGAAACGCAAGTGTAACCACAGTGTGTGGCTTTCAGTTGAGTGGGCAGTGTGCGTTGGGTGGGGGTAGAGGAGGCGGCGCATTAAGTGAATTTCATTTCCAACGAAAATTAAGTAATTATGGGCAAGTGTGGCGGTTGACAGCCACAGGACCCAGAGGCAGGATAATTATAATAAGCCCACGCGTCACTTGGTTTAACTGGGTAGAGCTTAAATGCATTTTCACAAGAAATAAGGCACAGAAATACGAGCACTTGACCATCATACAGATGTTAATTATGATGATGAGAGGACAGATGGCAAAGTTTTTTCTTCGCCCATTCAACTGTGGTTGGTGGGCGACATAATAAGAATATTGTCCTGGCAAAAACAAATGAGTCATGTGTATGCGACTTAAAGAGCAACAGCCAGACAGGTTTTTATCAGATTTGATTTGATTTAATCTAACTAATATAAGGACGGCATATTAAATAAAAATCATTTACAAAACCGTTCACCTTCACCCGCTATTGGCGCAAAAAAGCTTCTCAAACTGTGAACTTGTCTTTTTGGAAAAGCTTAAAGCGCACAGGCCAAGGGATTGAGGATCTGTTCCAGTCATCGACTGGTAGTTTATCGATAACAAGGTTTTCCAAATAACTATCGATTAAGCAAAGAGTAATAAATAACTTAATATAATAAACATCGCGCATTTAGCTTCTGCTGACAATTTGGGGAAAGACAATGGAATAGCCCACCAGAATTGTGCTCCTGACGGTCGTCTCCTTTTTTTTTGGAAGAAATTTACTTCAAGTCCATAAGCGTTTGAAAGTGGCGCCTGTTACTCAAAACGAAGCAAGCAGCTGTTTTTGCCTACGTGTCTTTGTGAATGTCAACAAAATGATTTTTTGCCAAAGGAAACGGCAAAGTCGTTAAGAAATGAAAATGTTAGAAACGTTGCCAATGGAAACGGTCTATTAGTTTGCTATCGTTCGTTAGTGCTGAAATACTGTATGCTGTTAATATTTTGAAAGTGTCTGGATTGACTGAGTATATCTTATAGAAGAAAATGGGATATAGTTCACGAGGCTTTGATGTGAAACGTTTTTGATTTATATGAGTTTATATACCGTTTGAAATCACACGCTTGGCCAGTGTTGGAAAAATAGTATTGGAAAACAAAGTTCAAAACTGAGATGGAAAATAGAGCTAAAAAACAGTATAGGAAAATAGTGTTAGAAAACGTTCTTGAAAACAGAGTTCTAAAATAGTGTTGGAAAACAGTGTTGAAAAACAGTGTTGGAAAACAAAGTTCAAAAACAGTGTTGGAAAACAGAGTTAAAACACAGTATTGAAAAACAGTGTCAGAAACTACGATTGAAAATAGTGTTGAAAAACAGTGTTGGAAAACTGTGTTAGAAACAGTGTTGGAAAGCAGTGTTAGAAAACAGTATTGGAAAACAGTGTGGGAAAATAGTGTTGAAAAACAGTAGTGGAAAACAGTAGTGGAAAACAGTATTGGAAAACAGTATTAGAAAACAGATTAGGAAAACAAAGTTTAAAAACAGAGTTGGAAAACAGTATTGAAAAACAAAGTTAAAAAACAGTGTTGGAAAACAGAGTTGGAACACAGTATTGAAAAACAGTGTTAGAAACTATTATTGAAAATAGTGTTGAAAAACAGTGTTGGAAAACTGTGTTAGAAAAAAGTGTTGGAAATCAGTGTTAGAAAACAGTGTGGGAAAATAGTGTTAAAAACAGTATTGAAAAACAGTAGTGGAAAACAGTATTAGAAAACAGAATAGGAAAATAAAGTTCAAAAACAGTGTTGGATAACAGTGTTGGAAAACAGTGTTGGAAAATATTGTTAGAAAACAGTGTGGGAAAACAGTGTTGGAAAATAGTGCTAGAAACTGTGAACAGTGTTGGTAAACTGTGTTGGAAATTAGTATAGGAAAACAAAGTTCAAAAACAGTGTTGGAAAACTGTGTTGGAAAATAGTGTTGCAAAAAACATTGTTAAAAATAGAGTTTGGAAACTGTATTGGGGAACAGGCTTGGAAAACAATGTTAAAAAACAGTGTTGGTTAATAGTGTTAGAATATCGTTGGAATACAGTTTCAGAAAGCACACCAAAGGTCCAAGGACAAGTGGTCTAGAGAATACTATTACTAAGTTCAAAAGAAATGCCACGGTTGGCCAGGCGTTTGCTTGGAATGTATGCTGAGTCCGAGTAAGCGTTATGCGTTATTTTTAAATTAAATTTAATCATTACCAATCCTCTTATTCATACCAATCCTCATATCATATTTCTCATCAAACGAAGTTCACCAGAAGAAGCTCCAAGTCTGTTTCTGATGCTGCCACTCTTCAAATGAAATAATGAGACAGTCTGTTATAGGGAAGATAGTTATTTCCCTGAACAACTATTGAAATAGAAATTTCAAGTGAATTCGCAGAATGTTTGTACTTGGGGCGTATGCGTGATATTTTAATTAGTATCGGGCTTAACAAGTTGTCATTTTCAGGGTCATCAGCAATCAACCATATCCATTGCAATGCAATTAAATCAAAGCAGCTTGCTGTGCTCTCTCGCCCACGCTGTCGTTCGCCCCTTGTTGTATGCAACACTTTGTGTGTTTGCCATTGGCTCAGCACCTGCTGAGCGGGAGCTTGCAGCTACAAAGTGCCATAAAAGTGGTTGACGTCCTTGGCATCCTGAGTTGTTGTCTTTTTTAAATTCGATTTATATTTTGCTTTGCTTGTGCTTTACGGCATTATCCTTGGAGAGCTGCCTCACACAGTTAATTACTTGGCAATTGCTGGACGAAGGTCAAATAGAATATGTATGTCCACTTCAGTTTCATGTTATGGAAAACCCTAATTAGAACTATTATCTGAGCATTTGCGTGAAATTAAATCCGCTTGCCAAATCAGCATTGTTCTGCACACACACACACACACACACACACACACACACACAGAGGCATTGCGCATACGCCTCGTGGCCCAGAGGGCAGATTTAAATTGCCATTTTGTTGAATTTATATCAATTAGAAATGGTTCACTACCCTCGCCCCCCTCTCACTCTGCTTCCACCTGGCCGCAAATTAAATTTGCACTTAAATCAAAAAGGCAGCAAACACAATGAAGAAGCACAAAACGACTAATTTATGAAAGTCGTTAGATAGGCAGCCAGACAGACAGACAGACAGACAGAGGATGACGATGAGCCAGAGAGGATGTTGATGATGATGGTTTCGGATGCGGGTAGGATTTCACGGACTAAATAAATGGCCAAAGGGAGAGGGCAACTGGAATGGGAATGAAAATGAAAATGAGCATAGTCGATGACAGTTGATGTGTGTGTGTGTGTGTGTGTGGTGCGTACTTATATGTAAGTTGTTAAGCTGTTTTTAAGCCTGTCATAGCTGTAGGTAAGAGCTCACTATTATTTTATTTAAGCACACAATTGGCTTCTTGCCAGGATGAAGTTTAAACATATTTTTGTTTTAATTTTAAGCTAACGAGATGATTGTGCCTTTTGATATTTCAAATATTGACAGCTTTCACAAAATGCTGAAATATTTTTGAAAACGTTGGAAGACAGCTTATAATCAACTTATGACCACTTTTGAACCGGTTGAAGCACATTATCTTAAATTTTAAAATTTGAACCAGTTCAATCTGTTTCGGAATTGGTATTGAACCAGTAATATGTCTAACGTCATATCACCAACTAACCTGCATAATTTTTTTGAACCGGAACCGGTTCTGATTCATCTAAATACCTTAAGTACACCGTATTACCAACCCAAGTACCAAACTTTTAGTTTATAGCTTTAATAATTTTTTAAGATATGGTTTCGAACCAGTTCAATCGGGTTAGACCTTTAGTCCACTATTTTCTGACCTTCGGGGTAGAAATAATTATCCCCTGAAAAACTTTTTCGACTATATTCACCCTCCTAGCACCTAGCTTAGTCGCGATTTACACCATGAAGCAAACTTCATGAAGTTTTCTTAGTAGGCGTGGAATTTAGAGGAAATCTTTCAGATCTTTTAAACGAATAGGAAAGAAATATATTAAAATCGAACGCCATCTAAGAAAACTTCATGAAGTTTGCTTCATCATGTAAATCCCGTCTTACAGATCAAATTTCAAATCCATCGGATAAAAAAAGAAAAATATAATTCCATACAAAATTTTCGCTTTGCATATTTTGCCTACAAACTGAGATTCAAGAGTCTAAACAATCGGATGAAAAAAAAAACAATGTAATTTTTGTAAACCTCTTTGGCACTTTCATCCCCTTGACGTTGGAATTATCCAAAAATCCCGTCCGAGTGCCCAATCTTACCACTAACAGAAACTGCGGTCTAAGGACCGTTTTCTCATCTTCATGTTTTTCAAATCTAGATGGTTGCCTACTTTTGGGCCGCTTTTAAAGTATCTCTGCTTGTGTCTATAACGACCCGAGTATGATTTCAAACGCGACACGAAAAAGTAGGCTACATAAATTGTTCTAATAACCACCTAAATTTCAAAAACATAAAAATGAGAAAACGTCCCTAAGATGTCGCCTTCTAAATTGTGACTTCTGACTGTGCGTAAATTGAAGGCGAATGAATGATTGAGGACAAACTTTTGTTTATTTTGAAAGTACAGTAAACGTTCTATACAAGCTACTAATCTAAACCAATTAAAAAAAAGTTGCTTATATTAAAAAAAAGGAGTATAAATTTTAAGATAACTCACTTTTGTAACGTAAACAAACAGTTTTATTAGTTAAAATAATTTTAATTAAGTCTTTAACGAACTGCTTTTGCTCTGATTCGTCTCAAATACAAGATCTCATTGCTAGTAAGGTTATTTTTCTCTGCCCATTCTATCGAGAAGTTGAAGGAATCTATTACATTATCGATGCTGATTCTGCTCTCTTTTTCCATATATTTTCCATAAATTTGCAAATCTCAAAAACAAAATCATTCGAAAAGAAATCCCAATTAAAGAGCTTCGCTTTGAAAAACATTTATCATAAAATATTTTTTTGTATTCTACTCAACTGTTGGGCGTTTTAGGGATTTCTTGAAATTCTGTTGATTACACTCGTCCACATGGTCCAGTTTATAGAAGGAGTTGTGGTGATTCTAGATGATTTTCGAATCTATTTACCAAAATGATCAAGCACGACAAGATTTTAGCAATTTGAGTCTTAAGTGGGAAGCATTTTAAGACATATTTTGTGGGTAATCTCTTATATTACCGGAAAGATATATTTTTTTTATAATTTAATCAAAATTACTAGGCGATGTACTGATTTTTGCTTAGCTTAATTTAAGACAGTAAAATTAAGTCCGATATTATGTATATTATGTATAACACATCTATTCAAAATGGTAGATCTTAGTTTAAAAAAATAGATGGCTAACATCGGCTACGCCGATGTTTTAAATACCCTTGCAGTTTTTGAAAGACGCTACCACTGATAACATAAAAGTTTTTCTCACTAGAACTAGTTTTTTAACCGACCGTTTATATGTCAGCTATATAGCATTGTCATCAGATTTTGATAAATTTTTCCAGAATTGTGTGGAAGTATATAAAAATAATATATACCACGATTGGTGATGCTACGATGGAAAACAAAAAAGTTTTTCTCACTAGAACTAGTTTTTTAACCGACCGTTTATATGGCAGCTATATAGCATTGTCATCTGATTTTGATAAATTTTTTCAGAATTGTGTGAAAGCATATAAAACTAATATATACCAAGATTGGTAACGCAACGTTGGAGAACAAAAAAGTTTTTCTAACAAGAACTAGTTTTCGGACCGATCGTTCCTATGGCAGCTATATGATATAGTCATCCGATCCGGCCGATTCCGACAAATGTGCAGCGTATTTGTATTTAAAGACTTTTTGCAAAGTTTGGTCAAGATAGCTTCAAAACTGAGGGAGGAGATAGCATAGAAACAGACGGACAGACGGACGGACGGACAGACGGACAAATGGAAATGAACTCAGCTCGTCATGCTGATCAAGAATATATATACTTTATGTGGTCGGAAATGCTTCCTTCACTGCGTTACAAACATCGTGACAATTTTAATATACCCTCTGCAAGGGTATAAAAATCGCAAAATTATCTAGGACAATTTGTTTTAAAGCTCAGGAATAGTACTTTACGCTAATATCAAGAAGATTTTTTCTTAAAAAACTTTTACTCATATTGTCCACCTTTACAGCTGTTGACGCCAGTTGTGAAGTATGTAGCCGTGAAAAAGCTTCTCAAAAACTTTGCCGTTCGGATTTGGCGTTAAACTGTAGGTCCCCTATTTTCTTGAGCGAAAATTCAAAAACACACGAACCATGAAATTAAGAGAAGCTCGGCTTGGCCCTATTTTGGGGGCAGTGACAGACAATTTTACTTTTTAACAGAAGCTTATGGCCGTTCCTAATTAAAGAACTATTCGAGCAGAAAGCTACTCAAAAATGGCAGTCAGTCAGTACCTGCAGGACAGCGCGACTGACTTGGCCAGACCGCAGCGAAAAACGCTCATTGGAGCGTTGCAAGCTCGGCAGAGCAAACTGCGCAGCAGTTGTCAGGTCCATCACCGGACACTGGCTGGTCGGAACACATGCCGCCAGACTAGGTGCTCCCTACAACGACTTCTGCAGAAGCTGTAGGGACGAGGAAGAAGTGGAATCTACCTCACACTTTTTCTGCTCGTGCCCTGCTCTAAGTCGTCGAAGAAAGATATTCCTAGGCTCATACTTCCTAAGCGATATTTCCGAACTCTCGGTCATATCCCCAAGACAAATCTCAGGATTCATAAAGGCATCAGGATGGACCTAGCCCCATAATATGTTCCTACAATAATGGAACTATATATAAACGGAAGCTAACTCGACTGGCCGAAGTTTTAATACCTTGAAAAATTTAATGTAATAAAAAAAAGATAAGATTCAGATATTAAAATATTAATCATTGATAATAAAAATTGTAAAAAAATTCTGAGAAAAGATTCGACCGATCGGTCCTATGGCAGCTATATGCTATAGTCATCCGATTTTGATAATTTTTTCAAAATTTGTGAAAGCATATAAACTAATATATCAAGATTGGGGACGCTACGATAAAAAAGTCTCTGTTTGACCGACGTATTGGGCTGAGTTCGTTTATTTTTTCGAATTTGTGAACCTTTCTACGATTGGTGACGTCGTGGAGTCTCACAACTCGACCGACGTCCTATGGGCTATTGTCGTTTGTCTCAGATTTGTGGAAGCTTAAACTAACTTCAGATTGTGACGCTACTGAAACAAAAGTTTTTCTCACTGACTTGTTTTTAGACCGATCGTTCTTGGCGCTATATGATATAGTCTCCGATCCGGCCGGTTCCGACTATTGTTGCGTGCGTATAAGAGACTTGTGCAAAATTTCGCTCGATAGCTTTAAAACTGAAGACTAGTCGCGTAGAAACGACGGGACGACGGACGGGCGAGGCTCGCTCGTCGTCCTGTCGTTTGTTTATGGGGTCGGAAATGAATCTTCTATGCGTTACAAACTCTGATAATTCCTTTCGTGTAGTTGTAAAAATAGAAGGTAACATCGGCTACGCCGATGTTTTAAATACCCTTGCAGTTTTTGAAAGTCACTACCATTGATAACAAAAAGTTTTTCTCATTGGAACAAGTTTTTTGACCGACCGTTTATATGGCAGCTATATGCTATAGTCATCCGATTTTGATACATTTTTCCAGAATTGTGTGAAGGGGTATAAAACTAATATATACTAAGATTGGTGACGCTTCGATGGAAAACAAAAAAGTTTTTCTCACTAGAACTAGTTTTTTGACTGACCGTTTATATGGCAGCTATATGCTATAGTCATCCGATTTTGATAAATTTTTCCAGAATTGTGTGAAGGGGTATAAAACTAATATATACCAAGTTTGGTGACGATTCAATAGAAAACAAAAAAGTTTTTCTCACTAGAACTAGTTTATGGACCGATCGTTCCTATGGCAGCTATATGATATAGTCATCCGATCCGGCCGATTCCGACAAATGTGCAGCCTATGTGTATTTAAAGACTTTTTGCAAAGTTTGGTCAAGATAGCTCTAAAACTGAGGGAGGAGATAGCATAGAAACAGACGGACGGACAGACGGACAGACGGACATGGCTATATAGACTCAGCTCGTCATCAGCTGATCAAGAATATATATAGTTTATGGGGTCGGAGATGCTTCCTTCTATGCGTTACAAACATCGTGACAATTTTAATATACCCTCTGCAAGGGTATAAAAATATTAGGCCCCACAAATAGGAGGAATGGATGCGGAGAGAGTCCGCAAGCGGCATCACAATGGGCCCACTCAATGGCCTAAGTGTGTTGAAGGGTCTCCCCCCCTTCAGCAACCGCCCTAACCTAACCTAACCTAGGGTCGTTCCTGTTTTCAGGTGCTTTTTGAGAAAATATAGGTTGCCTACTTATAGGGCGCTTTTAAATATCTATGCTTGTGTCTACTACGACCCACGTATGATTTTTACTGCGGCCTAAAAGTAGGCAACACAAATTTTCTCAAAAAGCACCTGGATTTAAAAAACAGAAACATGAGAAAATGGCCCATAGTCTATTTTTTTTTATTTAGAAATTTTACATAGAAAGACAATTTGAGACGCCGCCTACCTTAACATTCCAAATTAGTCAGCTGTTCGCTCTCTGAGTTATTTCTGTCTCACTCTAACCACATTCTTTTCCTATGATAATTATAAGTTAACAGAAGAATCTACATGATAATTATCCCCTAACATCACTCAAAATTGAGCGGCGTTTGAGAGTGGCTCTCTATGTTAAATCCTCCCTGGTACAAGTCACAGGTTTTTGTGTAATTAATAAATGTTGTTTTCCTGGCCCACCGCTAAGCTATGGAATTTTAACAGCGCTCTTACAGTTTTTAAGTAGACAAATTTGTGTTGTTTAGTAATTAATTGTTTTCTATTTAATGTTAAAACTTTTGTGGTTTTTCGTTGAGCAGTTAAAAGTTAAACCAGTAAAAAAGCACTTTGATATACATTAGTATGTTTTCAGGTTTTGCAGGTTTTTAGTTTAGATTACACTAGGCAACAGCAAAATAAAAAACAAAATTTGTCCAAATAAATTTTTATTTATTATTTCTCTCCGGTCGAAAGAATTAAAGAATATTTTATATTGCGATTATTTTTTACGAAACCACAGCTTATAAAAAGGCCTACAAATAAATGCCAAACATTTTATAACTGAAGTCAATCGTTTTTAAGTTCTTTGGCTTGAAAATTCGGAAAAAAAAAGTTGGCAAAAATTAAAAGTGTTTTTTTTTATTGTTTGGGTAAATTCTTTAATTGGCCGTCAACCAAGCTATCGTGTCCTGTCAACAAAAATTCAATTGTTCTTCAATTGTGAGTCCAAATCTGTAAATCGAAATTCAGTAAAAACAGCTCAAACATGCTGCCCAGTGTTCCAGGTCACAAAAACCATTATAGAAAAGTTTGTTTGCTATTTTCATTGTTCATGCAAATGCATGTTATATGCACAAGGAAGTGTAACTTAACCATTTGTAAAACTTTCTCTAATTTTAGCTCAAATATTAACAACATATTATCACATTGTGTGAAACTTTTGCCCAAACTAATTTGCACAAAATTCAGTGAACCAAATAATCTGCATACAGAACTCGTTCTCTCTAGCGTAAGAGTGTGCAAATTGCAAATAATGCACATTTACACAATTGTCAACAGCCCATAATTAATTTGCTTAACAATCAATTTGGCCAGCAAGCGTATTTATTCGTTACACATTTGGCCTGGCAAATTGTAATTATTATTATTTTGTTATTGCCACATATTGGGAAAGTTTTTGGTGCTACTTGTGAAAAAGTTTTTTTCATTAGAAAATTTCTTCTTTTTTTTTTTTGCATATCCCAACTTGAAACAAACTTTTTTTGCCCTTGTTGTTAAGTTAGAAATAAGAAAAAAATTCTTAAGATCCCTGCTGTAGGTGGGTCAGAGTCATTTTTAATAAGCCTAACCGCTCGTTGAGGAGTATATAGTGATTTGGGGACGGGTAACCGAAATGAAAAAAATGTACCTTTTTATACACTTGAAAAGTGTATATTAATTTTGCCCAGAAGTTTGTAACGCATAGAAATATTCATTTCCGACCCCATAAACTATATATATTCTTGATCAGGACGACGAGCTGAGTTCATTTCCGCTTGTCCGTCCGTCCGTCTGTCCGTCTGTCTGTCCGTCTGTCCGTCTGTCTGTTTCTACGCGAACTAGTCTCTCAGTTTTAAAGCTATCGAGCTGAAATTTTGCACAGAGTCTTCTTTTTACTGCACGCAACTAATATGTCGGAACCGGCCAGATCGGATGACTATATCATATAGCTGCCATAGGAACGATCGGTGTAAGAACTAGTTCTAGTTAGAAAAACTTTTTTATTTTCCATCGTAGCGTCACTAATCTTGGTATATATTAGTTTTATATGCTTCCACATAATTCTGGAAAAATGTATCAAAATCGGATCACTATAGCATATAGCTGCCATAGGAACGATCGGGCGAAAAATAAGTCTTTGTGAGAAAAACCTTTTTTGATTTCCATCGTAGCGTCTCCAAACGTAGTATATATTTGTTTTATATGTTTCCACACAATTCTGATAAAAATTATCAAAATCGGATGACTATAGTCTATAGCATATAGCTGCCATATAAATGGCCGGTCAAAAAACTACTTCTAGTGAGAAAAACTTTTTTGTTTTTTATCGTAGCATCCCCAATCTTGGTATATATTAGTTTTATATGCTTTCACATAATTTTGAAAAAAATTATCAAAATCGGATGACTATAGCATATAGCTGCCATAGGACCGATCGGTCGGAAAATGTGTTTTACCAAGAAAGGTTTTTTTATGGTATCAAATTTTTATTAGCAATGATTTAAAAATGTTAAATATCTGATATCTATATCCTATATATTTTTTGCAGTTAAATCAGTTGGAGTAAAGTTTTTCAAGTGTATTAAAACTTCGGCACAGTCGAAGTTAGCTTTGCCTTCTCGTTTGTTTTCCATTGTAGCGTCACCAATCCTGGTATATATTAGTTTTATATGGTTTCACACGATTCTGAAAAAATTTATCAAAATCGGATGACTATAGCATATAGCTGCCATATAAACGGTCGGTCAAAAACTAGTTCTAGTGAGAAAAACTTTTTTGTTTTCCACCGTAGCATCACCAATCGTGGTATATATTAGTTTCAAAGGCTTTCACCCAATTCGTGAAAAATTTATCAAAATCGGATGACTATAGCATATAGCTGCCATAGGAACGATCGGTCTAAAAACTAGTTCTAATGAGAAAAACTTTTTTGTTATCAATGGTTGCGCCTTTCAAAAACTGCAAGGGTATTTAAAACATCGGCGTAGCCGATGTTAGCCTTCTATTTTTTTACTTCAATCTTTGAATCCTCTGGGTCGATTCTTGTAATTTTTTTCTTCGAAATGTAGTAGCCCTATATGATTATAAAAAATTAAAATAAATAAAAATTTAAAAAAAACTATTTAAAAACTTGTCTCTTAAAATTTTGCTTATATATTATCGTACGAATGTCACATCACGTTGGATTGGAAATGCCCATATAGCTCGGAATCACTTATTTAAACAGCTTCAATCTAATCCGGAACCGGTTTTCAAGTCCGAACTTGCATTATTTTGAATAAATAGCACTTGAACCACTTTTTAAACTGGCTCAATCAGGTTTGGAATCGGAATCTACACAGAAAACTTCTAAGTTTGTAGCTTAAATAATTTCTGAACCGCTTCACATTTAAACCGGCTCCTTTTGTTTCGGAACCGGTCTTGAAATAGTTAAATGTAAAATTTCAAGTTTGTAGTTTAAATTATGTCTGAGAAATGGATTTGAGCCAGCTATGAACCACTTATAAAATAACGAGAGCGTAAATTGAAGTCGGCCCTGCTCGACTTCGATATACCCGTTACTCAGGGTAAGGTTTATTTAAGAATATTTTATTAGATCACAATATGCCCAAATTGTGGAAGATCTGTGGCTTTTTTCAAATTGCGGGGGTGGCAACTCTTTTATCGTTCATCTGATCAAAAAATGATGTATGGCGGATCGATAGGTAATGATGATTAAAATATATGTCTAGATGGTTCGAACAATCTATTATCAAAATTGTGGGAGATATGAGGTTTATTTCATATTGCGGGGGCGGGAGGGGGCGTGGCTAAAATTTGAAACAAACTTGATCTGCGTGCAGAAGATACAAGTCTACACTGAAAAAATGGTAGCTCTAACTCTTATAGTCCCTGAGATCTAGGTGTTCATACAGACGGACAGACAGACAGACAGACAGACAGACAGACAGACAGACAGACAGACGGACAGACGGACATGTCTATATCGACTCGGCTATTGATGCTGATCAAGAATATATATACTTTATGGGGTCGGAGATGCTTCCTTCTGCCTGTTACATACATTTGCACGAACTTAGTATACCCTTTTTACTCTACGAGTAACGGGTATAAAAATTAAATAAAAAAAATAAAAAACTTTATATTATTAGTAAGGCTGAGTTCATAGCTTAAATATTTCCGAGTTATGGCTCTACGCCACTTTTGAATACGGTTCAATTCGGTTTGGAACCTGTCTTGAAACAGTAAAATGTTTAGCTCCAAATTACTCACCAAATATCATGCTTAAACCACCCTTTCAGCCGGTTTTAAGACGATTACTGCGCCACCTACCTTTTCACAGAGAACTTCTCCAAATCGGTTCAACCGTTAAGCAGGAGTTCAGTGGCTCGTACAGAATGCCTGTAGGAGATGTTTCCTTCTAGCTGTTACATACATTTTGCACAAACTCAATATACTCTTTCTACCCTTGGTGCAGGGTATAAAAATATAAATATTTAAATAAAAACCCATTCCCAAAATGCAATATACAATCTATGTTGTTTCCTTGAAATTTACACTGTCATCCAGGCGCTGTCATCCTATCAACGTATTGTGACGGTTAACCACACTGATATATATTTTTTATTATTTTGTGTTTCAGTTAGCCTGACATATTAGATGGCATACTACAATACATAGTTGCTTTAAAGGGGGAGTACAACAACAACAACAACAAGTGGGTGTGTGTGCGTGTGCAATTATTTTAATGAATCGAAAAATCAATGGGTGTTGTATTGAATTACAAGTGAAATTACATAAAACATATCAAAGAATTCAGTGGCAGCGGTTCGCCATTCGAATAAGGACAAAAATAACAAGGTCTGGGGAACAATGGAACAATTAGTGGAAGAAATGAAAATTAAAAAAGCAGAATTAAACAACAAAAAATTATATTTTCAGTGTGACCGGCTATTTATGGATCATAACTTATTATTATTATTTTATTACTATTCTCCAGTTACGTAGATGGATCATAAATATTTAATTCGATTAATTTGAATTCATATTTTTGATAAAAAAAACTAAAGCAACAAAATCGCAATCAATTACATTCAGCAGAGTCTCTTTTGGAATCGCAAATCGGAATTATCTGCTGAATGGGCCCGTTGATTGCTTTACTACTTTTTATCAAAAAATAAACTCACACATAAAAAATTTCAAAATTTCAATAATTTCGGATTATTAATAGTCGGTCACATTGAAAAATTGCATGTGAATACTTGAGTCAGAGCCTTCGATTCTCAGAGGTGGGCTAAGCTAATCAAACTTTTAGATTCCTTTTTTGCAATCGTCATATAAATCTCTCACCTACTAAGAAAATTTCATGAAGTTTGCTTCATGGTGTAAATCCCGACTTAAACACATCGCAAAAGGATTAGTTGGCCCGTTACCCGTATCTAATTTTGATATACCCGTTACTCAGGGCTAATTTATCAGTAAAAAGCTTACTATTGTTTGAGCATAGAGACCTCTTCATGTTAACTTTCTTTTAGTCTTAAGTCAATTGTTTACCTTTCAACTACTTGACTCGTCCCTTTCAGCTGCCACTCACAAAATGTGTAAAATTCTCTCAGCTACCATTTGATGTACTCGTAAATCAAATTTTTGCTACATTTACAAACTAATTAAAACACTTAGCCAAAAGAGCTGAAATTTAATTGGCATTTTGACAGGCCAAGCGGAGTCACTCAGTCAGTCGGTCTGCCATCTCCATTTGTCAAGTTCCTGCTCTTCTGTAAAAGAATTTTAATTGCACATTTTTGGTGTGCGCATTTAGGCGCCGAGCTAAGCAAAAGACATGGCAAGGACATGGACGCACACGTGTCCGCAAACAACCACACCTGCTAATTGCCCCTGTGTGTGTGTGTGTGCGTGTGCGTGAGTGTGTGCAACAATGTTACTCTGATGAAGCGGTGGTTGGGTTGGAGGGGTTGGCTAGAGTAACAGCCAGATTCGAACGAGAACAACAAGTTAAGATGCAAACTGCAGAGTACAAAAACTAACCAAACCACAATTTGTGGCCCAAGCGCCGTCTGGCGTGGGCATTGTGGACAGCTTACAGTTTCAACTGTCGCATCCAGCAATTCCAATGTCATTGCCACACCAAGGTAGCAAATTTTGGCTTCAAGGCATAAATCAATCAAGTTGTCGCCTTTAAAAATGGAGGTGACCATTTTTGCGGTTTTATAACACTGCAGCTAATAAATAGACAAGGGTTCCAAACGGTTTTGAGGTTTTGTGGACAATTTGAGCAAAAGAGGGTTCAACAAATTTGTAAGTCGAAGACAAATTTATTTGTCACAAATTCATTTGTCACAAATTAATTGAACAAATTTTTAAATTGGAAAAGAAAATTACAAATGTGTGAAATTTTAGGCAAACATTTCGTTCAACATATAAAATTTGCACTGTAACTAAAAATATCAGACATATTTATTTGCCACAAATTTATTTGTAAAACTTAACTTGTTCAAAGCTGCAATTATTATATATTCTTTGGAATATGGACTTTTTGGCAAACTTTTTATTCAAGTTTGATAAACAATTTTATTCCAACTAAAGCCGCCTTAGTCAACCAAATCGACTGATTTCTATATAACCGATAACTTTTGTATGTGGCGCCACACGAACTGTATGACTTGCAGCCATTGAAGTGCTGCTATGTGAATTCATATTTAAAAATAAGGGCCCACTCTTCCAAGGGCGCAAACTGCTCAAATGCCAAAGAAAACGAGTTGGCAACTTGTTTATTTTGCTGGAAAATTTGGTCTGGTATCATTTATGCCTTTAAAAGGCATAAAAATAAGTTTGCTCCGAATTTATTTTCCACAAATCATTTGACAAAAAAAATATTGTTTGGCTTGACACCTATAATATTTTGGGCAAACGTTTTGATCAAAAAGGAAAAGTTTGCAGTATAACTCCTGTTAAGCTAAGATCAAACAGGCAAATAATATGCCCAAATTTTGATGAAAATTTGTCTAAATCGCCAATAGCTTAGATTTTGTAGGACTTAATAACTAAAGCTATAGATCTTTACGCAAATAATCTGCTCAAAAAGTGCCAATAAATACCCTATTTGGGCTTACTTAGCTAAATTTTCATCACAATATGAGCAAATTATTTTGCCTGTGGAACCTAAGTTTAAATGTTTAATGCTCAGCTGTGAAAGTTGTAGGCCAAAAGTTATTAAAAATTTTAAACAAATCATAAAAACTGCGATTTTCTTATTATTTTTGCAAATAAACTTAATTTGTAAGTTTAAACAAACAAAAAAATTGAAAAATATTATGCAAAAAGGGTTTCCTTTAATTTGTTTAAAGGCGAAAAGTTTTAAAGAAAAATTGTTGAGGATATGACAAATAATTTCATCAAATTATTGTTGTGTACAAAAAATATTTTGTACAAATTATTTTGTTGAAATTATTTTGTTTAAACTATATTGTACACATTTTTGTGAACAAATTATTTTGAACAAATTTGTGTAAACAAATTATTTTGTACAAATTGTTGCGTCAATCAATATAAGTTAAATCAGAAAAATAGCTTGTGCAAATTATTATGACAAGTTTATTTAGATTTGGAACAAATAATTTTTATACAAATTCGTTGAAATATGCAAAGTCAAAGTTTCGGCTTACTGTTTTTTGAACAATTTATTTTGTACAAATTATTTTGTACAAATTATTTTGTACAAATTATTTTGTACAAATTATTTTGTACAAATTATTTTCTACAAATTATTTTGTACAAATTATTTTGTGGAAATTATATTGTACAAATTTTTGTTACACAAGTGTTTTTGTACAAATTGTTGTGCCAATATAAGTGAAATCAGAAGAAAAAACATTTATTTAGATTTGGAACAAATAATTTTCTTTACAAATTCGATGAAATATGCAAAGTCAAAGTTTAAAAGAAATAAATTGAACAATTTGGTTTGAACTAGTTTGGTCAAACACATCAAAAAACATAATAAAAGAACTTACAAGGATAAATTGTAAAGAAATAAATAAATTAAATTGAATTTAAATATTATTAAGAATTTTACAAGTAATTTGATGCAAATGGTAATCTAGATGTATTTGCAAGAATCCGTTTTCTCAAACTATTTTGTCCAAATCTGTAGCTAGTGGTAATTTTAATAACAAGTTTTTCCAAAATATTTTGTTGTCACTATACAAATTTACGATCCACATGGTAATCTGAATTATTTTGAATCAAATTATTCAAACTTTTTTGTCCCAATTATTTTGTACAAATATGCTAAATCAGTAGAATAATTTTTGCAAATTTTTTCAGTGTTTTAAAAATCATTTTGTCCCAAGTATTTTGACTAAACTATTTAATCAAACATTATTGGCATGAAACATTTTTTAAAAATGTAGTCCGAACTATTTTTTTTTAAACAACAAGTTGTCCAAACAATTTTGTACCAATTATTTTGCTCAACTTTGTAAAATCAGTTGCATAATTTGTGCAAATTTACAAATAAATTTTTGCATTATTTAGTGCAAATTTTTAGATTGACCAAAATATTTTGTTGTTGTTTGACTTTAAGCTTTGGGCCCAACATTTGCTGCAAATACAAATTGCACGCAAATATCTCATTATTTTCTGTCCCCCCCCTAGAATCCCACCATTCATACCCGTTTTTGGTAGCCGTAGCTAACGAACACATGCGCATAAATTCTCGCCCACCCATGAAAAACTCAATGTTCAAATTTCCTTTTCTCTGGCAGATCCACACACAAGGATGAATTTGGTACCCAACGCGTCTATAAGAAGACATCGCCCAACTGTGTGCTGACTCTGTACTTGCCCACACGTGAGATAACACTCACTGGCAGCAATCAATCCGTATTGCGTGGCATTGTCTATGTGGATCCGAAGGCCATTCAAGGATATCGCGTTTATGCCCAACTAACACTCACATTTCGGTAAGTTGCACAGTAATTTAACAAAAATTGAAATGGTAATTTCCATCCGTTTACCAGCTACGGCCGCGAGGATGAGGAGGTGATGGGTTTACGCTTCTGCAATGAGGCCATCATGTCGCTGCATCAAATTTGGCCGCGCATCGAGGAGCCCAGCCCGGAGTCACTCAGCCCATTGCAGGTAATCATTGTAATTGAAAATTATGCGGTCCACAGAGCCAACAACTTTTGAGTAGACACTTGAGAGGCGTTGACAAGATGGCGCAGGCAGCTAGTCCGGCATAACAAAGTATTGCGGACAACGAGGAGGAAGTTGCGCAATGTCTGCACTTATGTAAGGCCTGTCCATGTACCGGCCTCCACTCTACCCACCCCCCCAGCCGTACGAGAAGAAGAAACAACAGTAGCACAAGTTTCCAACTTTCGTTTCGCTTGGCTGGGCAGTGCCATAAATAATTGGACAATTTACAGAGCTTTGCAACGCCAGCTTTTGGCACCTCAGAAATCGACACGTTTCATCAGCAAAGCTTAACCCAGGATATATTGGGGTATGCTGCACAAAGGGAGCCAGCTTTAAGGGTTACAACGAGGTAGTAATCAGCGAGGAAATGATGAAGCTAATAGACAAAACCTTGAACACGGTTAGTGGGGAAGGGAAAGGAAAGGAAAGTATGTTGTGCGTTTTAAAAAAAAAAATTTGTAGGGGATGCTCAGATCAGCTTGATCACTTTACAGTAGAGATGGGTACATACACAATAAAACACTTTGGAAGTCTGCTCTTCTTTACATTGAAACAGAAACAAAACACAAAGTGTTAATGGATTTATTTGAGAAAGACGCAACCATGTTTGATAAGAGGAACCGTTATCTAACTAGAAAATCTTTCGAAGTTCTGTGACACTGATGGATTTTTCGAGCGTTTTGCACACCAACCGATGCCAAAATTTCTAGAAATTTTTAAAATTAAATCCCCTAATATTCCAAGTATCAAGTTGATATTTTTAAAAGTATTAAAATGTTATTTTCGAGGATGTAAAATTGATACAATTTTATATCATACGACATGACATTTGATGCCAGCTTTTTATAATTTTAAATTATTTCTAATAAAAACAAATCAAATGAATTTTGTTTCTGATATTTTCATGGTGTTTTAGGGGGCTTTTTGAAGATGCGACTCCCTCTTGCCACTGTGGCTTTATCGCTTAACATCATGTGTCCCATTTATATATCAACAATGTGCTGAATAACAATTTGAGAATTACAAGTTGCAGCATTTATGCAATTCGCTTGGTATAGAGAAACGAGCAGGGCGATTCGTTGACATTGAATGTGTGAGCTTTGAATTTATACTTTTATGTCTGCATTTAATAGGCTAATGGGGTCAATTTAATATCTAAAATATCGATTTGATACCTTCTAATTTCTTTCAATCTACCTATTCATCGTCCGCTTTTAGTTATGGTTATCCTTATCCGATTTCATCATGTGATTCTATACAGTGAGTGCCCTTCTATATAATTTTTGTTTAGTTTTAAATGTTCTTCTTTCCTTAAAGTCGAATCTTCTTTCTGGCTCAGACAATGTTCCTTCGTGCATCTTAAAAAAATGCTAAAATTTTCTCTGCCAGTTATGGTGACCGCTGGAGTTACCCAAAGGAACCACCTTGGACCCTTCTCTTTGGGCTCTAAAACGTTCACGTGAATAATTTAAAAATATTCTTGAGTCATAACTCTCCTTGCCACAGGTTAACTTGAACTCTATTTGTACGTGGTGCTCTGACAGTTTTCTGCAGTTAAATGCTGAAAAGTGTAAATCGATCACTTTTAATCGTAGACCGCCACTTACAAATTCTTATATTTTGAACTTACAACAGCTTGAACAGGTTGCAACTTTTGTCGATCTCCATATTACCTTAGATCAGCATATCGAACTA
The DNA here is from genome assembly GCA_018904225.1 of Lordiphosa mommai. NCBI lineage: Eukaryota > Metazoa > Arthropoda > Insecta > Diptera > Drosophilidae > Lordiphosa > Lordiphosa mommai. The sequence goes on along the minus strand of JAEIFT010000123.1, from coordinate 578,633 downwards.
ACTGTTAATAAAGCAATGGGTACTATAAGTTTAATAAAACACTCAATGATCCTTACACAACTAAGCTTTTGTTTACGTCAATCAATTACCCTTTCTGAGCGTATCGAATCTGTCCAAAAGCAGTTTCTGTTGTGTGCACTTCGGAACCTTGAATGGAACCCATTATCAAGACTTCCTTCTCACATATCTAGGCTGAAACTTAAAGATTTATCAACACTGGATCATACACGCACAATGATGGGTATAATGATTTTATATAAACTTTTACATAAACTTAAATTCCCATCAAGACTCACAAGAAATCACATTGCGTTATGGCAGCCTTCTTTAGTTCTCTTTATTCTTTAAACTCTTTCTCGTCCATAGCATACACCGAGATAAAAATCTGTTCTAAAAGTACCAAAATCATGAACATTCGTTGACAAAAGGCGATCAAGCACATTTGTTCTCAAATCATGAACATTGGGGTACGATTTTCCATGAACATTTTGACCTTGTTTCATGAACATTTTGGGCTTGTTTCATGAACATTTTGTTCTTATTTTTAATACAAAATTTGCTTAATTTTGAAACACATCAACCATTGGGGGTAAAGGTGGTATAAGCAGTTGGCTTACCCCACCCGCAAGTCTTACAACGGTTTTTGGGTTCCCTTCTCCTCTATCCCTCAAATAGGGCGGCAAGTAAGCGCTGGGGATATTATGCTCCTCTCCTCTGCTGATCACGCACCCCCACCTATTCCTCTTAAATTTATTTATTTCTTTTTGAAGAAGAAGAGGAGAAAACAATGAATGTTAAGCTATGCTTCGTCTGGGATTTGAACTCGGGACCTTCACCTTGCACCTTGCACTCAAACGCACAAACGGATCTGCATCTTAGCGCCCTGTTCCATCGCACACTTTCCTTGCGACATGTCTAAGATACTACATATATTTGTTGTACGATGGTTGAGTTGAGTTTATAGAAATAGAACAAAATCATAAACATTTGGTCATGATTTTAGAACGTCATATTTTTCTCTGTGTACTTATGCTACTATTGAAGGAAACCCCTCTGATCACTTTTGCTGCGAGACGGGGCGTAGCTGAACTATTACGACTAAATTTCGCCCCACGGATCAGTAGGTGATCCTTTTCCTTTATATGTTTTCTTTTTCTTGAATTTTTACGTTATATTTAGTTATTTCATTTTCTTTCCTTTTATATCATTAATTTTAACTTTGTCAATTTGAAGAATGTTGCTAAATTAAAATAAATAAATAATAAAAAGGCAATTAGATCTTAGCAGTCATATTTAATTCGATACAGAGACATCGCTTCAAGCACGAATTGGAAACAGCTTAATAATTTAATGGGCCTAAACCAAGAACATTTTGTACTTATTTTATGTACTCATATTTGGTTTCAAGAATATTTTGGGGGAATAATTAATTCATTAAAACTAATTGTTTAAGAAGAGAAGGATAAAAAAAAATTGACCTAAGGAGGCCATAAAAAGAGGGTTAAGATAAAGTAAGGGAGAAAAGTAAGAAGAGGTGAGATTGTTGCAACAGTAGAGAAGTGTGCAACCAATAACAAATAAAAAAATAGTCAAAACGAAAATTAAAATTTTAGAAAAGAAAAAGAGAAGGAAGAAAAAAAAGATAAACAAGGGGGTGAAGGAGAATTAAAAAAGAAAAAAAATAAGAGAAAAAAGGTACGGGCCAAAAAAATGATAGAGGAAAAAAAAAAAAATAAAAAAAAAATTTTAAAACGAGAAGGAAAGTAAGAGTAAAATGAAAATAAAAACGAAAAAAAGAAAAAAAAAAAAAAGACAAAAAAAATAGAAAGACGGAGATAAGAACAAAATTAGAGCAAAAAAAAGAGAGAAAAAAAAAAAAAAAAAAAAATCGACGCAGAAAAAAAAAAAAGGAAAAGGGATGGTAAAAAAAGAAAAAAAAAAATAAATATAATTAGAATAAAAAAATAAAAAAAAAAAAAAAAAAACAACAGATCAATTTAAAACAAGCAAATAATATTTTTTTTGGCACAAAAACAAATATATTATTAAATAAAAAAAAATAAAAAAAAAAAGGTTGAAAGTTTCAAAAAGAAACTGTTCTTAAAGGTAAAGTATAAAAAGTAATGAAAAAGAAAGACAGAGTTGTTATTACTTTTTTCTCATATGATGTTATATATCGTAAAAAGTAAAGAACTGAAAAAGATTATTGCCTTAACTGTTGTAGACGAACATTCTTGTTCATCTTATTGTTATTATTTTAAGGGCAAATTGTTTTTACACCTAAAAGAATGATCAAAAAGATCTTAATCTAGTTCGAAATGTACTTAATATTTTTCGGAATGGTCTAGAATTAAGTATTTTGGTTTTGACATAATCGTACTTGATATAAGAACTTTGTACTTGAATTAAGAATTTTCGTACTTACCGTACTATTTTTACACCGTTCGTACTTGATTCAAGTACAAAGTTTCTGTTCTTTTTCTGAATTAAGAATTTATTAACTTCAAGGAATAATAATTTGTTTTCAAGATGGTTTCACATAATATTATTTTAAGATTTAAACAACGTATTTCGATAATGGTTTTTAGTGATCTATTTTGATATTTATCAAAGTGTTTATTCGCAGGCTCAAGATTAAAGATTATATTGTTCTACGCACTCATTGTGTGTATGCAAATCCCGACAGAATGTTAACAAACACCAAGTTTGGCTGAATAAATTTCTTTCAAAAAAAGAACGATTACACAAAGAAAACAAAAAGGAAATCAATCTTGATGCTTATTTCATTAAATCTTTAAGTGTGACCATAATTTCCCAAATTTTTCTGGACACACTTAACCTTTTGCATGAAACAGCTGATCGACAATATGTAAATCAGTTTCAGCAATCCCACTTAAATGTTTCAGTTAGGGCACAATAATGAAAACAATTGTGAGCTGTGCGTAACCCTACAAGTGTGACTGTGCCACAAATGCAAAAATATTTTAAATCAGAAAATTATTTGTACAAAAATCAAACTACTTAGACCGGATTTACACGATGAAGCAAACTTCATGAAGTTTCTCAAAAAGCTTTTGTTTGTGGGAAAGAGTTGTGGTAGGTGTAGAGGGACTTCTTTCCTACGAGCTAGAGCTTTTTAGAAAACATCATGAAGTTTGCTTCATCGTGTAAATCTCGACTTAGTTGTATTTTGATCTGAGCAATAACAAAAATATGGGAAAAGGGCCTTAAGAGAACACGGAACGGCTAGTTTGCTCAAATGTCTATAACTTGTCTGTTTTACCACAGATTAATGATTAAATTAATTCATTATTTTTTTTATTATTGTTACATTAAACTGACCAGAAATATATTATTTTTTAATTTTCCCCGAGTTTTTTAAGTGAAAATGTTGTGGAAAATGTTGCAAATAAATCTTTATTTTCTTAATGCCGAATTCAATAACTTTAAAAAAATGTATTTTAACTTAAAACTGCTAAGAACTAATTTGTGGGCGTATATATCATCTTTCTTATAATAAAGCTTTTTAAAATAAAATATATAAGCTTTCCTTTAAAAAATGTTCTAACGAAATTGGATTTAAAAAAAGTCTTAACAAAATTTGAATAATTTTTTTCTTAATTTGGAACCTCCATTAGAGGTTAGAATAAATCGGTTTTAGACTGTAATCATTTTGGCAATTTAATATCTATCATTCTTCATCTAGATTAGCAGTCACTGATAGAAGGAAATTTTGAATTTGTTTTTGCTTGTAAGTTGCAACAATCATGCCCATGCACAGGGTATTCCACACTTCGTTCAATAACCATTTAATGCCAGAACATTTCAACATTTGTCCAGTTTAATGTGAACAACTCACGTACACTGCCCTGTCCCTCCCCATAAGTATGCTATGTACTATGGTTCTTACAGTTTTGACAATTCGCCTTCAGTTTCGTGCACTTAAACCAATTGAAAATCAATTTCATTTAACTAAAAGCCAAACAAATGTTTGCCGATTACTTTTCAAATATTCTTCTTGCCAACATTGTTTTCCAGTTTGCGTGTCGGGAAAAAAGAAAAACTTTCACTTTGTTTTTGTTTTCGTTCTGCTTGTTTATTCAATTTGACAAGCCATAATTTATTTTTGTATGCAATCAAATCAAACAAAAGGCCCAGAAGAGAGAAAACGGGCATAATTAGATAAATTTGTGTTTAATAACTTTAACGGCAAGAAGAGAGAGAGAGAGAGAGAGAGATTAATGGACCAGCAGCCTCATCAGCATCGACTACAACTACTTTTGTCTTAACTTGGATTAAGGGAATGTGCTTAAATACTAGTATTAGGTATTGTCCTTGTGCCTGGGTGGTTGCCCGGGACAACCTGAAGATGCACGCGCCAACGATAAGAACTTCTCGGTATTTGTACATACATGTGCACATAAAACATTTATAATCAAATTCAAATGAAATGCTGGCAAAAGACTTAACAAGGCCAAACCAATACAATTGCTGCGGCGGCTAATAACAAGGCCAAAATGCATAATTAAAAGGTACGAGCATTTATTTGTACCAGTCCAGATTACTGTTACCTCCGTTTGTCACAATTATGCGAATTTCAGGCTGCTGCTGACACTCATCCATTTCTTTCTATTTGCAGGAGGCTCTGCTCAAGCGTCTCGGCGATGGTGCCCATCCTTTCACTTTATCCCTTACTGCTCATGCTCCGCCCAGCGTTCAATTGGTGCCGGCCAAGCGTTATTATGGTGCACCCATTGGCACCAGCTACGATGTGCGCTGCTTCATTGGTAAGTTTTGGGGGTGATAATTAGAAGTTGGAGTAGGGTCATGGAATGCCGAAAGAAGGCCAGTGACCAGTGACCAGTTAGTTGGGGTGCTTTGATGGGAGTGGGATGCCTTGTCCCTTGATCATTTCCTTGCCTTTGTTATTAAGTGCTTAGTCCAACAGTTCATACTTAAAAGATTAATACGATTTTTTTTGGTAATAATTAAGAAAAAAATATGAAAGCAATTGAACTCACTATCAAAAAAAACACAAAGTATTTTGTACAACGCACAGTGGGCCAGAAATCAAAAATTGTTGACCAAACTCTGGCTTTTGTGCAACATATTAAACTTATAGGAGAATAATAAAATCAAAATATAATTTGTTTCCTTCGAAGTTTCATACAAAATTTAAGGAAAGAAGAAGCAGAAGTAATGTTTCCCTCACCCTTTACATTGTGCCCATACGGAGCTAAGAAGTACTATTGCGCTTAACAGCACATAAATGGAACCTATGTTAACCTATGTCTGTGGAAATCATTTTACTTTAATCTGCTGAAGATATATTGTTGCAAACAATGTTACTTCACCCGTCTTCTGTCTTCAGCTGAATTTAAGAATTTAAAAGAAGGAGGTAAATCTAACTTCGTTTGTGTGGAGGATTTAATACAGTCGTAAATTATCGTACTAACAAGGGTTTGAATTACTTAATAAAAATAGCAAAAATCTACAAACTTGTCTAATCATACACTGCTATAAATGCGCAAAAGAATTAACATAGTCGAAGCAAAGTTTGATTATTCAAAATGAATAGACGATATTGCATTTGCTTGGTGTGTAGCATACCAAAAAAGTTTTAAAAGCATCTTTTTCAAAGTTAGCTTATCGAGTAGTGTGACCAATAGTGTGAAAAATACCACGATATTCAAGATTTGGAGTTATTTCTGAATAAATCTGGCCACACTAGACTTACGTTCCACCTAGCCGCAATATATGCCGTAGTAAGCTAAATTACTTATTTCGCAGGTCCGTATAGGCTTAAAAGTTGGTTATTTGAAAATGAATTTTTTAATTTTAAACTAAGTCCACATTTATATATGAAGTTCTTCAAAAAGTTTCTGTTTGTAGGAAAGCGATGAAGAGGGGTAGCCCGAGCTGGCAAAACTTCTTGAAGTTTTTCAGTTCCGATTGATCTGATTTAGTGTTAATTTGTGGGTTATTTGCTTATTGATATCTGGTGTTGTCAGAGCAAGCTTTACCATGTAAATGTGCAAGGACTAAACAATATCGAAGAGAGCTTCATAAAACAAACTTTATCGTGTAAACACAGACTTACTATAAACCCGGGTCCTTAAAATTGTGTAAATATTTTTATTTTACAAAATTTCAAAATATTTTTGAAACCATAGTAATATAGTTTGAACCGGCTGAGACTCGCATTCCATTAATTTTTCCAGTTCAAATCAGATTTCAAAAGTGGTTCATAAGTGGTTCGGAGCCACATCTCAGAAATAATTAAAGCTATTATCCTGAAATTTGGTGTGTAGGTTGGTAATATGGAGTTAGACAATTTACTGGTTCAAGTAAAATTCCGAACCATATTGAACTGGTTCCACGCATTACCAAAGTACAAATTTAATGTTTAATGAACCACTACGGAGCCAGTTCAATCAGTTTTGGAACCGGTCTTAAGCCAGTAGAAAGTTAACCTTAATAATAACAACCAACACACCAAGTTCCTAAATATGACTTCAAACCACTTTTTTAAACTGGTTCAGAATCGGCTTTTAACCAGTAAAATATTTAACTCCATATTACCAATTTACTCACCCAATATCAAATTCATAGCACAAACAGTTTCTAATATATGTCTCTGAACCACTTTTGAACCAGTTTAATGTATTTCGGAACTTGTCTTGAACCAGTTCAATCTGGTTCGGAAATTGTCTTGACGTAGGCAAGCTTAAATAATTTCTGAGATAATTTCCGAACCACTTATAAACCACTTTTGAAATCATAACCGGACTTGAACTGGAAAAATAACTCGCTCCAAATTACTAACCCAAACTTTAAGTTTAAAGTACATAGCTTAAATCATTTCTTAGATATGGTTCAATCTGATTTGGAACCAGATTTCAAGCGGTGAAATATCTTAATCTTTATTATTTATATTTAATTTATAGCTTAAATTTGTTTCTAAGATATTATATCAGAACTATTTTTGAACCAATTTTGTGAGCTACGTCTGAACCGGTCTTAAACCAGTAAATTATATTACTACGTAGGTTGCCATAAATATTTCTGGCCTAATAAAAATAAAACGCGAATATTTATGATCAAAAATGGTTTTATAGTTTTTCAAAGTATTCTCCAGCAAGATTTATACACTTTTGCAAGCGCTCAAACCAATTGTCGAAGCACTTTTTCCAATCCGATTGAGACAACTCCAAAACATGGTTTTTGAACTCTTCAACAGCATCTTCTGGCGACGAAAATCGTTGACCACGCATTTTTCCCTTGATGTGCGGGAATAAAAAGAAGTCATTGGGTGCCAAGTCACGGCGGATGACCCATCAATTCGACGTTTTGGGCGTTCAAAAAGGCGCTGGTGTGAGCTGATGTGTGAGAGCTTGCATTGTCATGGTGCACAATGATCTGTCTTCTCTTGTTCGTTTTTCGAATTTCTCCGAAGACTTCAGGCAAACAAATTGTGCTGTACCACTCAGAATTGACCGTCCTGCGTTGCTCAAGCGGAACAGTCGCCACATGACCAGTTTTACCGAAGAAACAGGCGACCATTTGCTTCGAAGTGCTTCTTCCACGAACGACTTTCGTTAGATTTGGCTCGTCTTCGAAGACCCACACGGCTCATAAGCATAGGTCCTTGATTCGTCACCTGTGACGATCTTATAAACGTCTTTTGAAACAAAATTTCAAAAAATTTCAAAATTTCTTTGCACCAATCCACACGAGCCTTTTTTTGAGCGATTGTCAAATTGTGCGGGATCCAACAAGAACAAACCTTTTTTACGAGTTAATTCCATTTTTCTGCCGAGGTAAGTTTTTGATTAATCGTTAATCGATAACAAACGTGGTCACACATGAAAGAGTTGTATATAGCTTTTATCATTAAAAGTCCAAACTTTTTTGGGAAAAGGTCAATTGGTCTTAAAATGGATACACAGAGAAAAAAATTTATATGAAATGGCAGTCATTTCCACATTTTTTCATATCAATTTCACTCCGATATGACGAAGATTAACTTGATATGATAAAAAATATCAATAAGATCTTTTCTATAAAAAAAAAAAATACATTGACTTGTCTGGGGGATCGGACTCGAGACCTTGCATGGAATGACGTCTCAACGCAGTCAACCAACGCACACATTTATGGGAAGACGTATTTATATTAAGTATGAAAAAATTTATATTTTTAAAAGATCATTTTAACCAGCAAAGATTAAATTGATCTTGAGCTTTTTTTCTCTGTGTAGAAGTAACTTTTGAACAACAATGTCATAGCTTAAAAGTGATCTAAGATATAGCTTTGAACCACATTTGAATCGACTTTATCCCGTTTCTAAAAGGCAGCACAAATTTCTTTTATGTTTATGAGTTAAGAAAGGGCAGTTATCCATATTGACCCGTTTCTTAAACGCGAAACGTCCGGTCTCAATAAAAGCGTTCTTACCTTAAGCCCTCCGTTCCCAGTGTACTATTGAAAACGAAAAACACGATTTCGGTTCATTGAGAACGGATTTTGTTGTCCCGTCATCACCTATATACCTATGGTTCGGCCAAGCAAATGCCTCAACATATGATTTGAATGTGTTTGCTGTGGCTTGTGCCACTAAACTTGGACCTAATGGGGAACCTTTTTGTACCAAAATTAAAAACTGAATATGTGTTGTGGCTAACAACTTACAATTAGAACTTGCAATTTATTAGTCTCATTTCTGTCCATTTTGGAGAGTTGCAGGATAAAATACAAAAAGATGATTAGTAGCTTAACAAAAATAATTTAATGTACATTTCTCTGTTAATTGGATGGCCGACATTTGATATAATTCGAACTAACAAACCGAACTACACATATTTAGTTGAGCGGAGTTTTGAGTTAATAACGCAGCCAACCTTCATTTACCTCATCATTAATTTCTCATCAAGTTTGGAGCCATTTCGCCCTGGGTTGAGTATCAAGTGAACTTTAACAACCGCACGGCTCAATTATGTATAAGCTAGATGCCACGCCCCACCTGCTGCCTTATGGCCAGGCCAATGTCGAGGTCCCCTTGATGGCTGCTGCTGCTGCTGTTGCTGTTGTTGACGTCAGCAGAATTCGAGAAATGTTTGTGATTGATTTTCGTTTCGTTTTTTTTTATTTTTATTTTTATTTTTTATGACATTTGGCAGGGGGTACCAAAGTAAAAGTAGGCATAGCTCTTGAATGGACATTCAAAATTAATATACAAAAATTAAATCAATATATAAACGAAGGCGTCAAAAAATTTCCTCTCGGATGCTTTAAGAATTAAGTCCTGAGTATGCAGCTGACTTGCTAGCTGCCAGCTAAATGAAACGTTTATTTCGCAGGTCTAGTGAGAGGTTAAATGCAGCAGCTGTTGAACAGCAGCTAAAGCTTTTCTTCTGGCTACCCAGGGGGCAGAGGCGGTTGGGTACACTCAAAGAATACCAAGAATAATCAAGTATTGTGCACTTGAATCAAGTAATTAGTACGGTAAGAAGGTTGATTCAAGTACTAAATGGTCATTTAAAGTTTGTATTTTGTTAAGACAATTTCAGTAAATATGAAGCACATTTAACACTATTTTAAGTTGTTTTAGCACAGCGGGCGTAGCAGCGTAGCAAAGTGCATTTAATTCATCTTCAAGCTAATTAATGGGTCGAAATAACTATATGTCTAAATAATCCTTAAGCATTTCAAATTAGTACAAATAATTCTTCACTTAAGTCTGAACAATTCTTGAATTTATCCCTATATATTCTGGACAATTTCGGGCATGTTCTACAAAGCCCAAACAACCCAATCACAGTTGTCAGGATTATAGAACCTGAAAACTCAAAACCCAAATCGATATTTAACATTTGTTGAGACCTGGTATTTGAGGTACCGAACACTACATTTTGATACCTAAAGGAACCCACAAACTGTAGGTCCTTTGAAAGCCTTAAACAAATTTTTGATCCCTTTATTTTTAAACCAGAAAATATAAAATTTATCTGACAATAATCTCATAAGGATTGATTTAAGCCACATATTCGAACATCTTTAAGTTCTGAGGCAGTACCTCTTCAAGCATGTTCGATAGGAATCGTTTTAATCCAAGAAAATTATAATTTTCAGTTATCCAGAAATTGATTCTAATTGTAATACATTTATTAATTAAAAAAAAAAAAAACAATTTTCACCAGTTGGGGTTTATTTGAGTTTTCTAAAGTACAAAAAAATGTTAAAGTTATTAATGACACATTTACTTAGTCTGGTCTGGGAATCAAACCTACACAGAAACAAAAAAATTATATCAATCCGACACGGTAATAAAAATCCAAAGAGACCGGGGAGGAAGACTGCCGATAAAGAAGCTCGAAGTATCGACAAAACTTGGGGTGAACTCAATGCAAGCGCAAATAATAAAGTTCGGTGGAGAGGAGGAGTGGTATATAAGAACCCAAAGAAGAAGAAGAATGAAAACAGGGTAATCTCGGATATTCCTAAGCGGAGCTGAAAAAGATTGATTTGAACCCACTTTTGTTAATCCTGAAAAGATTACATATATCCCGCGGTAATCTCATAAAGATTGAATTAATCTCAACATTGGAACTTAATTTAATCCTAAGGCAGGATTGCAGCAAGCATGTTTGAGATGGGAAAAATAAACATTTGGAAACTACATTAAGCAATTACAATCCATGGGTTGGTGGGTGGGTTTTTGGTTTTGTGTAATCAAAGGCGGCATAAGTACAAATCGTTGGATCGAGAATGGATACCTTAAACTCTTTTTTTTCACAAGTGCTGGCGAGAACGAAGTTGATTCGTCCCTCTCTGTTCCGCTCTTTTTCTCCCTTATTTACAATACCGCAAAAAGGATTGAGCTGAAAGCATTAGGAATGATTATACTCTGTACCGAAGGTACACAGAGTATATTGGGTTTGTGCAAATTTATGTAACAGCCTGAAGGAAGCATCTCCGACCCTATAAACTATATATATTATTGATCAGCATCAATAGCCGAGTCGATATAGCCATGTCCGTCTGTCCGTCCGTCTGTCTGTCCGTCTGTCTATCCGTCTGTCTGTCCGTCTGTCCGTCTGTCTGTCCGTATGAACGAAGAGATCTCAGAGATGGTAAGAGCTAGAGGTTTGAAGTGTATGGAACATATAATTCTACGCCCACGCCCCCTACCTCCCCCGCAAATTAAAAAAACGTAAAAAGTCCCACAATTTTGAAGATAGATAGTTCGAACATTCTAAACATATATTCTACTACTCATTATTATTCGACCCGGCATTCAACGTTTTTCGATCAGATGAACGATATTAGAGCTATAGATTAAAAGTAAATTCAAAGCACGCCAACAACAACACCGCAGCGATTGGTAGAACTTACGAGAAAGAGAGAGCGAGAGGGCAATAGCTAACTGGTAATTTCCCAAGTGGACCTTGACGGCAGTATCTAATTGGACTGCGCCGCTCTCAGTTTCCCCCATCCCTTCTTTCACATAGATATTTGTGTAAGGAGGCAAAGACCAAGTATGAGAGGAGCCTGCGGTCAGAAATCAAGCGAGCTCCTCAAAATCGAGCTTGAAATTATAAACACATGACAGACTTAATCTATAAATAAAAAGATTGAAATTCTTCTAGCACTGCACCATCACACACGCTTGTTGTACTGCGGATATGTTGAAAAAGTGGAGAACTATACTTTGTTAGGCAACCGCAATTCTTGCTTTTTTGCAGTTTTTTATTTACATCCGCAGAGGGCGCAAAAATAATTTTTTTTATAGAAATTCAAAACGATCTTAATCAACGTTCACACAAAATGTCAAGTTCTTAACTTAAAGAATTACTGAGATATATATCCAAACCACTTTTAAAATTGGTTCAAAACCGGTATGTCTTCGAGAAAATTTCAAGTTTACAGATAAATAATTTCTGAGATATGGCTCCTAATCACTTTTTGACCACTTTTTCAGACTGGTTCAGGAGCAAATAACTAACTTCATGTTACCAGTACAATCACCAAGTTGAAAAAAAATTGTTTCAAAAATTCTTAAGAAATTGTTCAATCTGGTTCGGAACCGGTTTTGAAACAATCAAATTTCTTACTTCACATTATCCAGCAACACACAAAATTTCAAGTTTGTAGCTTAAATAATTACTGAGTTATAGCTCTGAACCACTTTGTAACCACTTTTTTAAACCGGTTCAGAACCGGTTTATATCCGGGGGAAAAAAAGTCACATAATTGTAAGTTTATTACTAAAATATTTTCTGAGTCATTTAAGTCATTTTTTAACCGGTTTGGAACCGGTCTTAAAACGGTAAAGTGTTTTGCTCCATATTACTCACCTACACAGCAAATATGAAGTTTATAGCTTAAGTAGTTTTAGATTTTTCACTTTGAACCACCCTTCGAACCGGTTTAAAGCCGATTGTAGCGCCATCTACAAGGATCAATTGTGAACCTAAACCATCTACGAACCCACAAATATATTCACTGAAAATTTCATCCACATTGTCTCCATACTAGGTACTTATTTATTTTTTAAGCTTTCACACATTTCTGAAAAGTTGGAGAGAAAATGGATATAGAAAATTGGTCTAAGTGTGAAAAACTTTTGTTGTTTTCAATGCTGGCGTCTTTAAACTAGTTAATTATGAATATATTAAGTATCGTTACAAAGGAGGCGCCATCTATTGGTAAATTTATATAAATTAAAGAAACTCAAACTCCGCCATAGCTCTCCTCTATTTTAAGATTTTTAAGCAATTCTAATGGACGTATTTATTTTTCTCAGTGTAGTCGCGCTTTTGTTGGAGAATTTATTTTACATTAACCGCTGCGCCTGCAGCTGCTTATTTTGGCGAGGACCAGAAGTATTCCTAGCCACAGGACCCACCTCCCCACCTCTCTCTCTTTTTGTCCCTGTTGTTTGTTATATTCGCTTATCGCTTATCGCCCGTATCGCACCCAGATAGCATCTGCATCCTTGAGCCCCAATGAGTTGATGCCCCCCCAAAGAGCAAGCGACCCAATCTGCTGACCAGGTGTTTCATGCGTTTGATATGCCGCTGCTGCTGTCTGTGCATGTGCACGGCGGGCCAAGGTAAGCGGGTCCGTTCACGAGAAGAGTGGCTCGAGCGGAGACTGACGAAGATGATGATGGCATTTGATGGAGTTGTTGTTTTAAATGTTGCCTGGCTTAATATTGATGTTGACTTACTGTCTCTCTCACTCTCTCTGTCTCTCTCTGTCTCTCTAACTCTCTGTGTGTGTTTAATCTCCAAGTATGTCTCTCTTTCTCTCTCTGTCTTTCTCACTCTTTTTCTCTGTGTCCGTGTCAGTGTGTGTGTGTGTGTGTGTATCCTTTGATTTGTTTGGTGTGTATGTTCCATGTAAGTGACCACCAAATAGGATTAGAGGATCAAAAGCAAAAAAAAAGGCAAAAATCTATATTATTCATTAATTTGGCATTCAAATTCAGGATAATTAAATTTATTTAAATTTTGTAATTAAACGCAGTGTCAAATTTTGCTTATACTGAACTCCGTGGTTTTTGTACTTACAGCCGACAAAACCGATGAGAAGTTCCATCGTCGCGCTTCAGTCAAAATGGGCGTCAGAGTCATCTATCGCACGGATGTATTTCAACAGCAAAACGTGCCGGAGAATTTTGCAGCTTTTGCCGGACAGCAAGCGATTGGCGCTCAGTCACCACCAGCAGCAGCTGCAGCTGCAGCAGCAGCAGCACCACCACCGCTGGGCACACCACCATCAGCGACCAACGAGGAGGCCGCCGCCGCCGCATCGACAAGCCAAAAAGCTAAAGCCAAATCAGAGCGCGGGGATTCGTTTCCCAAATTGCGTCTCTCGCCAAAATCTTTTCGTTTTAGCGGACGTTTTGGTCGCAGCAAAAGTGAGATTGAAAAGTGTCCCAATGATCCGTTTCACAGCTACAGCAAGTCCTTCCAGGAGGTGAGTCATGATGCACAAATTCTCCTAATAAAACTTATAATTCCGTATCCTCTTTCAGCACTGCGATAGCATGTTGCCACCGCATAGCGGTGCTGGTGTTGCCGGTGGCATTGGCGGCATTAGTGTGGGTCCCTGCGGTGGCCCTCAAGGAGCTGTCGATAAGCCGTTCCTTTTGCATGATGGACGCGTCGGCTTGCGGGCCAGCTTGGACAAGGGTTGGTACACACACGGCGAGGATGTAAATGTGACGATCAACATACGCAACGATAGCCGCAAGACGGTGCGCAAAGTGCGGGTAAGTTATGCACAAATACGTATAGTATTCCCCCATGCATAAAGGTATCATAAATCAGGGCTGAAAGTGGGTGGGGCGGTGCCACCTCACAAAACTGTTGCATGCCGCACAGCACACGAACATAAAATGAATTATGTTCGTTCTGCCTGATGGCGCAATGCACACATAAGCTGCTCCATTGGTTTGGCTTTGCTCAGGCAAAAGTTCTGACAGTCAATCAAAATGTTGTCCTGGGACATATGTACCACATACATACATACATAGCGGGGTAACAGCAGGGAGTGGGTGGGAGTGGGTGAGGTGAGGTGGCGAGACTTTTGGGGAAAATCCTATTGGCTCATGGCCAAAAATTGGTATTTGTGCTTTTTGTTTGGCCTTGCATTTGCATTTCTCGAATGGAAAATTGTCCCTTTTGAGGAATTCATTTAGAAACTGATACTAATAAGCTGCGTTTTGTGCAATTCCTCGTGCTATTGTAACAATTGGCCACGTGATTTTTTGCACACAGAGAAAAAAAAAGCTCAAGATCAATTTAATCTTTGCTGGTTAAACTGATCTTTTAAAAATATCAAATTTTTTCATACTTTACATAAATAGTCTCTTAGACGTTTGTCCATAAGCGTGTTCGTTGGCTGACTGCGTTGAGGCGTCATTCCATTCGTGTTAAGTGCTAGGTCTCGAGTTCGCCTCAGACCAGGCAATGTTTTTTTTTTTTTATATAAAAAAGATCGTATTGATATTTTTATCATATCAAGTTAATCTTCGTCATATCGGAGTAAAATTGATATGAAAAAATGTGGAAATGACTGCCATTTCATATCAATTTTTTTCTCTGTGCACAATAAATTTTGCCATTTGCATTTGTTAATTTTTGTTATCCCTATAAATAAAAAATGAGTTGATTGTTAAGTGCAAAGCATACGGTATTATCACCAAGAATTTCGAGTGTATATCTCTATGAAAACTTAAGAATTCCATAATAATAATAAACTCCATCCATCACAATCCATACGAATCTAGTTTGTCGGGCAACCCCCTGGACCTAAGCTATTCACCAACTACTGTCCTTAAATCAAATAACTAGGGACAGTATACTATTAGTTTTAAGAAATCACTGGCGATATTACTCACCACTGTTCGTTAGGCAATTCGATAGCTAAAGTTAATGCAGCTAATTGTCAGTCATGTACAAAGAGGAACAAAAGATAAAACAATCAATAGCAATTAAATAGCTTAAAATTCTCTGAAAAGGGACTACAATTAAAACCAGGGATTAATCCCGAAACGAATATCGGTTCCGGTACCGGTTCCGGTACGTAGCGAAATGAAAATATCGGTTAAAGGTCCTATTTCGGTTTTCAAGTAATTTCGGTTTCCGGTTCCGATACGGTACCCAGATTTTTAATTCGGTATACCGGTTCGTACAGGTACAAGTATAATTTTTTTAATGTTAAAAAATTAAAATTGTTACACAATATCCAAAAAAAAAATGGATTTATTGAAATTTAAAAAAAAAATTATTTTAAGACTATGCCTCATGAAACATCGTTTTTCAAAATATACCGTTTTCTATCCGTTTTTATTTTTGGACAAACAATTTCGCTAAACGTTTCTGTATATTTTAAATAAAATCTTTCTAAAATCAGAAAAATATTTCCTAATTATGGTTCGAAATAATCGGTCTCTAAATCTTCTGTATTTCTGTCATAAAAAGAGATATTTCTGTTATTTGGATAGATTTCAACCCATACTATAAGACTAGTTTTCAATATAGCCCATAATACGCTGGTAAAATCAGCTCTAAAAACGCTCTAAACCATTTGGAAACCTAAAATCTGCCCGAGCTTTTATTTACATTACATTTTTTTAAATATTGAATCGAAATTTTCTGCAAATAGGAAATAATATTTCTAAATTTGCGAGCGAAATTTGATTTAACTCAAGAAACTTAATTTCCAAAAATTTTTATTACCATTTTTCTAACATTTCTATATTTATTCTATATATATTTTACTAAGGCTAAGAAATCCATTAAATTAAAGTAGAGGGATTATTTTTACGAAAGAAAAATTTTTCCGCCTTTTAAGAAATTTTTTTCTACATCGTTTATATTTTAAAACGAGAAGGCAAAGCTAACTTCGACTGTGCCGAAGTTTTAATACACTTGAAAAACTTTACTCCAACTGATTTAACCTGTAAAATATATATAGAATATAGATATCAGATATTAAAAAATTTTAAATTATTGATAATAAAAATTAGATACCATAAAAAAAAACTTTTCTTAGTAAAACACATTTTCCGACCGATCGGTCCTATGGCAGCTATATGCTATAGTCATCCGATTTTGATAAATTTTTTCAAAAATTTGTAAAAGCATATAAAACTAATATCTACCAAGATTGGTGCCTATACGATGGAAAACAAAAAAGTTTTCCTCACTAGAACTTGTTTTTTGACCGAACGTTCGTATGACAGCTATATGCTATAGTCATCCGATTTTGATAATTTTTTTTTTAATTGTATAGAAGCATATAAAACTGATATATACCACGATTGGTGACGCTACGACGAAAAACAAAAAAGTTTTTCTCACTAGAGCTATTTTTTTGACCAATCGTTCCTATGGCAGCTATATGATATATTCATCCGATTTCGATCAATTTGTTCAGTATTATGTGGAAGCATGTAAAACTAATATATACTAAGATTGGTGACGCTACGATGGAAAACAAAAAAGTTTTTCTCAGTAAGACTTATTATCCGACCGATCGTTCCTATGGCAGCTAAACGATATAGTCAACCGATCCGGCCGGTTCCGACATATTAGTTGCGTGCAGCAAAAAGAAGACTCTGTGCAAAATTTCAACTCGATAGCTTCAAAACTGAGGGACTAGTTCGCGTAGAAACAGACGGACAGACGGACGGACGGACAGACGGAATTGAACTCAGCTCGTCGTCCTGATCAAGAATATATATAGTTTATGGGGTCGGAAATTAATATTTCTATGCGTTACAAACTTCTGGGCAAAATTAATATACACTTTTCAAGTGTATAAAAATAATTTGATCCTGGTTTTCTCTAAAGGCCGAATTTCTGAAAAGTCCAATTTTTTTTCTAAGTCAATACGTTGCTATTTTACCGGTTGAAATATATATTTTATATAATCATAAATCAATAAAAATAAATAATTAAAAACCGAAACAGTACCGGTATTAGTGTTTCGGTAAGGTTCCGGTTTTTTCGGTTCCTATTATAACGGTTAACGGTTTTCGGTTCTCAAAAAATGTTTAATATCGGTTCCGGTTTTGATACCGGTACGTGGCTTGAAATGGTTTATTTCGGTTATCGGTTCCGGTTTCGGTTCCGGTATTATTCCCTGATTAAAACCTTTTCGAAAAACCGTACAAAAATGTTTAAAAAATATCATAAACAATTTATTTAGGGCCGTTTTCTCATCTTCATGTTTTTTAAAACTAGGTGCTTTTTCGAGGTAGACATTTAAAAGCGTCGAGGTAGACATTTAAAAGCGGCCTAAAAATAGGCAACTCAATTTTATCCAAAAAGCACCTGAATTTGAAAAACAGGAACATGAGAAACGGCCCTTAAGCTTGATTTTTGACCACAATTGTGGCTCCAAACTAGTGTTATCTTTGACATTCTTTAATACTAAGTTTCAATATGCCCCTGAATATGACCATAAGATACTTTTTGAGAACCTCAAAGGGCTCTTAACACGAACTAAATCAATCAGTTTCAAAAAATCCCTTAACAAAACATTCTTAAAACTGAAAATAAAGGTCGAAATATGATTTAATTAAAAATTTGTATTACCAAAGTTTAGGATGATATTTTTCTAACATTACTCTATATTTCTAAAAGGATTTGTTTTTAATTTTTTTAGAAAAAAGGTTAATATACAAATATATAGGGGCGGAAGAAAATAGGACCACCCTCACAAGCAAATTTTCCAAAGACGTCATAACTTCAGTTGTAACATTTAGAAACTTTTGAATACGTTTTAAGAATGACAAGACTCTTAAAAAATAAGAAAGTAAAAAAATCCGTGGTTAATTTACCGTTTTCAACAAATTTAAGGAATTTTATGAAAAAATTTGGGAAATTAGGCGAAAAAAATAATAGAACCAGTTTTCAAATATGCACTTAAAATTACAAAATTCACTTAAATGATTACTGAAAGAGAATTTTATATTAAAGCTAAGATTATTCAAAAAATTTCATGTTTATTTGCGATGCCTTTATTGGCTATAACGGCTGCGCAACCTCTTGGAATCGATTCAACCAAGTCCTGGCACCGTTATAGAGAAATCTTCCCCTCAGAACTTCTGAAAGACTTCCCATACTGATCCGGTGCTGGTTGGCTTAAATGTAGTAACTTCCTTTAAACATTAGACCACAGGTTTTCGATGGGATTGAGGTCAGGTGACTGCGCAGGCCACTCTAAAACTTTCAAAACATTTTTTCTTTGCTTTTCTTTTTCCTGGGGTCATTGTCTTGTTGGAAGACCCAAACTGGCGGTATCTCATATTCTGTGATAGGAAGCATCAAATATTAAAAATATGGACGTATACGTTTAAATTCATTAAGGTTTCGATACAATATAGTCGACCATAGTAAGAAAAACACCAAACAACCATTACACTTGAGTCTTCATGTTTAATGATTTTTCCAATGTATTTTGGATTGTTTTCTGAGTTAAGAGGACTCCTGGCGTATAAACGAGAACCTTTTCCACGAAACATAACAACTTAACTGTAATCTTACTATAAAATATTCCAACATTTTGGGAATGTCCAATTTAGATGTTCCTTTGCGACTTTCATGAGCTTACTAATATGTGTGGCTTTTAAAATATGGACTTTTCCTGTGTCTCCGGATTTTTGAATTCTGTTGTCTGGGTCATGTGTGAACTTTTTGCACTGACGCTGTTATATTTAGGTCCTTTTTGAGCTCAGTTGCAGCCCTAAAATGATCCATGTTGCCCTTGAGTATCAATCTTTTGACGTGAAACTGGGCCAGGAATCGCTTTTGTGCAATTTTTCAGTCTTTTCTTTGTAGTTTATTGCGCTCCGAATCATTTTATTTGAATACCCAAACAATCGAACAACTTCTCCAAAGGATTTTCCGATCAATATCAATTTTTTGATGAGATCGCTATTTTCCGCACTGCAGTGTTTTCCACAAGCCTTGGTATTGATTTACCTTACGCTTGATGATCAAAATAATAAAATCAAAGTCAAATCCCTTAACCACGTGCTTTTCATCAAAGTTATTCTCCGAAATAGAGCGGTTTCTATGAAGAATGCGAAAGTGGTACTATTACTTTTTTCGCATTTTATCCATAAAAAATCTAAAAATTAAATATTAATAACCATTCCAAGGGCAGTTGTACTTTTTTCTTATTAGGAAAATACTAGGCAATAATAAAAATAACAAGATTTGAAAAAATCGCCACATTAATTGTTTGTTCTTTGATCAATTGGACAAGGTGTCATAGTGATTCTATTATTTTTTTTCCCATCTGTATGTATGGATTAAACCATCATTGGCACTAATTAATTAAAAAATCGAACTATTTTAATTTGGTAAATTTTCTAAATTTTCTTATAATGATTTCAATTTTAAAGATCAAGAATAAAGTGAATTAAATGATTTCACATGTCGTATACGCAATTTACAATTTGGTTAAAAAAATATTGCCTACTTTTCAGCTTAAATGCACAAATTATTCGGAGATGCTTCCTTCTATGCGTTACAAACATCGTGACAATTTTAATATACCCTCTGCAAGGGTATAAAAAATGTTTGGAATTCGAGGGCTGTTCAACAAGTTATCGGCCTGTCAATTAAGTTCTCCCAAAAAAGATGTAGAGGTGGAAGCCATGATTCCGGGAATCTAGGTTATCGGAAATGAGGTTATGATCAAAATTTATGTAATCATATCATATTTTTCAGTAATTTTTTTTAAATTGGCGGCCATTTAAAAAAAAAAATGTCATTTTTTTTTTGTAGTTTAGTGTAAAAAAAATAGTACGAAATGGTTTTTCTTCTTGATTGAGGTACGGGCCAGAATCACATCAATTCTGCGTCGATTGCAATATGGCTGATCAAAATCGGTTTAGTAGAATTGGCTACCAGGTCAAAAAACGTGGTTTCGAGAAAAACACACTTAAAGTTTCGAGCAACGTATAAAATACTCCCTTTAGCAAAAACATTGCTCTACTAAAATGGCAATATCTGCACAGAAAAAAAAGAATATTTTTTGATGATCCATTGGATATTTATACACTTGAAAAGTGTATATTAATTTTGCCCAGAAGTTTGTAACGCATAGAAATATTCATTTCCGACCCCATAAACTATATATATTCTTGATCAGGACGACGAGCTGAGTTCAATTCCGTCTGTCCGTCCGTCCGTCTGTCTGTCCGTCTGTCTGTTTCTACGCGAACTAGTCCCTCAGTTTTAAAGCTATCGAGCTGAAATTTTGCACAGATTCTTTTTTTTTACTGCACGCAACTAATATGTCGGAACCGGCCGGATCAGATGACTATATCATATAGCTGCCATAGGAACGATCGGTCTAAGAACTAGTTCTAGTTAGAAAAACTTTTTTGTTTTCTATCGTAGCTTCACTAATCTTGGTATATGTTAGTTTTATATGCTTCCACATAATTCTGGAAAAATGTATCAAAATCGGACCACTATAACATATAGCTGCCATAGGAACGATCTGTTGAAAAATAAGTCTTTGTGAGAAAAACTTTTTTGATTTCCATCGTAGCGTCTCCAATCGTAGTATATATTTGTCTTATATGTTTCCACACAATTCTGAAAAAATTTATCAAAATCGGATGACTATAGCATATAGCTGTCATATAAATGGTCGGTCAAAAAACTACTTCTAGTGAGAAAAACTTTTTTGTTTTTTATCGTAGCGTCCCCAATCTTGGTATATATTAGTTTTATATGCTTTCACATAATTTTGAAAAAAATTATAAAAATCGGATGACTATAGCATATAGCTGCCATAGGACCGATCGGTCGGAAAATGTGTTTTACTAAGAAAAGATTTTTTTATGGTGTCAAATTTTTATTATCAATGATTTAAAAATTTTAAATATCCGATATCTATATCCTATATATATTTTACCGGTTAAATCAGTTGGAGTAAAGTTTTTCAAGTGTATTAAAACTTCGGCACAGTCGAAGTTAGCTTTGCCTTCTCGTTTTCATATCCATTTGGAATGGATATGTCCATATATATTTTAATCATCCATTTGAGTTTAAATAATGTTAAATTGATCTTAGTTATTCATCCAATGGAGCTGAAAAATATCAAAAGGATGTGAAAAATTAGAAAAGGATATGCATTTCAATATCCAAAAAAAGGATATGTCCATATCCATTCCAAATGGATCTTTTTTTTCTGTGTGGGAAACTATTTCGAATTTTTAAAAATAGTTTGAAGGTGATGAAAGGGGAATATCCAAGCTATAATAAAAAAAATAGAAGGCTAACATCGGCTACGCCGATGTTTTAAATACCCTTGCAGTTTTTGAAAGGCGCTACCATTGACAACAAAAAAGTTTTTCTCATAAGAATTAGTTTTTAGACCGATCGTTCCTTTGGCAGCTATATGCTATAGTCATCCGATTTTGATAAATTTTTCCAGAATTGTGTGGAAGCATATAAAACTAATGTATACCACGATTGGTGACGCTACGATGGAAAACAAAAAAGTTTTTCTCACTAGAACTAGTTTTTGGACCGATCGTTCCTATGGCAGCTATATGATATAGTCATCCGATCCGGCCGATTCCGACAAATGTGCAGCGTATTTGTATTTAAAGACTTTTTGCAAAGTTTGGTCAAGATAGCTTTAAAACTGAGGGAGGAGATAGCATAGAAACAGACGGACAGACGGACGGACGGACGGACGGACGGACGGACAGACGGACAAGCGGAAATGAACTCAGCTCGTCATGCTGATCAAGAATATATATACTATATGTGGTCGGAAATGCTTCCTTCTATGCGTTACAAACATCGTGACAATTTTAATATACCCTCTGCAAGGGTATAATAAAAAACAAAAAATCGAAAAAAAAAACAACAAATTTTAAAGGTAGAAGACCCCCTTAAGCAAGAAAACTTTAAGCTTTTGAGCAAAATTGGAAACGGCCGTTAAATTTGAATGTTTTTTGAATGTTTTTGGAAGCCTTTGTCTAGTTTTGTTACAAAAATGAGAGCATGCCTTCTCTTCTATGATTTTTAATGTTTTTGGCGACATTTTGTAAAATATGATGTTATAAGCGATGTCAGGCGGTGTTTAAGATACCCTGTAGTACTTTAAATCGCCGCCCGCCTGGCGAAGATCAGCCGGGTTCTCCCATACCAGATTTTATATAACGGACAAGATTTTTATACCGGAGTTGACGGCTATTTGACAAGCGACATTTTTGCTATATTACTGCATCAAAAGTTTTTGGCGTCAGTTGTTTTGCAATCAATATCATGTAGTTAAATTGGCCTGCAAATATCAAAGTATTGGATTCAAAACCTCGCACGTTTTTGGTAATTGTTGTGAAGCCTTTCAACACAACATTATTTAGAAACAAGCCGTGATTTTTCACCAAACTCGCTCTAGCTCACAAGTCAACAACGACTCAAACATGGCAAAAACAAAACATGTACTGAACTTCTGCTGTTAGCCCAGCCTTGAATCAGTAAAATCACGATTTGTACCCATTGAGTGGCCGAATAAAAAGTAGAAAAAAATTTAGAAAAACATTCATTCGTTTTAATTTCATGACCGCGGGCTTTATGTCACTCTCAAAAGTGATAACGAAATAACGGCCTCCGGGCTTTAGACGGTGTGGAAGGTCCTGTGAAACGGTTTAGTTCGACTTTCTTTGATCACTTTTGAATATACTCATTCTATTCATACCCTTGAAAAAAGGGTATTTCAAAATTGTTGTGCTATTTAGACAACGTTATCATTTTGTTTTGCGGCTGGCTGCTTGATTTGATTTGGCGGCACTCTCGAGTGCCTTAAGCATTTAATAAACAGCTAACGAGTATAACGCATACGCCCTGTTTCACCAAGCAAGACAGATGCCAGACAAAGCATATTTTTCCACGCCAGAACAACTGACAAATCGAAGGTCCCCACTGGAAATGGTGGGTGGAAATGGAAGGGAAAAGGAACAATACAAACAAATGCAAATGACATTTGAGGCAAATGAAATTGTAAAGTGTAGGAAAAGCTTCAGCTGCAATCTTTTGGGTACTGGGTTACTGCAAAGATAAAGGCAAAAACGCTAGAAGAACTGGCAAAAGGCGCAGTTGAAGTGAAAATTGTGTTTATACATTTTATGGGCTTTTTGCACACACACAGACGCACACAGACAGCTCAGTTCTTTATGTTGCCCCAAGCGCCTTTCAACGAGTTAGCAGGGTCTCTGCCCAGCCCCCAGCCCCCACCCCCCACCACTTTCCAAGTTTCTCTAACATTCATTGACTGTTACTTTCTCTCCCCGTCTCTCTCTGTCTCAGTGTGTCTGTGTGTGTGTTTGCGTGTGTGGTATTAACAGGAAATGGGGCGCACAAAAGTATGCTACAATTTTACATTGGTACATTTTGCCAAGTCTTTTCACTTTTGTCCGCCTCATCGCCCCCTCCTCCACCCGCATTTCAACTTCCATTCAACCATATTTCACAATCTCATTGTCAATCTTCGTTTTTGGGGCCACAAAATGTCTGGTACAGTTGCCAACGGTTCAAATTAACAGGCGATTATGAAAGCTAAACCAAATCCAATTTTGTGCCTTAATCCACAGCAACATTCTCACATGGCTTAATTATTATGGCAGAGAGATGTTGCCGACAAGCCTTAACAAGCTAATGCAATATGCACAAGGACCAACCGACAGACAGGCTTGAGTGCACATGGAGAATGTGTTTTATGGTGCGTCTGTCAAATGTTATTGTTTATATTATTGGAACCACAATATTTTCACAGCGTATTGTTTATTGATGAATACACAGGGACACATTGTCAGACACACTTACCCACTCACTCACTCGCCCAGTCAGACGCAATTTCATTTGAATTGACTTTGACAATGGGCTTACAATATGCAGAAATTTTATGTTTTTGCGGGAAATGTGCAATCAAGGGCGAGACTAGGGAAAACATTGCAAAAAAATATACATATACATATTTTAATATAAACACACACAATGTCATTCTGGCATTCTAACTGATTTACTCAGCGGTGGAATGGGCGCAGCCATAGCAACAAGTTTTTCTGTCTTTAAATTTCAACACCAACTTTTTTCCGCAAGCTGCTCATTATCAAAATATGGCGCGAAAAGTTTGCATCTTCTTTTATGTGGGAAAATATAAGAGGTTCGGTTCCAGAACTTGGAAACACCATCAAATCATGCGTCAAAAGCTATTCGTGTTGAAATGTAAATTTTTGAAGTAAACATTAATATATATAACCGAATCATAACCGTTTCAAACCCCTTTATACCCTTTTCGTAACCGGTTATTAACTGCTTGATAGCAAGTTTCGATTTCTAGGCAATTCTGTTAAAAACAATTTTTTGTATGTTTACAAAAACATGTTATAGAAGATTAAATTAAAAATTGTTCGATAAAAACTTTTTTTTGTTAAAACTTTAAAAAGTTACATTTCTTATACGGAAATATATACACTTTTTATCCAGAATATATTATGAATCACGGCATGCCATTAATCTCAGAGGCAATTTATAGCCTTTTGGGAGAAAGGAATCATATTCTTCATCAGCAGGTGGATAACAAAATCATTCTAAAGTAAAAGTCCATTCGCAGGAAGCTGTTAAGTGAAACAATTAGTTCGAAAATCATTTATATGTAGTAAGGAAATCTGTAAGGAGATAATAAACTAAATTAACCGAAAAAGAGCACTTAAAACCGTAATGCAGGATGTTGTAATATGCGGCTGAAGAAGACGCAAAGTTTTGTTTATTGGATACTATAGACTTTCTAGAAACAACTGAGAAAGACCTTAAAACATTTTTTACCGGCTCATACCAACTGAGTCGGTATCCTTCTTGGTAAAAATTGCTGATAAGAAATCTCAATAATATTTTTTTAAAGCAAAATAGAATTTAATTCAAATTAAATTGAGATAGCGATACATATTCAGCAAAACATACAATGATACGTTGACTACGTACCGCATTCTGTTGGATATTCAGAAATATGGCGCTATTGCTGTGTATGCGCGAATGGCAACATGGACCATCTTAAAGTCTTTGTAAAAAAATAAGACCCGCTGATATCGTGAGTAATCTTTTTAAGAACGTCAATGCTAAATGCAGATATAAATAAAAAACACAGCGACTAAGACAAATAAATAATTTCATAAAAATAAATAAAATAAAATAAATTTAATGGACGGCGGATTTTTGTTTTTTTCAGATTAAATTTAATCCAAGTAGGCCAGAGTGAATGTTTTATTAAAGAATCGTTTTGTGATTTGAGCATTTCAACAAGCAGGCCATTTTGAGTTTTTTCAACACATTCCCCCTGGCACTAGTATTAAATTCGAAGTCTAAAATCCTCAGTCAAATAATAATTTTATTGATTTAAATCATTTTAATCACCTTGAAAAATTCTACAATAATTATACAAATCGTATCTTGCATTGACAATTAACCATGATAAATATAAATGTGGTACCCCAACTAAAAGTCTAAAATAATTGGAGTTAAAAATTTATCGGAATTTTGTAAGTCGAGTATTGCATTTTAAAAATCAAAAAAATTATTCGGGGGTATTGTTGACATGCCAGCTATTGCCATACAAATTTGGGAATTTTTAGAATGGTTAATTGGCCCGAAAACGCTTGTGTTGGAAATGAGAAAAATAGTTATATAAAATTCACGGTTGGTACCAGAAGTATAAAAAAAATCGATAAATTTCTTTTAGTTGATGTACTTTGAAACTGCATACTTGAAATATGGATAGGATTGGGGGCCGATACGCCTAGTAAGCCCGGCTATGCCCTTTCATTTCAATTGTTTTTAAGTATTTATTAGAAAATATTTTTGATTTTTTGTTGAAGGAAAAAACGTTCCATTCATAAACACACTTAAAGTATTCTAAAATGTTACAAAGCACAAATCATTATTATAGCCATTCAATTGGTTTAATGATATTAAAGCAGGAAATGGCGGAATTGGAATATGCTTAATTTCGAACGTTTTACAACACGAAATGAAAGGAACACACAACAAAATCCGCATTAACAAAAAACGAAAGGCAAATGTCCGTCGTTGTCTATTTTTATTTGTATTTTGTTCTCGTTTTGAATTGCCCAAGTCTGTGTGGGCAACATTATTTTATTGCCTTAACACACATGTTGAACAATTTATCCCTTATCTCTACGCCCAGGCAATCAAAAGTAATGCACTCAATTACGCCCATTAAAATGCTATGGTTGTGCGTCCTGGGAGTGAAATAGGGCCATGCGTGTGAGTGTGTAAATGCAATTTTTACGGAAATTAAGCTTTGACTTTACGTCCTTTCAACCAAAACGCAAAAAAATGTGTTATTAAGAAATTTTCGGTGGCAGTAATTGATATGCCAAACCAAAAACATACACACACACACACAAAATAATGCAACTGCAAAATGAAAGGGAAAAAGCTGGCCCCAATTAAGATGTAATGTAAAACTAACGAACATTTTTGCAGTAACTAAAATTTAGGTACGAGCACACACACATACGCATTTCCATATATCTTTGCTTTTAATTATAAACAGATGACGTTGATTTGATGATGATTTTTTTTTTAAATTTAATACTCTGTCGCGGCCATTTATTAAACAGCAAAAATTAACTTTAGCAATGCTGAAACCTATACTGGATTTGAGGTCCCCTCAAATGTACACAGAGCAGACAACAGAAGGCCAAAGTGCAGAGCTGCCTATTTTTGAACTTCAAAGTGAAAATTGTGCTGTCATACGTGTATGCAAGGTTATAAATTAAAACTCTTCTATCCCCTTCTCTTTCGCCAGAGACACTTCTCTAAGAACTTATCATATTCATATATCATTTTTAATGCACTGATTTTATGGCTAGCTCTAAATATTTGATGGTTTTTTTTTTTGTTTTTCTTTCTTCTTGCACTTTGCGTCTTATTAAATATGTATGTATATTTTTATGCTCGCATTGCTTTTGTACTTTTCGGTTGAACATATTTTTTTGTTGGCCCTCGAACTTTTCTTCTTTTTATACACTTGAAAAGTGTATATTAATTTTGCCCAGAAGTTTGTAACGCATAGAAATATTCATTTCCGACCACATAAACTATATATATTCTTGATCAGTACGACGAGCCGAGTTCAATTCCGTCTGTCCGTCCGTCCGTCTGTCCGTCTGTCCGTCTGTCCGTCTGTCTGTCTGTCTGTCTGTCTGTCTGTCTGTCTGTTTCTACGCGAACTAGTCCCTCAGTTTTAAAGCTATCGAGCTGAAATTTTGCACAGAGTCTTCTTTTTACTGCACGCAACTAATATGTCGGAACCGGCCGGATCGGGTGACTATATCATATAGCTGCCATAGGAACGATCGGTCTAAGAACTAGTTCTAGTGAGAAAAACTTTTTTGTTTTCCATCGTAGCGTCACTTATCTTGGTATATGTTAGTTTTATATATTTCCACATAATTTTGGAAAAATTTATCAAAATCGGATCACTATAGCATATAGCTGCCATAGAAACGGTCGCTTAAAAAACTAGTTCTAGTGAAAAAAACTTTTTTTGTTTTCCATCGTAGCGTCACTAATCTTGGTATATGTTAGTTTTATATGCTTTCACATAATACAAGAAAAATTTATCAAAATCGGATCACTATAGCATATAGCTGCCATATAAAGGATCGGTCAAAAACTATGTCTAGTTTGAAAAACTTTTTTGTTTTCTATCGTAGCTTCACTTATCTTGGTATATGTTAGTTTTATATGCTTTCATATAATACAGGAAAAATTTATCAAGATCGGATGACTATATTATATAGCTCCCATATAAACGGTCGGTCAAAAAACTAGTTCTAGTGAGAAAAACTTTTTTGTTTTCTATTGTAGCGTCCCCAATCTTGGAATATATTAGTATTATATGCTTTCACATAATTTTGACAAAATTTATCAAAATCGGATGACTATAGCATATAGCTGCCATAGGACCGATCGGTCAAAAAATGTGTTTTACTGAGAAAAGTTTTTTTTATGGTATAAAATTTTTATTATGAATGATTTAAAAATTTTAAATATCTGATATCTATATCCTATATATATTTTATCGGTTAAATCAGTTGGAGTTAAGTTTTTCAAGTGTATTAAAACTTCGGCACAGTCGAAGTTAGCTTTTCCTTCTCGTTTTTTTTTTGATTTGCCCCACAAATGTCAAAAGTCGGGCAAAAGGACCTTGCCAAGCAGCAGCAGCAGCAATTTAGACCAAAATGGAGACCGTGCAACAAGTTCACTAAACAACAAAAAAAAAAAGCGACATAAACGAATGCCCAGCCAATTGAAAAACATAGTAAATGTGCCAAAAAAAAGTCCCACAAGTGTTGCACAATGAGAGAGAAAAAACGAAATAACTGAAAAGTTTCATTTAAATGTGCTGTGAAAATGCGCAAATGAAGTTGAATGAAACTTTGAGCAACAGATTTTATCACATTTTTATACTCTGTAGCAAAAGGCACAAGAAGCATAATGAAATTGGGCAAACATTTTGTCAATTCAAATACATGTGATTCGAAATGATTGTTGCGGGATAATTTATATTTTAAGGCTGCCGGAATAGTATTTGAGTATTTTTAAAAGGAGATACCTAGATACAAATTTGGTATACCTTTTACCTTACCTAGGTATTTAAAAATTCGAGTACCTTTCTTTCTTACCCAGTTCCACATTTTCATTTACCTTCTCAAAAGGTAATTTAATTTCATAGAAAAGGAAGAATGGTCTCAGTCACACCAGCAAAAAAAACTTATGGACAAAATTTGTACATTTTGTACAGAATGACATATGCTACGGGACTTAAGAGGAGCATGATCAATCAAAAGAGATCTCTGTTCGTAAGGAGTTAGCTGCTGCTGCTGGTATCCCTGCTTAGGCCTCAAAATGTAATGGTCAGAAACTGTTTTTGAACAAATTCCATCTGATTGTGCCATATATGATACTGCAAAGACCAGAGGCAGAATATATTGGCAGAAATGTCTAAATAGTAAATATAAGAGTTTTGAGCGAAAAGTACCAAATTGATACTTGTTTACTCATACTAAAAATAGTGTACGCTAGACGTCTTTGAAATATCTTACCCAACTTGAGTGGTTCCGTCATATATGCCATATTTTTATCGAGTTTTTCGACAGCTTAAGGGCAGAGAATAGTTTCATCTACAAAACTCGAAAATTCAAATATCAACATTTGGATTAATTTGTTAAATTATTGAATATTCAATCTCTTATATTCGATTACTCAGATGTTTGAATAACAAAAGCCTTTCTATAGAATAATATAGTTGAATAATCTTCTTCCGCAATTTTTTCTGCACTAAAAATATTTTATTGTTACTACAAAAAATGTTTGAAAATAATTAAAATGTTTATTGATTTCAAAAGCGACTTCACTTTTGCGAAACATACACCCAAAAAAAAGTAATCATCAAAACGACACAATTTAGTCATTAATTTGAAACTATTGAGTATCGAATTATGCTCAATACTCAAAGTATCAAGTTGATAATTCGATATTATCAAAATAATATTTTCGATGCTATCAAAATGATACAAATTTGTATCAGAATGACATTTCTTTGTAGTAATTTTAAAGTATCAATTTGAAACTTTTTTGTATCATTTTGAAACTAGCCTTTAACAATTTGGCAATAATAAATAAAAAATATCGTACATTGTTATTTTTCTTAATAATTTAGCCGGTGTTTAACGGCTCTATCGCAAGACGGCAAGGGCAAATTGGTGAGAGTTAAACAGACTGTTTCACGTTTGCCGTTCTCTCATTAGACTCCTTCTTGCTGCTGCGCATTTGTCGCTCACTATCAAGTGCCCTATTTATATCATCAATAAGCTGAATAACAACTTGAGAATTACAAGTGCCAGCATTTATGCAATTTGCTTTGCTAGAGAGAATCGAGTAGAACAGTTCGATGTTTCGAACTAGTACTCGATAACATCGAACTAATACTCGATAACATCGAAAATGTGTGAGTTTCGAATTTATACTTTTACGTAACAATTTAATAGGCATAGGTTCAAGTTAACACCTCTAATATTAATTTGATATTTTCTTGAATTATATTGATACAAAAATAAAGATACTGGTTGTAGTTTCAATTTGAGACAACGCTTATCAAATTAATATTGATACGAATTTTTTTGGGTGTAGGAACGGCACTTCAAGCAATTATTATTTTGTTGCTAAAGCATGCTAAACAAAATATTTTTCATTGATTTAAAATCTCCAAGTGCTAAACACCATTTAAGTTTCATAAGTAATAGCTAAATCACTTGGATATCAAGCAATGTGCCAAAATGTGCACACGAATTTAATATTACGTATAAGTCATACATTTTTGAAAAATATTCAAGAAATTTTGGCCCAGTTGTAAGAATTTTTTTAATCCTATGTGAACCAGGGTTTAAAAAACTGTCAGCAAATTAGCAATAGCACCAAAAAAATGCTTTTTCATGTGCTGTCCTTCGAAGAATAACGTAGTTCACATGGAAAACATCAGCACAAAATCAAAAATTCGAAGCTGTTTAAATGTTATGCTGTCAGAATTTTGAAAGCAAAGCGATAGCACACTCGAAATGCTATATTTTCCTTACTGTGCGTGCTTTGAAAATTCGACAGCACAGCCTATTATAGCAAAAATTAATAATTATATGTTTTTTTCTTTATATTAAATTAAAATAAATCATTTATATAGCTGATAATAAAACAAAAAATTTCGGAAAATTAAGAAAAAAATAAATAAAAATAAACTTGAGCTTCTGCAGTTATAATTTGCCTTTCGCCCTTACCATCTCTCAGATTTGTGCGTTAATACGGACAGACAAACGGTCTTGGCTATATCGACACGACACTTGATGCTGTTGGCGACAGTTTTGAGTATGTAGCCAAGAAAAAGCTTCTCAAAAATATTGCCATTCGGATTCGGCGTTAAACTGTAGGTCATTTTCTCCTAAACGAAAATTAAAAGAAGGAATCACGAGAAGGTTGGCTCGACCTTTTGCAGCTGTAAAGCCACTTAGATATTTATTTTTATACCCCGTACCCATTAAATGGTATCATTAAGTTTTGCCAAAGTATGTAACAGACAAAAGGAAACATTTGCGACCCTATAAAGTATATATATATTCTTCTTCAGCATAAATAGCCGAGTCAATATTGCCGTGTCCGACTGTATGAACGCGTCGATTTCACAAACTATAAAAGATAGAGCCATGTGCTTTGGCATTCCAAAGGGTGGTGTATACGCAGATCAAGTTTGGTTCAGATTTTTAAAAATTCCTCCCCCTTTACCACAAATCGCACAAAAACTGTAACACCCACAATTTTTAAGTTAGAACTTTGTTACTTAAAATACATTAACTTAGGCCTAATATCTTTCTATTCTGAATCGCTCAATCACTTCCTATGCGTTCACATCGATTTAAAATACTATTATTGAATGTCTATTATGTCTTTTCGTATCAAGGCACAGATCTCAGAGAGGTTAAAGCTTAACGATTCCAATTTGGAATGTAAACCTCGTTTATCTGCTGGAGGATTAAGTTTATCTCTATTAATTTCAATATTTGATTTTATTAGATGCGGTATCAATCATTCATTTTAAATCCTGGCACGTAGCTAATGATGGGCCTCAGCCCCTACCCAACACGTTACATAATTAGTCATAATTGAGTGTTTTTGGATAAGACTCCCATTTAAAGGCAGGAAAAGGTTCCTCGCGGACCGATATTGAAAAAAGTCGACTTCTAGCTGGTTAATACATTTTAAAACGAATCCAAAATGGCCAACATGATCAATGTAGGTCGATAATTGTCCGAGATATGAGGATATTCAGGTAATATTCCAGAATTGGTCATAATTGTGTGTTTTTGGACAAGACTCCCATTTAAAGGCTCCCATTGTAAAGTGTCGGTTACAATTCACAATATTCTACAGAAAATAACTTATAAACCGCCTCTTGTCAATAGAGTCCAATAAAGTTTTACCATCGACAGGCATACATTTTTTGTTCGTATGTTAAATAATGTCTTTTGAGCAGGTGCAAACTTAAAATCGTTATTAGAAAGCTACTTGGAAGAATTCGGGTGCTGTCCCAATCGAGACGATGCAGTTGTGGTTATTGTCCACGGCTCAAATATGATGGCAGCATATCGTGCGAACAATCACCTATATAATAACGACAGATAAAATATTGCAACATTAGAGCAAAATTATCCGCTATTTTAAAATATCCGAAGAGAATGCTAGTTCTGCCCTACCAGTTGGAATACAGCTTTCTACTCATTGCGTTCCATTCTACTGAGAATGGTGCTTGGTAAAAGAAAGTCATATACGAATAGTGTGAGCAGATTAAGTGAACAATTTGATGGGCTTAAATGGTGGGAAACCAATAAAGATCAATTTCCCCTTCTATATAAAACAAGCTGCAAAAGTTTGGCCACACTCATCAGAGAGAGCCTTTTCTCAAGCCGGAAACCTCTTATCCGAAAATAACATTCAAAGACGATATGATAAAAAATTTTTATTTTTCTATAATAACTTCAAACATTAATAAAACAACTTTAACTATATTTGTATTTGTTTAAATAAAAAAGAAAAATTGGTTACATAGTTTTTATTTAGATCGAATAATTTTCTGACTTGTCTTGATCTAAGGAAGCACTTGAGTTTGATCTGTTTGGAGTCACTAGAAATATGAACTGAGCAACTCGAATCAAAACAATTTTAGATTTGACTTACTCGAACTAGTTTTTCAAAAGTTGGGTCAAAGGGAACTTTGACTCCACTCATGCAGGGCTCTACTTTGCGTCTAAGAATTCTCGATTTGAATACTTAAAAAAAAAAACTATAAATTATGTTTTTAAGAGCTTATTTCAAAAGTAACTTTTTATTATTATTACCTTTTCTTATAGGTACTGAAAAATCCAGTTATCTTTTACCTTACCTAGGTATAGTTTTTGGTATTTACATTGTATAATGAGTACCTTTCCAATCACTGAAAATAAGTATGATATTTTACCAACTCTAGGCTTAAATTACCAAAATCCTGATGTGGTGAAGCATTTTGCCAAACAGAAACATTAAGAATCACCACCAGAGCACTTTACAAAAGGTGCTTACAACGGAATACTGTGCGAATTTCAGGCGGGGTTTCACAATGAGTATTCCAATGTAGACCGCATTTTTATACCCTGTTAGGTATTATAATTTTGGCATACTTTTTCTTGTATTTTGTGCGTTCTGTCAGATGTAATGTTATTTACAGTTCAGCAATTGTGGCTGCCTTGTCCCTGTACACAAGATACTTCACATAGCCACACAAAAAATAGTTTAGTGTGGTCAAATCACATGTTCTGGTCCAAAACGTGAGATTAATTGCTACCCAAACTCATCTCTTAATTGGTCAATGGTTTTGCGTGCCGTGTGACATGTGGCACCGTCAATAAAGAGCAAATTTTTTATTCTGGCTGACTGACTGTAACGTTGGAATTTTCATAATTTTTGAAAAAGTACGGTCTAATGATGATGCTTCCGGCCAACAAATCGCACCAATTAGAGAATTTTCCTGAACTGCCACTGTCGGCTCTTCTGGCCAAATTCGGCAATTTTATTTGTTGATGTATCCACTGCGCATAAAATGTGCTTCGTCGCTGAACATAATTTTTCAATAAAAAAAATATAAGGCTAACATCGGCTGCGCCGATGTTTTAAATACCCTTGCAGTTTTTGAAAGGCGCTACCATTGATAACAAAAAAGTTTTTCTCAATATAATTAGTTTTTTGACCGATCGTTCCTATGGCAGCTATATGCTATAGTCATCCGATTTCGATAAATTTTTCCAGAATTGTGTCGAAGTATATGAAACTAATATATACCACGATTGGTGATGCTACGATGGAAAACAAAAAAGTTTTTCTCACTAAAACTAGTTTTTGAACCTACCGTTTATATGGCAGCTATATGCTTTAGTCATCCGATTTTGATAAATTTTTCCAGAATTGTGTGGAATCATATAAAATTTATATATACCACGTTTGGTGACGCTACAATGGAAAACAAAAAAGTTTTTCTCACTAGAACTATTTTTTGGACCAACCGTTTATATGGCAGCTATATGCTATAGTTATCCGATTTTGATAAATTTTTTCAGAATTGTGTGTAAGCATATAAAACTAATATATACCGCGATTGGTGATGCTACGATGGAAAACAAAAAAGTTTTTCTCATTAGAACTAGTTTTTGGACCGATCGTTCCTATGGCAGCTATATGATATAGTCATCCGATCCGGCCGATTCCGACAAATGTGCAGCGTATTTGTATTTAAAGAGTTTTTGCAAAGTTTGGTCAAGATAGCTTCAAAACTGAGGGAGGAGATAGCATAGAAACAGACGGACAGACGGACGGACGGACGGACAGACGGACAGACGTACAGACGGAAATGAACTCAGCTCGTCATGCTGATCAAGAATATATATACTTTATGTGGTCGGAAATGCTTCCTTCACTGCGTTACAAACATCGTGACAATTTTAATATACCCTCTGCAAGGATATAAAAAGAAATCTTCATTCAACTTTTCTTAATGACGCTGTGGAAAGTCACCCGGCTTCAGTTCTTGCACCAGCAAAAGTAATTTGTATGGTTTCAAACTGAGATCCTCACGAGATCCTCTTTCAAGTGGTCGAATAACTAAGGCCCAATTGTAACGATTAAAGTTAATTTTGAATTGTACCGGCGGGGAAAGGTTTTGAATGTTCGTCATTTTTAGAGAATAAAGAAACGGGCAAACTGCCACAAAGAAAAGGCAGTGATTTAGATATAGTGTTCGAAAAAGATGAAATTTAAAACCGCACTACTTATTTTGCATTTAATCTACACTTTAAATCAGGAAATAATACCGGAACCGTTAACCGATATAAACCGTTTAAAGCCACGTACCGGTATCGAAACCGGAACCGAAACTAACATTTTTTTGAGAACCGAAAACCGTTAACCGTTATAATAGGAACCGATAAAACCGAAACCATACCGAAACGCTAATACCGGTATTGTTATACACTTGAAAAGTGTATATTAATTTTGCCCAAAAGTTTGTAACGCATAGAAATATTCATTTCCGACCCCATAAACTGTATATATTCTTGATCAGGACGACGAGCTGAGTTCAATTCCGTCTGTCCTTCTGTCCGTCTGTCCTTCTGTCCGTCTGTCTGTTTCTACGCAAACTAGTCTCTCAGTTTTAAAACTAGCGAGCTGAAATTTTGCACAGAGTCTTCTTTTTTCTGCACGCAACTAATATGTCGGAACCGGCCGGATCGGATGACTATATCTTATAGCTACCATAGGAACGATCGGTCGGAAAATAAGTCTTAGTGAGAAAAACTTTTTTATTTTCTATTGTAGCATCACCAATCTTGGTATATGTTAGTTTTATATAATTTTACATATTTGTGGAAAAATTGATCAAAATCGGATGAATATAGCATATAGCTGCCATATAAGCGGTCGGTCAAAAAACTAGTTCTAGTGGGAAAAACTTTTTAATTTTCCATCGTAGCGTCCCCAATCTTGGTATATATTAGTTTTATATGCGTTAACACAATTCTGGAAGATTTTATCAAAATCGGAGGACTATAGCATATAGCTACCATAGGACCAATCGGTCGAAAAATGTGTTTTACTAAGAAAAGTTTTTTTTTATAGTATTAAATTTTTATTATCAATGATTTAAAAATTTAAAATATCTGATATCTATATCCTCTATATATTTTACCGGTTAAATCAGCTGGAGTATAGTTTTTCAAGTGTATTAAGACTTCGGCACAGTCGAAGTTAGCTTTGCCTTCTCGTTTTTATTAAAGAACAGCGCCCCTGGGAGGAGCATAGGGCGAAAACAAAGTTCTTCCAACGATTCCTGCCTTAGTTCATTCCAACTTTTCCGTGTTTCTGCATGGATTGCCAAGAGGTTTTCATTCGTGATAGTTTATGCTTTATATTATTCTTAGGCATTTGCTTATGAAGGTTTGAAGTTTCCTGCATATATGATCAGAGACGAGTCAGGTTTCTGTGCTATATAGTAGCACCGACTTGTTGTGGGTTCGATCCCGCCTCGAAACATCTAATTAAAAAAGAAAAGTTTTTTTTAAAAACTTTTACGCACAAGGTCACCTTTACAGCTGTTGGCGCCAGTTGTAGAGTATTATGTAGCCATGAAAAAGCATCTCAAAATCTTTGCCGTTCGGATTCGGCGTTAAACTGTAGGTCCCTTTCTCTTGTTTATCGAGACTTTTTATCGAGAGACCAATGAAACTCGGGAGATGACAGCAAAACCTCGCTGATGAGGAAATCTGGTGATTTTCGAAACAGCTGTACGAGGAACCATGCTCCCTTTGGTGTTGTTGGTACACTTGTTGTTTTTTATGTTATGGAAACATGACATATACATGACCTCGAGCCGGCTAGTCCCACTTCTAAATAAAATTACTAACATAAATAACCTTCCTCTAAAAAAGCCTAATTCAGTCTAAAGGATCAACATGAAATTGAGTCTTCGGGCTATCGTATCGTTGTATATTTTTTTGCGCAAGCTTGATCAGCAAAAGTACTACTCCACAAAACACAAATTCTTCTGTTAAATTTTCTCATCAACAAAAATACACATATTTTCAGGTAGCAAACTATACACATTTGTTAAAATACCTTTACCCTTTAATTCTATATTGTACAAGTCCAGATCTGTGTATTTTATGTTTTATTTAAAGTCAATCAAATATTATTGCTCAATAACCACTTGGCAAAGACTTAATCAATCAGTTGATTTTGACGGGTTGCCTCTGAAAATTTGTTTTTATTCTAATAGGGGTATTCCGAATCATCTAAAATTCAAAATTTTAAAGTCCGAAACAAACAAACAACACTGGTATTTAAGAAAGGCAGTTTTGTTTTCAGTTATAGGAAGCGGGAACTCCATACCCGATGTAGCTTTCAAAAGGCGTTTTTACCTTCGAGATGCGAGCTTCGACATCTGTCATTGCGCCGCCATCTTAGGCTAGAACACTACCCAGATAGCAGAATCTTTTAACATCATAAATTTTGACGATACTGGCATCAATTTTCACACTAAGGGCGCGCGCACACAGGCAGCTGAAAGATGAACTGACGGCAGAACGTTAAGCTGAGCTTTGAGCTTTTGAAAAACAAACACACTACGCTCATGCAAGTGCGCACACCAGGCGCCTAATTCATCTTTTCAGTTCAGCCGAAAGTTCAGCTTTGTTTGATCGATCAAGCATGTTTGTTTTTTTCAGCTCGCTGATGATGCATATAATTTTGTGGGTGTCTGTTTTTTAATTTCTAGAGAGAAAACCAAAAAAGTTTTTTCGATTCGGTTTTTTGTATTGTGTTATTGAATATTTATATAAGAAACATATAAAAAAAAATTTTCAATTCGAGGATGGGTATCAAAGTTCTCAGCCTGCCAAGTGAGGTCACCAAAAATAATGTGTAGTTGTGGTAGCCATGATTATGATTCCCGGACTGCAGGTTACAAAAAAATTAATATGATCAAAAGTGATGCAAAACTGACCTGTACTCCAATCATAAAAAATAAATTTTATTAAAAATTTGAGTTCGTATATTAAAAAAAAATATATATTTTTAACGTTTTCTTTTATTTTTAGTGTTATTAAATGGTATTTAATTGGGGTACGAGCCAGAATTCCATCAATTCTGGACGTTGCAAAAAGCGCGGTCAGTAGTTTTGCTACGGTTAAAACAAGTGGTTTAAGTAAAACACGTTTAAAGTTTAGAGCAACGTATAAAATATTCACTTTAGCAAGAACATTTCTCCACTAAAATGAGTATATCTGCTAAACTAAACTAAATTATAATAATGCAAACAA
This sequence comes from Lordiphosa mommai, assembly GCA_018904225.1. Classification (NCBI taxonomy): domain Eukaryota; kingdom Metazoa; phylum Arthropoda; class Insecta; order Diptera; family Drosophilidae; genus Lordiphosa; species Lordiphosa mommai. The sequence continues at coordinate 540,112 of JAEIFT010000123.1, read as the reverse complement.
AAAATCGAAAAAAAAATCAAAGGTAAATTCTACAATATATCAGCCAAATATCAATGGCGCAAACATGTATAATATGATATATTATAAATACATATTTTCATTAGTATTCCGGCATATGCTAATTTCGGATTTAAAATTTATTTGAAAATAACATTTTTATTAAATTTTTAAATTTGTAATCCGGAACTTTTACTGTAGTAATTTGGAAATGGTAAACTGAATAGTTTCGGTTATTTGTTTAAGAATTCGCATTTGATATGCATTCTTGTATATCAGAAAATCGTATTTGGGTATTCTCCCAATTAGTGTTGGCACCACTTGGTTATACACGCCCAAGATCTATTTATCCAATGTGACAACACCATGTTGCTTGCAAAACGAAAAAGAATAAGCCTACAGCTCAGCTCAGCAATCTGTGTGCGCACCTTCAAAAATTTTCGTTTGCTGAATTCAGCTTTCTTGTCATCCGAGCTTTCGGCTCAACAGTCAGTTCATCTTTCAGCAGAATGTGTGCGCGCGCCCTAAGAGGGGATGTGTTGTATGTCCACAAAGGATAAGTACAGAGGCGACCTTAATTTCGTGGACTGCTCTACTATTATAATGTTAATACGGTCCAGACATGAACGGTGGGTTTTGAAACCGTTTAGCATGGGTTAGATTCTATCTAAGATGATAAAGGCCAGGATGTTGTGTATAGAATTGATAGAGATTGATAGTGATACCCCACCAGTTCGTGCACTAACTCAAGTCACCTTTTTTGGGTATGGTGACAATGGCCGTGTTCAGCAGAGGAACTTGCTCCCAGATCAATGATATATTTCTTGGTAATATAGCCTACTTTTCCTCTTGTGTTTAATATGATATTTACATCAAGCTTTTCCAAATGTCAATTTAACAGAACCCTCAAAAGTATGCTAAATAATAAGAGCAGTTCCAGGCGCTTTGTATAATGGGTTTCAAAACCCTTGAGATGATGCTGGTTCCACCTTTTACTAGCTCTGCCGGCAGCTCGTCTGGTTCTGCAGCCTTGTTGTTCTCGCTTAAAAGGTTTTTTTCCAATTTTATAATACCCACTGCAAGAGTATAAAAAGGCAACATGGCGTATGAGTAATACAAACAAACTTTAGAAGCTGCTCGGGCCAGTTGCAACATAATTTTTGTTAATAAAAAATTTAACAAAATGTACCCATTAACTTCATGTGCCAGCAAGGTCCGGTCTAATGTCTAATCATACTTATGAAACAAAAATAAAGTTTTAATTGGTGCGAGTGGAGAGACTAAAGTTTTATTTGCATTACACATACGCAGTGTTGCCTTTGTGTATGGTTATTAGAAAATTGCAGGAAAGTATTAGAAACATTTTTTCATCAAAGGCCGCTTTAACCCAACTTAATTGCTCTTTCCGTTTTCGTACATCATTAATTGCCCCACCCCTTGATTGCTGTTGCCACCATTTGTTGATTGGCATCCTGAATGACCTGACTCATATTACACATTTCCCTTTCTCTCTCCCTCTCTCTCTCTCTCTCTCTCTCTTGATTTTTCCATTCTGTTTTCCCCAGGTGTGTGCCATACAGCATGTGGATGTGTGCATGTTCAATAATGGCAAATTCAAGAATGTTGTTGCCGACTCCGATAACGTATCCCCGGCTGTGGATCGCTCGGTGGCACCCGGGGCGGCGCTCAATACCATTGTAGTGCTGCGACCACAGCGTGGACCTACCAAAAACTGGATTGCATTGGAGGATACATTGCAGCGTAGCACCGAACCGGATGAGATAACTGGGGCCATAGCCGCCTCGGCCATACGTTCGCCCAATTTCGTTTTGCATGCGGCCCAATTGTTGGCCGGCCATCCGTTGGCCAGTCCGGCCATGGCCATGCCCCAGCCACCACATTCGGCCGGCTCGAGCAGCAACTCCACCTCCAACGAGGATCGGAATGTCTTTGCCATTTATGTGTCGTACTATGTCAAGGTTAAGTTGACTTTGAGCGGCATGGGCGGCGAGTTGTCCCTGAAATTGCCCTTTGTGCTGGTCCATGTGGATGAGACACAAAGGCCGGGCTATGCCTCGGCCACCCTGGGTGAGCTGCGGCTGGAAATGGAAAAGTTGGCTCTGCAGGATGTGCCCGTGGGACGTCGAAATGGTAAAAGGAATGCGGCTACTATGGCCGAGATTGGGGATGGTCCCTCCACCAGTGCTGCAGCAGCAGCAGCCGCTGCCGCTGCAGCGGCAGCAGCCACCGCAAGTCCAGCTGGCCACCAATTGGATCGCATTGAGTCCTTGGACGATGAATTCAATATTCGCGTACCCATACCCATCCAGGCCCAAAGGAATAACTCCCATAAACGTCGCTTGCAACGCAGCGAGACATTGGCCCGGGATTTGGAGGAGCACGAGGAGCAGCAACAGCAGGTGCAGGTGCAGGTGCATTTGGAACAGCAGCAGGAACAGCCGCCCAAAGAGAACGAGGAGCAGGCTGAGGGCCAGCGACGGGCCATGGGCCCCGAGACCGGCGCCGTGCCCAAGTCATCAAATGTGTGATTCTGATTATGGTCACAAATGTTTGCCAAACGGAAAAGAAAACCATAAAAAAGGGGTGCCAGTTGGTTTTTTGAGGAGGTCATTGTACATTTAGAAAAAAGAGAAATCCAAAAATATAACGTTTCAGTTGCGGTTTCACGAGCGTCCCAGACAGCGGGCGAGAGAGCGGCATCAAAAGGTTAGTAGACACAGTTTATTTTTAGTAATCGCCGGAGACCACAAAAGGTGTCCTCCCCCCAAGTTGCAGCAAAGGGCGAAAATACACGGAGAGAAAAATTAAATCAAACTTAGGTCTTGACTTTAGAACGAGAAGTAAGAATTCAGTGCTTAAGTATGAGAATTAAAGGGAATTTATTAAAATTGAAAAATGTATGGTAAAAAGTTAGGTTTTAACCCCCTGTTAAGTTAACATAGAGGTTGTTAGGGCTTTGTTACTTACTTTCAATCGTTCTGTTACATTTACAAACACTCTGTGTTAATTGAAATTTTCTGATTTTAACTCTAGAGAAGATTTTAAACTTTCTGTTAAGTTAACATACAGTTTGTTAATGCTCTGTAACTTTCTTTCAATCGACCTGTTAAGTTATCAAATACTGATTTCATTTAAATTTTCTGACTTTAACCCTAGACAAGATTTTAAACATTCTGTTAAATTAACATACAAGTTGTTCGTGCTCTGTAACTGACTTTCAATCGTTCTGTTAAGTTTCAAAATACTCTGTGTTATTTTAAATTTTCTGATTTAACCCTAGACCAGATTTTCAACTTTCTGTTAATTTAACATACAAGTTGTTAAGATTACAAACACTCAGTGAAAATCAAAATTTTCTGATTTATGCCCTAGAGAAGATTTTAAACTTTCTGTTAAACTAACATACAGGTTGATAGTGCTCTGTTGCTTATTTTCAACTATTCTGTTAAGTTTTCAATCACTCTAAGTTAATTAAAATTGTCAGATTTTAACCCTAGACAAGATTTTAAACTTTCTGTTAAGTTAACATATCGTTTTCAATCGTTCTGTTAAGTTTACAATCACTGATTCATTTAAATTTTTGGATTTAAACCCTAGACCAGATTTTCAACTTTCTGTTAAGTTAACATACAGGCTGTTAACCCTATGTTACTTACTTTCATTCGTTCTGTTAAGTTTACAAACACTCTGTATTAATTAAAATTTTCAGTGAATGCTCTGTTACTTTAACAAGCAAGCTGTTCAAGATCTGTTACTTTGACTGTTAAGGTATCATACTTACAGGTGGATTCAAATGGTGTGTTCTGTTTCTTACATTAACGCGTTTTCTTAAGTTTACATACAACTGTTAAATACAAATTGTCTGTTAATGATCTATTATATACTTTTATACGGACTGCTAAGGTATTATACTGTTTAAATGGCCTGTTCATGTCTTACTTAGTACTTTCTGTTGAATTCAAGTGGTCTGTTAATGCTCTGTTACTTACTCTAACTTGTTTTGTAAAGTTAATATACAAGCTGTTGTTTACAAATCGTCTGTTAATGCTCTTTGACTAACTTAAAGTCAGCCTGCTTAGTTACAAAACAATTTGTTAAGGTTCGAATTGCCCGTTAAGGCTCTGTTACTAGGATTCCAATTCCAATTGTCGGTTCCTAGCTTTAACTTGTTCTGTTAAGTTAACATCCACTTTTACTTTATAATTTATGGTAAAAAACATAACGTTACTTACTTTCAATCGGTCTGTTAAATTAACATGGTTTTTTAATTCACTTTACTTGCTTTAACTTCATCTGTTAAATTATTATGCAGTAGTTTTAAATTCAAATTTTGTCTGTTAAGGCTATGTTACTTATTTCAACTGAGACTGTTAAGGTTTTATACGTTATGCTAGATTTAAATTTTCAGTTACGTTAACATATAGGTTGCTTACTTTCAATCGTTCTGTTAAGTTAACAAACACTCAGTGTTAATTGTAATTTTCTGATTTTAGCCCTAGAGAAGATTTTCAACTTTCTGTTAAGTAAACATATAGGTTGTTGGTGCTCTGTTACTGTCAATCGTTCTGTTAAGTTAACACACACACAGTGTTAATAGAAATTTTCTGACTTTAACCCTGGAGAAGATTTTCAACTTTCTGTTGAGCTTACATACTGTTTGGTAATGATCTGTTACTTACTTTAACTCTTACTGTTATATTAACATACAAGCTATTAAATACAAATTGTCTGTTAATGCTCTGTTACTTAATTTCACTTGAAATGTTAAATTGACACACAAAACATTTTTTAATTTAATGCTCTGTTATTCGTTGAAACTCAGTCTGTTAAGCTGATATACAAACTGTTAAATTCAACTTTTCAGTTACGTTTTAGCCCTGTTAAGTAAACATTCAGTTTGTTAATGCTCTGTTAGCTACTTTCAAATTTAAATTGTCTTAGCGGTTTTGTATTGATTGACTAATCAGCCATGCTCCCATTTTTACTTTCGCAAACATTCTGCGATTTGAGACCGGTTTTAGGAGATAATTTGGTGTCTAAATCACAAAATGTTTGCGAAAGTTAAAATGGGAGCACGCCTGATTCATAATTCTTAATCCAAGTACAACATTTTTTATTTAAAGTACGCTTGTTTCGGCATATATTAAGGGATAAACCCACTGTAAACATTATTAAGGGATAAAGCCTCCGTAAATATTAAATTTAATGCGATTTTTAACGATGAGCAGCCTCGAAGAAGTTTGATACCCAAAAGGTAAGCAAGATTGTAGGATTTTTTCAATAGACGGACGTTAGCTGCTGACTTAGGGCCGACAGCTCAGTATCGTTTAAGAGCTTCAAGTCTATAACATTTGAGGAAGCTACAGCAAACTGAAGATTAAAAGGAACAGTAAGCTTTTTTTTGGCATATTTTGCTATTTTACTTCCGCAAAGGAAGGTAAGCGACTCAAGTTTGAATGAATGTATGCGACGTTTACGATACCGTCGTTCTTCACCTCAAAATGTCCGGAACGGAATGAAGCAATCCAACGCTGAAATTGTCGTTAACTTGCCGAATTCCGTTCCGGAAATTTTGAAGTGAAGAACCAACTACGCTCTGGCAATCAAATCAATGCCGTTTTTCATCACGAAAGATTGCCGTGAAGCTAAATGTATCACACATAAAACAACTTGGATACGTAAACTAGCTCTATATATCACCTTACTAAGTGTATCAACATAACGATTCAAAAAGATCCGATTTAAAAACGATTCATAACTGGAAATGAAAATTGTGTTGTTTACAATAACATCAAGCGAAAGCGATCATGGAGAAATACAGATAAGCCGGCTTAAACCACATCAGCAGAGAAAGAGTAATGATATTTTTTTAGTGAATTTTTAAGGGTGTCGTTCCTTTTAAACAGCTGACACGGCATGAAACCATTAATTCAAAGAATCAAGATTGCTCGACCTCATACTTCATTGCTGAATTGGAAAGATATGACCCATCCACCGTATAACCCCGACCTTGCACATTCAGATTTTAAAAATTCTTTAAATGGTAAAAATATTAATGTCTGATTGAGGCTGTCAAAAAGCTCTCGGTTTAGTTATATGATAAGGAAATTAAGTTCGACAGCGCCCCAAAAGATGGTCAAAGGTGGTCAAATAAAACGGCCAATACATAATCGATTAAGGGTCATTCATTATATAAGAAAACTAGCATTTAACCAGGCGCGCCTCGCATCGCCACCATTAGTATAGCCGCCAAAATGATGAAAAAAACGTTTGGCAATGATCCCACCCCAGCCCCCATTTTCCGACCTTCAGAAATGAGAAAATTATTTTCCACCTTTTTGGCCCATTGAGCGTACAAACCCTGAAACCACCCCAGGCACCCATTATCCGACCTTGAGGGTGAATTGGCCCATAGAGCTTTCAAACCAAATTTAATACATATCGGCTAAAAACCCACCCCCGCACCCATATTCCGACCTTTGCAGTGAACTTCCCTAAATAAAAAACACGTGTTTCCATTCATTCTGACCCTAGAGCTTAAAAAACGAATTTTATTCAGATCGGCTCACTGAACCGAAATACGACCACCATTATTCTTGCCTACGGGCGGAAATTCCATCACCGAGAAATCAAATGTCTAATTATTTTCAATAATGTGTTCACAAAACGATTTTGAAGCCAATCGGACTAAAAATAGGTTTTACCATATAGAATTTTCCAGGCATTTCCTCACTCTTGGGCCGAATTTTCCAACGTCGGAAAATCTCATGTCAACTTATTTTGTCTACTATCCCTACAAACCGAGTTTGAAGTCAATCGGATGAAAAAAAGTGATTTCCATATAGAATTTTCCGGCCATATTCCTTGTGGGTGGATTTTCCACAATCGAAAAATCACATGTCTAATTATTTTGCATACTATCCTTGCAAACCGAGTTTGAAGTCAATCGGATAAAAAATAGATTTTCCATATAGAACTTTCCGGGAATTTCCTGACTTTTTGGGCAGATTTTCCAACATCGAAAATTACAAACCGTGTTTAAAATCAATCGGATGAAAAATGTTTTTTTCCCATGAAGAATTTTCCAACCATTTTCCTTGTGGGTGGATTTTCCGAAATCTGGGAAACAGGTGTCCAATTATTTCGCTTACTTTACTTACAAACCAAATTTGAAGTCAATCGGATGAAAATCAAAATGTTCCCCATAGTAGCTTTTCCGGGAGTTTTCCACCCTTTAGAGGTGGAATTTTCCAAAATCCCGCCTTTCAACTCATAAGGAAACTTCTGTGAAAATTTCAGCTTTCTATCTCTTACCGTTCAGGCTCTACGTTGATTGCCAATCAGTGAATCAGTCAGTCAGTCAGGACAAACTCTTTTATATGTAGAGAGATTTCAACTAAATCTCTGGACTTTCTTGCCAACCCAATATACTTATCCCCAGGTTGTCGTTGTGAGGGGGCTTAGTAATGCCTGTATAACACTTACTTACATGCTCAATGAGTGGAAGTTAGAAGAGTACAAAAATATAAAAAATCATACAGTTGAAAAGAGAAATAAGATGTGTCAAAAATTAACTTCAAGCAGTAAACTGCTTGGATTTATTGCGAACTGCTTGGATCATTTGTGAACTGCCTAAAACTGCTTGTAAATTTTGTGAAAAATTACATTGTTTTAAACCAATTTCATCAACTTGACAGGCTGCAAAAACTTTTTTTAAATATGGATGCTCGGCTTGCTTTGGTAAAATTATAAAATTGCTGTACAATGGATTTTGTTATAACAAGCGTTTGTACAAGCAGTGCTTTCGGTCAGCCAGTCAGTCAATTCAATTTTAAGCTAGTGTCATACAGGCATAAGTAGTAGGAATTCAGATAAGAGTTATTTTTATCCATCATCATAGGTTTTATAATATACACTGGCTTTATCCCTTAAGTATAGTTCGGGTATTTTTGTTAAAACAGTCTTTAACCGTTTCTCATGAGTTTTGGAAACAGGAATTTGCGTACTTAAAATAAAAACAATATTGTTTAAAGCAAAGATAAAAATTGAAACGAATAATGGGTTTGCTATCGTTACATAAACGTTATTCGTTTTGATATAAAACTCTGATCTATAGTAGTTTTTGTTTAACTAATACTAGCTTAAATGAAAAAAATATATATTTTGAGTTTAAAATGAAACTAAGTCATGGCGGCTCGCGAGCCGAAAAGCGAGAGTCTTTAGGAAAAACGATTTGTTAATGTGGCTTTCATATGTTTGTCTGGTTTTTTGCTTTTGCAGCTTTAGGCACACTATTCAAAGGGGTTACCCAACACTGTATTAGTGTTGTTAGAGTCTCTGTCTGATTTTTATGAATTTTTGTTATTGTTAAATTTTAGTTCTTCTTCCCTTTTAAATATAAGTTTAAGCTTTTCCACCTTCTTCAATCCTTTGTTTAGCAAACCAATTAAAAGAATTCGACCCCCTTTTTCTCTCAGTGTTAATTGGAAAGACTAGAAAAAAAATGTTGTTAGGCATTGTAGGAGTAGGAATTGTAGAACTAAACATAGTTAAGGTAGGACATTTGAATGGCAGGCACATGGATGTTGTTTTTTGGTGGTTAGTTAGCTATTTATAGAATTTCAGAGAATATGGAGACAGTTAGACAAATTGAAAAAAAAAGAAACGTGAAATTGTTGGCAATTGATGGAACTTCAATTTAAAAAGGGCAATGCAATTGAAATTTGATGATATTGAAATAGTGAAATGATATTTGGTAATTGTTTAAATATGCTTGGTTATATCCAGCCACACACACACACAAACACACATAAATACACACATGAAATGTACTAACTATTTTGAAAATTAAATAACTAAGGCGGTTTCAAGCGAATGGAAAACAAATATATTACTTAGTACGCATTTGCACATAATTAGTTTGCTTTCAGAAGGTTTCTAAGTTTTCTTAGAACTTCACAAAGCAACCTGCCACGTGTAAATGCGGCCTTACACACATATCTCTGAGAATTTTGGGTGTTTGCCACGAATAGCTTCGGGTAATGCCATTAACTACAAATACTTAGCAAAGAGGCGAATTCCTAATGGGATTCCCAAGAAACGAAGAGTTTTAAGTGTTAGCTATATGTATGTATGTTTACTGATTATGTGTCTAGTGTTTTACCATATATATATATATATATCAAGAAAATCGAAATGATTTTTCAAATGATGGTATGAGCGCCGAAAGTTACAACAATATATATGTCCACACACACAGATTAAAAAAAACATGTTATTGATGTATATGAATATGTATGTATATGTAATTGTCACTGTTTTTTGTGTGAGTTTAGAGCTTCATCCTTCCCCCATAAAACCTATTTACCAAACACAGATAATGTATTGTATGTATGTATACTACTACAGCTACTACCATATATAGATGGCTATTTAAAAAGCAAAATACAAAAACAAAAACCAAGTAAGTGTCACCCAAAACTCATTTCATTCACAACTTGGGAGCTGGACTCTGAAGGATATTGTTTGGTTTTTTTTTTGTGTTGTTTTGCACCACATGATTGATGAATCCAAATGTTGAAATGGTTAAGCTATGCGGGAAGCTAAGGGCAGGTCTCATCGTGACATCCGAAAACATCATGAAATAAATGTTAAACATAAAATATAAAAAGAAACAAAAACCACACTTGTTTTCATTAACACAGCAGGGTTTCGGGGAATATTGAAGATTTGGGGCCCATTAGCCCACAAAAGTTGAGCTCAACATGTCTTGGCTTTTGGTTAATCACAGCGGGGGAGGGCGCATCGCCTCCTCCGCCCACCGGTAACAGCTGTTATGGAGCAACAAACTGTACAGTGTGTACACTGTTAATTTAGGGTCTACTGTTGGTAAGTAAGTGAGCTTTTACTCCGAAAAGTTGTTTAAAAAAGCTTTAACAGCAAGCTTTAGGCGGTCCTTAAGTCCCACTTTTACAACCGAACTGTGAAAAAGCTTAAAAGCTTTAAATTCTGTAAGTATTTTTGACATTGGCAGGGAATCAAACCGTAAACCAAATCGAAAGCATTTACCGAAAAGCATTGTTGATAACTTAAAAACGGAACCGGAACCAATATTACGAAGTATTTTCATTTCTGATCCCAAGAAACTAATTTTCAAGATATTATCGATAACCGTTTTATTTTCGGTTTTTCCATTGTAATGCAGACACTCCTAGAAGCATAACATAACAAGGCCTGTTCCCGTTTCCGAATTCGATTCCGCAAATCATGCGGAATCGGAATTGTTTAATTTTTCTCGCTTCTTAAAATTAGTAGTGTTATTCAGCTTTTACCTTAAAATTTCCATTTATATTCATTTGAGTCTCTTGATGGCAAAAAGTTTCATCATCAACCTCTGTGTGGGCACTCTTTTCACTTAGTTATTCTTGTTTACTTTTCCTATTTAAGGCCTGATCTCAGATGACATAAATTTTATTTTCGACACTATGCTTCATATAAATAAGACTGCTCAAAAGTATTCTGATTTTAAAGCTCAACAAAAGTGTTTCTATTGATATTACGCATTGTGACGAAAATAGTTTTTATGTCATCTGAGAATAAGCCTTTATTAAAAAAAATTGTTTAAAGAATTTTAATAAATAAACCGTTTCAGGCCACGTACCGGTATCGAAACCGAAACTGTTATTAACAATTTTTTGAGAACCGAAAAAACCGGAACCATACCACAAAATAAATAAAATTAAAAAAAATAACGGAATCAAATGGGATCTGAAAACATAGCCGTTAAAGGGGTCTTTTACATTTGAACAGGTTTTTTTGATGGTTTTTTTTTTAAATCTGGAGAAAAGACCATAAGAGTTTTTATAATTTGTTTTTTATTTTCGTTTTATTTATTTATTATATAAGAAAATTTTAAAATGTTTTGAACTCGAATGTTTATAAAGTTATCGGCCTGCCAATTAAGTAAAATAAAAGGGGTCCGGGTCTCCAGGTTATCGAAAATTAAATCGGTAAATGAGGTTATGATTAGAATTGATGTTATTCTGACCTGTATCTCAATCATATTTTTCAATATATTTTTACAAAATTGGCGGCAACTTAAAAAATAATTCGATTTTTCAATTGTTTTTTTCAGTTTAGTTGAAAAAAAATAGTTTAAAAAAACGTTTTACCCCTTGATTAAGGTACGGACCTAAAAAACATAAATTCTGCGTCGTTTGCAACATGGCTTATCAAAATCGGTTAAGTAGAGCTGGCGCAATCATGGCTACCAGGTGGTTTCGAGAAAAACGCGCTAAAAGTTTTAAGCAACGTAAAATATACTCACTTTAGCTAGAATATTACTCCACTAATAAAGCAATATCTGCTAAACTACATAGAATTTTTAAAAATGATTTGAAGGGTATGAAAGGGGAATGCCCAAGCTATAATAATAATGCAAAAAAAAAAACATATTTTCAAAGGTAAAAGACTTTTGATCCAAATGAGATAATTGAATAATTAAAATGGCAAATGATAGATAATTGTTCAACCTATGAAACCTATGTTTAAAAGGGGTACTACGCTTACCGGATGCTTACCTATGGCTTATCAAAGTCAAAATATAAGGAAAAATCATTTTTTTTCTGTTTCAAACAAAATTATTTTTAACAATCTTTTATTTGTTTTTGTTTCGTTTTTAATGTTTCTATGTTTTAAAATTATAACCCAAAAAATAGAGTTATAAAAAAAGTTTTTCTCACTAAAACTAGTTTTTTGACCGATATTTTCTATGGCAGCTATATGAAATAGTCATCCGATCCGGCCGGTTCCAACAAATGTGCAGCCTATATGTATTTAAAGACTTTTGGCAAAGTTTGGTCAAGATAGCTTCAAAACTGAGGGAGAAGATAGCATAGAAACAGACAGACGGACCGACGGACAGACGGTCAGACGGACGGACAGACGGACAGGGCTACATCGACTCGGCTATTGATGCTGATCAAGAATATATATACTTTATGGGGTCGGAAATGCTTCCTTCTATGCGTTACAAACATCAGCACAATTTTAATATACCCTCTGCAAGGGCATAAAAAGTACAAAAAATAGAAGGCTAACATCGGCTACGCCGATGTTTTAAATACCCTTGCAGTATTTGAAAGGCGCTACCAGTGATAAAAAAATTTTTTCTCCCTAGAATTAGTTTTTAGACCGATTATTCCTATGGCAGCTATATGCTATAATCATCCGATTCCGATAAATTTTTCCAGAATTGTGTGGAAAACTAATATATACCACGATTGGTGATGCTACGATAGAAAACAAAAAAGTTTTTCTCACTAGAACTAGTTTTTGGACCGACCGTTTATATGGCAGCTATATGGTATAGTCATTCGATTTTGATAAATTTTTCCAGAATTGTGTGGAAACATATAAAACTTATATATACCACGATTGGTGACGCTACGATGGAAAACAAAAAAGTTTTTCTCATTAGAACTAGTTTTTGGACCGATCGTTCCTATGGCAGCTATATGATATAGTCATCCGATCCGACCGATTCCGACAAATGTGCAGCGTATTTGTATTTAAAGACTTTTGGCAAAGTTTGGTCAAGATAGCTTCAAAACTGAGGGAGGAGATAGCATAGAAACAGACAGACAGACGGACAGACGGACGGACGGACAGACGGACAGACGAACAAACGGAAATGAACTCAGCTGGTCATGCTGATCAAGAATATATATACTTTATGTGGTCGGAAATGCTTCCTTCACTGCGTTACAAACATCGTGACAATTTTAATATACCCTCTGCAAGGGTATAAAAACGAGAAGGCAAAGCTAACTTCGACTGTGCCGAAGTTTTAATACACTTGAAAAACTTTACTCCAACTGATTTAACCGGTCAAATATATAAAGGATATAGATATCAGATATTTAAAAACTTTAAATCGTTGATAATAAAAATTTCATACCATAAAAAAAACTTTTCTTAGTAAAACACATTTTCCGACCGATCGGTCCTATGGCAGATGCTATAGTCATCCGATCTTGATAAATTTTTTCAAAATTATGTGAAAGCTTATAAAACTTATATATACCAAGATTGGGGACGCTACGATAGAAAACAAAAAAGTTTTTCTCACTAGAAGTAGTTTTTTGACCGACCCTTTATATGGCAGCTATATGCTATAGTCATCCGATTTTGATAAATTTTTTCAGAATTGTGTGGAAACATATAAAACTAATATATCCTACGATTCGAGACGCTACGATGGAAATCAAAAAAGTTTTTCTAACTAAGATTTATTTTTTGACCGATCGTTTCTATGGCAGCTATATGATATAGTCACCCGATCCGGCCGGTTCCGACATATTAGTTGCGTGCAGTAAAAAGAAGACTCTGTGCAAAATTTCAGACCGACAGACGGACAGACAGACCGACAGACGGACAGTCGGACGGACGGACAGACGGAATTGAACTCAGCTCGTCGTACTGATCAGGAATATATATAGTTTATGGGGTCGGAAATGAATATTTCTATGCGTTACAAACTTCTGGCAAAATTAATATACACTTTTCAAGTGTATAAAAATAGAAGGCTTACATCGGCTGCGCCGATGTTTTAAATGATAACACTGATAACAAAAAAGTTTTTCTCATTAGAACTAGTTTTTGGACCGATAGTTTATATGGCAACTATATGCTATAAACATCCGATTTCGATCAATTTTTCCAGAATTGTGTGGAAGCAAATGAAACTAATATATACCACGATTGGTGACGATGCGATGGAAAACAAAAAAGTTTTTCTCACTAGAACTAGTTTTTGGACCGATCGTTCCTATGGCAGCTATATGCTATAGTCATCCAGCCTATGTGAATTTATAGACTTATTGCAAAGTTTGGTCAAGATAGCTTTAAAACTGAGGGTGGAGATAGCATTGAAACAGACGGACAGACGGACAGAAAAAAACATTTTTTTCCAATTTTTATACCCTTGCAGAGGGTCCATTAAATTTGTCACGATGTTTGTAACGCATAGAAGGAAGCATCTCCGACCCCATAAATTCGTAGTTTTGGGCGGTCAAAAAGGCGCTGGTGTGAGCAGATGTGTGAGAACTCTTCTCTTGTTCGTTTTTCGAATTTCTCCGAAGACATAAGGCAATCAAATTGAGGTGTACCACTCAGAATTGACCGTCCTACGTTGCTCAAGCGGAACAGTCACCACATGACCAGTTTTATCGAAAAAACAGGCGACCATTTGCATCGAAGTGCTTCTTCCTCGAACGACTTTCGTTGGATTTGGCTCGTCTTCGAAGACCCACACGGTCGATTGCTGTTTTGTTTCGGGCTCATAAGCATAGATCCATGATTCGTCACCTGTGACGATCTTATAAACGTCTTTTGAAACACCGCGACTATATTTTTCCAAAATTTCTTTGCACCAATCCACACGAGCCTTTTTTTAGCGATTGTCAAATTGTGCGGGATCCAACGAGAACAAACATTTTTTACGCTCAGGTGATCATGCAATATCGAATGTATGCTGGTGGAAGAAATGCCCTAGGATGTCTCCATCTCACGGTATGTCACATGACGATCTTGCATTATCAGTTCACGCACGGCATCAATGTTTTGCACAATGACTGTTTTTGGACGTCTTCGAGCGAGCGTCGCCCGCGTTTGAATTCATTAAACCAATTTTTCATAGTGCTATATAATCCACGTCGAATGTTGTGAAAAATGATTGCACGAAAATTTTCACGAGTTAATTCGATTTTTTTGCCGAGGTAAGTTTTTGATTAATCGTTAATCGATATCAAACGTGGTCACACATGAAAGAGTTGTATGGAGCTTTTATCGATAAAAGTCCAAACTTTTTTTGGGAAAAGGCCAATTGGTCCTAAAATGGCTAGAAGTGACCTAGACCAGAAACTTAAATAGCAACCCTCGTATCATATAGCTGCCATAGGAACGATCGGTCCAAAAACTAGTTCTTGTGAGAAAAACTTTTTTGTTATCAATGGAAGCGTCTTTCAAAAACTGCAAGGGTATTTAAAACATCGGCGTAGCCGATTTTTGCCTTCTATTTTTAAATTATTCAAACCATCCTTGGCTTGAATTAATAGATGGGCTTTCCATGCTCGTGGCCTTTTCTTGAATGAGTCGGTAAATTGTTTTTCTGTCTTGGCCTTCCCATGAAAACACATTACACCATTTTTTTTTTGTTTACATAAATTTTTAATGAATTTCTTTATTTTTTTTTGTATTTGATTTTTAATAATAAATATAATTTGTTTGTTTTATGCCCATCTTTCGTATTGGTTTTTG
The DNA here is from genome assembly GCA_018904225.1 of Lordiphosa mommai. NCBI lineage: Eukaryota > Metazoa > Arthropoda > Insecta > Diptera > Drosophilidae > Lordiphosa > Lordiphosa mommai. The sequence goes on along the minus strand of JAEIFT010000123.1, from coordinate 524,776 downwards.
TCCAACAATAGTTTGTTTTGCTTCATATAAACTTTTGCATATGCCATAATGTGGGATATAGCTAAGTTTTTGTATTTGTTTGTTTTTTTTTTTGTTTGGGGAGTGGGGATTGGGGTATGTTGTTTAGGCTACAGTTAATTTGACAAAGAATCGAATTGAATCCGAAAAAACAGTGCTTAGAATTAGGACAGAAATGATAGAGAAACCCAAAAGATGTAAATGTGGTGCAATGCAATAGTAATTGACTTGTATGCCACATAATGATGCAAGTGTTTTGCTGCCCTGCTTCATATAAAATGTGTATATATATATATATATGTATATAAGTATGTATATCTATATAGATTTATCTGCTGGTGTATATATAAACTTCATTGATGAGTTTTGTTTTTTTTTTTTTGGAGGCAAAAAAGGCACTACAATCTAATAAGTTACAACGACGACGACGACACAAGATAACAACAAAAAAAAAACACACACACAAGTGAGTTTTCTTTCAAGAATAAAAAAAAAAGAACAAAAAAATTAACCTTGGTGTTTCAAGTACTCGAAGTAATAATGCTTTCAAAAATTCGTTTTAAATGTTTTTGTGGTTGAGGCAAGAGCAAGTATATTGTTTTGTTTTAGTTAAGAGAAGCCTCTCCTCAGTAAATGCCCATTTACCTTTCAATTGCAAAATGGTAATATGTCTCCAGTTAACAGAGTTTTGGTTTCATTTTGTTATTTGTGGGAAACTTATGTTTAGTTAAAAAAAAAAAGTTAAAGTTTTCTCGTTACGATTAGTTTTTTTTTTTGGTTTAATAAATTAGTTAAAGCACAAAAAAAAAATAATAGAGTTAAGCAGGTAAATAATTAATTAAAATACACATTTAGTTTAACTGCCATTTAGCTTAAGTCATAGATTTGTCATATATAGTCATTTTTTTTTTTTTTTATATTTTTGCAAGTTTAATGTCGTTTTGGGGGTTTTTCGTTTTTAGCTTCACGGGTGATTATGTGAGAGTGATCCATTTCACGGGGCATTGGTCTTTGATTTTGATGTAAAAACATTTTAGTTTAATTCTAGAACACAACGAGGGGTACATTTGTACCACCCCAAGTAATTTTAAATGCAAGATTTAAGCATATTTAAACAGTATATGTTTCACATGCAAGGTTTGAAATGTTTGCTATACGTCTTTTGGGTACAATTGTACCCCAGTACCCAGTACCGACAATGTAGTAGCTGTTTGCAAAATGCTTAATTTGCCTAAAGTAGGACGAATTTAAAACTATTTTGACGTCTTCAATAACTGAGGAAATTTTTAATAATTTGATAAATTTTAATAATTTTTGCAACCGAATTGTATGCATTTCGGGTTTCTAATTTCATGCAGGAGCGAAAAAAATCAAATACGTTATAAATATTTAGCCATCATTTTCTAAAATCAACAATGTTTCATTAAATGCATTTATAAACATTTTAAAAATGCCTTTGAATTTGCATTTGATTCTCATACAAATATACTGGGGTAAGAATGTACCCCAAAGACGGTTTACATTAGTTTGGATCAGCAATGTTTTTTTACACTTTTGCAAAATTGACTGGAGCAACATTTTTAACTCAACAATGTGGCAGACAAGTAAGTGAAAAAGGGATTTTATGATTTGTACTCAAAACAACGTTTGTTAAAAACGAAAAAAGTCAGCCTCTTTTGCTTACATTAGCAACATTTTAGTAATCAAACAGTGTCTCTCACTCGAACCAAGTTTTTTGCAAAATTACTGTCACCCACCTTTACAAGTTTCAAAGCTTGCGTACGTTAATATCAGAATCATTGAGTTGGGTTCCACATTTTGACGGTGATTTCCGTATAAACGTTCGCATTTCGAATTTAAGCCGTATAACTTAACATATGAAGTGACCAATATTTCTTCGGTCACTAGATTTGGTCAAGAATGTTAGTCGATTTTCAGCCGACTGCTTAAAGCCAAGTGTTTTCAAATCGTCAAGTAATTTCAAATATCAAATATTGTCACTTATTATAAAAGCTTAAACAATCTTTATTATGAAATCGACTTGTTTATACCGAAATCGTTGTCGTTATGTGGAAAACATCCCATTGATAAGTAAATATAGACTTAGAGTCGGTTTCTCATTTTCTACATAACTTTTTGTCACATAAACCTATATATAAAATATTTAGCTTTACAGCCCCAAAGGGCCAGGCCTAGTTTCTCTTAATCTCCTGGCTTGTGTGCTTTTCAATTTTCGCACAAGAGAAAGGGACTTACAGTTTATCGCCGAATCCGAAAGGCAACGTTTTTGAGAAGCTTTTTCATGGCTAGTTACTTCACAGCTGGCGCCAATAGCTGGTGAAGGTGACCGGAAGTGTAAAAGTATTAAAGAATCAATTTTTTATTAGATGTTCCGAGGCGGGATCGAACCCAGACCTACCAACTTAGACTAGATTTACACGATGAAGTATTTCGATAAGCTCTTGCTTGTGGGAAAGAGGTGTAGAAGGGTAAGCTACTACACCACTACCCCTCTTTCCTACAAACAAAAGCTTTTGCAAAAACTGCATGAAGTTTGATTCATCGTGTAAATCCTGTCTTAAGGGCTTATTATATTTTCGCCTTTGACATTGAAGGCTACTTAAACTTGCCGCTAAGAGAAACTTAGAGGGTATATCATCTTGCCTTCAAGTTGTTGACACTTTTTAGATTTTTAAAAATAAAGAAAAAACATTTTATTTGAAGTTCCAAAGTGGAGTTGAACTCAGGTCTCCCGCACTAAAGGTAAATATGCCTTCTATTACACCACAACTTTACACTGGCAACATTTCCCACATTTTCTGCTCGCACTGGTAACTCGCTTCAAAGCTCTAGCGAAGAGTTGCCACGTTTTCACAAAAGCTCTGTATCTATCCACCACCACACCTCTTTCCAACAAACAAAAGCTTTTTAAGAAACTTCAGGAACATTGCTTCATAATCATAAATTCGCCTTCTACTGAAGAAGACGTAAAGGCAAGATGTGAAAATGGCCCTAAGACTGGATTTACACGATGAAGCAAACTGCATGAAGTTTTGGCAAAAGCTTTTGTTTGTGGGCAAGAGGTGTGGTGGGGTGTCTTGCCCCTCTTCGCCTCTTTCCTACAAGCAAGAGCTTTTTCAAAAACATCATGAAGTTTGCTTCATCGTTTAAATCCCGTCTAAGTGTATCTAACATTTAGCAGCTTTAGACACACGAGCCAGGAGATTGAGAGAAGCTCGGCATGGCCCCATTTGGAGGCTGTAACAGGTAATTTTACATTTTTTTTACATGGTAGATGAGAAATCGGCCCTTAATCAAGGGCTGGCAATATGAGCAGAGACGTCAAGTGTGAAGCACATTTAAACAACGAGCTTTAAAGCTCTATATTTTTAATCTGGGACTGCGGCGTGGTCAACGGTCGAATAGAAATAACCATGATGGAATTATTACTGGTGTGGCGCTCATTTAAAGCTTTCGGTTCATACCTTACATATTGTCAAGCTATCTCACTCTCTCACCGTCGGTAACAAAGGTAAAAGGAGAAGCTTTTGAAAGCTCTCTGCCCGTTTTTTGTTTACGTATAAAAATATTTTCTCAGTTGCCAGTGGCAACATTTCTGCTCACTTTGCCGACCCCTGGACTAAATGTTTGCTCAGTCGACAACTGCAAAATGAGTTCTTTTTTGACAATGTTCGTCTTTCCTAGGGGGAATATAGTTTTGAATTAAGTATCCATCAGTTAATAATTAAAAGGCAATTGAATTCGTTTCTACATGCCAGAATTTGTGAATCTTAAGAACAAATCTGCAAGGAATTAGACGGGATTTTCATAATGAAGCTTTGTAGGTTTAGAATGTTTCACCAAAATGTTTTACATCAATGTACCAAGAGCCCCTACTACACTTAACAGATCACTTTCGCATCAAGTTATATGTTTTTTTTTTTACGATCTCCAACCGACCCTACTGCTAGGGTCTTGGTGTTTTTGTTTGTTCCGGATAGTATATGTATATATATATATATATATATAAGTATATCGTTTATAGTTTACATTAATATGTCTATATATAAATTCATTGCTTAAATCGCTGTACTTTTTGCATGTTTTTTTTTTGGGGGAGGGAGAGGTCGAGGGTTAACTAAAGAAAATACGCCAGTGGTGAACTTAAGTAAATTATGTGAGGGATGTGGGATTGGGGAAAGGGCGGTTGCGAGGGGTAACATGTATGTACATGTAAAGTAAAGTAAATAAATTAGATACAGTTATAGTTAACATCATATACATCATATACATATAATAATAATCAGATGTTATGGTATACTGATAACATATGCTCATAGATTTTACTTTTGTTAACATTCCATTTTTTTTTTTCCTTTTTTTTTGTCAATTTTTTTTTTTTTTTTTACATTTTTTTCTTTTTGCTCTAGGTTCTTCTCCTGCACGCACTTTGAATTTAGCTTGTTTTTCTCTTTTTCTCGATTTCTGGTAATTATAATCATAATAATAATAATATATATATATTTATATAAAAGTTATGCTGTGGTTGGTTTTTGTTGTTTTTGTTTGACCCTTCTTAAGGAAATGGAAGCGGATGGATATATTATTTTTTCTTATTGGTCGCTAGCATTGGGGCGCTGCGTTGCGGTGTTGTGGGTCGGGATGAGTTCATGCCGCTGTACAAATACTTGGCCTTCTTTTCGGATGGTTTTAAGATCTGCGAATGCGAAGAAATCAAAAGATGAGTGGGTTGGTTATGAGTGAGTGAACAAAAATGAGTTGTTTCCCCACTTTGTTTATGCAAACACTCACCTGGAATGAGCACATGAGCGTATCGTCCACGGTCATCATGCCGCCAGCATTATCAAATTCACCACAATAGTTGGGCGCCGAGAATAATGTGACCAGTTGGCGACGTGCAAAAAACTCATAGCCATCCTCCACAACCTAAATTAAAAGTAACCCACCGGTTAGTCTCAAGTTTATTGTCATTGCAAAATAATCGTTTAATTACCTGATGTGCACGACAAATCAAGTCCAGCTCGTGTCGATTCAAGAACTTGGAAACCACATCCACACCAAATGTGAAACTAACACCGCGATCATTCTCGCCCCAACCCTGTACATCCTTATCGGGATCACTCCACAGTAGATCACAGAGTAGCCCAGTATCGGGCACATCTGTGGGTCGCATTAGGCGACGTATCTGCTCCATGCCCTGCAAATCGGGACTGAGACCGCCATGACAGCAGAAGATCTTCTCATCGATAATTGCAGCCACTGGCAGACAATTGAAGCAATCTGTGAAGGTCTTCCAGAGTTTGACATTATAACGACGCTTGCATTCGTCATAGAAGCCTGTGAACAGAAGGGAGAGAGAAATAAGTTTAATACTATATATAAAGGATTATGGTTTAATAACAGACTGTGGCAAGTTTAAAGAGCGCTTCTTCAAGTTCTAACAAGCAAGCTCGCGCTACCCTATTGGTACACCAAGTTTAAAATCTAATTTTTATGCTATCATTGCTGTTCCTTAATGTCGAGAGTAGAATTGGTTAATAAGCTCTTATATAGGAACAATATTGCTCTTATATTAGGTCTTATACTCGATTTGCTAGTCCCTAGTTGTATTTAATGGGAAAAAATAAATCAAGTAAGTGTTAATTATTTAGGATTCATTCAATTCCTCTTTAATTTTGATACCTGAATGTTACAATTCCTCTATAACACCTAGTATAAGAACAAAAAAGGAACAATATAAGAGTTATTACTCAACTCCAGTAGAGAGTTTTAATATTAAATCTTATACTTCCATAGCCTCATTCAAGTAACAAAATTCAATAAGTAAGGCTGGGTTCACACAGATCGACGCATGAGACATGATAATCTAGTAGGCCTTAATGTTACCTTATTTTCAATGCCAAATGACAAGCTATTCACAATGAAAGCATGACAACATAAAGGCCTACTAGATTATCATGTCTCATGCGTCGAACAGTGTGAACCCAGCCTAATACTAATTTCATATATTTTTCCAAATTATATACCACTACGTCGTTAAAATCTAATTAAAGGACCTTGTATAAGACTTATAAAACGTCAACTACCCGGCCCAGGCAGCCTCTGAATCAATTAACATGTGATACTTAAATTGAATCGTTTAAAATCTAACATTAGTTCTTATACCAAGTCTTATATTTAAATTGCTTCATTCAGTTTACAAAATTCAAGTTAGAATTCTATTGATAATAATACATATCACATCTATATTTTTCACGTTTGCGGTAGTATCAATCGAAGTATTAGGCTTAGTATCAGAACTAGTGTAAGAGACCTATGACACCTAATACAAGAACTTTTTAAAGATCTATTGAAAGCCCTAGCAAAAAAAAAATTTTACATTTTTTATGAGTTCTTATACCAAATGTTAGAATCAAATTGCTTTATTCAGTTTTTAAAAAATGAAAACTTTAAAAACTTGAATTTAAATTCAAGTAAGAATTCTATAGATAATGGCTTAAAAATACTGAACACATCTATAATTGATCACGTTTTTGGTAGGATCATCCTGAGCAAAGGACCTAGCATTAAACCTAGTACAAGACCTATGTATAAGACCCATTATAAGACCTATTTTAAGCCCTAGTATAATACTTTTTATACAAAATCTACCAAGACTTATGCTCAAGCTGCTTTATTCAGTTTCCAAATTCAAATAAGAATTTAATGATACATAATAGCTTAATAATACTTATCAAATCTGAACTTTTTCACATTTTGGTAGTATTAATTTGAGTAGTATAAGACCTAGAATAAAATCTAGTATAAGACCGAGTATAAGAACAAGTATTATAACTATTATAAGATCTAGTATAAGACTAGAGCAGAATCATAAGTTCTTATATTGTTCTTATATTATCTTATATTAGTTTATTTAATGTGGAGAAAAATCAAGTATAAGACATAGTATACGAACTAGTATAAGACTAAGCATAAGAGCAAGTATAAGACCTTGAATAGGAACAAGAATTATAACCAGGGTGTCAAACCGGAACCCGAACCGGAACCGTATACCCAAAAGAACCGATTGAAACTCCGAACCAGAACCTTAACCGGAACCGTTATTATTTATTTTTGAGTACCGGTATTTCGGAACCTTTATTTTTAGGACCGAAATGACCAAAAAGAACCAAAACATTGTACCGGTACAGTTTCGGTTCTGATTTTTTTTTTGTTATTTTATTTTTATTGCTTCAATCAGGGATTTCTTCAGGGAAAAACGCAGGGTAAACGTTAGCAAAAACTTACAAATGTGAAGTTAAGGGACCATCTGGTATATACTGAAATTTTCAATAAAAATAACAGTTTTATCTTATTTCGTTGCATCTATTTCGGTTCAATAAATTCTAAATATTATTAATTTATCCTTAATTTTTGCATTTACAAAGGAAAAGAATTAATAATTGGCCCAAATGGACTTAACCTAACAGCAGGATTGAATTGTGATCGGATTTTTAAATTATACCGGTACATACCGGTACGTACCGGTATACCGAAATAAAAACCAAGGTACCGATACGGAACCGAATACCGAAATAAACTAGAACCTAAACAGAACCTTTTACCGAAACATTAGTTTCGGTACGTACCAGAACCGGAACCGGAACCGAAATTCGATTCGGTTTGATTCCATGATTATAACAATTATAAGATTAAAGTATTTGACTAGAGTTCGGTCATTAGCTCTTATATTGTTGTTATATTGTTCTTATGTTGTCTTATATTAGGTCTTATACTCGAATTGCTAGTACCTAGTTGTATTTAACGTGTATTTAAATCAAGTATTTAAAGTGCAAAAATAAATCAAGTATATAACCTAGTATAAGAACTTATATAAGACCAAGTATAAGACCAAGCATAAGACCTTAAATAAGAACAAGAATTATAACTATTATAAGATTTAGTATTAGACTAGAGATGGGTCATAAGCTCTTAGTTTGATCTAATATTATCTTGTAAAGGTCTTATACTCGATTTGTTAGTACCTAGTTGTATTTAACGTGTATTTAAATCAAGTATAAGACCTAGTATAAGACCAAGTATAAGACCTTGAATAAGAACAAGAATTATAACTATTATAAGATTAAGTATTAGGCTAGAGTTGGGTCATAAGCTCCTATATTCTTCTTATATTGTCTTATACTAGGTCTTACACTCGATTTGAATTTAACGAGGAAAAATAAATGAAGTATAAGACCTAGTATAATACCAAGTATAAGGCCTTAAATAAGAGCAAGTATTATAACTATTATAAAAACTATAAATCTTATATTGTTATCATATTGTTCTAATATTGTTCTTATATTGTTCCTATAATGTTCTTATATTGTCTCATACTAGGTCTTACACCCGTTTTGGATTTGAAGTGGAAAAATAAATCACATAAGCGTTAGCTATTCAGAGCTCATTCAATTCTACTTTAACTTTAGGTACCTGAATGTAACAGTACCACTTTAACATTTAGTATAAGAACATTATAAGAGCAATATAAGAGCTTATGACCTAAACTCTATGTAAGACCTATAGGAGCATAGTTTTTCCAAAAAAAATTAACTCGAGACTTTGTAATTTAGCCACCACAGGCAGACTGTAGATCAGCTTACATTTGAAACTTTAATTGAATTATTTAAATCTTATATGAATTCTTATACCAAGACATATACTCAAATTGTTTAATTCCATTTACAAATTTAATTATGAATTAGAAAAAATAGAAGGCTAACATCGGCTACGCCGATGTTTTAAATATCCTTGCAGTTTTTGAAAGGCGCTACCATTTAGGCGCTCACTAGAATTAGTTTTTAGACCGATCGTTCCTATGGCAGCTATATGCTATAGTCATCCAATTTTGATAAATTTTTCCAGAATTGTGCTGAAGTATATAAAAATAATATATACCACGACTGGTTATGCAACGATGGAAAACACAAAAGTTTTTCTCACAAGAACTAGTTTTTTGACCGACCGTTTATATGGCAGCTATATGCTATAGTCAACCGATTTTAATAACTTTTTCAAGAATTGTGTGGAAGCAAATAAAACTAATATATACTTCGATTGGAGACGATACGATGGAAAGCAAATAAGTTTTCCCACTAGAACTAGTTTTTGGACCGACCGTTTATATGACAGCTATAAGCTATAGTTATCCGATTTTGATAAATTTTTCCAGAATTGTGTGGAAGCATTTAAAACTAATATATATTACGATTGGTGACGCTACGATGGAAAACAAAAAAGTTTTTTTCACTAGAACTAGTTTTTGGACCGATCATTCCTATGGCAGCTATATGATATAGTCATCCTATCCGGCCGATTCCGACAAATGTGCAGCGTATTTGTATTTAAAGACTTTTTGCAAAGTTTGGTCAAGATAGCTTTAAAACTGAGGGAGGAGATAGCATAGAAACAGACGGACAGACGGAAATGAACTCAGCTCGTCATGCTGATCAAGAATATATATACTTTATGTGGTCGGAAATGCTTCCTTCTATGCGTTACAAACATCGTGACATTTTTAATATACCGTCTGCAAGGGTATAAAAAATATGGTCTAATAATTTATCGCTTCCAATTCGCTCAAGGTATATTTAGCTTCAGTAGACTTTTGAGTACTAGGGTCCAATATTAAGGGCCGTTTTCTCATTTTTCATGTTTTTGAAATAGGTGGACTAGGTGGACATTAAGAAAATGTATGTTGCCTTTTTTTAAGCAGTTTTTCAAATCATACGCGGGTCGTTGTAGACAATATACATTTTCTTAATATTTACGTAGATTTCAAAAACATGAAGATGAGAAAACGGCCCTAAGTCTTTATACTCGAAGTGCCTCATTCAGGAACTAATATTTTGTAATCAGAGATTATACCCATATTAACAGTTTGAAAGTGGTAACCGATAAAAAATCAATTCGTTTTCACCGCAAGATTAATTTAGGAGCTATATTTCTTAATTCCCTAACACATGGAGGTCACGCTGTTGTTGTTGTTGTAGCTTACTTACCATAAATTCTATTAATACTGGCGCACTCATGATTGCCGCGCAACAAGAAGAAATTCTCGGGATATTTAATCTTATAGGCCAACAGCAAACAGATTGTCTCCAGCGATTGCTTGCCCCGATCCACATAATCGCCCAAAAATAGATAATTGGCGGCCGGCGGGAAGCCGCCATATTCGAACAAACGCAATAAGTCTGTATATTGACCATGAATGTCGCCGCAAATAATAAGCGGCGCCTCCAGCTCCAGCAGTATTGGCTGTTGCAAGAATATCTCGCGTGACTTGAGGCACAGGCCGCGTACCTCGGCCTCGGTCATTTGCACCTGTTTGCCGGTACGGCAGCTGCGCACTAAAAAAAAGAGTTGAAATGATGAAATTAGTTAAGTTTAATCAAAATTTTGTATTGTTGTTGTTCTTTCGCTAAGGGTAGACAGAGCTTAGCATGGTTTTTGTATTTAGGGAAGGGAAGGGGGGATAAAAGCTGCTGCTGCTGCTGACCGAAATACTAAAACACACAAAACGGAATTGCGCAACACAAACAAGAACTATCGACGCAGACATGAAGACGACGACAACGGCAGGGCAGGGGCAGAGCAGGTTGTGGCAGAGGAGCAGAGGGACGACTGTTGAGAGCAAACAATGGAAAAAATGTTGCATACTCTGTGGCGCAAGCGAAAAGCGTGCGGATTATGATGAATGTGACCTTGGTGAATTGTGCTGTCTCTTTGTTGTGCTTTGCTTCCTCCTCTTCTTAACGATAATTGCAAGATGCTGCACCAACAAGTGGGCCTAAGATACCCGCCGTTGCCCTCAGGCAACGCAATTAATTTTGTGCAAATGTTTGAAACCAGATATGACAGAAATGTAGTAGAAGCAACTCCTGGGGACTACAACTAGGTCGCTTCTCCTTCTTTTCCTATGAGTGTGTGGGCGTATGCAAAACAAAAAATTTAATTAACATTTTGTATACACAAAAATGCTGACCAAGCACACCTGTGCCAGGACGGGGTCTGCTGGAACATGAGAATGAACTAAGCCAAGTCCCGAGGCGCCAATATTGCAGTTTTTTTTTTTTTTTTTTTAGCAGCTGCGATTTGTGTTAATTATGAAATGGAAATGTGATCTAATGCAAAATGGGAGAAGAAAAAGGTTGATTGATTAATTTCATAACAAATTTTTGTCATCCAGGGTCACTTTTTCGAAGAAAAACAACATTTCTTTAATTGCCCACTTTTCAAAGCCTATTCGGAAAATGTCCTGTGTCCCCTAAGAAGAAGAAGAATTTGTCCTCCTTATACATTTTTTTTTACCGTTTCTATGTTTGCTCACTTGTTCTTAACGTTTTCGAAAAATGTCCTGTGACCCTCGAGGGAATAAAGACAAAAAAAAAGACAAATTTGTCCTCCTTGGTCACTTTTTGGAAGAAAAAACCTTTCTATTATGGTTCACTTTTTGTAAACATATTCGGAAAATGTTTGTTCACTTTTCTAAACGTATTCGGAAAATGTCCTGTGTCCCATAAGGAAATAAGGACCCAAAGAAGAATAATTTGTCCTCCTTAGTCACTTTTTTTACAATTTCTATGTTTGTTTACTTTTTCTAAACGTATCCGGAAAATGTCCTGAGTCCCTCGAGGGAATATGGACCAAAAGAAGAAAAATTTGTCCTCCATGGTCACTTTTGTGAAGAAAAAAAAACCTTTCAATTATTGTTCACTTTTTCTTAACGTATTCGGAAAATGATTCTCTGATCTAATGCAAATTTCTATGTTTGTTCACTTTTCTAAACGTATTCGGAAAATGTCCTGTGTCCCATAAGGAAATAGGGACCCAACTAAGAATAATTTGTCCTCCTTAGTCACTTTTTTTACAATTTCTGTTTGTTCACTTTTTCTAAACTTTTGCCCCTCGAGGGAATATAGACCAAAAGAAGAAAAATTTGTCCTCCATGGTCACTTTTTGGAAGAAAAAAACCTCTCTATTATTGTTCACGTTTTCTAAACGTATTCGGAAAATCATTCTCTGATCTAATGCAAATTTCAATGTTTGTTCACTTTTCCAAACGTATTCGGAAAATGTCCTGTGTCCCATAAGGAAATAAGGACCCAAAGAAGAATAATTTGTACTCCTTAGTCACTTTTTTTTTACAATTTCAAAGTTTCTTCACTCTTTCTAAGCGTTTCCAGACAATTTCATGTGTCCCTCAGGGGAATAAGATCCCAAAGAAAAGAAGAATTTGTTCTCCTTGGTCACTTAAAATAAAAAACACAAACCTTTCAATGTTTGCTCAGAAGAATTTTCCTCCCAAGTCAATTTTTAGAAGAAAAAAAACCTTTCTATGTTTGTTGACTTTTTCTAAACGTTTTTGGAAAATGGAAATTGATTTCAATTTCGTCCAGATCCTTTAAAGAACCCTTTCAAGCTTGTACTCTTCCGGTTGTTTAACTATTAAAATGCTTTTTGCATCCGCCTCAACAACCTTTGACTGCATCTATTGGGTGTCATCTTTCCATTTCCCCCGCTCCCATTCCCTTCAGTTTTTTTAAAAGCTTTTTCACTTAATTCGTTTTTGCCAGTCGCCACAGCTTTTCATGCTGGGTTTCTTTTTTTATATTATTTCTTTTGGCTATGTCCACAAAGTAAAAATTTTGCAGTTTTGCTATCTAAACGGCTTAACATTTCCATTTTTCTAGCAGCAGCAGCAGGCAAATGTTTAACTTCTGGCGGCAGACTGCTCCAGTTTGCCCCTTTTTCTTTGCGGTTGAAGAGTTGTCGAGTTAATCGGGTCATAAAATGGCAGGACAGATTTTTTTCATTAAGCCGGCGCGCGTCTTCATTTACATAACTAAAAGGAACTCTTAAGATGCAGAAATTCTGGTAAAGTTTTTGTTCAAACTTGGTTAATTTTTCAGTTTCAGGTTGGCTAAGTAAGTCATCATCATCATCTAGTGCTGCCTTCTCCCTTGGCGAGCGTATAATATGTTTTTACATTTTTAATTTGTCTGAATGAGAGGATGAGGAAAATGGTTAATCATGATGAACCAGTTAGAGAGATGACAGGAAGTTCTTTTTCATTTGGGTGAAAAGTTGCAGCGGCAGTGTCTCTCATGTAAAATGCATGACAAACAAACAAACAAACACGCGCGTCATTTCTGCTTACGCATGAAATTCTAGATGCTGCCTTCTCGCTCTCTGACTACCACTGACAAATGTCTGTCAGCTTGAAGGAGCGGAGGGAAGGCATTGCGAAAATTTTGCATAAAAATGAAAAATAAACGCTTCAGCAAGGGAAAACATATATGTCTCTGTTGCACTCGTATCCTTTGTGTCACATGTGTGTCAAAGTGTTGAGCATTAAAGTCAGTCATTTCCAAGAGTGATGACAAGAAGTTGCTGGTAAATGGAAAGTTGTGATCTGACAGAAAAAGTGAACAAATGTGGAAAAATTTATTGGGTGAAATAACAGAATTTACATGACAGAGTAAGTGTGACCACACTTGAAATAAAAATTTGTTCTAAAAAAAAGTGACCTTGGATGACAAAATTATGCCTAAAAATCAATTTGATTTTTGGTAACTTAAATTTTTTTTAAAGCTTCTTAAAATAAAAAAAACGTGACCTGAGAAACCTAAACAAAGCTAAATCTGTTTTAACTGGCAAAATATAAAAAATTTGCACTCATAACTCTAAAAAAAAAAAAAAAACTACTACTACTAAAAAAAACTTTAATACGAAACTATATCAGAAAAAGATAGCTTATATATATATTATGCAATTATTAATATTTTTCCATCATGATTTCAGAAAATCGTAAAAAAAAAAAAAAAAAAAAAAAAGGGGAAAAAAAAAGGAAAAAAATGAAGCAACCAAGAGCTAAAAGTTTAAAATTACCAATCGACTTAAAAAAAAAAAATAAAAAAAACAGAGCTAAGCTTAGTTTGGGTGTCTAATAATTCGGTTAACGGATGGAATAACTTAACCGATGCCTAAGCGCTGGTATTTAAGTATATTTGGTATATTTAAGCTCTCGTTAAGTCCCAATAGAAATTTCGATAATATCATCGATAGGCAAACAGCTGACTCAAACACTTGCCTTCTTCATTTGTTTTATTATTTAAGCAAAATGACATAAAATAAACGAATTTGTTACATCCACGCAATAAACGGAACGAATTAATAATGCAAGGGAATACAGGTCTTATTTATTTGACTGACTAAATTTGTTCAACGATTCAGGTTGACAAAATCAACATGTAGAATGATAATTGCTAGGATAAGTGATCAAGTGTCTTGTCAAATAGTACAAATAGTACACTTTAGGGTTTTCCCTATTACACATGTGTGAAAATTTCAGGTGTATGACCAGTAAGGAGTGTGGTCTCAGTATTCCTTTCACGCAGTGCAGTGCAGTTAAAGAAGTGTAAGTAAAGTGCAATGGAGTACATGGCAGCAAATTCCAAGATTATAAAATAGTCAATGGATTCTTTCAATTTAAAATAGAGACACAGAATGATTTTTGGTAAAATTTAAAAAATCGTGTTAATATTTTTAAATTTGACATACATTTAATAAAATTAAATTTGAATCAACGAAACTCCCGCCAACGGTGGGATAAGTCTTAATTGCGAATTCTTTTCAGACGACGGAAGATAAACTCCAACTTGAGCGGCAAAGAGATCTCTAAGTCACAGCCAAGCTTCGACCACCGGCTTCCAAGTTGCAGCAGCCATTTTTTTCCATTCTTTAAAATGTGTTTGTTTGATTTAACAAGGTACACAAGCAAAAAAAAAATTAAAATTAAAAAAAAAATTTTTAAAATTAAAAAAAAAAATTTAAAAAAATAAAAAATTAAAAAAAAAAAAAAAAAAATTAAATTAAAAAAAAAAACAATTAAATTAAAAAAAAAAAACAATTAAATTAAAAAAAAAACAATTAAATTTAAAAAAATTAAAAAACAATTAAAATTAAAAAAAAATAAATAAAATTAATTTAAAAATAATAAAAAACAATTAAAAAAAAATAAATAAAAAAAAAATAAAAAACAATTAAAAAAAAAAATAAATAAAAAACAATTAAATTTAAAAAAAAAAAAAAAACAATTACATTTAAAAAAAATTAAAAAAGAATTAAATTTAAAAAAATAAAAAACAATGAAATTAAAAAAAAAATAGAAAACAATAAAATTTAAAAAAAAAAAAAAAACAATTAAATTAAATTAAAAAAATAAAAAATTTTATAAAAAAAAATTAAATTAAAAAATATATATATATAACAACATATATATGAACAAGATTTTTCCTTTTGATATAGTTTCAGCAGGATTTAATATAAACAATTTTACCCACCAATTAAGGCAATACCAAAATGGAAAGGCTTTTGGTAAACTGTATTCAGCGAAGTCTACTGACGTTTTTTAATATGCTCTTGAAACAGCTGTAGACACGATCTGCAGATTTTAGGGTTTCTCATATCCTCGAACCTGGCTCACTAATTCAACATTAGCAATTGTTATAAAAACCAGTAACAAGTATAAAGTTAAGACTAAACCATTACTTTTAGTTTTAAAGAAGTAACAACGATTCCATTATAATAAATGATCATAATTAACCTGTAGGATTTACATTACCATCATGTCATAAGTACATACATGAAGTCATTTTTCTCCAATCCCCTGAAAAAGTCTTTACTTCAAGACAGTGACTGGAACAGTAATTTCGTAACTTTTTGTTCACATCTCTGACTCTCAATCATGAAAAAGCAGATGTTACGCTTACAATTTATGCAAGAACGGAAGTTCTTTTGGTTAAACTTGTGTCGTCGTCTTGAAGGCAACCACCAAAGGGAAAAATGTATGCATCCCCCCCCCCCCCCCCCAGTATGCAACAGACTTAAATCTTGTCTGACGACGGGCGCATAACTTACGAATATAACGGATTTGACTTTAACTGTTCAAGTGAAAGACGCGCATACATTCTTGATGTGCATAATTCAGTTAGTCGGAAAGTTTATAGGACTATGCTAATGTGTGTGTGTGTGTGTAAGTACACACCTAGTAACAGATAAGCATAAAAAATGGTCAAAAACTTTGCCAGATTTGTTTGTACTTGTGGAATGAACTATTGATTTTATACTAGAGAATTTTTATTGTATTTATCATATTCGGTGCATTTTAGTTTTACTGTCAGCACTTTTTATCAAGGCTGCAAACCTCTAAAACTCTGGGAAAGGTTTGAACCCGTGAGGAAGCTATGTGTGCGGTTCGCGGACTGGTTCC
The DNA here is from genome assembly GCA_018904225.1 of Lordiphosa mommai. NCBI lineage: Eukaryota > Metazoa > Arthropoda > Insecta > Diptera > Drosophilidae > Lordiphosa > Lordiphosa mommai. Next base: position 508,425 of record JAEIFT010000123.1, on the reverse strand, counting down.
TGGATCCTCTGAACCCCAGGTTTTGCTTCGAACCTCGGTTCAGTTGACCAAAAAACAATAGCTTGTTTTTTTTTTTTCAAAAATGCTGAACCAAACCAAAAACCGCCTACAAAAACGGTTCGGTTCATTTGAGTTTATCCAAAAGTTTAATTATGTAAACACAACGATTTTGTATTTAAAATTTAGCAATTTTTCTAAAATAGTGTTTCCTCGATAATTTAAATTTAGCCTTTGCAGTACCTTTATGTTTTGTATTTTACGTTTATAAAGAGAATATTATGCGTTCTTTTCCTTCAGACAATAGAAGAACGCTTCCTTTTGTTAGGCTATAGCTAATCCAATAATAATCCAATTGATACGCACCGTTTTCAAAAAGCTATGGTATATATTGAATTTTTTTTAACTTACCGCCTTCAAATTCGCAATTTACAATAACATCAGCTTACCAAGGCAATAATGTTTTATATGGACGGTACCTGATTTCTATATATAAATATATTTAGATTTGGAATCAAAGTTATTTAAATGAAGAAGAAATAAATCTCAAAAACAAATGGAAATATGGTAAGTTTCATTTTAAAAAGTTCGGAAATTCGGATTAGGGATCAGGCGTGATACTATATTAACCTTGAACCACTGAACCGAACCAAAACCGCGCTTCGGATTGCTACAAAACCATATTATGAACCGAACCAGTGGATTAAAAACTCAGTCAACCACAGAACCGAACCACTCCCTATTTTCGAACAGTTTGCATCCCTGGTTGAAATTGTTTTTTTTTTTCTGTGTAGGCATCATATCTTCCTGGAGCTCTTGGATTAGAAGGTACTAAGTTTGTAAAACTTTTTCGATGTACATATATTCTCCTTGACAATTTTCGAAGGAACCTATAACATAGTTGATAGATTTAATATTTGATTTTTGTTTATTGTTTTCTATTGCTCCTCCCTTTCCTCTTTCATTCTTTGGAATCAGACGTAGAGACATTAAAAGTTTAATTTTTAATAATCTCACTTAGAATTTCTTTCGTTTGAAAAATTACCTAATATTGTGAACTGAACCATTATTATTGCATAAGTAGTTTCGATTTGGGTTCGGGACGCATTGAAGGAAGCTTCTCCGACCGCATCTTTAAATATGTATATATATTTCTTATGTCCCAGCGTTTGTCACTAAACTCCTTCTAAACGGTTGAACAGATTTAGATAAAATTTTCAGTGAATATTTATATGGTTTAGGTTTGCAATTGAACCCAGTAGGTGGCGCTGCAATCGGCTTTAAACCGGGTGGTTTAGAGCCATATTATAAGGTTAGTAAAATGGGGCTAAATATTTTACCGTTTAAGACCGGTTCAAACCGATATAAAACTGAATTTCACAGACAATATTCCATCAAAAAGTAACAATTTTCCAACAATGAAATTCATAGGCTTATTTCAAAAACAAGAGTTAGATTTAAGCTCCTTTTTTTTTGCGACCTCTGGAGATGGTAATCCCCAAAAACTACTGAAAAGGGAAAAAGGTAATTTTTTTGTCTTTCTTTTGGTCTAAGAGAACCGAGGTTCGAACCAAAATCTGGGGTTTAGGGGTAACACGTACCGAACACAAAGATTCCTCACGGGTCCGAACCCCCAAAAAAAATTTTGAGGTTTGCAGCCTTGCGTATAACTAAAGAAGCTCTTAACTGGCTACTAACTTCTTAGCTGATGCCAATAGCCTAAAAAGGTGACCCTGTTGTGCAAAAGTATTTATTAATCATTTTTCAAGTTTATGAAATTTTCCATAGGCAGTAGTCGCAACTAACTAAAACGTCGCCACAAACATCAGTTATAAAAAATAAATTGTTGCTCAATTTTATGGAAAAAAGAATGTTTAAAAAAAATTGTTCTGCTTTTAAAAACTACACAGAAAAAAAATCCGATATATTTTGATAAAAATCAGGGTTCTTAAAATAACACACGTTTTTCTTTACACGCAAGATATTAACACAAAGTAAAATATACAAGCTGTAAAAATAATTATATTCAAACATGAAAATAAAATATTTTACATATAGAAAAAATTATTTTTTTTTTCATGTTACTAGCTCGGGCATTTTTAACACGTCGATTATTTACAAATATAAAGAAGGCAGCCCATATTATTGACATGCCTGTAAATAACAATCATGTCTAAAAAAGATCGTGTTAGTTAAATGAAAAAAAAAATTATTTTTTCCATAAGAAAAATTATTTTTTTCATGTCTGAAAATAAATATTTTTTACATTGATGTTACTAAGTCTAGATTTACACGATGAAGCAAACTTCATGAAGTTTTCTTAGTAGGCGGGAGATTTCAAGATATTTCTAATCTATTCATTTAATAGGTCTGATAGAATTCCCCTTAATTTCTCGCCTACTAAGAAAACTTCATGAAGTTTGCTTCATCGTGTAAATCCCGACTAATAATGGCGTGAAAATAATTTTGGTGGATTTTACGAATCCTGATAAAAATCAATGCTAAATGATATCAGAAGTAGGTCGATTATTGAATTTCTCATATACGAAAGAATTGAATTGAGTACGAATTTATCAATCTCCAAATACTTGAACTTGATTTTCAAGTAGGATCCGAACTTGAAATAAGTCTTTTCGGATTGACACTAGAATTCTGGGATTGCTCCAAGTCTTTCGTACGTGAAACTTCAATCCGTATGTAGCTCGGCAATATGCCAACCATATATCCGCTTACGTTTTACTTTAGCCTGGTTGTCCACTTAAAATTGCATTTTTCACTTAGATTAGTAAGTTTTGCCCATTTGGGTCAATGTAAAACGGAAACATTTAACGATTTCCTCCCCCCTTTTTTTTAGGCGCCTGGCAAACGAATTGGAAAATGAAAATTTGCTTACACTTGTCCTTAATCAACGTTGGCAGCCCCCAAAAAACATTGTTGTTGTTGTTATTGTTGTTGTTCTTATCTTTGCTTCATTTGCTCGAATTTCAACTTGAGCACGCAAAGAGGCCGCCTTAGGCCAGGGCGTGGCACTTAATGACAACCAACAAAACGAACAAATGCTTTGGCTATGGAAATTTTTGCTTGGCCAGGCACAAAGGCAAAGGTCGTCGTCGACATTGAGCAGCTCCACCATTATGTGTAGCATCCATATAACCAAAGTCGATCCTTGTCACTGATCTGACCTGGCATTAAGTTGCCAGTTTTTCTCGCTTAACTTAATTCAATCAATGGACGAGTGGATGGGTGGGTGGAGGATGATGTGGTCCACTAACCAAACTGTTAATTAAATTTTAAGCTGGCCTTTGCACATATTCGTTAAGCTAACCAATGTCGACATTCCATCAAGGGAGGCAAATCCGAACCATGAGTGGGAGGTAGGAGGAAAGGGCATTTTGATGGCGAGTTGATTGCTTTTGCACTAAGCTCGGAATGGCCAGCGGTGAGAGCTTTTAAAGTGAGCAAAATTTTTGAATATAAAATGGGAACTAGCCAACTATTATCAACAGGGGAACTAACAAACCAAATAAAATTTATATATCATTATCTCTTTGGCAATGCACTTTACACTATCAACTGATCCAAATAGCTAACACTTGAGTATTTTATAAAACTCATCGATAGTAAGGCTTCACTTCTAACAGAAATCGCAACATCATAAAATTTATTTTTGGAATTGTGTAAGAATTCTGTTAAAAGCATTTTTAATTGTGAATCAAATTGAATTTTTCTTTAAACGAAGAGAACAACAAGAACGAACAGCTGGGGGTAAGTGCTACTTCCGTTTTACATTGACCCACTTGAACAGGTTTTAAAGGCTGCTAATTGGCTGACCAAAATGGTAAAATGACTGCTGAAAATTCATTTTCTTTGCCCACACACTCACACTCACACACACAACTTAAATCTTAACCCGAAGTGGACATTTAAGCGCATTAACGTTGATTATAATGGCATTTTGCATACAAATATATACTCTCGGTACAAGCACACATGGCGTATGCGTAATGTTTTGTGTGCAATCAGTTGAAAAAATAAACAAAAAGCAAACTTTTTGAAAAATTTAAAATTTGTTAAATGAAATTGAGCAGAAAAAGGCGAAAAATTGAAATGTAAACACTAGCAAATATCACGAAATACATTTATATATTGTATATACCTCCTATACTATATATATATATATATATACTAGCATAATAAGTATATACCCGGCATAGTATCTGGCCCAACAAGCTTACAAATCGAGTTTCACATGTGGATGGGCACGGCGGACGCGTATCTTAAAATATATATTTTTTATAGGACATGACATGAAAATATTTTAATTTTGTAATTATCCATTAATCCTGCGACGTCCTGAGGATTTTAAAAATTAGAATTCGGGTCCCGTGATACACGTCTCTTTCTGACATAGAGGATAATTTTACATAGATTTATATAGAATTATATAGATTTTGATAGATTTATATAGAATTATATAGAATATAGATTTATCCATCACCGCAATGTCGGGTTAAGTGGTTCACGTTTAATTAACAATCGCATTTATTTTTGAAATTGAACTTCAAAGTAGAATGTGAAGATGCCGCTATAAGTATCAGGATGCATAATCACCCCAATAACGTTACCTTATCTATTCCCAGTCAGTAAAAAATATATATACTGCAAAATATCGAGAATAATGTGCCATACACACTCGCACAATTCTATCTACATATTTTAAGCAGGGAAACAATTTCCAAATATTCAATTATCCATCAAAATGTGTTTACTAGCCACCTCAAGCTTAAGTTGTATATTACTCCATGACAATAAGAAAATCTGGTCACACTGATTATTCTTTTAAATCCACAAAAGAAATATCTAGCAAATTTATTCAAAGAAAGTTCGAACATCCTCAGTACCAAAAGCGTAAGAGATTACATATTCCAATATTCCTTCTTATTCCTTCCCGTTTTCGCAAATCTAGACGGATTTACTGAAATTACGAAAAACATGAACTCAATGAATTTCGTAGCAATCTACTTCATTCTAATGGATTTGAAAACCATACGGTCACACCGAAAAATGTACAAAATCTGTTGCCAATTTAAATTGTCAATTTAAATTACTGAATTTGTAATCCGAAATCAAAAATTGGAAAAATTGGATGGAGTTTTTATATACAGGCTCTTGAAGACATGGCTAAAGAAATATAAGGGAAAAAGCAAGTTCTCTGCAGCGATAGTTGGTATGGAGGAGGATTTGACAGCAGTAGCAGACTGCAATGGATCAGATGGCGGGGATTGAAGACGCATAACATTACACCTAAGCCCAACCTTGCGGCTTTTTATACCCTTGCAGGAGGTATATTAAAATTGTCACGATGTTTGTAACGCATAGAAGGTATAAAGTATATTCTAACTCCGCGTTCAATTGGGCCACACTCAGTGCATGCGCATACAGTAGAAGTTCCTGCTGCTACTCCTTGACATTTGTATTTGTGCGCTCTCTTTTTTGCCAGTTCCGACTTGGACTTTAATGCCATTCTTTTCACTGAATTTTTGGGGCAATTTGGTACACGTATCCTTATTCTTCTCACCGAAGTCCTCAAGAATCAGCTCTTCTGCCACCATAAAATGCTTGCTTCTTTTTCTCTTTTCCTGGTTCGACATTTTTTGATTTTAATTGGCTTTCAAAAATCAAAAAAATAAACAGCTAATTGTACCCGTGCTGCCAACCTATATTAAGTGCTTTTCCAGCCCTGCCCCCCTAAAGTTAAAAACCATCTACATGAGAAAACCAATTGCGCGAAATTCACCTAGATGCATAATCTAGATAAAAATCAGTCGAGCCAAGTCGTTAGATGTTAAATAAAGATATGCAAACTTTGACAGGTACGGAAAATATAACAGTCGGGCTTGATCGACTTTCTTATTTATTTATTTTTTTTTTAAATGTTTACACTTGAAAAGTGTATATTAATTTTGCCCAGAAGTTTGTAACGCATAGAAATATTCATTTCCGACCCCATAAACTATATATATTCTTGATCAGGACGACAAACTGAGTTCAATTCCGTCCGTCCGTCTGTCTGTCCGTCTGTTTCTACGAGAACTAGTCCTTCGGTTTTAAAGCTATCGAGCTGAAATTTTGCACAGAGTCTTCTTTTTACTGCACGCAACTAATATGTCGGAACCGGCCGGATCGGATGGCTATATCATATAGAAACGGTCCGTCAAAAAACTAGTTCTAGTGAGAAAAACTTTTTTTTCCATCGTAGCGTCACCAATCTTGGTATATGATAGTTTTATATGCTTTCAAATAATACTGGGAAAAATTGATCAAAATCGGATGACTATATAATATAGCTCCCATAGAAACGGTCGGTCAAAAAACTACTTCTATTGAGAAAAACTTTTTTGTTTTCAATAGTAGCATCGTGGTATATATTAGTTTTATATGCTTTCACATAATTTTGAAAACTTTGATCAAAATCGGATGACTATAGCATATAGTTGCCGTAGGCCCGATTGGTCGGAAAATGTGTTTTACTAAGAAAAGATTTTTTTTATGGTATCAAATTTTTGTTATCAATGATTTAAGATTTTAAAATATCTGATATCTATATCCTATATATATTTTACCGGTTCAATCAGTTGGAGTAAACTTTTTCAAGTGTTTTTAAACTTCGGCACAGTCGAAGTTAGCTTTGCCTTCTCGTTTTTTTTTTTAATAAGTTAAGAAAAAACATAACTTTATGACTTCAAGAAGACTAAAACAGGGCTGCAAACCGGTTTTGAACCGAACCGTTTCGAACCCGGAATTCCGACTTTTCTTTTACTGTGAACCAAACCTTGAACCGAACCTCTTTTAAAGAAAATAGCTGAACCTGTACCGAACCAAACGTTTCAGTTCGGTTCAAAAAAAAAGTTACAAGTCTTGTTTAAGCGGGCATTTTATTGATGAAAAAAGTAGACCAAAAATTGAACAAAGAAATAATACTTATAAATTTAACAAAAAATCAAAGAAAAATTCAGAAAATCTGTAATTTTTTTTTTTATTTTTAACAAATTAATTACTCTTCCACGAACGAAGTTTCGATCCAATATCTTATCACAAAAACCTTGAACCATAAATGTTTGAACCATGAACTTTGGTTCAAACCCGCGAACCGTACCTCCGAAAAAATAATTTGGGTTTGCAGCCCTGCTAGTTTGTATAAAACGCTTCTTTTGCATTTTAAAATTTGACAACGATTGAAATGTTTAACAGATTGTTTTTATTAAAAATTATGAGTAGGTCAACGAGTCGTATGAATAATTTAGCTACAATTTGTTCTTTATAAACTAACAAAAATGAACTTTACAAGTGGCTGAGATCTACTTTGTCCCCATTTTGATTTTTTGAGTTTCTGTCTAAGTTAACATATGCAAATATTTGATTGCAAAATTTAAGAATTACAAGAACATTATCTATTCCAAATCAAATTGAATCAAATCAAATCGATGCAAGGTAGCTTAACTTTTGGCAGTCAGTGTGTGTGTGTGTGTGTGTGTGTGCACATGATGAGATGTTGCTTTCTACTTCAGTGCGTACCATGTTGCGTATGCGCGCTATTTATAAAAATCAATTTCTGCCTTGGCAGCAGCAGCGGCAAACGACGACCACATCGAAAGCAAACAAACAAACAACAAACACACATCAGAAAATAAATAAATAATGTTTTTTTTTTGTGTTTTTTCTTGTAAGAAAGGTAGAAAAGTAAAGCAAAGGAGGAGGTTGAATAATCATGAATACACTCAGGGGTATTCACTTTTAGTACTCATTTTGTGGGGGGAATACTTAAGTGACTGCACCTATGGGTATTCATTCCGTGAATGCCTTGGGGGGGTATTTTCGTTTAGTTAACAAATCCTTTTTTCTACAAAATATTATAATGACAATCTTCTTTTACTAAAAACTTAGCGCGTGCAAGCACAAAACATAAAGAAACGCAAAAATCTTATAAAATAAACGTTTATTTTTAGCATTTGGCTGTGTGTTGTTGTTGTTGTTGTTTTTATCATTCTCGTTTTTGCTTCTGTTTTGTTAAATTTCAACTGACTGGCAAATTGGAAAATGGAAAAACTAAAGGCAAAGAGCATAGGCGCTTGAAAATCCCCTCCTCCTTCTGCTTTTTTTTTTTTTTTTTTTTTTTGCGATCGATTTTGTTTCTTTTGCTTGCGATTCCTTCAATTGCACTAATTTGGCTTTCAACGGCGACGTAGTGCCTCTTGGTCACTTATCGAGCGTTCCACTGTATATTTAGTATTGTCTAAAGTTTATCTTTTATTGTTAGTTAGACTGGAATGACACTTACAATTTTTAGTGACAATTTGTTTTCTATGAAGAAATTAAGTTGTTATGAGCGAGTCGGAGTATGCCTGCCTTTGATTAGACTGAAACCAAAAACCAGCCACTTTTATCTATTTACGAAAATTTTTAATAATTATCTCTAAAAATTAAAAGTGTCATTCCAGCCTTGAGCAATAATTTTCAAAATTTCGTCAAGTTTTCTAAAGTTTGTACATTTTTTCGTTCAATAAAGTTTCCCACCGATTTTCTTGTAAGTTTGAAAACTTAAGTTCAGGAAAACAAAAGATTAGTTCAGATTTTCTAGTTCTAGAAATATTCGTTCAGTTCTAAAAAGTTTCGTTAACTTTTTCAAATTGTTCTTAATTTAGTTTTTACAAATAAAATCCTTTAATCTTTCGTTAGTTTCCATAAAGGGTTTGGTTAAGTTTCCAAAAGCGTTCAACATAAATTTTAAAATTTCAAATGGGTTTGGTTAAGTTTCCCAATGGGTTTGGTTAGGTTTCCAAACAGTATTTATAAAGTTTCCCAAAAGGGCTTAGTTATCTTTTTAAAAAAGTGTGCTTTAGTTTAGTTAAGTTAAAAAGATTTCCCTAAGTTTTAATAATGTCATAAATTTTTTAAGATTATGTCAAGCTAAACAAAATTTGGTCAAGTTATTAAGATTTAGAAAGTTTCGTTGTTTTAAAAGGGTTTCGTTAACTTTATAAAGACGTTCGGATCAGTTTCCAAAATGCTAAGAAAAGTTTTTTAAGTTTGTGTCAAGCTAAACAAAATTTGGTCAAGTTATTAAGATTAGGAAAGTTTCGTTGTTTTAAAAGGGTTTCGTTAACTTTATTAAGACGTTTGGATCAGTTTCCAAAATGCTAAGACAAGTTTCTACAAGTTTACAAAAGGGATTAGTTAAATTTCTAAAAAGTTTTGGTAAAGTTTCCAAAAAGGGTTTGGTTAAGTTTCCAAAAGGGTTTGGTTATGTTCCTAAATAGGTTTGTTAGTTTCCAAATAGGGTTTGGATAAGTTTCTAAAAAGGTTTGGTAAAGTTTCCAAAAAGGGTTTGGTTAAGTTTCCAAAAGGGTTTGGTTATGTTCCTAAAGAGGTTTGGTAGTTTCCAAATAGAGTTTGGTTAAGTTTCTAAAAAGGTTTGGTAAAGTTTCCAAAAAGGGTTTGGTTTAATTTAAAAAAGGGCTTGGTAAAGTTTCTAACAGGGTTTGGTTAAGTTTCTAAAAGAGTTTGGTCAATTTCCAAAAAGGGTTTGTATCAGTTTCCAATAGGGGTTTGATTGAGTTTACAAAATGATTCATTAGGATTCCAAAATTTCGTAAAGTTTTGGAAAAGTGCCATTACATTTTAAACGGTTTCGTTAAGTTTTTGAAAGAATTTCCAAAGTTTCCAAAATGGTTTGTCAATTGTTCAAACGAATTCCGTTAAGTTTTCAAGTGGTTTTGTTGAGCTTTTTCAAGTTTTGTAAACTTTTTGTTTTGTCTATTATTGGAATGTTTTGTTTTAGGGTAGCCAACTGGTTTTGATGAGTTTTTACAAATTTTGTTAAGTTTCCTAAATTTGAAGCTCCGTTTCTTTCTAAATTTGTCTAGTTCTAAAAATTTTCATTAAACTTTCGTTGAATCTGGAAATGATTGACAACAATTTCATTAAGTTTCTAATAGAATTTAATCCTTTTATTTCAGTTTTTTACCGAAGTGCAAAACCTTTTGAGTTTTCACAATTTCCAAAACAGTTTTTTTCCTGCTTTTTGTTAAGTTCTAGAAAGTTTCGTTAGGTTTACAAATTCATAAAATGCTTCAGATGGGTTTCCATTTTGATTAAACCAAAGTTTTATAAAGTTTCTCAATTTTTGGTTTAGTAGTTAATATTTAAAAGATTTGGTTGAATTTGTAAAATTTTCGTCCTGAGAAAAGTTTTAAGAAATTTCCAAACGCTTCATCAACATTCCAATAGCTTTTGGTTCTGTTTTTCACCGATTTACTTAGCTTACGAAGTATTCAAAAGATTCGTAGAGTTTTACAAAAATGTTTTATAAATATTCCTAATTGTAAATTTAGATTTCGTTAAGTTTTAATAATAGTTTAAGAAGCTTTTCCCACAAATTGACAATAGAAAAAAAATTACAAGCATCCGAAACGATTTGTCAAAGTGTCAACAGCTTTTTCATTGGGATTTTTAAAACATTGTTTAAGATTTGTTAAGATTTTAACGGATTTCGTTAAGTTTCGTTAAGCGTTGCTTTAGGTTTTAGAGAGAGTTTTTAGCAGAGTTTTCCAAGTTTAACAGATTCTGTTAAGATTGAAAAGGTTTCATTAAGTATTATCATTTTAAGTCAACTTCGTTTAGTTTTTTAGTGCTTTCGTTGAGTTTTATAAGATTTTATTAAAATTTTATGTGATCTTCTTAGGTTTGGGAAAAGCTTTTGAAGTTGAAAAAATTTCGTTAAGTTCTAAAATGTGTCGTTGAGTTTTAAAAAGTTTCGTTAAGTTTTAAAATATATCGTTGAGTTCAAAAAAGATTTAAATTAATTTCTAGGTTTCTCAACTTCATTAAATTTCACTAAGTTTAAACTCTCTTGAGCGGTCTGGAGTCTCTTTGTCTTTTTAAAGAAGTTTGACTAAAAAGAAATTGTTTATCAAAAGAACTTCAACTGTTTATCAACATATTTGTTTATTCTGAGTATAATATTCTAGCTTTGAAACCCCATTTATTTAACTCGGGCTTAGGGAAGACGTAGTTTTCGTTTTACTACAATAGTTTTGCAGCCTGCATTTCATATGTGTGTGTGTGTGTTTCTGTGAGTGCAAATTCCATTTTATTTACTTGGAAGCTTGCTTAATTAGCGCCACGTTGTTATTGCTGTTACGTTGTTATATGGAACAGAACAGAGGCGGAAGCTTTGCCAATTTTCAATTTTATTTTTCGCCCTTCCACCCACCCCCGCGGTGCGTCTGCCAGGTAGTCGCTGATTCATTCAACTTATCTTATCGCCGATTATTGAAAGACACAACAGGCCGAGGCGACCTTAAAAAAAATGGCCATTTCATTATTAACAAAAACAACAACAAAAAAAAAAAGAAATCGAGAAGTGACAACTGAAAAATTGGACAACAGGGCGTATAAGTAATGAGTTTTTATATACATATTTTGAGGGTCAGCCGATTAACCCCATTTCCAATGGTAACCGCCGATGTTGTAAACTCTTTTCTGTTTAAACAATTGTTAAAATATTTGCTCCAGCTATTTGTTAATTAATAATCAAAACAAACAAACAAACAACAACAACCTTGCCCCGCCCTTAAATACAAAAAACTTTTCTACAGAAATTTCAATTTAATTTATTTTACATTTTGCCTTGAAAGTTGTTGTTTTTTTTATTATTTTTTTGTTCTGTTCTTGTTTTGTATTTTCACTTTTTTTTCAATGTTCAATGTGTTTAATTTTTCAAAAGCATTCGGGTCAGTTGGAAGGTTGGTGACTCAGTCAGTCAGTCAGACAGACAGACAGACATACAGGTGTGGGAGAAAATAATTGAATTTTTCATTCCAAAAAAAAAAAAAAAAAAACGTAATCTATACAAATTTGACTTTTTTTCTTTATTTAACTTTCACTTTGCCTAGCTGATGGATGGGTGGGGGTTTAGGTTATCGGGTTAAGTGCTGGGGAAACGCTTTGCCAGTCATTTAAAATACGAAACAGGAAGCCATTACCAGGGCAAGTGTGCCACGCCTCCCTTACACAATATTAATTCTAGCGGGCGGCACACCAAAAAGTTAAAGGTCAAGGTAGAATTTACTACTTTTCTTTTATTTATTCTTTCTTTTGTTGACCAAAAAAAAAAAAAAGGAAAAACTTGGTTTAAAAATACGACAAGAAATGCTTCAAAAATGTTTCGCCAAGTCATTTGGGCCACGTGGAAAGGAAACACAAAATAAGCAGAGCGAGCGAGAGGAGGGGTCAGACAACGTCAGGTGTACAGTTAGTTGAACAATTTTCAATTGGGTGGGAAGGGGAGTTGTCCAAGGTCATGAGTGAAAAGCAAGAAGCGGAGCAACACGTTGAATTAAACTGAAAGATGTTTAATTAGAGCTGAGAAGGGGGATTCCAAAGTTAAAAAACAATTTCTAAACTCTGGTAAATAAATAAATAATAAATAAACAGGTAATTTTGTACCTCTTTAAGAAAATTCAACCTTAAGACGACCTTTAATAAAAATAATAAAATAGATTAAATGTTTTTATTTTTTCATCATTTGTTCAACCCTAAAACTGTTATTGGGGTACAATTGTACCTCAAAACCTTTAATAACGAGAAGGCAAAGCTAACTTCGACTGTGCCGAAGTCTTAATACACTTGAAAAAGTTAACTCCATCTGATTTAACTGGAAAAATATATATAGGATATAGATATCAGATATTTAAAATTTTTAGATCATTGATAATAAAAATTTGATACCTTAAAAAAAACTTTTCTTAGTAAATCACATTTTCCGACCGATCGGTCCTATGGCTGCTATATGCTATAGTCATCCGATTTTGATAATTTTTTTCAAAATTATGTGAAAGCATATAAAACTAATATATACCAAGATTGGGGACGCTACGATAAAAAAACCAAAAAGTTTTTCTCACTAGAAGTAGTTTTTTGACCGACCGTTTATATGGCAGCTATATAATATAGTCATCCGATTTTGATAAAATTTTTCGGAATTGTGTGGAAACATATAAAACAAATATATACTACGATTGGAGACGCTACGATGGAAATCAAAAAAGTTTTTCCCACAAAGACTTATTTTTCGACAGATCGTTCCTATGGCAGCTATATGCTATAGTGATCCGATTTTGATACATTTTTTCAGAATTATGTGGAAGCATATAAAACTAACATATACCAAGATTAGTGACGCTACGATGGAAAACAAAAAAGTTTTTCTAACTGGAACTAGTTCTTAGACCGATCGTTCCTATGGCAGCTATATGATATAGTCATCCGATCTGGCCGGTTCCGACATATTAGTTGCGTGCAGTAAAAAGAAGACTCTGTGCAAAATTTCAGCTCGATAGCTGTAAAACTGAGAGACTAGTTCGCGTAGAAACAGACAGACAGACAGACGGACGGACGGACAAGCGGAAATGAACTCAGCTTGTCGTCCTGATCAAGAATATATATAGTTTATGGGGTCGGAAATGAATATTTCTATGCGTTACAAACTTCTGGGCAAAATTAATATACACTTTTCAAGTGTATAAAAATAATAAAATAGAGTTAATGTTTTTAGTTTTTCATCATTTGTTCAACCCTGACCCGAAAACTGTTATTGGGGTACAATTGTACCCCAAAACCTTTAATAAAAATAATAAAATAGAGTCATTTGTTCAACCCTAACCCTAAAACTGTAATTGGGGTACAATTGTACCCCAAAACCTTTAATAAAAATGATCAAATAGATTGAATGTTTTATTTTTTCATCATTTGTTGAACCCTAACCCTAAAACTGTTATTGGGGTACAATTGTACCCCAAAACTTTTTAACGTATTTAAACATTATATGAGTCGGAATTAATGTTAATTTTCTGCTTTGTCAATTCTTTGTATCTGTAAAACGTAAAATATATCAATAACTGACTTTACAAGCTTATGAGGAAGGGACCTATAGTTTAGCGCCGTATCCGAGCGGCAAAGTTTTTTACAGCTGGGGTTTTGGCTCCTTTTTTCAATATCGGTTCGCGGGGAACCTTTTCCGGTCTTTAAATGGGAGTACTATACAAAAATCACAGTCAGAAAAATTCTAGAATATTACCTAGCTAGTGGAAAGTTTTATTAAATAAAAATATATGTAACACTTACACTTACGAAATTAATCTAAAAATATATACAGCTTACAGCGATCAAACAAACTAAAAAGTTCGCTATATGTCTTTGGGGTACAATTGTACCCCGATACAAATCAGTCTGGTGGTGTGGAAATAGCATGCATTGATGGTGCGACTGAGTGGCTGAAACAAAAGAGTCAAAGATTGCCCAGACTAAGCAAAACCTGAAGCTAATTTGACAGGTTTTCCCAACATTCCCTTTTTTATTTTTTTTTTTGTACGTTATAAAAAAAAAAAGATTAATTTACCTGCCCTTTACATATTTCTAAATGCGGATGACAAGGTCACACGCCTTCGTCGCTCTTTTTTGCTTCTTATTTTTTGTATGTTTTTAGGTGAAGTTCACAGCAATTAGGGCGCTTTTGTGTGGGCAGAGAGAAAGGGAGAGGCAGAGGAGCTTTCACACCTAATGGCAATGGCAAAGCTAACGCGGTTACCGCCTCTTGAGCCTTTGACGTCATGACGTTGTCGTCGTCTCCCAAAATGTGTCGGCCATGATTTATGATGCACTCTCACACACATACATACATACAAGCTTAAGCACACGCACATAATGCAATTGGCATGGCGTGTAATTTCACTTGGACTCTCCCATTTTCCCCTGGCATTCTTCTTAGTTATTTTAATTGCTCTTTCGCTTCCTTTCCCTATCCCTTTGCAGTTATTGTCGCCCCATTGCATACTTTGGGGCGCATGCAATTTTAATGGCTACACACACACACATAAATCAAACAAAGTTTCTTCTGGGTGGTAAAAGAAGGCACAGCAGAGGGAGGTCAGGAGGTCAGTTGAAGCAGTTGACGCAGCAGCCTGCATAAAACATGACATGGCCCGCTTTTCATCGATAGCAAGAGACCCCCCCTCCTGCCTCTGCCATTCCACCATAGAAAAGTTTTCAACTTTAAGCCGCTTAACCCCACAAAACCCATTTATGTCTAATTGCCTTGCGCCACAAACAAAAAGGCACAGGGGCTTAAGGGACAAGAAGAAGAAGAAGCAGAAATAAAAATATGATGAGAAGAGCAAGAATTACTTTAAATTGCATAGTTTAATAGTCTGTGAAGGGGAAGGAGGTTTACCACTACAAAAAGTGGCAATACTAAAGCTTTTTGACCTGGCGTTGCCACACTAATTCAGTCATCTATATATAAGTGAATGTAGAATCGGTTCAAAAGTGGTTCTATGAAATGATTTAACCTATGAACTTGAAATTTGGATCAAAATTGGTTTCCAACACGTTTCAACCGGTTCAAAAGTGGTTCCGAACCAGATTAAACTGGTTCAAAAGTGGTTCAGCGCCTTATTATTTGAGATATGAATTTAAAATTCAAAGAGTTGGTTGGTAAAATGAAGTAACATGATTTAATGGTTGACGAACGGTTCCGAACCAGTTTATAAAAGTGGTTCAGAGCCATGGAGTTAGACATTTAACAGGTTCAAAACCCGTTTCTGAACCAGATTGAAACGGTTCAAAAGTGGTTCAGCGACTTATTTGAAATATAAATTTAAAATTTGATGTTGGTTGGTAATAAAAAATAAGATTTTTTACTGGTTCAACACTAGTTCCGAACTAGTTTTTAAAATTGATTCAGAGCCATATATCAGAAAGCGATGAACTTGAAATTAAGTGTGTAGGTTGGTTATATGGAGTTAGACATTTTACAGGTTCCAAAACGGTTCTGAACCGAATTGAACCGATTCAAAAGTGGTTCAGCGCCTTATTATTTGAGATATGATTTTAAAATTCAATTTGTTGGATAATAATCTGAAGTAAGACGATTTAAGGGTTCAAGATCGGTTCCGAACCAGTTTATAAAAGTGGTTCAGAGTCATATTTCACAAATTAGTAAAGCTATGAACTTGAAATTTAGTGTGTAGGTAGGTAAAATGGAATTAGAAAGTTTACAGGTTTTAAAATGGTTCTGAACTAGATTGATCTAGTTCAAAAGTGGTACCAGTTCCGAACTAGTTCAAAAGTGGTTCAGAGCCAAATCTCAGAAATTATTAAAACTATGAACTTGAAATTGGTTGAGCAGGTTGAAAATATAGTTGGATAATAACTAGTTCCGAATCAGATTGAACCAGTTCATTTTGTAAAACCTATTTCCAGCCGATTTAAACTTAGGTATAAACTCTTTTATAATGTTATTGAAACATTTTTCGAAATTTGTAAATGAAACAGGTCAATAAAATTCTAAGGTCCCCGGCTTAGTTTCTGATTAAGCAAAATCAAAATAATCTGATATTAATATACATTTTTTGTACCATTTATGAAATTCAATTTTGGTAATGCACATATATTGAAGCACCCTGTATGAGCATTAATTTAAAAGCTTGAGGCAATCTCCGTTACATGCATGGTAGATTTAAAAAATATGAACTAAAAGACATATGGACAACAAATTTAGACTTGATAAAAGAATATGTCCAATGGGTTCCGCGTTTGCTCACAATGGAACATAAAATAAAGTCTTGAGAATGTTTCAATCACGTGTGTGTTTGTGTTTCTTAAAAGCTGCATTATAATTCCAAAAATTTCTACATGAAAAAACTAAGTGCCAGTTGGGTGCCGCGTTTCATTAAAACTAACGCTACATGTTATATCAGTCAGCTGGGTGCCGCGTTTACTTACAATGGAGGAACAAACGAAACCGTCGTGAGAAACTTTTAACTGTATAAGTTATGCAAAGTTACAACATAAAGTAAACTACAAGTTAAATAAAGTGAAAATATAGAAATGTATATGACAGATGGGTGCCGCGTTTACTCACAATGTAACATAAAATGAGAATGTTTCAATTGTGGGACTGGGTGCCGCATGGTTTGTTTGTTTCAAATGTACCCTGAGTAAAACCAACTACTCTTCATTTCCAGAAATATCCAGACAAAGATAATGAACACAATCAAATGTCCAAACAAATAAACAAATAACATTAAGAATTGCAATCATAATCGCCGCACATAATCAGACAAGTGGGCCCAATGGAAAAAAACAAAGAAAAGAAAACTCAAGTTTTGACACAGCGGAACCTAAAACCCTAAATAAACAAGTAAAGATAACCGTCTTATAGAATGAATGCAGTGATATATGGCTCTATTGCTAATAACAACTGTTGAAATGTTTTAATTATGATTTCTCTAACAATAATAAAACAAAATTGAAGAACATCGTCAAATGAAATGACACTATAATTCGCACCCGCCCACAGTATTTTTCTTTCGTATTTTTTTTTGTATTTTGTCACATTGCGTGCACTTGGCAAATAAAAATGAGCGAACAAAACGAGAAATGAGAAATGCCAGCGGCGCAAAAATGTTGTGGCTAATGACATGTGTGTGTGTGTGGGTGTGTAAGTCTTTGCAAAAAGGATACTTGAGGGCTTAACGGTATACTCGACCAATTTTGAAGGTCACAAACCCACCACCACCAACCACCTGACCAATTTGACCCCAAAAAATGTAATTTTACGTTTACTTTCAGCCAAAAACACACCCAACACACACTCACACACACACTGTTTAATAATACATTTGACCTTTTGACTTAGTTTTTCTTTTTCTTCTTTATAGGTTGGTTAGTTAGTTAAGTTGATGCATATTTTAGGGCGCATAAGTGCTGAAGCTGTTGAACAAAAATATATAGAGGAAATGGAAAGTTGAGAGCAAAGAAAAGAAAGAACTTTAATCCAGGTATGCAAATTGTTTCACAAAATGGTTTTTGAATCAAATCAAGCCGCGGTATCGGTTCGGTTTCGTTATTTATGCTCACTTTTTTGTGGTAATTAGTTTTATTTCACGACACGCACGTCTCACGAAATGAAAAAATCAATTTACGCACGATTCACAAACCCAATTTTTGGAACGAGGCGACATGAATGATCCACACATGTCGCAAAATATATATAAATAATAAAATATATATATTTTATTTTGGAAAATGATTTGAATTTATTATACTCTGTACCGAAGGTACACAGAGTATATTGGGTTTGTGCAAATGTATGTAACAGCCTAAAGGACGCATCTCCGACCCTATAAACAATATATATTATTGATCAGCATCAACAGCCGAGTGGATATAGCCATCTCCGTCTGTCCGTCTGTCTGTCCGTCTGTCTGTCCGTATGAACGAAGAGATCTCAGAGATGGTAAGAGATAGAGGTTTGAGGTGTATGGAACATATATTTCTTATACTTGCAGGCAGATTAAGTTTAGTTTTGTTTTTTGCCAAGCCCCCTGCCTCACCCGCAAATTGAAAAAAACTTAATATCTTCCACAATTTTTGAGTTAGGTTGTTCGAACCTTCCAGACATATATTCTACTCATCATTTCTTATCAAGCCCCCATACATCGTTTTCCAATCAGATGAACAATAGTGGCGCTATATGTAAAAGAAAATTTAATGCAACGACAACAACACCGCAGCGATTGGTAGAACTTACGAGAAAGGGAGAACGAGAGGGCAATAGCTTAGTGGTAATTTCCCAATTGGAATTTGCTTGACGGCATTAGCTAACTGGACTGCGCCGCTTTCAGTTTCCCCCTTCCTTCGTTCCAATAGATATTTTTGTAAGGAGGCAAAGACCAAGTATGAGAGGAGCGATGCAATTAAGATGGCCTGCGGTCAGAAATCACGCGAGATTCCCGCGTGACTAATATAGATACGTTTATGTTAAAATGAAATTATATACAAATTTTATAATTTTACGAGTTATGTACTAGGGTAATTCTACTCATCATTACTTATCGAGCCCCCATACATCGTTTTTCAACCAGATGAACGTTAGTCGAAAGAGTTTCCACCCCCAGATTTTGAAATAACCTCACACTTTAAGTTATCAGTTACATACAAACAGGTACAGAGTATATTACAGTCGGGCTTGACCGACTTTCTTACTTATATTGAATTTTCTTTCAAAGAAATTATGATTATAAATTGCTATCAATTATTTGCGAAAGACGCAACCCTATTATTGCAGTAAGACCATAAGCTGATACACAGATATTCCAACTAGACTTTCGAAAATTAATTTGAAAACTCTGTGGCACCGTCGGATTTTTCAAGAGATTTTCAAATCAAATCGTCATCAAAATCTCTAGAGATTTCTGTCACCCACCCTCGTATATATATATATTTTTTTTTCTACAGAAAACTTAACTTAACTAAATTTGGACAAATCATTTACCAATGTGAACTTTACTTTAGAGCAGTTCATAAGACAAAATAAGGAGATAATAAAAATGGTCTGTAGAAATTTAAGTTATAATTTATTAATATTTTGCTTTGACCGATACTCAAATATTAGCTTTTTAGGCGATCACTCGAATAGACTCAGGCTGCAATTTTAGTTTTTGAGAGGCTACGGTTGAAATTCGATCAAATTTGTAAGTTAATGCAACTATATATGAATAACACGAGCTATAGAAAGACAACACAAAAGACATTTTCAGATTTTTCCAACATTTTTGGGCCATTACCTTGGACTTTTTTGAACAAGATAATGAATCAATATATACACAGTTCCGTACCTGCAAAGTTAGTTATTTAGCTTACTTTGGCATATACATATTACGTCAAGGTGGAACGTAAGTCTAGTTTGGCCCGATTTATTAAGAAATTACACCAAATCTTGAATTTTGTGGAATATTGTTGGTCACACTACTCTCGATTAGCTATGTTGTTGCTGTTGTTTTGATAAAGATCACCAACTTCTCGTCAAGTCTGGCTGACTAAGAAATTCTATTCAAGTAAGCGCAGCAGTACTTCTCAGGTCCGTATGGGCACGAAGGGTGAAAAAATCATTACTTCTGCTTCTTCTTTCCACAAATTTAATATGAAACTTCGTGTTACTTCGCAGATCCTTATGGGGCTTAAGAATGGATTGAAGACCAAAATGTTACCTTACTTATCTTATTTGAATATTAAAGAGAACGTATTGGAATTGCTTTCGCATAAAGTATATGAATCTGGCAGACAATTTGAAAATGTTGAATCATTTCATTTGAAATTTGAAGTCCTTTTACGATTTAATTACAGCTTCAAAGGTCCAAGCCGAGTTTTTTTCAATCTCTGGCCTTTAACACACTTTTTTAGTGAAGCTTTAAATATCATAAACATAAATCATACCTCATAATCTAAAAAATATTAAAAGTGCCCCGCAGTTTCATGCACAAATTAAAATTCATCTGCAAAATTTAGAATAGAGTCAAAATCAAAACATTATTTTTCAACCCGTTGTGACTAGCGCATTAATTATAAGTCATCTTTATGTTCTTGTAGCGCTGGAATAGTTAAAATAAAATTACTTTCAAAATAGTATTAATATGTTGCAAGATTTTGTTACAAGTCCTTGAGTCTATTTCATTGATCAATATTTTATAATCAATATTTTATAAACAAAACCAACCTAAAAGGCAAATTTTCGATTTGTTTATTTAAGAATTAAATTTAGAATAATAATAAAATGTAGTTTTTCAATTTTCATTCGTATTTTGGTTTTAAAATTTGTAATTTTCTATAGAAAATCCTTGAGTCTATTTCATTGATATAAAGTTAAAAGTAAACTAACTAAAAACCAATATCTTTTACTGAAAAGCTCTACGAATAGCATTAACCAAATCAAAGACTTAACAAGCTGCCCTCGTATATCCCATCCATAACATTTCGCTACTCTAGTTATTTATCCACATTATTCCCATTGCTGTTTCCCCATTATTCTAGCACGCTGATTGACTCTCAAGTGAAGGTTATGACATTCAAATTCTATTTTCAATCAGCGCCGCAAACGCCAAGCAAACAAACTTGAGCGAGATGCCCCCAACAATGACGATGACTTTGGCATGCGACAGCATTAGGAACGGTTTATTATTTTCTATTTTTTTTTTTTTGTGTGTTTTTGGCGACATCGACGACGACAAGAGTCAACCAACTCAATTATACAAATATTATACAAACATTAGAAATGCATCAAAATAAATATAACGAAGGATATTTGAGACACGAAACGGCAACCCATCAAAACTGTAGGACGAAGGTTGGGGCGGAGGGGGGGCCTTGGCATATAATCCTGCAGGCAGTTTCAATCGATAACACTGCACGGCAAAATGTAAGCACATTCAATTACTGGATACAAAATACAGCTGTGGGCAGGTGAATAGTACAAGGGCAGAAAAAAAAAGGAAATCAAAATTTAGAAAACTGTTGAACATATTAATTTTTGAAACAACCTTATTTTAGTTTTTAAGCTTCGTTACAAAATTTAAATTTGGGAGCAGTCCAACAACAACAGAAAAACTACCCTTATAAGCGAGCAGCAATAATTTTGTTAACCAAAACCTTTTACAATAATAAAAGTTTCAGTTTCAGGTCCATGGTCCGATTTAAGAGACCCGAAAAACCCAGAACCGAACTGATTCTATACCGGTTTGCAGCCTTGCTTAATATTCGGTAAACTTTTGAACTAAATTTTTTAAATTAGTTGAAAAAAGCAAAGCTAAGTTCCCACAGGCAAATATTTTGTCTAAATTTCTAGGAAAGTTTTGCCAAAATTTGGGCAAATAATTTTCTCGTGGAAAATTTGAAAAATTGAATATGCCTTTTTCTGTTAAGCTAAGGTCACACAGGCAAGTAATTTGTCCAAATTTTGACAAACTTTCCCAGAAATTTTGGACCTTCGCTTAAAAAACTTTTTACAAACTTCCCAAAAAATTTGTGCAAATTAGTTTCCTGTGGGACCTTAAAAAAAAATAATTTGCCCAGTTTTCTAGGAAAATTTGTCAAAATTTGCGCAAATTATTTTCCTGTGAAAAATTTGCTAAATTTTATATGGCATTTTTCTGTTAAGCTAGGGTCAAACAGGTAAATAATTTGCAAAAATTTGTAGTAAAGTTTGTCCAAATTTGCCCAAATTTCTAAGAAAGTTCGTCAAAATTTGTGCAAATTATTTTCTTGTGGGGAAATATGCAAAACTTTATATACCATTTTTCTGTTAAGCTAAGGTCCCACAGAAAAATAATTTGCCCAAATTTCTAGGAAAGTTTGTCAAAATTTGTGCAAATTATTATATTTGTGTGTGAAATTTGCAAAATTTTATATGCCATTTTTATGTTAAGCTGAGGGTCCCACAGGCAAATAATTTGCCCAAATTTCTCGGAAAATTTGTCAAAATTTGTGCAAATTAGTATTTTCCTGTGGAAAATTTAGAAAATTATATATGCCATTTTTCTTTTAAGTTAAGGTCCCTCAAGCAAATAATTTGCCCATATTTCTGGGACAGTTTGTCAAAATTTGTACAAATTTCTAGGAAAGTTTGTCAAAATTTTTCTGTTAATAAGAAATAATTTGTCCAAATTTCTTGGAAAATTTGTCAAAATTTGTGCTAATTAATTTCCTGTGGGAAATTTGGAAAATTTGATATGCCATTTTTCTGTCCACAGGCTAATAATTTGCCCAAATTTCAAGAAAAGTTTGTAAAAATTTGTGCAAATTATTTTCCTGTAAGATATTTGAGCAAATAATTTGCCCAAATTTTTGAAAAAAGTTAGTCAAATTTGGCAAATTATTTGCTCAAATAAAGCTAAACAAAATTGAGCAAAATGCTATGGTAAATTTGCCATTAAGCAAATAATTTGCCAAATTTGACTAACTTTTAAAAAATTTGGGCAAATTATAAGCAAATAATTTGCCAAATTTGACTAACTTTTTTTAAAAATTTGGGCAAATTATTTGCTTAATGGCAAATAAAATTTACCATAGCATTTTGCTCAATTTTGTTTAGCTTTCGACTCAAAAACGACCCAACTTGTATGAAAATATGAAGTTATTCATAAAGAACAAACTTTCTCTTAAAAGATAAGTCAAGAAAAAGTATTTGTCTAATCAATGCTTTATAACTAGCAATTAAGTATAATTTGGGGGGGATTTTCTAAATCACTCCCATGTATTTACTTAAGTAATCTTTCTTACTTATAAATCCTTTTCGATTTGCCTTATTTACTTTGGGCTTACGTGAATGAATTTGTTTGCAACTAATCCCCAGTTGTATAAGAATATTTCCGTTTTTCATGTCTATGGCAAATTTCTGTTTGTTTTTTTTTTTTTTTTTTTTTTTTGCACACTCAACGCCAATCAATTTTTATATACTTTATGATTATTGTTTTGCATCAGAAGTGGGCGACGAATTTGTATATTTTTGGGCTTCTGTCGCGTGTCGCATTCAACGTGATGACGGACGGACGGAGAGAGAGAGGGGGGCAAGGTGCTGTGTTTATATGTGATTTATATAATATGAGCCATATTATATCAAATGATTGCAAATTTGCGGTGTGAAAACAATTAGAGGGGAAACTAAGTAAGTATGGAGGTAACTAGGAAACCAATTGAAATTTCTATGGGGGCGGCTGCACATGGCAAGTACATACATATGTATGTATGTATATTTGTGGGTGCGTTGCATAACCTCAATGTAGACCAAAACAAAAGTCAAGCTCAGGTTCAAAGCGTTAGCATTGAAAATTCAATTGAAAAACTAGAAATAGGCGAATAACGACTTTTCTCCTCCATTAAGAGATCGAATTGAAGAGGGCAAAATTGTTTGAAAATCTTAAATAAAAGTTCATACGTTTCGAAACTGAAACTAAGCCTAAGCCTGGATTAAAATTGTGTTAATTTGTTATTTTATTCCGGCATTTTTAGAATTAAAACCGAAGCCATGAATCGAACTGTCTGTAGAATTTTAAAGAAGTGTCTTGGATTTTAAAGCTGAATAAATTAATTTTCTTAAAATTTTTTTTCATTTTATCAAATTTTGGTTTACAAAAAAAAACAAAAAATTTTTGACAGGTGACAACACTTTTTTCTTTGTATGTCAAATTGCAAATAAAAATAATCCTTTTTCACTGCTGAAAGGAAGCCATTTTTGTGGAGTGCATAAAACTATTGCCTACTTATACGCTGAGTGGAATAAAATTGTGTATTGTGTTTTCTAAGGAGAATAAATGTTTTGTTGGTGCTCAACTAGCGTAATAAGAGTATTTTTGGTGCAAAACAAACTAACAAACACACACACACTCCGTTAAGAGGCAGCGACAGAGAAAGTGTGAGTAAGTGTAAGTGAGTGAGATTTATATAGCCGCTCTACTCGTGAGATTTTAAATGACTGCAATTAGTTTTTGATAAATATACCAAATTCGGCTACGAAAAAATCACGCAATTTCAATCTGGATTTCTTCGGCTCCTCCCGTGGATGATGTACCGTTATTTGATCCCCATCCGCTGATATCATAGTTTCGCTGGGCGGCGATATTGAGTATTGTTGCAATAGGCGACGCTGCTGTTCGGTAAGTTCATCCAATGGATCAGCTGATCCGGCCATGGCACCACCGGCTGAACTACTACCGCAGCTACTGGTGGGCGTGGCGGCAACAATTGCCGAGGTGGATACAGTGGCAGCAGCAGCGGCAGCGGTAGCAGCAGCCGCTGTAGCCCCACCAGCAGCGGCCAATTGTTGAGCAATGAGCAGCTTCTGGGCATGCTCTTCGGCCTCTTTTTGTTTTTTGAAATCTTATTTGGTTTTTTTTTGTTGTTGTTTATTAATATAGAAACAAAACTTATAAACAAGTAAGAAATATTTTTAGAAAAGGAGGAGGGGAGAGGTATACCTAATAAGGGGCAGGGTTAACTTAAAACTGGATCACACACACACACACAGGGCCTAAGAGCAAGAGAACACAAACAAATTGAATAATTATTTCATCAATCGATTCTTGCGTAAAATGAAAATTATAGAAAATTCAATTGAGTTCAGTATGAGTATGTATTGCATTGTTATTTATTAAATACTTCATTTTCGTAGGAAAAGCAAAGCAAAGAGTAATTTTTTCAGCAGAAACAAGAGCATAAGTTACCGTTACCCATTTCTTAGGGAGAAAAGAATTTATTTAGCTTCATGTAACTCAGTTTACAGATCATTAGCAGTATGTTAAGTTAACATTATCGGTTATTAGTGCAATATTTGCACTTATCAGACTATATCTCAGCCATACATAAGCCGATCATCATGAAAATCAAACATACAAATGTATTAGAGTTGGAAATTTTATATGAATTTAATGATCTAGTTCATTAGTGCATTTTTAATGAACTATTTCATTTTTTAATGAGTTAGTTAATTTTTTATGAAATATTTCATTTTTTAAACTAGTTCATTTTTTAATATAGTTCAATTTTAAACTAGTTTATTTTTTAAACTAGTTCATTTTTTAAACTAGTTATTTTGTAAACAAGTTCTTTTTTTAAACTAGTTCATTTTTTAATATAGTTTAATTTTGAACTGGTTTATTTTTAAATTTGTTCAGAAGGAAGCATTAGTGCATTTTTAATGAACTATTTCATTTTTAAACTAGTTCATTTTGTAAGCTAGTTCAATTTTAAACTAGTTAATTTTGTAAACAAGTTCATTTTTAACTAGTTCATTTTTTAAACTACTTCTTTTTTAAATTTGTTTATTTTGTAAACTAGTTAATTTTGTAATCTAGTTCATTTTTTAAACTAGTTCATTTTTTAATATAGTTTAATTTTGAACTGGTTTATTTTTAAATTTGTTCAGAAGGAAGCATTAGTGCATTTTTAATGCACTATTTCATTTTTAAACTAATTCATTTTTTAAACTAGCTCATTTTGTAAACTAGTTCATTTTGTAAACAAGTTCATTTTTTAACTTGTTCATTTTTAACTAGTTCATTTTTTAAACTTGTTTATTTTGTAAACTAGTTAATTTTGTAAGCTAGTTCATTTTTTAAACTAGTTCATTTTGTAATCTAGTTTAATTTTGAATTAGTTTATTTTTAAATTTGTTCATTCTTAAAAATGTTCATTCTTAAATTTGTGTTTTTTTTTTGAACTAGTTCCTTTTTTAACTAAAGTTCATTTTTTATGAACTTTCTTTTTCTTTTCTATAGTTCAATTTTGTAAGCTATAGTTTTTACAGACATCACTCTCGGTTTTATCTCTTTCTTTCGCCCAGACGAATACAATTTTTGGAGTGTGAGAGAACGGTTAGAGATGCGTGTAGGTATCGCGCAATTATAAAGAAAAGAGTTTAATTCACGCACTAAACACGAATGTGTATTTTACGATCACTTTATAGATAGAGATGGAGTTGGGAGCGCGTAGTGTTTTTTTCTACCTGTTCGTATTGCAACATCAGATGTCATGCATGCACGTGCTTGTCAGTATTAATTGTTCAAGCGATTCAAACACGTAACGCACGGTTCACGTAATAAAAATCTTTTGACGCACGATTCATGCACGAGTTAAGAAGGGGTCATGAATGTTTACGAACAATAAAAATGCATCCCTTGTTATGCACACACAAGTTATCACACATATCTTAGACAAATCAAAAGCAAATCCTACTGCTAAGTTCGTGAATACTGCATGACATATGGGCATTTCCGCAGAAAAGTCTACCACGTCCGAAAAATTAACAGTTCATTAAAAGTTGTTTCTTACTTGATTTAGCAAAAGTAAATATGCAAAATAATTTTATTTAAAGAGTTTAAAGCTTTCCTTTGTACAGATAGCGATATATCGGGCTAGAAAGTACAAATTTACGTTTTGGCCAGTTTTTCAGTGCATTTTCTCTTTTCGATTTACAGCTCTTAAAGTGATTAAGCAACTCCACTCTTTTCGCAAAACTTTAGCTACAATTAAAATTGATTTTTTTGTTGCTTTGAATAATTTATGAAAAATTTTCTTCACTAAAAAATTGCTAAATGAAATTTAAGTAACGTAACGTCAGTAACGTCACGTCAGATATAAAAAAGCTAATAAAAAAGAACGAGAAAAGATTTTTATATTTGGTAAATTGGAAAATAAACT
This sequence comes from Lordiphosa mommai, assembly GCA_018904225.1. NCBI lineage: Eukaryota > Metazoa > Arthropoda > Insecta > Diptera > Drosophilidae > Lordiphosa > Lordiphosa mommai. The sequence continues at coordinate 481,338 of JAEIFT010000123.1, read as the reverse complement.
TATGTTATTTTAAAAACTACTTAAAACAAGTTTCATACAAAAAGAGTTTTTCAATTCGCAAAGTTTTGCAATTTTGTAATCCGAGTCAAAACCCACTTTCGTTTTGAGTAACGTCACGTCAGGGCATATTTTTACTGATTTCTTTGAATCCTCTAAGTCGATTCTTGGAATTTTTTTTCAAAATAAAGTGATATTGAATTACTACCAAAATAAAAAAAAAAATTTTTTAAAATTGTCTCATTAATTTTTTTTTTTATATTTTATCGTACGAATGTCACGTCACGTCAGAAAATAAATGCCCATATACTCATTTTAACAGGTTCGACTCACGAACGCATTACGGATGCACTCGCACGAAGGTCTGTGTTTCCTCACGATTATGTCGTGACAAATCGGGACACCTCTAGTTTTAATCCCTTAAAAAACCAACACGGTCCAACATGACTTAACACGACAGAATCCAACACTATTTCAATCGACTTAACAGAACAAAAATACCAAATAAATACAGTTAGTCAAAAAAGTGTTTTGCCTAAGCTAAAAATTCACATTTTTTTTTCATTATTTTGAAAGAAAAAAATGTTTTCATTTAAAATTAAATTTAATTCTGATTTTCTATGGTTCCGAGAGCCAGTACACAATAGAAAGTGACCAAATCCATTAAGTTTTCACAGTTTTATTCTATTTTACCTCAAATAAAGTCGTGCGTGAAATGTGCCATTTGAAATGTGCCATTCGTGTTCGACACGAGCCCACGTTCATCTCTAGTTTGAGCCTCAAATTCAGCTCCTTTTTTCTTACTTAGTTTGATTTTCAACTTTTCATCTTCATAACAACTAAAAATTCCTTACTGAAACCTTAATGAAAGCGGTTGCTGTTGGCCATATCCTCCTGCGGGGCCTAAAAATTCAATTTCAATTTGCAATTTGACAAATGAAATTTGTGCTGCTGTAGCTGATGGCGATGACGCCACATAGATCAAAATTAATGACATTTTTTCCATTGGTGATGGTGGGTGAGTGCCCTGACCTTGTCTTTTCCCTTCCATTTTTCTTTCTATTTTGGTCGTGTCAGAAGCTTAAAGCAGCGACCAACCCCGACACCATCTTTTTGGGGGGGGGGGGCTAAAACATGAAAAAAAAAACTCATTGCGGAAATGGAAAAAACCAAAAAGCGCAATGTTGAAATGCAATTTCCACCGATTCCAGGTGATTTCTTGCTCGTCATTGGGGGGCGGGGGCGGGGCTGACACTTGCAAAATGAGACGAAAGCGTTAAGCGGCTTAGGATGGTGGAAGCGAAAGGAGAAGTTAAAAATGTAAACTATTTAACGCTTACGTTTTGACAGAGGACGGTTGCATGATGAACGATATGATGATGGGACGCACACACACACACACACACACACACACACGCAAACGCAGGGCTTGGCTAAGAAGCCAAAGATGGTAGCGTGATTGTAATTTTTAATAAAGTTATATAGAGGCTGATATATGAAATCAGGTTGATGTAAAATTAGAATTGCTTGGGCAATTGCTACAGTTTTGCTCTCTGCCATTCTGGATTCAATTCGTAGAAAATGAAAGATCTGATCTAGTAAAGGCCATTTGACACGATATTAATCTTTTCATTGATAAAATGCGAGCTATATAGGTTTTTGGTTCTGGATTTCTATCGCAAGTACGAACGGTCACACTTACCACATGTGCCGGCATTTTAATAAATTTAAATTTATAATTAGCATCAGCAATAGCGATGAAAATTAAAAAGTTGTTGTCTTGAATAAAAATCAATTCAAATGTTTACACAAAAATCATCACTGAGCATTTGAAAATTTCCTATTTTCTGATAGGTTTTAGGCCCAATTAGACTTTCGCTGTTAAACTCCTTGTTAAGGGATAACATGATAACATTAAAATGCCAAATAAAAATACCTTTTTTAATGGTACAAATATATCTAGAATATTTTCCCCAGGAATAATCTTAGCTTTAATAGACAATTATTTTTAAGAAATGATTTATGGGATTTTATCATCCATTCTCCCATTTTCACTTTCGCAAACTTTTTGCGATTTGAAACCGGTTTTAGGAGCAAATTTGGTCTCTAATTCGCAAAAAGTTTGCGAAAGTGAAAAAGGGAGCATGGCTGTATGACAAAAATGTTGAAAACTGTAAATGCAACTCAGATTTTTTGTGCTTCTCTAATTTTCCAGAGTTTTGACGTCTTTGGAAAATTTACTTGTAGGGGTGATGCTATTATTTTTTTCAGAACTGTTATGTAATATTTAGAAAAGAGGCGGCAATAGCAGCTGTACATGTCAGGGACCGGATATAACAGTTATTGGTAACAGTTAAAATAGAAATAAACAGTTATTTTGCAATTTTTATAAAAAAAAATTCGATTTTAAATTTAAGAATTTGAAAGTTCCAATTATTTTATGATTTTTATTTTATTACTCTGCTCATAACAGTTATTTTTGATATTTATAAAAAAAAATAGAAGGCTACGCCGATGTTTTAAATACCCTTGCAGTTTTCGAAAGCTACCATTGATAACAAAAAAGTTTTTCTCACAAGAATTAGTTTTTAGACCGATTGTTCCTATGGCAGCTATATGCTATAGTCATCCGATTTTGATAAATTTTTCCAGAATTGTGTGGAAGTATATGAAACTAATATATACCACGATTGGTGATGCTACAATGGAAAACAAAAAAGTTTTTCTCACTAGAACTAGTTTTTGGACCGACCGTTTATATGGCAGCTATATGTTATAGTCATCGGATTTTGATAAATTTTTCCAGAATTGTGTGGAATCATACAAAATTATTATATACCACGATTGGTGACGGTACGATGGAAAACAAAAAAGTTTTTCCCACTAGAACTAGTTTTTGGACCGACCGTTTATAAGGCAGCTATATGCTATAGTCATCCGATTTTGATAAATTTTCCAGAATTATGTGGAAGCATATAAAACTAATATATACCACGATTGGTGACGCTACGATGGAAATCAAAAAAGTTTTTCTCATTAGAACTAGTTTTTGGACCGATCGTTCCTATGGCAGCTATATGATATAGTCATCCGATCCGGCCGATTCCGACAAATGTGCAGCGTAATCAGATCAGAAGCGAAGATTTACAAATTTCAGCTTTTTTATATATTTGGGGTGCGCTCAGTCAGCCATCTGAATGTTAATGTTTACATTTTATGTTAATTATACGATTGTGTGAATTTATAAAAGATTTTTTTTTAAATCCTTTATCTGAGTAACGGGTCAAGAAGTCAAGAAGGACCGAAGGGTCACCCGTCAAAAATTGGGAAGTGATGGCACATCCAACATCTTTAGATTATCATTTGTATCGATTTCATCTTAATTGTTTAAATGGTAAATCATTTGTTTCTGATGACGCTAAAGACCGCAAATTATTTACCTCCTATAAATTTTGATATTAGGAAAGCATCGCGGGTATTATAAACATTTATGATATCGTAATTTGTTTCCTTTTTTTATTTTTCCATTTTTTTTCTTTATAAATTTTGGTGAAAATTAAAAGTTATTTAATTTCGTATGTGTATTTGATCATTTCTGATCTTCTCTTAGTTTTTGCGATTTTTCTCAAAACTTTTTTTTAAAGTTTTTGAAGGTTAGAATTGTAAAAATTTGATATACCATTAAACCAATTAGGAATATTTACTAAATCTTTTGCTGATGATGTTCTCATTACCTTTTTAATATTAGTCATCATTATTTCGTAACTCATTGCAAACAAGTCAAGAGAGTGCACAGTAGCTTGGCTACGTCCTGTCATTTTAAGAAAATTTTCCTTCATTAATATATATGTAAATCATATATAATTTCTAGTAATTTGCTGTAAGTGCAGTTGAAAAACTTTGACAGCAACTAAATAGATATTTTTACGGTCGAATTTGCGCTGTTTTGGCGCCCTCTAGTACTTAAACAACGCTGTTAACTAATTTTAATTTATGATGCAGTTTTTTTTTTCCAGTTTTACTTAATTTTAAACCTTACTTTATCTATTTTTTTTTGTAAGTATTTCAAATTCAATGAATGAACACGATTTTAGTAGCCCATCTCTAGCAAAAAATAAGAACCTAACGGTTAAAGGCTTCTGCTGCTTCCTTATCAGCTCATGTGACTCCATTCTCTCACTGGGCTTGCTCTGCTTTTTCTTGCTTCTGTTTCTGTTTCTTTGGTTTGCTTTTGAATCATTATTATTATTATCAGTATATGAAATGCTGATGACGTCATCAAAGCAAGTGTTTTGCCTTTTTTTTAACAGAGCCAAATTAAAAGATCTTTGATCCAAAAATGTTAGATGATGCTAACATTTGACTGTTAAGGTTATGTAAATGTTAATAAGGCAGCGGGGCAGCAGCAACAACAAAAACAACAACAACAACAATGAAAATCAATTAAAATTAATTGATACAAAAGTCAAAACCGACTGGCAGAGGGGAAACCGAGAAGAGAAGACCTTTACAGCAATTGTTGATGTTGCAAATTGAACGAAAAACGTACAATGTGCAATAATTAGAAAAATGCAATCGTAACTCTCTCTCTCTCGCTCTCACACACACACACGCATGCAAACACTAAAATTAGGTTATAAATTAAAAGAAGAAGAGCACAGGGCTGGGGGGGGGGAGGAGGAGGGGGGACAGGTAAAGATTTTAGGATCAGCTTGTACTTACTTTCCAGCAGCCGCTGTATGAGACTGTCCACATTTAAATCAAAATCGCCCATTTTTATTGTAGTTTTCTTCTTGGCCGCGTTTTTTAGTTGTTGCTGTTGTGTGTGTGTTGGACAGCTGTTCCAATTGGAATTTTTGGCGCAACAACAGCAACAATTTATGATAAACAACTACAACTACACTCACACACGCACACGGGCACACAACACCGCAATGTTAATTGTGCCGCAAAAGGCAATTTCACTTTTTTTTTCGTATATATATTTTTTTAACTTGCTTGACCGCAAGTTGAAACTGTTGTTGTTGTTGTAGTTGTTGTTGCTTTCGTTATTGTTAACGTTCTCACTGTGTGTTCACAGAACAAACCAAAAAAAAATTATATTCGGGAGCTCGCGCGAACGAGACGTTCTCATTGGCAAAGAGAGGACAATATACTAGAGCTTCAGTTTGCTGCGTCGTTTCCAATGTCGACGTTTTTTTGCTGCCGGCGTCGTCAGCTGTTTAGTGGAGCGGAATTTCTTGGTCTCCTAGCAAACAAAATTTTGTCTTATCAAATTGTTTATTTGAAAGAGATTTATTTTGCTGAAACACAGTTACTTTGCCGTACCAGCAGTACGCCCAAAAACATATGAATCTAATGGAAATTGCCAGCGCAAATTTGTACTCTAGTATTCTGGACTCTCGCTGTTAATGAGTCGATAACAACTCACAGCCCTTAGGACTTGCAACTTTGGTTTACAGTTCACTATAACATTGTCTGTTAATGGAGCACAGTTACAACGACTGTTCATATTAGAGAATATATTAAATTAATGTTTCAAGTACACTTGAAAACTAGTTCCATCAAAAGTTTAGGTTTTAAAATGAAATAAAGGTATATCGACTGAATCAATAAATATTTAAACAAGAAAATGAATTTAAAGTGAACTAGTTCCAACAAAAGTTGAGGCTGTAAAATGAAATAAAATATTGATTTATGAGGTGTATCTACTAAATCACTTAATATTTGAACAATAAATATTTAAATCCGAACTATTTTCATAACGGTTAATATCAAAGAAAATAATTAATGAATTTAAAGTGAACTAGTTCCATCAAAAGTTGAGGTTTTAAAATTAAATAAAGGTGCATCTACAAAATCACTTAATATTTGAACAAGAATATACGAAAAAAAAATATTAAAAATCTAAGTGTAGAAAATTTTTAATTTATGATTAAAAATTTCAAATTTCGGTTCCGGTTCTGGTACGTACCAAAACTATTGTTTCGGTAAAAGGTTCTGTTAAGGTTCTAGTTTATTTCGTTATTCGGTACCGTATCGGTACCTTGGATTTTATTTCGGTATACCGGTATGTACGGTATAATGTAAAAATCCTTTAATCCGAAGATATAATAGCAACCTGCACTACAGAAAGTAGTTATAAAGAAGGAAAATTATACATAATTAACTTCACCCCAGAAAAAAAATGTCCTAATAATACTTGTGTAACTGGAAAAGCAAGAAGATCTTTTGGTATCTGATGGAACCGCGGTGACGTGATCAGAATTTAACCCTGCTTGTAGGTTAATCCCATTTGGTCCAACTATTGATTCGTTTCCTTTGAAAATGCAAAAATAAAGGATAAATTAATAATATTTGGAAATTATTGGATCAAAATAGATGCAAAGATATAAGATAAAATTGTTATTTTTATTAAAAATTTCAGTAAATACCAGAATATACCAGAAACCTTAACCCTTACTGTTACCTAACGTTTACCCTGCGTTTTTCACTGAGGAACTGTACCGGTACAGCGTTTAGGTTCTTTTCGGTCATTTCGGTGCCCAAAATAAAGGTTCCGAAATACCGGTTCTCAAAAAATAAATATTAACGGTTACGGTTACGGTTGTGGTTTTGCGATTCAATCGGTTCTTTTCGGTATACGGTTCCGGTTTGACACCCTGGTAACTACTCAGTCTTAAACTGTTTCCAAACTTAATAGCAGGCATTAATCCCTAAACGCAATAAGGTTAGACTGCGTCCCTAACTGATCGTTTAGGTGAAAGTTTCTCTTTCGTTTCATAATTTATTTAAGTTTTTGGTTTGCTTGATATACAATTTTTTTAAATTGTTCAAAATCGTGGATTTCTTTTACAAACTTGACTAAAAATGTTAATAGATAAAGCTTGATTGAGAAAATAATAGAGCCACCCTAATAAACATATATCGGTAGGGCGCTGCAACAACTAAACAATTTTTTGTGCTCATTATTTAACTCGCTATAAACACAGAAAAAAATTCCACTCAATTGTTGGGTTCACAAATTTTTACTTTTACTATTTTATTTATTTATTTTATTGCTTTCTGAGCAAACCAAAAGTTTTTCTCTGTATTTCTTTTTTTTTTTTAAATAAACAACCAATTTGGAACCAGTTTATAGGGCAGCTTGCCTGTCATCGCTGAAATACCGATAGAACATACATGTGGGCAGCACCTTTGGCGCTGTTAAGTGTCACGAAGCAGTTAACATTGCAGCTTTTCAAATTGAAACAAAATCAAACAGTAGGCCCGGAACATGACTGTCATTTCATTTAGCTGAAACAAAAAACATAAAATTCATTCTCTGTCTGTAATTCGTTGGAAACGCACGTTTTTTTTTCCAAAATCAAAAGAAAAAAAAAAACAAATTTAATTCTTTTTAAATTTACAGTTTCTGTCGGTAATAATGGATCGCATCACGAAGACAACGACAAAACAGAACTTGAAAAAAATGGAAGAAGAATCGCAGCAAGTGAAATATAATTCCATTTTGTACTTTTTGTACTTCAATGTCTATCATATTGTTTGTGCCATCTTTCTGACAATTGCTTTAAGTGTATTCATATATATGGAAATGGATTTGAAATTGGCTGAATCATGGACAATGAAATTGGGATTTATAATGGACACGGCGTCGGAGTGGAATTATCTAGCCGCGGGGTTAGCGGCTGGACTAATGCTATTTACAATGTGCATCATGGTGTTTCTGCAGCGCATGTACCGCATTTATGGCACAAATCGTGTGGCACCCGTCGATCGTGCGGAGAAGATGAAACAGCGACGCTTGCATATGGCATTCGCCGAAACTCGCCGACGCAGGCGAAATCTGAGCGTGGGATAAGGATGGTTGATGGATCAGTGAGTGCAAATTTGTGATTAGTTTTGGAAATTTTATATAATAAAAATCCTTTTATTTACAGAATACATATCCACAATCCACACATTGCTGCATGTTCGTTTCTTCTCACACAGACATGCATAAACCTGGCCATAACACGAAATGCATATTTCCACTTGGCGTTTTGCTGAAAGCGAATATATTCATTCAAGTGAGTAATTTTTAACTTCACAGCTTACAAAATGATTTTTGAGCAAATCTCGTTTCGGGTTAATATTTTAAAACTGAACACTTAATTCGGCCTATTTTTGGGTCTGATTTATGGCCTATATTGAAAGGTTCGGGGTAAAACTGAAAATCGTACTCTTTTTCGGGGTTTTTTTTTTGCATCCGTGTATCATCTCTTTACCGTTAAACGTTTCCGTTCTTATCGAAATCTATTCCAGAATTTTGGTTAAAGCACTTCTGACGAAACCTTAACGGGGGGACGACATAATTCCGCTAGAAAAAAACGACATTATTCCACGCGAAATTATGTCGTTTCAAAACGACATAATTCCGCTAGAATAAAACGACATAATTCCGCTAAAATAAAACGACATTATTCCGCTAGAAAAAACGATATTATTCCGCGCGGAATTGTGTCACTGATATTAATATTAAGTGGTAAATTTTGACTACCCTCCTAGTGCATACCTTGCACCGTCACCCCTCATGTCGAAGTTTTTGATTCACGCGTGACGCCTTCATCTATCGAGTCAGGTATGCAATTGGAAAGGGCGTAGACATTTTATAATTTTATCAATTTTTTTTTTAGAAAACATTTTTTAACAAATTATTTTACCATTTTTTTTTTATGTAGATACATTTAATACATTTCCGCGCGGAATTATGTCTTTTCAGAACGACATAATTCCGCTGGGAAATATTCTAATTGGGACGGCGGAACAATGTCGTTTAAAAACGACATAATTCCGCTAGAAAAACGCTTATCCGCGCGGGTTATGTCGTTTCAAAACGACATAATTCCGCTAGAATAAAACGACATTATTCCGCTCGGATTTATGTCGTTTTTAAACGACATAATTCCGCTAGAAAAAAAGCGACATAATTCCGCTTTCATTTGACCTGAGCGGAATTATGTCGTCGGAATTATGTCGCTATGCCACCTTAACCAATTGTTCGATTAAAAAGCATTTGAGTTCTCGTTCCGTATAAGCTAAATTTCGCAGAATTTGATCGTAAACCGTTTACAAAAAAAACCTAAATTGTTGCTGCTAGCACAAAGGAGGTACCCATTAAAAGCTAACCAAGGCTGTTTTTGAAAAACTGAAATAAAATGAACATGAATAACTAAATGGCTTATATGCAAAATTTGCACTTACAAACGATAGATACCGATAACCACTTATTTGCAAATATCGCTTATATGCACACATATTTTATATAAGCGATATTCACTGTATTCATTAATGTGAATAATGAAAAACATTTTTTTTTTTAATTTTTACTTTTCCCCCATAGCATATAAAACCCACATAACATCTTTACCCATTAACATAGAATCCATCCGAACCAACCACACTCAAAATTTGCATATTCGTTTTTTGCACTCAAACACGGATACATTCAGCTGTTCAAAAACCGAATATGCAAATTTTGACGCATAAACCAATCGCGTTTGGTGAAAAGCGAATATTTATGTGAGTAACATCTGAAATTTATGAAAAATAATTTTGAAATTTAAACAACTCAATTATTGCAGAACATTCAGCATAATCAAAGAAGTGGGATTCACCCGAATCACCTATTCTCAAATGTGAGTAAAATCCAAAAATTATAAAAAAATATTTATAATTTCTGTTTTTTTTCTCACAGCATTTCATAAACTTTCAACAAAACAACTTTATACATAAACATATGAAGTGGGATGACTTCAATTTGGAAACAGCTGACTAAGAAACGAAATGCAAGTATTTTCTAAAATATTTTAATACTAATTTGTAATTTAAGTGTTTTTTCCACAGATAACTGAAACTGAACCGAATTTTATATATACAAATGGTATTCCGGGCGAATTACCCATTCTCAAATTTGCATTTTCGTTTTTTTTTTTTTTTGCCTATTCACACACTTCCCTGGATAAAGTGAGTAAAATCCAAAAATTATGAAAAAATGTATTTTTAATTTTTGTATTTTTTTTTCTCACAGCATATAAAACCTTTGACAAAAGTGGGATGAATTAAATTTGCATATTCGTTTTTTTTTTTTGAAACAGCTGACTAAAAAAACGAAATGCAAGTTCACTCATATTTGTGAGTATTTTCTGAAATATTTTAATAATAATTTTTTAATTTAAGTGTTTTTTCAACAGACAACTGAATTCTACAGAATATTATATATAGAAGTGGGATTCGCCCGAATCACCAATTCTCAAATTGGCATTACCTATACATACACTTCCAAGGATAAAGTGAGTAAAATCCAAAAATTATAAATTATTTATTTATAAATTTTGTTTTTTCTCCCAGCATACTAAACCTTCAACAAAAACATCCACACTTCAATTTACTCGTTCAAAATACTCGTTTCTTGAATACATACAGCTTACTTAAAAAAAGAAATGCAAATTTACACACAGTAACTAGCGTTTTGTAGAAAGCGAATATATATATATATTGTCTTATTGTGAGTATTTTGACTTTATATTGAAATAATACATTAATTTTAGTATTTCTCCCACAGACCACTGATCTCTACAGAATATTTACCCCAAAATTTGTATTTTTATACCGAACCCACATTCAAATTTGCATACTCGTTATTTTGCATACATGATTTTTATACATGCACTTCCATGGATAAAGTGAGTAAAATCAAAAAATTATAAATTATTTATTTATAAATTTTGTTTTTTCTCTCAGCATACTAAACCTTCAACAAAAACATCCACACTTCAATTTACTCGTTCAAAATACTCGTTTCTTGAATACATACAGCTTAGTTAAAAAACGAAATGCAAATTTACTCACAGGAACTCGCGTTTTGTTGGAAGCGAATATATATATATTGTCTTATTGTGAGTATTTTGACTTTATATTAAAATAATAAATAAAAGTATTTCTTCCACAGACCACTGATCTCTACAGAATATTTACCTCAGCATTTGTATTTTTTATACTGAACCCACATTAAAATTTGCATATTCGTTATTTTGCATACATGATTTTTATACATACACTTCCATGGATAAAGTGAGTAAAATCCAAAAATTATAAATTATTTATTTATAAATTTTGTTTTTTCTCAGCATACTAAACCTTCAACAAAAAAATCCACACTTCAATTTACTCGTTCATACTCGTTTCTTGACAACAGCTATTAAAAAATAAAGATGGTTTGAGCGAATATATATTGATGTGAGTATGCATTAATATATAATTAGTATTTTCCACAACCACTGATTCTACGAATATTACCCAAAATTTGTTTATAGAACCCACATCAAATTTGCACGTTATTTTGCTAATGATTTATACAACTCCAAGATAAAGTGAGTAAAATCCAAAAATATAATATTATTAAAATTTTGTTTTCTCGATACTAAACCTAACAAAACATCCACACTTCAATTTACTCGTTCAAAATACTCGTTTCTTGAATACATACAGCTTAGTTAAAAAACGAAATGCAAATTTACTCACAGGAACTCGCGTTTTGTTGGAAGCGAATATATATATATTGTCTTATTGTGAGTATTTTGACTTTATATTAAAATAATAAATAAAAGTATTTCTTCCACAGACCACTGATCTCTACAGAATATTTACCTCAGCATTTGTATTTTTTATACTGAACCCACATTAAAATTTGCATATTCGTTATTTTGCATACATGATTTTTATACATACACTTCCATGGATAAAGTGAGTAAAATCCTTTTATTTGGGGGGTAAAAAAATTGTTTTTCTCCAGCATACTAAACCTTCAACAAAACTCCACACTTCAATTTACTGTTCAAATCTCGTTTCTGAATACATACAGCTTACTTAAAAAAAGAAAAATTTACCACAGGAACCGCGTTGTGGGGAATATATATATATGTCTTATTGTGAGTATTTTGACTTTATATTAAAATAAAAATAAAGTATTTCTCCACAGACCACTGATCTACAGATATTTACCCCAACATTGTATTTTTATACGAACCCACATTCAAATTTGCATACGTTATTTTGCATAAGATTTTTTACTACACTCCATGGATAAAGGAGTAAAATCCAAAATAATATTTTTATAAATTTTGTTTTTTCTCCAGCATATACAAAAGTTGGGGGATTTTGTTTTCGTTTTAAAATTATGAAAGATTTATTTGTAATTTTTGTTTTTTTCTCACAGCATATTAAACGTTCAACTTTATACATAAACATAGAAGTGGAAATATTCAACCGAAACGTACAAACTCCAATTTACTCGTTACTCGTTCAACATACTAGTTTCTTGCATAAAAAACGAATATGCAAATTTACTCACAGTAACTCGCGTTTTGTTGGAAGCGAATATATATATTGTAAGTATTTTGACTTTATATTGAAATAATAAATTAATTTTAGTATTTCTCCCACAGACCACTGATCTCTACAGAATAGTTACATCAACATTTTTTATACCGAACCACCCTATATTCAAAATGCATGTTGGTTTTTTTTTGCAGATAAACATTCACTTCCATGGATAGTGAGTAAAATCCTAAAATTATGAAAAATTTATTTATAATTTTTGTTTTTTTCTCACAGCATATTAAGACTTCAACAAAATCAACTTTATCCATAATCATATAGAAGTGGAAATAGTCACCCGAAACATCCAAACTTAAATTTACTCGTTACTCGTTCAACATACTCGTTTCTTGCATAAAAAACGAAATGCAAATTTACTCACAGTAACTTGCGTTTGGTAGAAAGCGAATATATATACTGTAAGTATTATAACTTTATATTTAAATAATAAATTAATTTTGTTCTTTCCTTTACAGACCACTGATCTCTACAGAATATTTAACTCAACATTTGTATTTTTATACCCAACCACCCCACATATTTTTGCACATAAACATACATGTATACATAGAACATAAAACTGGCAATAAAACGAGATGCAAATTTTTTAACACATACATAAATTACAATGTTTTGTTAATTTTTTTTAGATTAATTCTCATACAAATGTTTTGGGGTAAGAATGTACCCCATTACTTTTCACTATGAACGGAATTAGGGTTTAAAGTACACGCACTTTTGGAAGCCGCGAACGAGGTAGATATGAAAAATAACATTAAGGAATAGGTTCATTCGACGTATCAAATAGTTAGATAAATTAGATGCATTTATTCTTATTAGATATAAAGCTAAGATTGTCTATATTTTTACCGATTAATCGAAAATAGAGGGGGAAAAATGTTTTAACGATCTAAGAATTAACCAAAATCTTAGTTTCGACAAGTACAAGAATCGGTGCTAATATTAAGCTTGTAACACTCTACATGTAAATATGCGCTATACAAAAAAAGATGTTCATTTAAAATCTGTATTATAAGCCTAGGGCCTTGGTTGCTATATTTTGAAAAAAAGACATGACCAACTTTAACGGTTTTCCCCTATTTCGGGCCCTGGGAATCGAACTGCATCATTAGTTTTATGAGTTTTAACGATGGCTTCATACAAACTTTTTTTTTTCTTAGTTTTTCATCAAGTTAGAATTTTTTTTAAATTGTAAAAAAATTATATCTGATTCTTCTGAAATCTGAATAAATAGATTTAAATGTCCTCTAATTTACTACATTTACAGATGTTTGATATCATTGCACTTTCAAAAGTTCTATAAGTGCAACCTTTTTGAGATACAATTTTTTGCAAAAAATTATTTAAAATTTCCAAATATTAAGTAAAATCACAATAAAATCATTTTTTAATATCTCTCCCTTTGTTCTCCAACAATAACTTCATTTCTAATTAAATATTTCCTAATTTAAAGTCATTTTAGTAATAAAAATTATGTAAAAAATTTGTAATTTTTTTTTTTAAATTTTAATCTATATCTTTTTAATGCGCAATTTTATCAATAAACGATATTTTGGGAATTTACAAAAAAAAAAAAATTGAAGGCTAACATCGGCTACGCCGATGTTTTAAATACCCTTGCAGTTTGTTGAAAGTCACTAACACTGATAACAAAAAGTTTTTCTCACTACAACTAGTTTTTTAGGCCTACCGTTTATATGGCACCTATATGCTATAGTCATCCGATTTTGATAAATTTTTCCAGAATTGAGTAAAATCATAAAAAATTAATATATACCACAATTGGTGACGCTACAAAGGAAAACAAAAAAGTTTTCCTCATTAGAACTAGTTTTTGGACCGACCGTTCCTATGGCAGCTATATGATATAGTCATGCGATCCGGCCGATTCCGACAAATGTGCAGTCTATGTGTATTTAAAGACTTTTTGCAAAGTTTGGTCAAGATAGCTTTAAAACTGTGGGAGGAGATAGCATAAAAAAAGACGGACGGACGGACGGACAGACGGAAATGAACTCAGCTCGTCATGCTGATCAAGAATATATATACTTTATGGGGTCGGAAATGCTTCCTTCTATGCGTTACAAACATCGTGACAATTTTCATATACCATCTGCAAGGGTATAATAAGAAAAATTATTTTGTTTTCCATCGTAGCGTCACCAATCGTGGTATATTTTTTTTTATTTGCTTCCACACAGTTCTGGAAAAATTTATCAAAATCGGATGATAATAACATATAGCTGCCATATAAACGGTCGGTCCAAAAACTAGTTCTAGTGGAAAAAACTTTTTTGTTTTCCATCGTAGCATCACCAATCGTAGTATATATTAGTTTCACATACTTTCACACAATTCTGGACAAATTTATCGAAATCGGATGACTATAGCATATAGCTGCCATAGGAACGATCGGTCTAAAAACTAATTCTCGTGAGAAAAACTTTTTTGTTTTCCATCGTAGCGTCACTAATCTTGGTATATGTTAGTTTTATATGCTTCCACATAATTCCGAAAAAATGTATCAAAATCGGATGACTATAGCTATAGCCCCATAGAAACGGTCGCTCAAAAACTAGTTCTTGTGAGAAAAACCTTTTTGTTTTCCATCGCAGCGTCATTAACGTGGTATATTTAGTTTCATATACTTTCACACAATCGGAAAAATTATCATCGGATGATTAGCTATAGCGCCATAGGAACGATCGGTCTAAAAACTAATTCTAGTGAGAAAAACTTTTTTGTTATCAATGGTAGCGCCTTTCGTAAACTGCAAGGGTAGCCGATGTTAGCCTTCTATTTTTTATAATTACTTCACAGAAAAAAAAAACTGTGCCATTCGGGCTCAACTCAACACCAAACGGGCTTAATAATGGGTTGATCCCGGAATGGCTTAAACTGAGCCCTAGTCGGGATAGTCGCCCGATAAAAGTTCAAAAAATTTAGAACGCCCGAGAGAGACTTTTTATACCCTTGTTTGTAACGCATAGAAGGAAGCATTTCCGACCCCATAAAGTATATATTTTGATCAGCTGACGAGCTGAGTTCATTTCCGTCTGTCCGTCCGTCCTTTTGTCCGTCTGTTTTTATGCTATCTCCTCCCTCAGTTTTAAAGCTATCTTGACCAAACTTTGCAAAAAGTCTTTAAATACAAATACGCTGCACATTTGTCGGAATCGGCGGGATCGGATGACTATATCATATAGCTGCCATAGGAACGATCGGTCAAAAACTAGTTCTAGTGGAAAAAACTTTTTTGCTTTCTATCGTAGCGTCACCAATCGTGGTATGTAAAAGTTTTATATGCTTCCACACAATTCTGAAAAAATTTATCAAAATCGGATGACTATAGCATATAGCTGCCATATAAACGGTCGGTCAAAAAACTAGTTCTAGTGAGAAAAACTTTTTTGTTTTCCACCGTAGCATCACCAATCGTGGTATATATTAGTTTCAAAGGCTTTCACCCAATTCGTGAAAAATTTATCAAAAGCGGATGGCAGCATATAGCTGCCATAGGAACGATCGGTCTAAAAACTAGTTCTAATGAGAAAAACTTTATTGTTATCAATGGTTGCGCCTTTCAAAAACTGCAAGGGTATTTAAAACATCGGCGTAGCCGATGTTAGCCTTCTATTTTTTTTTCTTATAAATTTGCATATGGGCATTTCCGCCAAAATGTCCACCGAGGCTAAAAAACTAAAAGTTCTTGAAATCTCTCTGTTTATTCATATTATGGTAAAGAATCATTCAAATTTAACTAATTTAATTAAAGAGAACATATGGTCATTAACCTCAATGAGTATATCGACAGCAAAGTTGCAAAAGTGCATTTTCTTTTTTTTTTTGCCATTTTAAATTGCATGCTTTATTTGTTATTATCTTCTTTAAGAAAGATCATACATGGTAAAGATTATTCTACAAAATGTCTCTTACATTATAATTTATCTAAAAAAAAAAGCAAGGGTACAATGCAATCGCGATTAACTGCAAATTTTTGGTTTCCTTTAGTCCATTTTTCAATGTCCCGTTCGATACCGAAAAAGAACATTAGTTATCAGTGTGTCACAAATTGAAGAAGTGAATGCATGGAAAGTTTAGCATAAACAGATTTTTTGATAAGCAATTTAATAAAAAAAATCCCAATTGCTAAACATTTTTTTGTTATATTTTAATGTCGCTCAAAATTGGTCCCGTTCGCGTCTGTAAGGGTAAAGTTTAGTGGTTAAAAATGAATTCATTCTAATATTTTTTGTGTTTTGTGCAAAAACCATTTCAATACAATTGTAGAGACCCGAGCAACGTCGGGATTAGTGCTAGTTATTAATTATAGTTAAAATGCATAAATATATACATAATCATACCCACTTGATTCATATTGGAAAAAATGTCCCGTTCGCAATGTCCCGTTACGAATCAGATTATTATTTATTTAAAAAAAAAAGTACTGAAGATTTTTGAACCAACTAAAAACCATTTCAAAGTACCATTCATGGATAAGATTCTAAAACATTTTGGGTTTTAGAAATGTGTCAGGTTTCGCTAAGTTCTGGCCATATGTAGGTGGCCCCGAAAAAACTTCTGTTTTTGTCCCGTTCAAATCGCTTCTTATTTTGCAATTATTTTGGAATCAGTATTTCACCTGTCATTCGCTTTAGCACTATTTATAGTGCTACTCAATACCTTCATTATAAAGTAAAAAACGAATTGAAAATGCCTTTTATTTTGCCTTTTTTTTTACTTTATGTCGTACGAAAGTCCGCGTTCGACATCATGGAAATGCCCATATATATTAATAATTGTATATTTAGGATTCACTTAAGACTTCTTTAATTTGAAGAAACATATATAAATAAATTAATAAGAACTTACTTTAACTTGCCTTGTCTGGGAATCGAACTCGGGACCTCGGGGGACTGAAGAACGTCTGCGTCTCAGCGCACTCGACCGCGCCGCGCTTGCCAGACTAGACGCCCAATGACATACAAGAGCGTTTGCTCCAGACGACAAAAGAGAGAAGCCAAGAGAGCGAATTTGCTGTTGCTCTCAGCTTGTTCGCTCTCTCACTCGACATTTAAGCCCGAATCGGATTAAAAACAATCCCAAACGGGATCAATTACGGATAATCAATCCTAAACGGGCTTAAAATTTCAATCCTTCCGTCGGGATTAAATCAAGCTTTTTCGGCTTAAAAATATCCCGGCATTTTTTTTTCTGTGTTCTTTCATTTTTTGTTTAATTGTGTGCTCAATTCTCTCAGGCACCTCTTAGAATTATCAAACAGATTTTAAAATTCTAAGACCCCTGGCAGCCCCTTGCACATTCTCAAAGCTCTTTTTCGGTATCTGAATAGACTTAGAATGCTTTGAGAATATTCTCAGAGCGCATTCTCAGCGAAAACGTTATTGGTGCCTGAGTACCCAGTTTATATCTCAAAGTAGATTCATTTTGCCAAACAGTTTCGTGTTAAGCACATACAGAAAATCATTTAGAATCAACAACATTCCTTGTAAAAACTGAACAAAGTATAATTTGGTTGCCTTGTGTAGTTTTTATAAATTTGCCCAACATTTTTTTCACGCATCACTTTACCTTTAACTCAACTGTCAAAATGACATTTGGTCATTTGCCTTTCAATTGTAGCTGGTTTCAGCTTCAGTTGCTTTCGACTCCTGGTCGAGTAAAGACCTCCCCAATTTTATTTTTCTTATTATTTTTTTATATTTGCCATTAGCTTTTCAACACGGCCACCAAACGCCGCTGTCTTACTTCGTCCAAGTGCATGTGCCTTGGAGTCCAAATATTGTTTTTTCTTTTTTAACATTTTTGCTAACTTAATTTTTAGCTTTTACTTTACGGGGAATGCGGAAATTATCCATTAGTTTTTCGTTATATTTTCCTTATATTTTCTTTCTTTCTTTGTTAATTTAAATTCTTTGATTTTCACGCACACGAATGGCCTCTGAGGTGGAGTCATCCTTTATCTTTATAATTTTGTTTATTTAATTTTTATTAAGTATTAAAATTATTAAATTTCAATCTATCTGTCGGGATTAGATCACACTTTTTTTTACATGAAAATATACCGGCATTTTTTTTTTTCTGTGTAGAGGTGGTAGCCATGATTCCGGGACTCCAGGTTAGATTCAGTGATTGCTTCACATAAAACAGAAACAGTGGCAATCCGTTTTTAACATGCAAATGTTAACATTCACACATAACAGCTGCTAAGTGTGCAGCCCTGGCCTTACACTTTAAATTAGTAAGACCACATTTGATTTTTGGTTTGGATAAACATAAACATAAGTCGCGCGCTATGAACTATTTTCCCAATTATTATTCCATTGAGGACATATTTGTCACACAGGAGAAGGTCGAATGCAAGGTCAACACACAGCTGCAACGCATGGGTAAGTTTTCTAAGCCCAAATATCACATTTGTTTATATTGTTGTTGTTAGGCTTCTTGGATGCCGGCTCGGAGACCGAACATTTGGAAACTGGACGCAAAATCAATTTACCTTTGTGGTACATCAAGGAGCTGAAAGTAAATAATGCCTATTTTACGGTCTTTGTGCCAGAGATCTATAAGAATGTACACAAAGCGGTATGCGAGGCGGAGACCACACATATTGAACTGGGACGCTTGCATCCGTATTTCTATGAATTTGGTCGCTATCTGACGCCCTATGATCGCAATCATGTCATTGGACGCATCATATTCGAGACTCTAAGGCAACGAGTGCGTCATTTGTTGGATATATCCAAGAATGATGAACAGGGCGGCAAGTCGGAGCATCGTTTGGACAATATTGAGACCAAACTGCATGAGGCTGGCGTGCGTACCAATACACAGGTGGGAATTAATTAATTATATATAGAAATAAACTAATTATGTACTTTTTATGCAGTACATCAATTGGCTACAAATGAGCGGCAATCACATACGCATCTCCCAGCTGGTGGAGGAACATCAAAAGAAACGCAAACGTGCCGATCTAAGCGATAATGAGGAAGCCGATGGTGATGGCGCGCCAGTTAGTAAACGCGCCACCTTGTGACCTTAAGTAGACGTTTGAATTATTGTATTATTTGTATGGGGTTAAGCAAATGGAATAGAACAAAATTACATTAAAAATTGTATATAATTTATAATTTAACAAAAAAAACACAGCTGACAAAGGCTCATCCCGTCCACGGTACAATTCTTGCTTGATCATTGCCGTGGACCTGGGGCCACTACAACTCTTTCCCACATTACAAAAGCTTTTTGTAAAATTTCAAAAAGTTTGCTATTTCATGTGAATCGTCCAACTTGTTCTATCAATCGAACCGAAGCTGCCTTAACTGGCTTGAGTTTTCTTTTTGATATTTTATAAAAATCTAGCTGAACCCGTCGCTACTTTGTACGCGTACCTTAAAAACTCACAAGAATGTCCCATAAAAAATTTAATAAAAATTACAAACTTTCATACATTTTCCTGTTTTGAAGCTTAAATTTTTTTTTTTATTATTTCTTTATTCTAAATCCCTAAGCAAAAGTAAGTACTAGATTTCATTCATCCCAAGTGTCAATTTAAAAAAAAATAATATTTTTTTCTTGACATAAGTCGAATGTAATTTGTTAAGATTTTGTGGTTATTTGAAGATTTCATGAAGTTATTCAAACTTGAACCTTTTAAAGCGTTTTTCTCGAAACCACGTTTTTTGACCTGGTAGCCATGATTGCGGCAGTTTTACTCAACCGATTTTGATCAGCCATGTTGCAATCGACGCATAATTGATGTAATTCTGGCCCGTTCCTCAATCTAGAGGAAAATCGTATTTTAACTATTTTTTTTACACTAAGTTACAAAAAAAATTGAAAAATCTCAATTTTTTTTGTTTAATGCGCGCCAATTTTTCAAAAAAATATTGAAAAATATGATTGAGGTACGGGCCAGAATTACATCAATTTTGATCACAACCTCATTTACCGTTTTCAATTCCAATAACCCGGAGTCCCGGAATCATGGCCACCACCTCTACACAGAACAAAAAAATGCCGATATATTTTTATGTAAAAAAAGTGTGATCTAATCCCGACAGATAGATTGAAATTTAATAATTTTAATACTTAATAAAAATTAAATAAACAAAAGTATAAAGATAAAGGATGACTCCACCTCAGAGGCCATTCGAGTGCGTAAATCAAAGAATTTAAATAAACAAAGAAAGAAAGAAAATATAAGGAAAATATAACGAAAAACTAATGGATAATTTCCGCATTCCCCGTAAAGTAAAAGCTAAAAATTAAGTTAGCAAAAATGTTAAAAAAGAAAAAACAATATTTGGACTCCAAGGCACATGCACTTGGACGAAGTAAGACAGCGGCGTTTGGTGGCCGTGTTGAAAAGCTAATGGCAAATATACAAAAAATAATAAGAAAAATAAAATTGGGGAGGTCTTTACTCGACCAGGAGTCGAAAGCAACTGAAGCTCAAATCAGCTACAATTGAAAGGCAAATGACCAAATGTCATTTTGACAGTTGAGTTAAAGGTAAAGTGATGCGTGAAAAAAAATTTAGGCAAATTTATAAAAATTACACAAGGCAACCAAATTATACTTTGTTCAGTTTTTACAAAGTATGTTGTTGATTCTAAATGATTTTCTGCATGTGCTTAACACGAAACTGTTTGGCAAAATGAAACCACTTGGAGATATAAACTGGGTACTCAGGCACCAATAACATTTTCGCTGAGAATGCGCTCTGAGAATATTCTCAAAGCATTCTAAGTCTATTCGGATACCGAAAAAGAACTTTGAGAAAGTGCAAGGGGCTGCCAGGGGTCTTAGAATTTTAAAACCGGTTTGATAACTCTAAGAGGTGCCTGCGAGAATTGAGCACACAATTAAACAAAAAATGGAAGAAATAATTTGAAAAACTTTGCGGCAGTTCTACTATTGAAAAATATCATTGAGGTACGGGCACGGTTGCCACTTGAAAAAATAAAAATGCTCTAAAAAATTTAAAAAATGCTCCATTTAAAAAAAAAATGCTCCAAAAATGGCTCCAATGCTTATAAAAAATTCCAAAATACATTATGTCAAAAAAGTATATGGAATTACGATTTTATATTTCTTCATTTAAAATTCTTTAAAATTAAACATAACAAAATACATTTTTGAAGATTTTTAAAATTAACCCTTTTTTTATTTAGGCCATTTATTTGTCAGTGGTGTTACATATATGGCCATAGCCAGTGTTAGGGAGTACCTAGGTATTTGTACCTAAGTACATACCTAGATACAAATTTGGTGTACCTTTTAACTTACCTAGGTGTTTAAAAGATCGTGTACCTTTTACTTTACCTAGGTCCAAATTTTCATTTACCTTCTCCAAAGGTAAGGGACTAGGTACTTTAATTTCTAAAAGAATTATGGTCTCAGTAACACCAACAAAAAGCTTATGGAACAAATTTGTACATTTTGTACAGAATAGCAAATTTTACGGGACTTTATCTTTGTTCGTAAGAAGTAAAGGTAAAGGTCAGGAACTGTTTCTGAACTAAATCAATCTGATACTGCGAAGACCAGAGGCCGGAATAATGTGAACTGTTCCCGTTCCCAAATTCTATCAATCGGAATTGGTGAAGGTTCTCATTTTCAAGAAAGAATTAGTCGATTTGTTTTATATATTTTGATAAAGATAAATAACAGGTAACAGGCCTGAATATTTTAAATTTGGTCGAACCAGCGAAAGGTCATAATTTTACAAATATTTATATTATTTAAGTCCATGTGACCAAGTGCTAAGAGATCTTAGTTCATTTTGCAATAGAAGCCGAGAAACTGGATCGTCAAAAGAGGCACAGAAATAGCTGAAAGTCATAATAGATGGAAAGCACTTGAAGTAAATCGTTAATGAAAAGAAGGAATAATAATGAACCGATATGACTCCCTGCGGATCCCCAAAAGAAACGAAATCGAATTCAACACGGTTGACTTAAATCGCATTTATTTTTCGAGTTCCATTGAATTTTCGATTTGACTACTTATTACAAAAGTACCTTTTTAGTACCTTTACATTTACCTAGGTACTAAAAAATGCAGTTACCTTTTACCTTACCTAGTTATAGATTTAGGCATTTACCTTGTACCTTACCTAGGTAAATATAATGAGTACCTTTTCAATCACTGGCCATAGCTTCCGAAACCCTACTCCGATTTGAAAATGCAGTAAAAAAAATTTCTTCCAATAATTAAGCCTACAAATAAGTCAGACACTTTATATATTAAGGAAATAGTTTTTTGAGTTAATTAGCTCAAAACATAGATTTTTTTGTAAATTTTTTAATCAACAAAAAATATAGTGGTTTGTTTATCTTTGATCGTAGTTATAAGGTATATAAGGTTATACCCATTTGAGCAAGCCTGCCTTCAAGCTGGGTTCCATAAAGAACTCTACAACGGTTCCATGTCAAGCTATGGCGAAATATGTAAAAACCACAAAAAAATTATTTAAATAAAAAACGGAAAATTTGCAAATTCTTAAAAAATAATTTTCACAGCAGAAAAATTTGAAAAAAAACATTTTCGTCTATTGGTAACCCATATTTATAATCAAAAATCAGTTTTCAGTAGCCTTTTTGGCTAATTTGTTTCAAAAAATATAATAATTAAAATTCTATTCGACTTTTAACGTTCAGATAAGAATTGCGACCTTCTACCTTGCCCCCAAATTTTATGGAATACTTCAACTAAAAACAATTGTTTTGTATTCTTCACAAATATATTTAATCACACAGAAAATTTTGTAGACCTCAATTAATTTATTCATTCCCAAAAAAATCTAGAAAAAAACGCCTCTTTTAGACCTCCTAAAGCAGAAGAAAGTTAAGAAGTTGCAAAATATCAATTTGTCTATTTGAAAACTATTGTTCTCGCTTTATCATTGCTGCCGTATGAATACTTTACGCTTTCAAAAAGTTCTGCAAAATTTGGTCAAAATCGGATGACTATATGTATTAGAACTTTGTCACAGAGGAAGTTAGCTTTGCCTTCTCGTGTCGAAAATGGGCCTTTTTAGGACGGGTACTTGTACTTTTAGGGAAAACCTTTTATCGGACACTTGGTTTTGATTACTTTTAGGGTTTAATTTTAAGCTATATTTACTTATCTGATTGTTCTATTAAAATTATAAAAAAAATGTTTTGCCCTGCTCAAAGAGCTCCATTTTGCAGAAAAAGGCTCCAGTGCTCCAATGAGAAAAAAATATCAATTTTGGAGCGTTTGCTCCAAATGTGGCAACCGTGGGTACAATCAAAAATATTTTATAAAAATTTGTTTTTTTTTGTTGTTGTTCCATATTCTGGGAAAAATGTAAAATTAAAAAAAAATTTTTTGTATGATATTTCTGCTTATGGGCGATAGAAAATTTTGTCAATTTGAATACATGTATTTAAATTGGTAATTTTTTTTTCAAATAGCAGAATTGTTTGCGTACATTTACATTAAAGCTAATAAATTTAAGGTTCCATTAAACCTAGTTAAATAGTAATTTTTTTGCTCAAACAAAAAAATCCTTAAGATTCCATACCACCCCTTCTATGAACTGTAAATGTAAAATATTGCATGAATTTCTCAATGCTAAATTCTTTACTGTTAACATAAACTATCGACACAGAGCATTATTAATAGAGAAAAATATTGCGACGCCTCTTAATTTGTGGCGCTGTTAAGAGATATCACGCATGTAGATCAGACGTCGTCGTCCAAGACACAGCTGTCCGAACACATTCGGCAAATTCACACAGACACGAGCCGAACACATGCCGAGCCCTTCGCAAAGAGAGTAAAAAAGCACGCAAAGCCAATCAGTGCCACAGAGCAAGAGTATTAAAAGAAAAATATTGCGACGCCTCTCAGTTTGTGGCGCTGTTAAGAGATATGACCAATGTAGATACTTTTCAAATGTTGCCAGCGATTTCAAAATGTTGCTAAGGTCTTATCGCACATTTTAGAAAACACGGTGGTTAGAGCGAATCGGACATTGTCTTGACTGTACTCAGAGAGCGACAATAACAAAGAACAGCTGATTATTTCGCTGTTAAGTTTGTGGCGACCGAGCAATCGTTATCTCTAATAATATTGCTCTGTGTCTTTGTAAAAACTGAACAAAGTATAATTTGGTTGCCTTGTGTAATTTTTATAAATTTGCCCAACATTTTTTTCACGCATCACTTTACCTTT
This sequence comes from Lordiphosa mommai, assembly GCA_018904225.1. Taxonomy (NCBI): domain Eukaryota; kingdom Metazoa; phylum Arthropoda; class Insecta; order Diptera; family Drosophilidae; genus Lordiphosa; species Lordiphosa mommai. The sequence continues at coordinate 456,672 of JAEIFT010000123.1, read as the reverse complement.
TACTCAACTGTCAAATAGACATTTGGTGTTTGCCTTTCAATTGTAGCTGGTTTCAGCTTCAGTTGCTTTCGACTCCTGGTCGAGTAAAGACCTCCCCAATTTTATTTTTCTTATTATTTTTTTATATTTGCCATTAGCTTTTCAACACGGCCACCAAACGCCGCTGTCTTACTTCGTCCAAGTGCATGTGCCTTGGAGTCCAAATATTATTTTTTCTTTTTTATAATTTTTGCTAACTTAACTTGTAGCTTTCGCTTTTCGTGGTATGCGGAAATTATCCATTAGTTTTTCGTTATATTTTCTTTCTTTCTTTGTTTATTTAAATTTTATTCTCACGCACACGAATGGCCTCTGAGGTGGAGTCATCCTTTATCTTTATACTTTTGTTTATTTAATTTTTATTAAGTATTAAAATTATTAAATTTCAATCTATCTGTCGGGATTAGTCACACTTTTTTTACATAAAAATATACCGGCATTTTTTTTTCTGTGTAGAGGTGGTAGCCATGACTCCAGGACTCCAGGTTATTGGAATTGAAATCTGTAAATGAGGTTATGATCAGAATTGATGTAATTCTGGCCCGTACCTCAATCATATTTTTCAATATTTTTTTAAAAAATTGGCGCGCATTAAACAAAAAAATTTAGATTTTTCAGATTTTTTTTTAGTTTAGTGTTAAAAGAAAATAGTAAAAATACGATTTTCCTCTTGATTGAAATACGAGCCAGAATTACATCAATTATGCGTCGATTGCAACATGGCTGATCCAAATCGGTTCAGTAAAACTGTCGCAATCATGGCTACCAGGTCAAAAAACGCGGTTTCGAGAAAAACGCGTTTAAAGTTTTGAGCAACGTAGAAAATACTCACTTTAGCAAGAACATTGCTCCACTAAAATGGCTATATCTTCTTAAGTATTTAGAATATTGGAAAATGGATTGAGGGGGATGAATGGGGAATGTCTAAAGCTGTCTTTACACGACCTGATTTCTCAGCTGAGTTTTCGTCTGAGTTGATGTCAGCCCGTGTAAAAAGGCGACTGAGTTGTCATCTGACTGCTCAGCTGAGAAATCAGGTGAAATCGATCCGGTTCGTATTGACCTGAGCGCTCAGATGAGCTGTCATCTGTCATTTCATAGTGTTGTATAATTCAAGTGAGCAAACGTTTCCACTTCCAGGATTTTTGTACAATCGATATACATTTATTATCGATTTTTATCTATCGGTTTGGTAATTTCTGAATGTCAAATAAATTCTTATTAAAATTTAACAAACAAACTGCAAGTTTTTCCATCAGAAAAGTTAGATCGCCATGACCCAACCAAATAAGAAGGTAAGTGTGTATGGCTTGTACAACTATTGCTTGTAATCCATCATTAAACTACATTTCTTTTGTACAATTTAACAAGAAGATTCCATGGTTATTTCGTCTTGTATTTCACTGGACAGGGCGGCAATTATAATTTTTAATGCTTCTCTGTTCATGTCGCTTTTATTGTTCTTCTTTTATATGTAAACAAATAAACGTCACAATTTTCAAATTAACTAGATGATTTCAATGAACCAATGGTTCTGTAACTGACTCAACTGAGCTCCTCAGGCATGTGTAAAAGCAAAACTGAGTTGCTCAGCTGAGTTTTTTGACACTCAGGTCTGACGAAAACTCAGCTGAGAAATCAGGTCGTGTAAAGACAGCTTAAGCAATAATAATAATGCAAAACAAAAAATGTTTCAAATTTAAAAGACCCCCCTTAAGCGCACAGTGAAACAAAAGATAAGATTTGTATATCTCTGATAAATATTCTCCGATCTTTCTGAAATGTTGCAGCCAACACTAACAAATATTTCTCAAACGAGCAATAATAAGCAAAATCGGTTGATTACTCCATATTATATACATTCAAATGAACATAATAGCACGAGCAGCTCACAATTTTTACTCCAAGAAACACGTGACATAATACATTACATAAAAAAAAAATAGAATGCTAACATCGGCTACGCCGATGTTTTAAGTACCCTTGCAGTTTTCGAAAGGCGCTACCATTGATAACAAAAAAGTTTTTCTCACTATAATTAGTTTTTAGAACGATCGTTCCTATGGCAGCTATATGCTATAGTCATCCGATTTTGATAAATTTTTCCAGAATTGTGTGGAATCATATAAAATTAATATATACCACGATTGGTGACGCTACAATGAAAAACAAAAACGTTTGGCAGCTATATGCTATAGTTATCCGATTTTTATAAATTTTTCCAAAGTTGTGTGGAAGCATATAAGACTTATATATATGCCACGATTGGTGACGCTACGGTTGAAAACAAAAAAGTTTTTCTCATTAGAACTAGTTTTTGGACCGATCGTTCCTATGGCAGCTATATGATATATTCATCCGATCCGGCCGATTCCGACAAATGTGCAGCGTATTTGTATTTAAAGACTTTTTGCAAAGTTTGGTCAAGATAGCTTTAAAACTGAGGGAGGAGATAGCATAGAAACAGACGGACAGACGGACGGACGGACAGACGGACATATGGAAATGAACTCAGCTCGTCATGCTGATCAAGAATATATATACTTTATGAGCTCAGAAATGCTTCCTTCACTGCGTTACAAACATCGTGACAATTTTAATATACCCTCTGCAAGGGTATAAAGACGCATCACATAAAAAGCATTAGCTTGATTGTTTCTTCTGAATTTGACATATCTTGCGCTTAATTTTTCATTTCAAGACAATAATTTACTCTTTATATTAATTACTGTTCAAATCAAGGCTGCAAATTTCCCTAATTTTAGATGAGGTTCGGTTCGGGGGTTTGAATTTGTGAGGAATCTATAGGTTCAGTTCGAGGACCTCAGGTTTTGGTTCACTTGAACAAAAAATAATAGTTTTGACTTCTTCAAAAGTTTCAAACGATTTCAAAAAACATAAGTTAGTAATAAGTGAAATTAGCTAAGTTTTTTATGTTGTGAGCAGGGAATATTACCGGAACCGTTAACCGAAATAAACCGTTACAAGCCACGTACCGGTATCAAAACCGGAACCGATATTAAACATTTTTTGAGAACCGAAAACCGTTAACCGTTATAATAGGAACCGAAAACACCGGAACCCTACCGAAACCCTTATACCAGTACTGTTTCGGTTTTTTATTATTGATTTATGATTATTTGAAATATACATTTCAACCGGTAAAATAGCAACGTATACTCTTAGAAAAAAAAAATCGGACTTTTCAGAAATTCAACCTTTAGAGAAAACCAGGATCAAATTATTTTTTTTAAGATATAAACTATACAGAAAAAAAATTTTAAAAAGGCGGAAAAACGTTTCTTTCGTAAAAATAATCCCTTTAATTAAATTTAAGGGATTTCTTAGTCTTAGTAAAATCCTCCCTTTAATATAAAAATGTTGGAAAAATGGTAATATAAATTTTGGAAATTAAATCAAATTTCGCTCGAAAGTTTAGAAATATTATTTCCTATTTGAAGAAAATTTCGTTTCAATATTTCGAAAAATGAAATGTAAATAAAAGCTCGGGCAAATTTTAGGTTTCCAAATGTTGTAGAGCGTTTTTAGAGCTGATATTACCAGCGATTTATAGGCTATATTGAAAACTAGTCTTATAGAATGGGTTTAAATCTATCCAAATAACAAAATATCTCTTTTTATGGCAGGAATACAGAATATTTAGAAAACGATTATTTCGAACCATAATTAAGAAATATTGTTCTGATTTTAGAAAGATTTTATATTAAATATACAGAAACGTTTAGCGAAATTGTTTGTCCAAAAATAAAAACGGATAGAAAACGGTATATTTTGAAAAACGATGTTTCATGTGGCATAGTCTTAAAATACATTTTTTTTTTTAAATTTTAATACATCCATTTTTGGATATCCTGAAACAGTTTTAATTTTTGAACATTACAAAAAATTATACGTGTACCGGTACGTACCGGTATACCGAAATAAAAATCTGGGTACCGTATCAGAACCGAAAACCGAAATTACTTGAAAACCGAAACCGAACCTTTAACCGATATTTTCATTTCGGTACGTACCGGAACCGATATTCATTTCGGGATTAATCCCTGATTTTTATAGTTATAACTTATAACCGTTACGGTCCCTGGTTATTTATATATTAAAATTAAAATTTTTTTAGGTTAAAAGATAAGAGTTAATTGCCAATTTGTTGAAAAAAACTCAATTTTGAAGATAGATAGTTCGAACATTCTAGACATATATCTTACTACTCATTATTAATCGACCCGCCATACATCGTTTTTCGATCAGATGAACGATATTAGAGCTATACGTAAAAGAAAATTCAAAGCAACGACAACAACAACACCGCAGCGATTGGTAGAACTTACGAGAAAGAGAGAGAGCGAGAGGGCAATAGCTAACAGGTAATTTCCCAAATGGACCTTGCTTGACGGCAGTATCTAAATGGAATGCGCCGCTCTCACTTTCCCCCCGCCTTCTTTCAAATATATATTTGTGACCAAGTATGAGAGGAGCGATGCAATTGAGATGGCCTGCGGTCAGAAATCACGCGTGATTCCCGCGTGACTAATATAGTTACGTTTATGTTAATAGGAAATAATATACAAATTTTATAATTTTACGAGTTATGTACTAGGGTAATTCTACTCATCATTACTTATCGAGCCCCCCATACATCGTTTTCCAACCAGATGAACGATTGTCGAAAGAGTTTCCACCTCCAGATTTTGAAAAAACCTCACACTTTAAAGTTATCAGTTGCATACAAACAGGTACAGAGTATATTACAGTCGGGCTTGACCGACTTTTTTACTTGTTATATGTGCAGCTTGGAATATGAGTTTGTAGCAAATCGGGGTAGTACGCGGGTGGGTGGATTTTACAATAAAATTTTTATGAAATTTCCATTTAGAGCTTTGTACAAAAAAATGTTGAGTCCGATAGAATGGAAAACAAAAATAATTTTTTTCCATGAATTTTTTGCACATTTTTCGGATTTTCCAAAAAAAAAATTTTGTTATGTAGTGTTTCGAAAATAAGTGTGGCGCTGATCGTATGACAAGAAAAGAGTTTCATACAACAGTTTTCCGACCATTTTAATTTTCCAACCATTTGAATATTTTGGAAAAAGAATAGAATAAGTCACTTACTCCACATTTGTGTATGTTTAGCTTTGAAAAAAAGTTTGAGACTAATTGCTAAACCCACCCAGGAGGTTTTTTGGCACCTTTTTTCGCCTACATGATTTTTTGTTGATAATATTTTGTTATGTAGAGTTATGCAAATAAGTTCAGAGCTTATCGGTTGAAAAAACATAAGAGTTTTATACAACACTTCTCCGACCATTTTCCTAAATATAAAAGTCCTACTTGTGTATGTGTAGCTTGTAAAATGAATTTTGAGTTAATCGTTCGATATAGTTTTCTGCCATTTTAACCCAGGAGGGTGTAGAGGGTTAATTCATCGGAGTTTGAACCTGATCGGTTGAAAAACAAAAAAGTTTCATACAACTGTTTTCTGTATATTTTCCGCATTTCCGAAATTTTTATTTCTGTCAGAATAAGATGAACTAACTGTAAAAAATTCAGTTTGGCCTGTGCGTCGGTCACCAATCAGTCAGTCAGGTTGAACTATATTTTATATATATAAAAGAAGACTTGTTCATTGCGTTTAATTGCTCTCATAAACTTATCTTTTTTGCAATCCGAAGTATTCACTCAAAGTCTAATATTGAATACTCTCATTAAGAATTTTTGTCGTTTGAAAAATTACTTAATACTGTGAACCGCAGTCAAAAATGTTAGAGGTCCGGTTTGCAGCGAAAAATTTCGTCTCCTCACAAAGGACAACCCTCCTATTTTTATCGTTCATTCAAAATCTAACACAAGGGCGCAGCAACTTATCCATTTATGTGCCACACAATTAAAACATTCATGTTTATAGTTCAATATATATTTGGTATATACGTATACACACACATATATATATATATATAGCTTGGTATATAAGTTGATTAAGCTGTAAATACAAATATAACTAAGCAATTTTCTTCATTTTCTTTTCATTCTTTTTTGTAACAAGACAAAGTATACTAATCTCATGCCACTTTTCCATTTCCTCTCGTTGCAGTAAAAGTGTGTGTTTTCCCATTTCTTTTTGGAAAGGGGGCAATAAGCCGGACATCGAAGATAATTATAATCATATATATATATATATATATATAAATAGTTAACTACATACATAACTACATCATTTTTGTTTGTAAGCTCAATTAAAATTTGATTTTTGTGCTACACAATTGTTTGTATTTTGTTTTTAAAGTTTCACATTTATTTATTGATCTTTTGTGATACTCATAAAATGCCATTATGCTTTTGTATTCTGCGCTAGAATATTATTACAATTAGACAACAATAACACGTTTTAGGCTTTAGGGTGAAGCTATGAGAGGGAGGGTAAGCCATATGTGGTAACCAACTGGGATCGTCTTTTCCTTTTCTTTTTTTGTTTGTTGTTTTAAAAATGCAATATTAAAAGCTTTTTGTTTTTAACATTTGGATTCAGAGGATCGGCTAACAAAATATTGATGCGTGATAACAACAATGTTGCATTGCTCTCTAAGTGGTAATGTTTAGATACATGTTGCTTGGCGTAGAATGTACAACAATAATTTCAAACAAAATCAAAATAATTGTCTTTAAAGGCTTATTTTTCTAAATAATAAGTGTGATTTTATGTCGAATAAAATTTTAAATCAAATAAACTTATTTTAATTCATTTTCATTTTGCTGTGTTGCTTTAACAATGCGCCTAAACTTTTCTTACACCAATTCCCAAATTAACATTCACTCGTAAACTATAAGTGGTTCAGTTTATTCATTAAAATGAACTAGATACTCCACCTCTATTGCTCAAAAGTGAAAAGTTCATCAACAAATGAACTAGTTCATTAAAATTAACTAGATTCCCCAACTCTACTGCTCTGAAATTATTGCTTTGAATATTAATGAACTATATGGTACAAAAGTGAATAGTTCATAAAAAAAATTAACTAATGAACTAGTTCATTAAAATTCATTCAAATGAACTACATTCTCCAACTTTATTGCTATGAATGTTAATAAACTATATGGTACAAAAGTGAATAGTTTATCAAAGATTAACTAATGAACTAGTTCATTAAAATTCATTAAAATGAACTAGAATTTCCAACTCTACTGTTCTGAATTTAAATGAACTATAGTTCAAAAGTAAATAGTTCATAAAAAATGCTTAACTAATGAACTAGTTCATTAAAATTAACTAGATTATCCAACTCTATTGTTCTGAATTTTAATAAACTGTTTAAAAGTGAATAATTTATCAAAAAAGTAACTAATGAACTATTTCTTTAAAATTCATTAAAATGAACTAGATTCTCCAACTTCACTGTTCTGAATTTTAATGTATATAGTTCATAATGAATAGTTTATCAAAAAATTAACTAATGAACTAGATTCTCCAACTCTATTGATCTGAATTTTAATGAACTATATAGTTCCAAAGTGAATATTTTATTAAAGAACTAACTAATGAACTAGTTCATTAAAATTCATTTAAATTAACTAGATTCTCCAACTCTATTTCTTTTAATGAAATATATAGTACAAAAGTGAATAGTTCATAATAGTTCAATAAAATGAACTGGATTCTCCAACTCTTTTGCTTTGAATTTTAATGAACTACTATAGTTCAAAAATGCGTAGTTCATCAAAATATTAACTAATGAACTACTTCAATAATATAAACTAAATTCTCCAACTCTTCTGCTCTGAATTTTAATGAACTGTAGTTTAAAAATGAATAGTTCATTCAAAAATTACCTTACGAACTATTTCTTTAAAATTCATTTAAATGAACTAGATTCTCCAACTCTACTGGTCTGAATTTTAATAAACTATATAGTTCAAAAGTAAGTAGTTTTTCAAAAATTAACTCATGAACTAGTTCGTCAAAATAAACTAGATTCTCCAACTCAACTGCTCTGAATTTTAATGAAATATAGTTCAAAATATAATGAGTAGTTCATAAAAAAATTAACAAATGAACTAGTTCATTGAAATTCATTAAAATTAACTAGATTCTCTAACTCTACTGATCTGAATTTTAATGAACAATATAGTTCATAAAAAATTAACTAATAAACTAGTTCATCACAATGAACTAGACTCTCCAACTCTATTGCTCTGAATTTTAATGAACTATATAGTTCAAAAGTGAATAGTTTATCAAAAAATTAACCAGTTCATTAAAATGAACTAGATTCTCCAACTCTACTTACTGCTCTGTGCAAGTACAAATGAACTACTACCAGGGACCGGATATAAGAGTTACTGGTAACAGTAAAAATTATAATTTTTATTTTAAAGAATTGAATTAAGAATTTCTCTTTTTGAAACTACGAACATACAAAATTATTTTATGATTTTCATTTTATTACTCTGCTCATAACCGTTATTTTTGATTTTATTAAAACATTGTTATGGATGACATTAATTTATAAAAGTCATAAATAAAAATTATTCAGAGACTTTTATTTTTTACGTCTTAGCATAAAAGTCATTTGCATATAATGCATTGATAAACCCAATGAGTACCAGAACGTAAACATAATAATTTAATTTATAAAAGTCATCAATAACCGTTATCATGTGAACAAAAATTTATAAAAATCAAAAATAACTGTTGTGAGCAAAGTAATAAAATAAAAATCATAAAGTAATTGTGATTTTCGGAATTTTAATATAAAAATCATAAAATAATTGTTATTTCCAGAGTTTTATTATAATTTTCACTTTCGCAAAAATTTTGCGATTTCAAACCGGTTTTAGGAGTAAATTTGGTCTCTAAATCGCAAAATGTCAGCGAAAGTGAAAATGGGAGGAGTTCAAACACTGAGATCTAGTTCACGAGTTCATTTTAATGACTTGTTCATTTGAACTAGTTCACGAAATTCAGTCAAAACTGTACTGTCCTTGTCCGATTGCCATGATTCAAACTCGAATAATGTTAAAAAAGTGTTCAAAATCAAAGCCGATCCATTACATTAAAAAAAAATTGTTTTCTTTTCGAGATTTGCCACAATTGTCTTTTCTTTTCGATCCCAGTTTCGGTGCTTATATATGGCTTATAGAAACTTATGTATATACACATACATATATGGTAATGCCTATTGGGCCAAGTTGTGGGCCATTTATCTAACAATAATTATATGTTTTGCATGATTACATATATATCAAGTTATTGAAACACGCAAATAGAATGCAGCATATAAATGTTTCATGTTTTTAGAGGGAGATTTGGTTTCAACAAGTAAGCCAAAAAATGGATTTATTTTTTCATTTTTTTTTTCATCTGTGTTTTGGTTTGTAATGTCTTTAAACTATAAACTAAATGTTAAAATTTGTATGCACTCGCATGTACAATAAACAGTTGTACATACATAAAAAATATAAACAATAAGCAAGAGCTGCTCCGCAAAATGGAAGCGGTTTGGAACTGTGCCTCATACATATATATCTATGTTTACTAGGATAGTTACTACTGCCGAAAGGGATTTGTGGGGGGGGGTTGGGTGTAAACCCCTTCCTGCTGCTGCTTAACAAAAAAAAAAAATAATAAAATATATATCAAATAAAAATTAAACAATTCAAAATTTTGCACTAGTTTTTGCCATTCACATTATTTATGGCATTGTTCGTGGTAATATTGGTGGGTTCCAGTAGTACAGCAGCAGCATTTGGCGGCCTTCGTTTGGGCAGAAATACCTGCAATATGAAAAAGAGAGAGAAAAACATGAATACGACAGAGAAAGCGATAGAAACCAAACCGAGGTTTCTTTTGCTGGGATACAAAAATTTTAACTAGCGAATTTCCTAACGATTAGTAGACAGTAATATCGCCAGTCTATTATTTCTGTCTTAAAACTCACCTTTAGTGCTCCCAAAACCATTAAATAGAACCAATAAAGTTGCGGCAAGAATAAAATGGCAATGCTGACCAAACAACCACGCGGCAAACCCGACATTGCCGACCACAAGGAGGTCGCCTCAATGGCCAAACTATAGCGCCACATCACATAGGGCCACATGCACACACGGCACACAAAGAAAGTGGCCAACATTAGCAATCCATTGACTATATAGACTCGCGAATCCTTCAATCGCATGGTGCTCAATATGCTGCGCAATGAGACAAATGGCGTGGAGAATTCCATCATGAACATGTAGCTATAGATGCAATGACCGCCACCACGTATATACTAAAAAAAAAATCAAAGCAAAATATTAATTCACGTAGGCAAAAAGTTCACCCTCGCGTACCGTCACCACCAGCAGACCGAAGGTGCCTATAAATACATGATGTATCATCATCACCGGATGTGTTAGTACATATTTCAAAAAATCCCATCGTCCATCTTTCGGTATCTGTACACAAGCACCATCATAGTCACAGATCTCATGCGGTGTACCTGGAGTACTGCCATTATTGTTGCCACCACCACCATCGCCATAGTTGCCGCTCGCCTTGTCATAGTAGCTGCCGCTGCGAGCATGTCCATTGCTCAATAGTTTCGTTTTGGTTACACGCAATAAATGCAATTTATCGGCAATTTTTTGGGTATGCACCTTGTACATGGACCAAATGTCATACATAAAATAGGCAGTGCCAAACCAACCGTAGGCCTCCATTAGAAAGTGTGAAGCATAAACAAACGATTTGGTGCAAGTGGATTTGCAAACAATGAGGCCAACCAGAAACGAGAACGAAGCCTGGATGGCCGAAACGACTCTGAAAAGAGAGAGAGAGAGAGAGAGGAAAAAGTTTTAGAAGAGTTAAGTCATAGCTTCAAAAAAAATTAAAAAAAGGCAGCAGCAGTTCAGCAGCATGTGATTGGGACCATTTTAAATAAAATTTACTACTATAGCAAGCGCTATCTTTTCTACAACGCTTTCATACCAGGCGTCTAATCATTTGGCAAAGGAACGGATCAATGTAATGTACTGACACCATGTTTGTGGAGCCATTAAAGGTCCATCTAGTACTCGAACGTTATATTTTCTGTACCATTTTATGAATTAACACTTCCTTGTTATTTGCCGACATAAAATTCTAAGTCTTACCGTACAAACCCAAGAATTCCGTACTTAATCTCAAAAGATCTCAAAAGCTGTCTCAGTTCAGAATTTCCAAATCTGAGAACAAAATTCTCATTTCAAGTTCGTTTCGGGATTACAAATTCACTTAAACATAAAAATAAGATCTTTCCGGATACTTCCTCTTACTTCTACTACTTATTTACTCTTACTCTTTTGTTATGTAATTATACACTTGAAAAGTGTATATTAATTTTGCCCAGAAGTTTGTAACGCATAGAAATATTCATTTCCGACCCCATAAACTATATATATTCTTGATCAGGACGACGAGCTGAGTTCATTTCCGTCTGTCCGTCCGTCCGTCTGTCTGTCTGTCCGTCTGTCTGTTTCTACGCGAACTAGTCTCTCAGTTTTAAAGCTATCGAGCTGAAATTTTGCACAGAGTCTTCTTTTTACTGCACGCAACTAATATGTCGGAACCGGCCGGATCGGATGACTATATCATATAGCTGCCATAGGAACGATCGGTCTAAAAACTAGTTCTAGTTTTCTTTGTGAGAAAAAATTTTTTGATTTCCATCGTAGCGTCTCCAATCGTAGTATATATTTGTTTTATATGTTTCCGCACAATTCTGAAAAAATTTATTAAAATCGGATGACTATAGCATATAGCTGTCATATAAATGGTCGGTCAAAAAAATACTTCTAGTGAGAAAAACTTTTTTGTTTTTTATCGTAGCGTCCCCAATCTTGGTATATATTAGTTTTATATGCTTCCACATAATTTTGAAAAAATTGATCAAAATCGGATTACTATAGCGTATAGCTGCCATAGGGCCGATCGGTCGGAAAATGTGTTTTTCTAAGAAAAGTTTTTTTTATGGTATCAAATTTTTATTATCAATGATTTAAAAATTTTAAATATTTGATATCTATATCCTATATATATTTTTCCAGTTAAATCAGTTGGAGTAAAGTTTTTCAAGTGTATTAAAACTTCGGCACAGTCGAAGTTAGCTTTGCCTTCTCGTTTATAATTTATTTATACATGATGCAATCAAAAAAGACCAAAATAATATTAAAATTTTAAGAAAAAAGCAATATTAATTTAATTACGGTCATACCTAAATATAGGATGACATTTTTTTCTAAGTGTATGCGCATATTCTAATCTGGTTCTTAAGCATCTGACCTTTGAAACGTTCACCATGAACTTAAGCCTTTACTTCGTGCTTAATTTTCGACTTTTTCCCTTATCCTGGGCATTGCCGTTCAACTTGACGTATCTTACGTTGATATTCACCAATTTTGGTCATATCTTGAATTGCTTTACCTCATGCTCGATATCGGTTGTGTTTAGATGACGCAATGCCGGTGACTCTTGAGTCAATTGATTGAGCACTTCATGGGCCATGGTCTCCTCAAATTTGAAGCGTATTTGTTTAATTGATATTATTGCACGAGTTGGCCCTTTGGGGCTGTAAAGCCATATATATATATATATATATATATATATATATTATATTGTTTGAAAGGTAAACCGAGCGGTTGAAATTATAGGTCTCTACTCAGCTGAGATAAAAATTTAGTTAGACACAATACTTAACGAAATTGTTCTATGAATATTACGTTTTAGGGGTACAATAGAACCCCGGTACAAGCAGTTAGTACAGCCAGCAGCAATTGGAGAATTGTTTACTTCACGCATATTTATAATTTGGTCTCCAAATCACAAAGCTTTTGTGGAAGTGAAATTCAGAACCAGGGCTGCAAACCCAAATCATTTTTCGGAGGTCCGGTTCGCTGCTTCCAACCAAAATTTAACAATGTTTAAGGTTCAGAAATTAAAGGTTCAAAGTTTTTGTGATAAGGTTTTGGTTCGAACCTTGGTTCGTCCGAAGTTTTTCCAAATTTGTAAAGAAGAGTAATTAAATTGTTAAAAACATAAGTAAAATTACAGATTTTCTAATTTTTTGTTTACTCGAACATACAAGTTCAGTTAATTTGAATTATATTTTATAAGAATTATTACTTCGAGCAATTTTTGGTCTTTACTCCTTCTTTTATCAATAAAATGTCCGCTTAACTAAGACTTGAAAAGTTTTTTGAACCGAACCGTAAGTTTTGGTTCGGAACAGGTTTAGGTTCGGCTATTTTTTTCAATAGAGGTTCGGTTCACAGTAAAAGAAAAATCGGAATTCCGGGTTCAAACCGGTTCGGTTTAAAACCGGTTTGCAGCCCTGTTCAAAACATGACTGACTGTGTTGATATTTGTCTTTCACAAAATAATTCAAATTATTGATTCCATTTTGAAAGAGTTTATAATTTAATTTAAGCCGGTTGGAAATCGCTTTCCACAAACTGGCACGGAACTCGTTTTACACCCTGGAAAACATGTAATTCCGTATAACTGTAGGATTCAAGTTCATAGCTTACGATTTCAAGTCATAGAAACGGTTTCAAATCTACCTAGCAAACTTTAAATAAGCAGCACAAATTTCTTATTTTTATACCCGATCCGTTCTTGAAATAAGCCCACGTTCTTAAATAAATACCATCCGTTCTTAAAAGACGAACAAATTGAGAACATTTTTTTCATAAAATGGTTTTTAAACGAGAAGGCAAAGCTAACCAGTCAGACTCCATAGGTTTCTTACTGGTTTCCTTTGAGCTCGAAGATGTTTCGTAGAACGAGACTACACGTTGCCATAGGCATACCTGCGTTCTGCTGATCGCAATTTTGCTTGCTTTGCAGTTGTCTCGATGTCTACTCTGACATCTCTTTTTTTTTCAAGTAAACCAAGGTTCGAACCAAAACCTGGGGTTCAGGGGTTGCAGGAACTGGTTCGCGGGAACCGAACCTATAGATTGCAGAAAACCCAATAATGCCACTTGGAAAAAGTGTTCTTTTTGAATTGTTGGACAATATTCATAAGCCGTCAGACCACGTTACATTCTTTGATAACTTTTTCATGTCATACGATTATTTAGTTATTCTAAAACAAACTGGATTGCGGGCTATGGGGACTCAAGAACTTAAAAATTGTCCTGCAGAATTCAAAAAGGAAAAAAGAGAAAGCAACTAACATAAGTTTTGTGAAGTGGGTATAGAAAAATGATTTCAATCAGCTGAAATTGAAAGCAGAATATAAGTTGGTAAACAATGATCCCGGAAAAGCATTTCAGTTTGCGGTACCTTAAAATTTTTGTATCATAAACTAAAGGCTTATTTTGTGTGTGTTTTGTCTCTTTCATCTTAAGGGGGTGCCCAAAACAAAGTGTATTGAAGAGCATATAAAGAATAAAATTTTTGTTTAGTCAGTCGGAAACCAGAACAAAGTCTAAGGGCCATTTTATAATGTTCCCCTTATTGTAAATCCAGGTGCTTATTGAGAAAATATAGGTTGCCTACTTTAAGGACGCTTTTGAAAGCAAAGAGCTGGTGTTTACGACGGCCCACGTATGATTTAACCGTGGCCTACAAATAGGCCACATATATTTTACTCAATAAGCACCTGGATTCACAAAAAGAGAACATTAGAAAATGACGCAGTCAAAGGAATGAGGAAGAAGTTGGTCTTTGAATTCGTATGCAAGAGTGCGGAGAGTATAGGTCTTACTGTCACCCCATTCCCCATTTGCTCGCTTACTTTGTTTTGCGTCAACAATTTTCGATGTTTAATAAATTTTTTTTTTTTTAAATCGCCTTTCATTAGAAATAATTTTCCAAATTTTTTGTGTATTTGGTCTTTCGGGTAAAACGAGGCTTAATAGATGACGACTGTTAACAATGGTGAAGCCAGACCCGAGTCCATGTTACATCAGGCATTGGCCCGTCACAATGAGTTGAAAATCAACTCGCTTCAGTGTTGCGATCGTTTTATAGCCAAGAGCATGCTAAATTTTCCACCGCCGCCTGCCTGTGCCATGCGTCGTCTGGCCGACAGCAATAATCCCTTGCTCACCGTCGACTCAACAACAGCAGCTGATCCCGGTTTGCAGCTATTCGAGCAGCTTATACAGAATGGACGCAAGCGTGAACGTTTGCTGGTGCCGGATTTGGCTACGGATTGGTTTCGCAAGCAGAAAGTCTTTTTGGATAAGGTCACAGCTTCGGAACTATTAATGGCGGGTCTAGAGGACAGTGAGCTGGCCACATTTAAGGAAAAGGAAACGCTCTGCGATTGTAAGAAGTGCAACTGTTTGGAGGCGAGCAAACAAAAAAGACCGAAGACAATGTTAGCCCAACGTAAGCGTCAACCCGCATGTAAGTGTACTGTGGAGCAGCAGAAGGATGAAAAGCCAGAGTTGGTACAGCCAGTGGAGGAAAAGGAACGCATAGCAGGCGGTTCAACTGTACGACCCTGCTTATGTCTGCAGCGTACCAGAAAACGGAATAGCTGTTCCTGCCTTTTCCAGGCAGATGGTCAACCCAGATCCGGTGATTGTTTGGCAGCGCGCCGCACGGAGCCACTGCTGCCGCGTCTACGTAGGAAATATGATCTGCGTCAGGCACGACAGCGGCGACTCGATCCGGCTCACTATCGTCGCATATCACCCGAATTCTATGGTTTGCTCAAAAGCTATGAGGAGGGTATGAAACAACGTTATCCTCTATATGGTATATCAATGCGTCATGGGAATGAGACAACAACTTGTTGTCCCTGCGACAAACGGGACAAAAAAATTACTCAAATGGAGACAACTAAGGTAACTAAGGAAGAAGAAGAAGAGGCAACGCCAGCGGTGGTGGTGGTGGAGCAGCCCGAATCTAGCCAGAGTGAAGTTAAGGAAATAATCCCTGCTATTAGAACCTGTAACCACAGTAACTGCCCAGCGTTAAACCAACAGCCAGCCTTAACATCCAACCCTACCCGTTGCTATAACTACAACACTTTCCATCTACAACCAGTACAAACCAAGGAAAGCAATAGTAAGGTAGCCTGTTGTTTTCAGCCACGTTCTCTATCGGGTGAACATAAAATTATAGCTCTACCCCCTAAGATACATAAAGGTATACTGGGTGGCTTTACGGGTCTATGTAAGCGTTGCTTACAACCCGGACGTCATTTGTTGTACAATTTCCATAACAATTATCGTCAATATCGTCAAGAGAAGGCACATAAGAAGGCGAAACGTGATCAACAATGTGTACAGCGTGTACATTATGAACCTTTACAACTATTTCATACACAACCAGCACGTTATAACTTTACCAAGGGAGAGTTCGCCTAGTACTAGCACATTGAAAGCTGAAACTAGTTATGTGAATATGCAGCCATGTTGCTGTTGTCGTCAGCATACAGAAACAGTATTGAGTTCTACAGATTCAAAAGGGTCAGAAAATACAAATACGGCACAGGAATTCTCAAGCAATGAGGTACAAGGGTGTAACTGCCAGCAGTATGCTTTACAGGAAAACTATCGGCAGATTACTAAAGAGTTAAATTTCCAAGAAAACTATCGTCAAAATACTTCACCGTTAATCAACAAAGAAAACTATCGTCAAAATACCGCAGAGTTAAATTCAGAAGAAAACTATCGTCAAAATACTGTACCGTTAATCAACAAAGAAAACTATCGTCAAAATACTGCAGAGTTAAACCCTCAAGAAAACTATTGTCAAAAAACTTTACAGTTAAATTTCAAAGATAACTATCGTCAAAATACTCTACCGTTAATCACCAAAGAAAACTATGGTCAATATACTGCAGAGTTGAAATCAGAAGAAAACTATCGTCAGAATACTGCACAGTTAAACCCCCAAGAAAACTATTGTCAAAATACTTTACAGTTAAATTTCAAAGAAAACTATCGTCAAAATACTTCACCGTTAATTAACAAAGAAAACTATCGTCAATATACTGCAGAGTTGAACTCAGAAGAAAACTATCGTCAAAATACTTCAGAGTTAATCACCAAAGAAAACTATCGTCAAAATACTGCAGAGTTAAACTCTCAAAAAAACTATCGTCAAAATACTTCACCGGTAATCACCAAAGAAAACTATCTTAAAAAAACTGCCGAGTTTAACCCTCTAGAAAACTATCGTCAAAATACTTCAGAGTTAATCACCAAAGAAAACTTTCGTCAAAATACTGCAGAGTTAAAGTCTAAGCAAAAATACTGTCAAAATATTTTACAGTTTAATATAAAAGAAAACTATCGTCAGAATACTTCACCGTTAATCACCAATGAAAACTATCGTCAAAATACTGCAGAGTTAAACTCTCAAGAAAACTATCGTCAATATGCTGCAAAGTTGAACAACCAAGAAAACAATGGTCAAAATACTTCACCGTTAATCATCAATGAAAACTTTCGTCAAAATACTGCAGGGTTAAACTCTCAAAAAAACTATCGTCAAAATACTGCAGAGTTGAACAACCAAGAAAACTATCGTCAAAATACTTCACCGTTAATCAACAGAGAAAACTATCGTCAAAATACTGCAGAGTTTAACAATCAAGAACACTATCGTCAAAATACTTCACCGTTAATCAACAAAGAAAACTATCGTCAAAATACTGGAGAGTTAAACTCTCAAGAACACGATCGTCAAAATACTGCAGAGTTAAACTATCAAGAAAACTATCTTCAAAATACTGCAGAGTTGAACAACCAAGAAAACTATCGTCAAAATACTTCACCGTTAATCACTAAAGAAAACTATCGTCAAAATACTTCACCGTTAATCACTAAAGAAAACTATCGTCAAAATACTTCAGAATTAAAATCTAGTCAAAAATACTGTCAAAATATTTTACAGTTTAATTTAAAGGAAAACTATCATCAGAATACTTCACCGTTAATCAACAATGAAAACTATCGTCAAAATACAGCAGAATTAAACCCCCAAGAAAACTATCGTCAAAATACTTTACAAAAAGATGCTAATAACTCTACATCAGCTTCATCAACGGAAGATACGCAGGAAACTAAACAAAACTGTGTTAAAACATCAGATTTAGATAACAAATCCAACTGCCCTACCTATGAGAAATGTACACAAAGTCCCGAGGAGCCTGATCTTAAACCAACTGCACATATATGTGAATGTCAGAACGAGTTGAAGACGATCAATTCATTCGATGAAGGTTACTGCAACGCCAGTAAATTTCCCTGTACACGTGCCTGTTTTCTAGCCTCGGATTATTTACAATTAATGCGTCGTGTGGCCAGAAAACGTACAAATACCAAACGATCTATACCAAAATCCAACAGTCCGGCTAAAGAAGAAGAAAGAAAACCCAGCAAAGAGATAAAGAAAAAACCGGTCATCAAGCTGAAAAAGACGAATCTGAAACGTTTAGTTATATGCCGAAATCAAGCGACTGAAACAAGTTTAACTAATTCTTCACAATCTTGTACTTGTACCTCTTATACACCTAATTCTTCACAACGTTGTACTTGTACAACGAATTCTTCACAATGTTGTACTTGTACAACTAATTCTTCACAATCTAGTACCTGTACAACTAATTCTTCACAATGTTGTACCTGTACAACTAATTCTTCACAATGTTGCACCTGTACAACTAATTCTTCACAATCTTGTAATTGTACCACTTGTACAACTAATTCTTCGCAATGTTGTACTTGTACAAGTACTTCGACGAGTGATTTAACTGAATATAGCTGCAGATGTGCCAAATGGGAGACTAGTGAAACTGAAACTGAAACGGAGAAATCAAGTTCGCTAAGTCAGCAAAGGGAACAAAGTTCAAATACGGAAACCATAAGTTCATGTAACTGTTCATCCACTTACTCCTCGTCGACACCGAGTGAATATACCACCAACACTACTTCAACAAGTTCGGGGAATAATCAAACCGAAAATAGCAATTGTTCCTGTTCACTTTGCTCTGAAAACATTTCGCAGAATTTTCAATGCTTGAAAAAATCTACATTACGCTGGCAGAGACCTAAATTTAAGTCACACAAATCTTATTCCAAATCTAAAGCCTATCAATTGTGCTCCTTGCGTTTTCGTATACCCCACAATGTGTGTAGTTTAATAAGAAAGTCCAGCAACTCAAATATTTCGAGAAAGGAACAAATACATTCCTCTAGCTCCTTACACTCTACTTTCAGTTTAAATACCAGCAGTGATATTTTACCCTGTGTGCCAGCTCCTTCAGAGACAAGTACACCACGAAAAGCACCTGAATTGGGTTATGGTTTAAGTGCAGTGCCAAAAAAACATGAAACATCCGAAGATACAGTACAAGATCCGAATGAATGGTGTCATTGTGTCACTTATATAAGAAAACCTCAAAAACCAAGCAACAACAACTCTGCCTGGAATGAAAAATATCAAGAGCTGGAGGAGGAGGAAGAGGAGCTGGAGCTGGAGAAGAATTTAAGTTATCGTAAAAGTTCGGGCAGTGATAGAATAAGGCGACCCAGCTTGCGTCTCTCGGAACCCAGTGCCCAAAGATTGCTTAAACAGCAAAGAAAAGAGCTTAGCTGGCAGGATGTAGAAGAGGAAAGAGTAAAACAACGCTCAGTATCGCAAGTCACACGCTTTTATGATCTAGAAGAGCTGGACGAGGATGAGGAGGAGCAGCAAAATTACAAATCTTTTCATACTGACGAAGAAAGACTTAATTTTACAGTCGAGCCCAGTCCATATTCAGACCGACTACAACGAAGCCACAGTTCTTTGTCTCAGTTTGCCTTACCCACCAGCACAAACTATCAACGACCTAACCCCAGAAATCCCAGTAGAGTACAAAATAATTATCGAAAACGTTTTCCAGCTCGACATCTACCCCAGCCTGTATCTGTTATTTCTGATCTGGAATTTCAAACACATTCATCTGCTTCGGAGGCAACATCAAGAGAAGAGGGTGGCAGTTCCAAACCAAACACTCCTTTAGCCATATTTCTACAAAATTTGCGTGCCAAACATATTTCACCCGAAGGATCAAGAGCTCCACGTAAAGCCACAACTTTGGCCAACTTTTTAAAGCCTAGACATCGACCCACTTATAATGATTTGCTAGAGCAACAGATAATGGATAAGTATCTGCCCAGATCAATGTACAAAACAAGATACTAAAAAAAAAGAAATTGAATAATAAATAAAATGTGCAAAAAGAAGGAGTTTCTAGCTATATACTTGATAATCTTTTCTAGATATGTACAGGAAAAGCACGACACGGCACGAATCAAACACGAAAATAAAAAAAAAACTTGCTTATACAGGCTACACAGGGAATCATACTGAAACCAAAACCCGATACGTACAGCCAGATAAAAATGCCATTCTATATTTAGGTATCACCGTAAATAAATTAAGATCGTTTGGTTTTTAAAATTTTAACGGAATTTTGTATAATTAAACTATAATTTAAAAAATATCCGAAAAGATCTTTTTTAAGTTTAAGTGAATTTATAATCCCAAAACGAACTTGAAATGAAAATTTTGTTCTCAGATTTGGAAATTTCAAACTTAGTCAGCTTTAGAGATCGTTTGTACTTGAATTTCCCCTGTTTAAGTACGGAATTCTTTATCTTTTTTCTGAGTGTAACAGAAACCAATATTTTGCATTTTTTGAAAACCTGTATACAAGAACCAGTATTCAAAAACTGATAGTGAAGAGCCTGTATTTGAGAACCAGTATTCGAGAACCAATATTTTTGGAACCGAAAAGAATCAAAACATCTTACCGGTATAGTTTCGCTTCCAAGGGGCGATTTCTCATTTCTCTCAAAATACATTTTACTCTGTTATTTGTTAGGGGTATGTGACTGATAGTGCTATAGGCCTCTTTCCAAATGACATAAAAACTTATTTCGGCACAATTCTTCATATGAATAGAAACACTTTTTAAAGTTGTGAACTCTGAAAGCAGTCTTATTTATAAGAAGCATAGTGCCGAAATAAATGTTTATGCCATCTGAAATAAAGCCTTATGTAAGAGTTGGGAAATCGGCCTTAAATTTTTTTATCTTTCTAAAGTTCGAATACATATGTGTAGGTTGCCCACCTACCCTTCTACTTTAAAATTTAACAGTATTCCGAAATTAAAGCGGTACAAAAAAAAAAGAAATATTAGAACCCCAACAGAACCTTCTACCGAAACATAAGTTTCTAAGCCTACAAAATTTAAACGAGAGCGTAAGTTGAAGTCGGCCCTGCTCGACTTTGATATACCCGTGACTCAGGGTAAGGTTGCCCAAATTGTGGGAGATATGGCGAATTTTTCAAATTGCGGGGGCGGGAACTTTTCTATCGTTCATCTGATCAAAAAATGATGTATGGCAGATCGTTAGGTAATGATGATTCAAATATATGTCTAGAAGGTTCGAACAATCTATTTTCAAAATTGTGGGAGATATGAGGTTTTCTCATATTGCAGGGGCCGTGGCAAAAATTTGATACAAACTTGATCTGCGTGCAGAAGATACAAGTCTACACTAAAAAATGCTAGCTCTAGCTCTTATAGTTCCTGAGATCTAGGTGTTCATACAGACGGACAGACAGACGGACAGACAGACAGACGGACAGATTGGCATGTCTATATCGACTCGGCTATTGATGCTGATCAAGAATATATATACTTTATGGGGTCGGAGATGCTTCCTTCTGCCTGTTACATACATTTGCACGAACTTAGTATACCCTTTTTACTCTACGAGTAACGGGTATAAAAATGTTCGTTGCAATGTATTCTAAGTAAAACCAGCTTTCTTGTTGTACCTAAGCGTTTATTTTTAAAAATAAATATAATAAATTCAATTTCAAAGTAACGCGTAACTCATAACGGTCACACGGACACAGCATACACTCGAAGCCATCGCCTGACCAGTCGTGGGATTTTAATTAAACTCAGTAATGGTAGTATGTTCTAAGCCACTTGATCTTTGATTTTTGGGGTGGTTTCCAACACGTTTTTCCCATTACTATTAACTGTTACTGTTTTCTAACACTATTTTCCATTACTATTTACCAACACTGCTTTTCAACATTGTTTCAACATTGTTTTCCAACACTATTTTCCAACACTGCCTTTCAACATTTTAACACTGTTTACCAATAGTGCTTTCCAAAACTGTTTTCAAAATTGTTTTTTAACACTATTTCCCAAAATTGTTTTCAACATCGTTATTCAACACTGTTTTCCAACACTTGTTTCAACACTTTTTTCTAACACTGATTTTTAACATTATTTTCTAACACTGTTTCCCAAAAGTGCTTTCCAACACTGTTTTCCAACACTGTTTTCCAACACTATTTTCCAAAACTGTTTCGTCATCGTTTTCCAACACTTTTTTCTAACACTGACTTTCAAGATTGTTTTCCAACACTATTTTCCAAAACTGTTTTCGTCATCGTTTTCCAACACTTTTTTCTAACACTGACTTTCAACATTGTTTTCCAACACTCCATTTTAACCATGTCTTCTATAAATTGCTTTCGACCCAAAAACTATAAGATTTGTGTCGATTTTGGGGCGGAATCGATTTATAGAACAAATAGAAATGGAAATAACGATATGGAAATCCGGGTACACTTTCGGAACCGAAGACCGCCATAGAATCTTTAACCTAAACACGATATTTCGGAACGTTTAAATAATTTTCTTTAAAAACTTCAATATAACGCGTAATAATTTCACCGTCAAAATAAACGTAAAGTTTTGGATCGACGCATCAAAAATACTTTATTAAACGACTTCGAAAAGGCTACAACCAAAGAACATGCAATTACCTAGAATCGACATCTCATAGAAATTTTCTTTGGGTTTTTCTTGATGCTGAAAAATCGACATAAAAGTGTAAGTCCGCATTTACACGATGAAGTTTCCTTCATGAAGTTCTTCATGAAGTTTTTGTTTGTGGGAAAGAGGTGAAGAGGGGCAGCCATAACTGGCAAAGCTTCATGACCTACCGTGGCGTGAAGCTTTTCGATAATTCTCCTTTGCTTTGTTCCGATTGAACCGATGCAGGGTTGATTTGTGGGTTATTTGCTTATCGATAACTCGTGTTCTCAGGCGAATGGAAATCGAGCTTCATGAAGCAAACTTCTTCATGTAAATGCACATGAAGTTTTGAAGATGCTTCAAAACGAAATCGAAGAGAGCTTCATGAAGCAAACTTCATCGGGTAAACACGGACTAACAGTTATGCGTCTTCGGTTACTTATGCCAAATTCACCAAATTTAACCTTGGATTTGATGCTTTAGCTTTAAGACGTTCAGAAGCTTCTTCAAAACTTTGGGGATTTGCAGCCTGGATAAGTAGGCTACGTCCTGTCCTTTTTTTTTTTTTTGGATAAATAATATAAAAATTCAAAATTTCTCCATACAAAAACAACAACAAAATTATCGATTATGTATGCCTGCTGCCAAGGCTGCTGCAATCCGTGCTGTTATCCGGCATGCCAGCCGCCTCAGCGGCAAGCAACAAAATCATGTTCAACCGATGACTATACTTGGTCTCAGCGCTGCACTGCACCCAAGGGCAAACGTTGCCCCCCCAAGCTGGCTGAAGTGAAAGCCGTGCGCAATAGCACCTGTCGCCGTAATCACAATATTTTAGAGGCCCTTTGCTATCTATTCAAATGTCCCACCTATTATATGCTCTCCACCCTCTTCAAGCTGGCCCATCAACAGAGCCAACCGCTCAAGATGTATCCGCGCGATCGTGTCTGGGATGTAATGATGAACGTTAAAGCACCATATACCGAACTCAATGATCTGGAGATCTATGACAGCATGTACGATCGTTGTGGTGATCCTATCGATCCCATGGACTGTAATAATATATTGAAAATAGTTCGCATGATGTTTCTCACGGCCATTTTGTCGCTGGATCAGCGTAAATATCTGCTAAATCTGTTGGGGCGTCTCAATGAGCATGCCACATATCGTGTGAATTTGGAGCGTCTACTTGATACTTTGCAGAGTGTAACACTTAAGGAGCTGGTGTGCAGTATTCTTAATCAGGATCGGCAGTCGGTCACATTTTACAATGCACGATTGTGCAAAGAACTGTGTGATCTCTACCAGCTGGTGACCACCACCAACAAGAACTCGATTATACGACGACGCAAACAAATTAAAAGTAAAAAATATGAAAAAGATAGACAGGCCTACAAGAAGCCAGATCAGAAGCGTAAAGTTCTAGGTACACAGCAGCTATATTGTGTACGTAGGCCAATGGATGCAGTTTCAGATTCACCGCGTGCCATTGAGACACCCAAGGCGGCTAGACAGAAGGAAGGGGGCAACAGTTTGGTGGCAAGCGCAAGCGCGAGTGGTGGAGCGAGAAAAGGTGGTACTAAAAAATTACGCAATCGAGCTGCAGAACCACCTCCATCGTTGAATGCAGCACCACGTTCTTCCGACAAATCCGAAAATCGTCGTTTATCGCAAACATCACGCAGCTCTGGAACATCTGGCAAAAAGCTGAGATCAATATATCTCTCTGGTAAAGGTGTACGAATGCAGGGTGGGGGTCAATAATTTTGTTGTTGTAAACAAAACAAAAAAATTAAATATATATAAATTTCAAGTGGATAAGGAAAATGTTTTTGTTTTTGATTATTCTGTGCTAGAATGGCGGCATGGGTTTTAGAGCAGTGGTCGGCAATGGGAGCAGAGAAGTTGCCATGGGCAACTGAGAAAATAATTTGCATACATATACAGAAAACGGGTTGAGAGCTTTTAAAAGCTCATCCATTTATACTCTGTGCCAAGGTAGAAGTCCAAGAAGTCGATAAATTATTACGGTTGTTTGTGAAAAAGAAATTTTTTCTCCCAAAAAACACGCCAACATAAGCAATACATTTAGAGACACAAGCTTGCCAGCGCACAATTACATCAACAAAATCAAGACATTGTCAGCTGACAGATAACCAAAAATGTTAGCATCGGTACTAGGTATCATTGTCATCGCAGTGCTTCCAAAAATGGACAGAACTGGCCAAGGAACTAGGGATGTCCGATATTTCAAAAATATCTATATCGATATTTTTTCGATATTAAAAAAGTATAATTTCGATATAAATATTTTGCAGACAAAATTATCGATATTTTCGATATTTTTAACAAATAAAGTTGTTTCTTAAGAATAAACAGGACGGACTTTTAGGATAATTAAGGTGTCATTTGAAGCGGATTGAAAACTAAAATCTGTCTGTAATCAAAATTTACAGAACAGAGCTCCGAAACCCTTAAAAAAAGAACAGATAAAATGTATTTTTATAGGTTTGACAGAGATATGTTTTTTATTTATTATATAAGATGTTGTGGAAACTTATTCAAGAATTTATAGTAAAAGAAGAAGCTGAAGTTAAAAACAAAACATATCAACGACAAAGAAAACATAGAAAGAAACAAGCAGAATTTTTTTTTTTTACCAATAATAGTAAGACAGAGATTTTTGGAGACGCGTTGAGTTATGTGCTTATCGGTTATTAGGCTTCTGTTGTCGGAAACCACACTTTTATAGTCGAAGACAAACTTTTTATGGTCGAAGCTAAGCGCTCCGATGGCACCGAGCTTCCTGATGAAATAGTCTATGCCAATTCCAAGTCCGAAAGCGCTGCAAATTTGTCTTTCTTAAAAATACTTCAGAAAATATTAAAAACAAGTAAGAAAGTCGGTCAAGCCCGACTGTAATATACTCTGTACCTGTTTGTACGTAACTGATAACTTTAAAGTGTGAGGTTTTTTCAAAATCTGGGGGTGGCAACTCTTTCGACTATCGTTCATCTGGTTGAAAAACGATGTATGGGGGGCTCGATAAGTAATGATGAATAGAATAACCCTAGTACATAACTCGTAAAACTATAAAATTTGTATATAATTTTCTATTAACATAAACGTATCTATATTAGTCACGCGGGAATCACGCGTGATATCTGACCGCAGGCCATCTCAATTACATCGCTACTCTCATAGCAAGGTCCAATTGGGAAATTACCAGTTAGCTATTGCCTTCTCGCTCTCTTAAGTTCTACCAATGGCTACGGTGTTGTTGTTATCGTTGGTTTTTATTTTCTTTTACGTATAGCTCTAATATCGTTCATCTGATCGAAAAACGATGTATGGCGGGTCGATTCAAAATAAGTAGTAGAATATATGTCTAGAATGTTCGAACTATCTATCTTGAAAATTGTGGGAGTTATTTCGTTTTTTTCAATTTGCGTGGGAGGCAAAAATTAAAACTAAACTTGATCTGCCTGCAAGTATAAGAAATAGATGTTCCATACACCTCAAACCATCTCTGAGATCTCTTCGTTCATACGGACAGACAGACGGACAGACGGACATGGCTATATCGACTCGGCTGTTGATGCTGATCAAGAATATATATACTTTATAGGGTCGGAGATGCTTCCTTCTGGCTGTTACATACATTTGCACAAACCCAATATACTCTGTGTACCTTCGGTACAGAGTATAAAAAAAAATTCGATATACGATATATCGCGTCCGTAAAATATACGATATTGATATATCGTTTTTTTTTTTACGAAAATATCGACTCTTGATATATCGATACTATTTCAGGAAACCCTACTCGAAACACGAAGTGCATCTACACTTAACTGACCCCAACAACTGGGTAGAGAATCTGTCCGAACAGCATGATAGAACGCGAGAGGCAAACGTACAACGAGCCCGTAAAAGCAACTCTCGGAATATGTACCATTGACTAAGTTATGAGCTGGGAGAAAATAATTCTTTTGAACGGGCAATATTGGAGTTTGTTGACAAAATATTTTCTGGATGCTCAGAAGTGCAGGACAAAAATCCTACAAGAAGCTTATGAGAAGAAAAAACGAGAAGTCAAAGCTAACTTTGACTGTGCCGAAAAAAAACTTGTGAAAAACTTTACTCCAACCGATTTAACCGGTCAAATATAAATAGAATATAGATATCAGATATTTAAATTTTTTAAATCGTTGATAATAAAAATTTTATACCATAAAAAAAACTTTTCTTAGTAAAACACATTTTCCGACCGATCGGTCCTATGGCAGCTATATGCTATAGTCATCCGATCTTGATCAATTTTTTCAAAATGATGTGAAAGCTTATAAAACTAATATATACCAAGATTGGAGACGCTACGATAGAAAACAGAAAAGTTTTTCTCACTAGAAGTAGTTTTTTGACCGACCCTTTATATGGCAGCTATATGCTATAGTCATCCGATTTTGATAAATTTTTTCAGAATTGTGTGGAAACATATAAAACAAATATATACTACGATTGGAGACGCTACGATGGAAATCAAAAAAGTTTTTCTCACAACGACTTATTTTTCGACCGATCGTTCCTATGGTAGCTATATGCTATAGTGATCCGATTTTGATAAATTTTTCCAGAATTATGTGGAAGCATATAAAACGAACATATACCAAGATTAGTGACGCTACAATGGAAAACAAAAAAGTTTTTCTAACTAGAACTAGTTTTTGACCGATCGTTTATATGACAGCTATATGATATAGTCATCCGATCCGGCCGTGCAGTAAAGTGAAGACTCTGTGCAAAATTTCAGCTCGATAGCTTTAAAACTGAGAGACTAGTTCGCGTAGAAACAGACAGACGGACAGACAGACGGATAGACAGACGGACAGACAGACGTACAGACAGACGGACGGACGGACAAGCGGAAATGAACGCAGCTCGTCGTCCTGATCAAGAATATATATAGTTTATGGGGTCTATGCGTTACAAACATCTGGGCAAAATTAATATAAACTTTTCAAGTGTATAAAAAAGAGCGATTATTATTGTATAAATTAAAAACATTTCAGAGTCCGCACCTCCAACCTGAGGAGTGAAAGATCTACTATCTTTCAATGAATTCGTCCCCGCAATGGGAAACATTTTTTTAACTTATTAATTCAATTTTCGGCTCAAATACAACGGTTTACTCTAAGACCGCTCCGTAAGGTAGAAAAATAAGATTTGAAATTGAACCTTCCGTTAAAATTTGTTTCTAATCGTCCCATAGAGCTTAGATCGGCTCAAAAATAAAGATTGGCCACGAACCCACCCACGCCCTTTGGAGTAAAATTTCTTAAATTCTAAAATAATTTCTCCATTTTTCATTGCGCATAAAGAATACACACAGAATTTCATACAGATCGGCAAATAAATAACGTGTAGCATGAACCCACCCACGCCACCATTTTCCGACCTTGGAGGTGTATTTTTTAAAAATCTGTTAAAATCATGTCAAACTGTTACTACGTTTATGCTATTCAAAAATCATGCTTTTTTGTCCCTCAAAGTATTCAAACTTTATTTTTTTAATGAATTATATATTTATTTATAGTCAGTTATGACAGCTTTATAAAAAATCCACATTGTACATTCACTCAGATTGTCTGCCCAGTTAAAGGTATACAAAAACAATTAGCGTTAAGGCTATACAAAAAATAATGTTTTCCATAATTATAAAACATAGCATACTTAAAAGAGCAAAAAGCATGATTTTATTTGTGCATAAACGTATTATGTTTCACATACTGTGCTTACAAAACGGATAAGAAAAATAACTTTTTCAATGGAGAAATTTCCAATCATTTTCCCACTGTGAGGAGAATTTTTAAAAATATAAAAATAACCTATTGAATTATTTTGCATACTATGCTCACAAACCGAGTTTAAATTCAATCGGATGAAAATGTTATTTTTCATACACAATTTTCGGGCCACTTTCGTTCTGGGCAGATTTTCTATTACCAGAAAATCACATGTTTAATTATTTTTCATACTCTTATTACAAACAGATTTTGAAGCCAATTGAATGAAAAATAGTTTATTTAATATAGAATTTTCCGAGCATTTCCCGACCTTTTGGGCCGATTTTCCAACATCGGAAAATTGTATGTATAATTATTTTGCACACTATCCTTACAAACTGAGTTTTAAGTCAATCGGATGATAAATAGTTTTTTTTTTATATAGAATTTTCTAGGCATTTTCCATGAGGGTGGATTTTTGACAATCGAAATATCATATGACTAATTATTTTGTATCCTTACAAACCGAGTTTGAAGTCAACCGGATAAACAATAACTTTTTAAATTAAGAATTTTCCATGCATTTTTCTTGTGGGTGGATTTTCCACAATCGAAAAATCACACGCCTAATTATTTTGTATACTATCCTTACAAACCGAGTTTGAAGTCAATCGGATGAAAAATAGATTATTTCATATAGAATTTTCCGGACATTTCCCGGCCTTTCGAGCCAATTTTCTAACATCGGAAAATGTCATGTCTAATAATTTTGTTTACAAATCGAGATCAAAGTCAATCGGCTGAAAATAGTTTTTTTCCTTTTTCTGAAATCGGGGAAACAGGTTTTTTTTTGTTTATCTGGCTTACTTTAATTACAAACCAAATTTAAAGTCAATCGGATTAAAAACAAAATGTTTTCCATATAAGCTTTTCCGAGAGTTTTCCACCCCTTGAGGAAATCCTTGGAATTTTCCAAAACCCAAACGCCATAGTGCCCACTTTTAAGTCAAACGGAAACTTCTGTAAAAATTGCAGCTTTCTATCTCTTACCGTTTAGGCTCTGCGTAGATTGCCAATCAGTCAGTCAGTAAGGACAAAGAGATAGATATCAGATATTTATAAATTCCAAATCATTGAAAATCAAAATTTGATCAAAACTTTTCTTAGTAAAACACATTTTCCGACCGATCGTTCCTATGACAGCTATAGAATATAGTTATGCGATCTTAACGGAATTTTGTAGATTTATTTAAAATGAAATATTATTCATAATACCTGGATAAAGAACGTTTTCATGAATATCAAAAAAAGTTTTTCTCAAAAAGACACCTATTTTACGACCGATTGTTCCTATGACAGCTATAAGATATAGTCATACGAAAAGTCCGGTACCGATATATTAGTTGCGTGCTGTAAAAAGAGGACTCTGGACGATAGCATTAAAACTGAGGGACTAGTTGGCGTAGAAACAGACAGATGGACGAACAGATCATGATCAAGAATATACATATATATAGTTTATGAGATCGGAAATTAATATTTCTTACGTTACAAACTTCTGGGCAAAATTACGTGTAAGTGTATAGAAACAAATAAACAAAGCAACCTGTAAAGCAATTTGTACGCACTTTGCTGGTCTTGGAATCCCCAACCAATTATAGCTGCCTGCCAAGAGGAGTCAGTTGTTTGTTTGCAGTTGGTTTAGTCACTGAAGATGAAGGTGGGAAGCTTTTGAAACAGCTGTATAGTCATCCAGTCTCTTTTGTGGTAGTAACATAACTTATATGACCTAGAGTTTGGATATTATTCAGCATTTTTTTTCAATTATCCCTCATACCCAAGTAAAAGATTCTCCTCTACACTCAAATCAAATTTCTTCAAAATTAGTGCAGAGATTTTTCCTACTTTCGTTAATTTGCCCACTTCAAGTGTGAAATTATTGATTAGTTAACTTAGTTTCATATTTCCGGAATGCTAATTAGCTTAGTTAGTTTCTTCTTACAGTTTACTTAAGCCACACCAACCAACCCCCAAAAAGCAAGTTGACGCACGAATAGTGAACTTTATGACCCAAGATTCATTTAAGTGCCAAAAATTGTTGTTTATTATGTCATATTTAATTTATATTAGTCGAAATGTAATTGTGTGCGTGATCCTAAATCTCTCCTTCAACTTCTTTATTTACGACCCTTTTTCTTGGCTCCGCCGCTGCTTTTGACCTTACCCTTGGCTTTCTTTTTCTTAAGCGGCGTTTTATGGCCTAAACTGGTGGAAGTTCCCATTAATTTCGGACTATTGCCCGATTCATTCAGCTCAAAGCTAACCGATTTCACCGAAGTCTCAATATTATTTTCATAGCTGACAGCGGCTGTTGTTGCCCCAGCACCACCTTCCAGACGCTGAAAACGTAATGGTGCATGATAGAAAATATTTGCACCGGTTTTTGAATCCATACGTGTAGCATTTGGTTTATAGTTTAAAAGGGAAGGACGCGAACCAGTCGAGCCAGGCATCCAAACGGGTGGCAACGCCAAACGATTCAATTGATTGTCACCTTCGCCGGGATACGGCATTTTGGATAGTTTTTCCATTAATGGCATATACTTTGCTTCTAGCTTAAGCGGCGGAGCCTTGAATGTGGTCAAGTTCTTGGGTAAAGATATTTTTGGTTTCAATTCCTCCACCTCGACTGTACTTGGCATCTGCTGATTGATTTTCTTGGTCTTTCTGGAACGTCGCGTAGCTGCGGGCGCATTATTGTTTAAATTACGCACCATGGGACGATAGAGATAGCGTATGGCCTCTGGTTTCTTGCCACGACGCACGGGTGTGGATACAAAACATTGATAACTCATATCGATGCCATCCTCCATGGTAAGCGGTATCTTATGCTGATCCACACGTACAATTTTTGGCGACCGTGACGACGGCTGCACGTGTGTTGAAGCCTGAGCTGGGGGTGAATTTGAGGGCTTGACACGCTGGGACATTTGCTTTAGTTGTTTCTGTATGGACATGGGTGTCGACTTGGCTTTGGTTTCTGCTGCTGACTTGGGTAAGGCTTCCACCGAAGACTGTGGTATTATTTTAATGACCGTTGAGGTGAGCTTAAGGGATTTAGATTTGCCATTATGTTGAATAATGGGTGCATCAAAAGTTTTATGATTGGACCACATTTGACCTATGCTTTGGCTTCTCTGACAGCTGTCCGTACTGGGATTAGTGTTAAGAGAACGATAACTGTGGCCACTCGAGATCTGTTTTAGATTCGGGGCATTCTCCACTTCCGGTTGGTTGTTTGGGGTTTCACTGTTGTGGACGGACGTCGTCTCCACCACGTCGTCCGTCTGCAACAGCGAAGCTGGACTCTCCCGCTGTTTCTGCTTTGTCGGCAGCCTTTTGGTTTGCAATTGACGCACCTGAGCCTGTTTCAGCTCATCCACTAACAAAATACGCTGACTGGGTACATAAAAGATACGCGATTGCATGGGTTCCTGACCCGTGGGTCTGGCATTTCGCTGCCTGTCCAAAGGCCAAGAGGTCTTCACGCTTAAACTGGCCGTTTCCAGTTTGCTCAAACACTTTTCATTACCTTCAAACGAGGAGGAGGAGGATACACTGCAACGTTTAAAACGACGAGACGGCCTCATGATCCACTTAATGGCCAAGGATTCATTCCCGGACAGGGGATGGGAAAGGCGACGCCAACGATTTGT
The DNA here is from genome assembly GCA_018904225.1 of Lordiphosa mommai. NCBI lineage: Eukaryota > Metazoa > Arthropoda > Insecta > Diptera > Drosophilidae > Lordiphosa > Lordiphosa mommai. The sequence continues at coordinate 424,300 of JAEIFT010000123.1, read as the reverse complement.
GGTACGGCGTCCAGTTGGGGGGCTGATTTTGGGAGCTTCTTCCTCCGGTTGGGTGAGTTTAGGACGTTTAGTTAATGCCAAACGCTTAATGCCTTCGGTTGATACTTCGGCCAACTTGTTACGTGTACGTACTCCCCCCTTGCGATAGGTATTGGTGGTTACATCCGGCTGACCGCCAACATACATATTTCCTTCCATAACACGTACCCCGGCAAAAAATTTGGACATTTCGAAGGACATTTGCGTGTTGCGTGAACAACGCTTTTTTATCTACTATACTTAAAATTTTGTTGTTGTTGCTTTGCCGCCCTCTGACTAACTTTCCGAGTGGTTTAAAAATAAAACAGAAATTTTTGGAAAATAAAAACAAATCTGAATCCGATTTTACGATTTTCTTACATTCTGGTTGTGTTAATGGAAATAAATAAAAAAAATAATTTGAAAGAAACTGCTTATAAGGAGGCCTACTAAGATTTTTGCAAAGAAAGTAAATATATGAGTTAAGGGCCATTTTCTAATTTTTCCTTTTTGTAAATCCAGGTGCTTATTGAGAAGATATATGTAGCCCATTTTTAGGCCGCGTTTAAAATTATAGACACAAGCAAAGATATTTCAAAAGCGTCATAAAAGTAGGCAACATATATTTTTTCAATAAGCACCTGGATTTACAAAAAGGGAACATTAGAAAATGGCCATAAGAGTCCTATCAGTATGTACCAGAGACCTGCAACGAGCACCTAATTTGCAAGCTCACTCACACCCAGGCAAGCCTTTTGCAAGCACGTGTAATAATAGTTCTAGCTCATTTAACATGTGAGCAAAATGAGCAATTTAGCTTAGCTGCGGCTGCAAGAACGAGAGCCGAGCGAGCAGCGCTTGTACTCTCTCGCGCTCACCACAACAACAAATCCAGAGAGAGCTAAGTTAAAGGCGATCATGTTTTTTTTTCATAATAGCTCGCTGCAACTTGTGATCAACGAGCTAGCTTTGACTCGCGGTCAACGAGCTATAGGCCAAACACAACGAGCTCGTTGATTGAACATACTCGCAATTTCAATAAAGAGCGATTGTTTTTTTTATTGGAGGTTTGTGTGTGCGTTTGAAAAGGCTTGAAGCATTTGATCGATATACTTGCTCGTATCGCACTATGGAAAAGGCTGAACGGGCAGGCATGTACCTTGAAGTGTGAATTCCCACAGCAGCGGTGGGCATGATATTGAAGTTTGGGAGCAGTCCAACAACAACAACAACAAAAAATAGAAGGTAAATACTCTTTCAGTTTTTTATACACTTGAAAAGTGTATATTAATTTTGCCCAGAAGTTTGTAACGCATAGAAATATTCATTTCCGACCCCATAAACTATATATATTCTTGATCAGGACGACGAGCTGAGTTCAATTCCGTTTGTCCGTCCGTCCGTCGTCTGTCTGTCCGTCTGTCTGTCTGTCTGTCCGTCTGTCTGTCTGTTTCTACGCGAACTAGTCCCTCAGTTTTGAAGCTATCGGGCTGCAATTTTGCACAGAGTCTTCTTTTTGCTGCACGCAACTAATATGTCGGAACCGGCCGGATCGGGTGACTATATCTTATAGCTGCCATAGGAACGATCGGTCGGAAAATAAGTCTTAATGAGAAAAACTTTTTTGTTTTCCATTTTAGCGTCACCAATCTTAGTATATCTTAGTTTTACATGCTTCCACATAATTCTGGACAAATTTATCAAAATCGGATGACTATATCATAAAGCTGCCATGGAAACGGTCGGTTAAAAAACAAGTTCTAGTTAGGAAAACTTTTTTGCTTTCCATTGTATCGTCACCATTCTTGGTATATATTAGTTTTATATGCCTTTCCATAATTTTGAAAAAATTTGTCAAAATCGGATGACTATAGCATATAGCTGCCGTAGGACCGATCGGTCAAAAAACAAGTTCTAGTGTGGAAAACTTTTTTGTTTTCCATTGTATCGTCACCAATCTTGGTATATATTAGTTTTATATGCTTTTCCAAATTTTTAAAAAAAAATTATAAAAATCGGTTGACTATAGCATATAGCTGCCATAGGACCGATCGGTTGGAAAATGTGTTTTGATAAGAAAAGTTTTTTTTTATGGTATCAAATTTTTATTATCAATGATTTATTTATAATAATATATTTTACAGGTTAAATCAGTTGGAGTAAAGTTTTTCAAGTGTATAAAAACTTCGGCACAGTCGAAGATAGCTTTGCCTTCTCGTTTTTTATTATATTTGTAAGTAAAGCATTTCCAGGTGTTCTTACAAAAATTTAAGCTGACCAACGAATGACGCCACTTTCTTTAACCATTATAAGCAAAATCTAAAGACAACAATATACCCATTTGAAAATGGGTAAGAAATGTCTTTAGTCTTCAAATTTAAATGGTTTAATCTACATATTTAAGAAACTATCCTGTAGTTTTGCTTGGGTCTAATCACTACTCAGCCTAGCGACTTCTGGCATCACTGATCGTTAGTCACGTCATTAAGGACAGGTAATGCAGCAGCACAAAGGGACAAAAAATCGATATAGATCAAAAAGTGCAAAAAAAATCAAAAATAAAGTGTTAAACACACCACAAATAAAAACAAACAAAAAACTTAGTTTACCAGAGAATTCAAGCAGACGACCTCGGCATTTCTGACCACTTGATCTTAAACTCTGAAATTATAAATTTAGCAAAATTTTTAATCAATATTTGCAAAATGTGATCAGAATCGGGTGACTATATCCTATTTCTGCCGTAGAAACAATCGGTCAGAAAATGGATCTAAGTGGGAAAAACAAATTTGTTTTCTATGAAAGCGTTCTTAAACTGTGAAATACAAAATATTATATGCTCTCAACAAGATTTGCAAAGTTTGCGTGGAATCGAAGGAATAAATCCTATAGCTGCCGATCGGAAAATAGATCTTAGTTAGAAAAACATTGTTGTTTTCAATGATAGCGTTCGTTCACTCAGCAATTAAGAATATTATGTGCTTTCAACAAGATTTGCATAATTTGGTAGAAATCGAGAGACTATATCCTAAAGCTGTCATAACCCCAAACGGTCGAATAATAAATCTGAGTGAGAAAACCTGAGTTGTTCGATATGAAAACGTTCCTTAACTAAGCAATTATGAATATTATATGCTTCCAAACCGATTTTTTTCAATTTGATCGGAGTCGAAAGACGATATTGTATAGCGGTTATAGAACCGATCTGTCCGAAAATGGGTTTTTAAGAGAAAAACTTTTTTGTTCTCAATGACAGCGTTCTTAAACTCTGCAACTATTAGTATTATGTGCTTTGAAACAGCTCTGTCAAATTTGATCAAAATTGCAGGACTATATCCTAAAGCTGCAATAGGACTGATCAGACGGAAATTTAAAAAAAATTCGATTTTTAATGATTCTGAATTTATTCATATCTGACAACATTATGCAATATGCATTTTGCAAGATTATTAAAACTTTGGCAAAGTTGATGCAAGCTTAGTCTTACTGGATGATCTTTAAAAAAAAAACCGACTCTAAACCAGTGTTCGGCACGTGCGAATTAAGTGTGCATAGCAAAATCCGCAGCGACAGCGATGTCAGCATTCCAACAGTATAAGCTCGTGCATTCAATGTCTTTCTCTTTTCTGCTTTCTAGGACCAGATTTAACCTGATCTACAAAACCAAATAGTTAAACATATCAGAAACCCCATCATTAGTTTCTAAACTTAACATCCGTGTAGACGAAACGAACGCACCACACTTAATCAGTAAAAACCCAGCCCCGACCCGACTATCAAACTGTTAGTCCCTCTCCACTCCCTCCCCCACCCAAAGTAGCCAGCCAGCCAGCCATCCATTCATATCGTGCCGTGCACAGTCCATTCCCACTTTATTCTAGTGCGAAATGCTACTTATTGGTTTGTGTATGTGCAACTTTTGTTGACGTAGATAAGCCTCACGTTGTGCCCAGATGCTTGGACAACGACACTAAAAATAATACTCAAATAAAAGTGTATAAACTTAAGTTCCATTGACTAGTAAGAGTGTACCGGCAATTTGCCTTGACTTTCATCATAAATCTTAATTAGACATAGTTGTGTCTGCCTGCCTTATATTTGATATAAGTATCTGGGTACAATATTACTTGCGACCCAGTAACCGATATCAATATTCGGCACCAATTGCCTTTGATTGTTATAAATGTGAACCCAACCCAGTTCGACACCTTTTTTGTGGAAGGAGGGGGGAGGTAAGGGAAAGGGTGGTGGCTATTATATTAAAAGAACTACAGAACGGCGATTCGGCGGGCTAGGCACATAATAATTGGAACTAATGTGTCTATTCGTTATGACCACCTGCGAGTGAGAGAGAGAGAGAGAGAGATAGAGAGACAGAGTTGAAATAGGTTCAATGAGCAGCTAGCACGGCATATCTAAGTGATTAGTTCTACTGACGAAAAATAAATAAATGGAATGAGGTCTGTGAGAACTATTAATTAGTGGGGTACGAAGTTCGATACGTAAAGCTAAAAGCTTGGATCAGCTGAGAATTGAGCAAGCTTATGAGGAAACTCTTTTGAGTAAAGTGTAAAGTTTAGTTTCTCATACAATTTTTTTTTTTTTTTTGTTTGTAATTTGCCTTATTTTAATGCTTACTTTTTCTAACATGTACATTAAGGCTCTAAAATTGTTCTATAGAACAAAAATCTAACGGAAGAGAGCAGCAACAACAAACAACTTTTTTGAGGAATGGGTTTCAGGGTTTTTAATGTGATCGAGCATTGTTATGCAAAAAAAATATTAAATTGTTTGTTATCTCTCTACATATAAAAGAGTTTGTCCTCACTGACTGACTGACTGATTCACTTTGATTGGCAATCAACGCAGAGCCTAAACGGTAAGAGATATAAAGCTGAAATTTTCACAGAAGCTTCAGAAGTTGTTCATTCCAAATTTTAATACTTTTAATACGTCGAAACGAAGACTGTCAGGTTGCTTCTGACTAAAAAATCATTCCCTTAGGCTTTCAGGAGCACTATAGGCGTCAGTTTCCAGTTTCCATGGTAAAAACTAACGTATACCGTGTTTGGGGTACATTCTTACCCCAGAAAATTTGTATTTAAATTGATTTTTTGGCTCCAGCAAGAAATAAAAGAACGAAACGTGGAGCTTGGTCTCGCCAAGGTTCAATTATGTTCGGATTTGATAATGCTTCATTTGCTTCATAATTTCCCCAATTATTACAAACATCAAAATAGATTTGCAAACAGCAACTATTGCATTTTGTTTAGCAGCAAGAGTGTCGGTTTTTAAGTTTTCAGTAGCCACCAGCATTGAGCACCATACTGTACTGCTTGTGCCGGGGTACAATTGTACCCCAAGGACTTCTATCGAAGTAATTAGTATTTTAATTACCGAAAGCTGTTTCTTTATAGTATAATTTCTTAAACTTACGTGTTACAATATACCAAGAATTGATAAAGTAAAAATAAAACATTGATTCTGACTCGTAAAACGGCATGTTCCGGTTTTCACTTAAGTGAAATTGAATTTGTTCATATTCCCCTTTTAAGGTAGACGATATATGAAACCTATTTACTTTTAATTCGACGAATAGAACAACAAACGTTTTAAACCAGGGAATCAAAGTGAAGAGAAACTGGAATAGATTAAAACTTAGTACCGGAACCAATATTTTATATTTTTCAAGAATCGGTATTTAGGATCCGATATTGTTCGAACCGAAAAGAAACGAAAAGACCCGGTAAGAAACGAAACATCGTACTGGTACGAGTTTTTTTTATTTTTCCAATATTTTTTGAACTGAAGTTCATTTTTTGAACTATAGTTCATTTTTTTAAATATAGTTAATATTTTGTAAAAATCGAAACGGGATTCAAAACATGGTCGTTTAGCTTTCAAACAATACGCCAACATGTGCAATACATTTGGAGACAGGCCTAACTGAGCTGTTCCAGCACAGGGCAAGAATTCTACAGGAATCTTTTCGGAAGAGAGTTAGATTGAAACAAGACCGGAACTACTCCCTGAGGAGTGAAAGATCTAATATCTTTCGGCGAGCGGCAAAGCAGGCCATGTAATTCCGAAGGTCGGGGTTTCTGGTAGTCCTAGTTTCATAAATATGTATTGTATATTGTACATGCCATGCCTATTCATTTTTCAAGAAAAAATTTGATATGTTGTTGCTGCGCTCTTTCTTTAGATTTTGGTTAACCGATTAGAGGTAAGCGCGTTATGTTGATTAGAACGTGTAACGGTGTGTCAGGACATTATCGTGAAAAAAAACAAAGTTTCGTGCGTGTTTCGTGCTTGACTTACATCATATATTGTGTATATATTTCAAGCAGTATTTACAAAATTCAAATATTCAAATTCTCTTGAAAAATATATCGTGCCTTCAATGTTTAATGAAAGCTTTCCATAAAAATTAAACGTTTAATTTTTTTTTTTTTTGTGTTTATGTTGGATTAAAGAATAGAGATGGGGGCGCGTGTCGAATATTTTGAACACGACACGACTATAACACGAACGGCATATTTTAAACACCACACGCACGGTAAAAAAATTTCGTGAACACAACAAAAAAATTCCGACGAATCGTCTCCTGAATTTCGTTTATTTTGTTTAAGCGAGTCAACTTAAAATAAGTGTGACCAACTGTATATATTCATACTAGGGATGCGCGCGTGAGCGATTTTTTCTTTATGTAACGCACGATTCGCGCGCGTGAGCGATTTTTTCTTTACGTAACGCACGATTCACGAAATAAAAATTACTTGACGCACGATTCACACACATCATTTTTTTAAGTATTTGCGTCACGCACGATTCATGCACGATTAAAGGAGAGATCACGCACAATCAACCAGCCCCAAGTTTTTGCGTGAAGAGATCTAAATTCTATCATGACAGCACTGCGCTTTTTGTATGGAGCAGCTGGGAGCAAAATCTAAAGCAAATCAGTTTAAGGAATAATATTATTAATCAAATATAATAGAAAAAAAGTTAGTGAACTGCACGACTTATATTCACGACGTATATTTATCTTTAACACGCTCGGATCACGAATGCACACGCACAAAAGGCTGTGTTTTCTCACGATCACGTCGTGACACGATCAAATTCACATCACGCGTGCACCTCTTATTTATACAGTAAATTTTGTACGGTTGACTTATTGACTTAGTATTTTTTCATACTGTTGAGTCAAGTAGTGTAGGGTTAGTCGTGTTTTGTCGTGTTCGTGTTTTAAGGGCTCTGATATTGCAACACGAACACATCGTGCTTAGTCGTGCGTGTCCGTGACACGAAGAAATAACAAGATATCATTTATACATAAATGCGATGTATTTTGCAAAATAAATTTTCTATTGAAATGCATTTAAATCGTGCGTGATTATTCGTGACTTTGTTCTTAAACCGTGCATGCATCGTGGGTTTCGTAAAGAATGCTTAACGTGAATTCGCTCAAGCGTGCACCTCGATTTCCAATTAATATTTGATATTATTGGAACCTTCAAGTCGGAATTATTAAAACAGATGCGAAAGTATTAAGAAAACTAAAAAAAAAAACAACATTTTATGTATGGTTTAAAGGCAGAAAATCCTAGAGAAGAGGATAGATATTTCTGGTGCGATAGAATAGATTCTAGAAGAAATATTCAAGAGTCCATAATTCTGGAACTTAATTTTCGGTACCTTTAACCCGATATTTTGATATACTTTTGTTGTACATGCATTTCGGTAGTCGAATCGACGAACGATGACCTTTCTGAGTTAAGAGTTCTGAGTTAGCAAACCAATTGTTGTATTTAAGATACCCCTTTAAATAATAAATCCCTCCCTGGCTTCCGTTTGACACACTCACTTAACTTTCACACAAACAGCAGCGCTTGTATAACACTTTTTGTAGCACTTTACATTATTGCACACTCATCACTATGCATATATAGGCCCCACCCTCCTTTCCCCTCCACCCAAAACACATGTGTCAACCCAATTGAAATGCACTACACAATTTTACACACAGTTTAATTAACACTCAGGTATTTTTTTTTGGAATTATCTTTCAAGTTCATTTCGAATTCTGGCGATCCATAAGTATCATTAGACGCAAGCATTTCTGCATCAATATTATATTATTGTTCATTCTTTCTATACGCTCATGATTTGATAATAATATTGAAGCATTATTTTTAACCGAATTATCCAAATCATCAATTTTTTGCAGCTCCTTAAAAACACTTTTCACGGCCTTCCTGGACAATTTACGCTCCATTTCGGTGGTTAAAATTATGCCCATGCGTGGAAATGCATGTCGTAGTTGACTTAAAATACCAAGAACCACCATATCTACCGTTTTGGGTAAATCTTTGAGATCTTTGGAAGAAAATTCCATTTTGGAATGATGTTGAGATGAAATAATTTCGACAAATACAAAAATAAACAAAAATTAAAACAAAAAATTTTGGGACTTAACGTTACGATATCAAAAAGAATAAACAAATTGTGAGAGAAATAAGACAGACACTAAAACTGGGTTGAAAGTCAAGGTAAGGCTTGCTAAAATATTGAAATTTCTTTTCCGGAACCCGATATTTACGAAGTGAAGCGAACCCATGTTGAGCTGGCTATATTATTCAGCGAGCGAGAGTGTTGAAGCTAGTATACAATTATTAGTTCGAAAACCTTCGGGATGACTGATAACTTGAAAATTCCCCTATAGTTTTGAATATCGGATTAAGGGAACGATTTCTCATCTTCTAAATAGCTGCTATGTGTCATCAAATTGGAGAGAAAGGCTAAAGAGTTTTATTAAGGGTTGTCAGAGAGATTCTGTGCAGTATTTTAGGATGCAGCCTAGGAACATTAATTGTAGCTTTAAATAACACTATTAAAGTCAGTTAAGGGGATCTGTAAAGAATTGAAATGGTCTAATAGTAAATATAAATAATGGTTGCAGAGGTCAAACCGTTAGAGATAGCAATTTTTTACTGTAGTTTCATCTTACTCCGAAAGTGAGTACTAGGACGGGGTTTTGGAAAATTTCGCCGGGAAATGTGGAAAATTCACAGAAAACTGTTGTATGAAACTTTTTTGTTTATCATCCGATCAGCTCCAAACTAAAAATTCAACAATAACTGCATACCAGTTTTCCGAAAAAATTAACCTACTAACACCCCCATGGGTGGAAAATGGGTTCAGCGATTAGTTCCAAACTCATTTTTGAAGCTAATCATATCCAAATTTGAAAGTCAGTCTACCTATCGCTTTGGACCCTATAACGACCCAAATCGTAGGAGTGACTTTCAAAATTTTGTAAAATCATCCCCCAAAAATACGAAAATGGTCAGAAAACTGTTGTATGAAGATCTTTTGTTTTTCATCCGGACAACTCCAAACTTATTTTCACATTTTGGAAAATACGGAAAATTTCAAAAAAAAAAAATTCTTGAAAAAAAATGTTGTCCTCCATTCGATCGGACCCCAATTCTCTTTTTAAAAGCTCGATCTGGAAATTTCAATAAAATTGTATTCACTTTTGTTGGAAAATGCACATACAAAAATATGAAACACATTACTTTGAAATTTTTGAAAATATTCCACGAAAGTCGATAAATGGACGGAAAACTGATGTATGGTTTTTAATCGATAAGCTCCAAATTTATTTTAAAAGCTTTAAATAACAAAAAATATTACCAACGGGCTTTTGAAAATTCGGAGGAAAAATTTGTTTTCCAATTTAATCGAATTCAAAATCATTTTCAAATCTTCTCCTAAATTCGGCAAATAGGCGTAAAATTTATGAATGAAACTCTTTTTATTTTCATTAGATTAGCTTCAATGTAGAGATTACTTTCACTTCATACCGTGGTTTGAATCACAATCTGCGAATGTAGCCTCTATATCAAAACTTCGGCGGGTATAAAAGGAAAATGGGTCTATATCGAAGCGAGAATATCAAGATGCAAATAAAATCGGCTTTTGCTAAATCTGCAAGAAAAAACAGGATCAAAAAGAACCCAAATAGGAACTGCGACAGTGCAAACAGTGTAAGAAAGGTTCCCCTTTTAAACACGAGACATATTGCTAAGTACATGAAGTACTAAATTGACCAGCCCAAAAATGGGTGAATATTTGACGAACAGATGAGAATAAAGTGTTTATGTTTGGTGGAAAAGACTCTCGTTTGTACTTTAGGCGTCCTCCAAACTCAGAATACAAACCAAAATACACTGCAAAAACCTTTCAATCAACATTTCTAAGCCCTTCGCAGAATATGAAATGCTGCTAGTATGGGTCTTCCAAGAAAGAAAAGAAATGTTTTGCAAAAACTTCGGTAAAAGTTTTGGTGTGGCCTACGCAATACACCAGAGACAGGGTGGCTAATGAAAGCCGCTACCAAACAAAAATGTAATTACTTTTTACCTATTTAAGTAAACTGCTCAATTTTTATTTTATTTTGTAGATTGATCTTTAGATTTACCAAAAAATGGATAACTGGGACACTGCAAAAAGAATTTAGAGGTGAAACATATTGAAGATTGAGGCCCTTAAATTAGAAGTTGGCAAATAAATATACATGAAAGCTTGCTCAAAAGCAAGATGACAATTGGTTGGAGTTACAGACTGTTTTGAGATAAACAATGTTTATTAAACATATCATCTCATCAGACTCATTTTTGTCTGTGTGGTTAATATCATTCAAACTCAATTATTTTGAAAACTAATTCAATAACCTTTAACATGAATGAAATAAAAATTAATTCCATACATAAACAAAAAAGATATTTAATTTTCTTAATGTAGCAATATTCATCAGCCACCCTGTACTTCAACACTCGTAATCAACACTAAAACTACAACGAGTGTACACGAGCCTGATCGCTCAGCCCAGGATGTATCTATTACAGGTGCGGCGGACATTCAAAAGCTTTCATTTCAGTTTGGTATTCATGCATACGTTGTCTGTCTCACTCTTGCGCATTTAGAAAAAAAGCTTCGAGTTTACACATTTAATTATTCGCCACACCTGTAATAGATACATCTTGGCTGAGCCTTGCTTAAAGTGCGATGCAAATAAGCTTAACGATTAAAAGCTTCAAGCTTTTTCATAAAGCTCAAATAAAACAAGTAAGAAAGTCGCTCAAACTCGACTGTAATATTACACTGTATATTCAAAGTTTGTATATAACTAATAACTTTTATGTGCGAGGGTCCCACAAACTGTGTAAGTGCTGCCCATCACGATTGCGGACAGTGCTGCCTAGTGAAATTAATTGTTTTGCTTATAACTCGGCTATTGTTCATCTGATCTGAAAACGATGTATGGGGGCTCAATAAGTAATGATGAGTAGAATATATGTCTAGAAGGTTTGAACAATCTAACTCCAAAATTGTGGGAAATTGAAGCTGTTTTTCAAATTGTGGGGGTGGCAACTCTACTATCTTTCATCTGATTGGAAAACGATGTATGGGGGCTCGATAAGTAATGATGAGTAGAATATATGTCTAGAAGGTTTAAACAATCTAACTCCAAAATTGTGGGAGATTTTGGGTATTTTTTGAATGGTGGGGGTGACAACTCTACTATCTTTCATCTGATTGGAAAACGATGTATGGGGGCTCGATAAGTAATGATGAGTTGAATATATGTCTAGAAGGTTTGAACATCATAACTTCAAAATTGTGGAAGATATAAAGCCCTCCATGGTTGTGTGTAAAGGCTCGTTGTGCACGAGTCGCCACGAGCACTTGTGAATTTTATGGAGCTAGAGTTTAAATCCTCTGTGACGAAACAATCCTAATACCCAAGCGGTTAACATTCCTAATTAAAACCTTGAGTAATTTGGAGTTTGAAATTTTACCGGTTCAGAACTGGTTTAGAAATACCACTTAATATGGAGTGAGACATTTTAACGATTCAAAACAGTTTTCGCATTAGTTTTCAGAATTCAGAGTTATATATATATTTGGAAAAGGTATCGAAAGTTTTTTAGAATTAGGCAAACATTAGTTTGAACCCCAGACACTCAATAAGTAAATTAAATGATCATTTCAAGAATCAATCGAAACTACTTTAATCCTGATGTAATCGGTTAAGATACGCTTATTGCGATTCCATTTCATTGACTAACCAGTTAGCCTTGAGCCAAAAACCCGTTTCAACACACACACACACACACACAGACATCATCCCGTATGTAGACCTTGACCCGATTAGGCGCGTTGAACGTGCCGGATGATGAAATAGAAATTAAAGCATTTCCCATAATAGCCAAATGACAATGACATCGGTTGTTGAATTCTCCCGAATAACTTCAATGCCAGGGCCATTTGTGTGTGTGTGTGGGTGTGTCAGGAAAATCAATAGAGATATACATCAACGATGACGCCTCTTCACTTGAATTATCCTCCCACCCTCCGCCCACCCATTCCCACTTATTTCTACTCACTTGTTGGTAATTTCCAGCACATCGGACATCATTAGGCGATATTTGCGCCGAAAGTGTTGTCCTCGCTTTGTTTCCAATAAATATTTATTACAGAAATCCGTCAGCGACACGAAATAGATGAACCCCAGTGAGGTAAGAAAGAGTCCACGCTGCAGGGTAATGCGATCGGTGGTATTGGGTATTTGCCAAAGGCTGCCACAGGCCAAACCCATCGAACCAATTGAGAAGGCCAGCGAGAAATAGCAACCGCGGCTAGGACGACCGGATGCCGGCGGCGGCGGCGTCTGCGGCTGGGTTGGCTTGTCATCTAGTTGCGGCGGTTCCGCTGCCCGCTCCGTTTGGGTGGCGTTGCCATTGCGTTGACGTTGATGCATTTTGATGCTGGGGGGCGCGCGCGCTGCTTAAAGCGTTAGTTAACAGCCGTCTGGCGGCGGGGAAGTGGAAGTAGGAGGAGGCGAAGAAGGCTTTACAACCTGTTGCCGCTGCCTGGGACACTGCTGGGGCACACGACGACGGTCTGTTTGTTGATGGGGCTTCTGCTGCGGCGGACTAGACGTGACACAGTTTCATTTTGGCCAAAAAAATTCAATAAACTATACATATGTATGTATGTGTGTGCTGGTTGGGGTCGAGTGTATTGTGTGTTTTCAATTCTGTTCTGAGCCCCGAGAGCAGAGCATGCAGCTGTCGCGATACCAGATTGTTACTGTCAAAATGTACTAAATATTACATAAGAATTTTGTGACAAAACGATCTGGCAGCACCGTTCAGTCACGACATCGACTATCGGGCTGGTGAGTGGTGATCTAAATAAATTTAATAAGTAATAAGGAGAAAGAAGCAATATAAATAAAATTAATTGCAATTTTTGATGTAATAACTTAATTAGTTACTCTGGCAACTTTTTTTAGTAGTCACGGCGGCAACACAAGTGGCAGTAACTTTTGAACAGTGAGCGCAAAAATTTGCATTACACTTGATATTTCAAATTTATTTTCAAATAAAATGGAAACACTTAAATAAATTTTGACAAAACTTCCGAAAATTAAAAAAAAATCCAAGTTGGGTTAAAACTTAAAAAAAAAAAAACAGTTCATATTAAACATTTTTTTTTACATTTCAGTCGAATTTAAAGGATATTGTGGAAACGCATGTTTTACGTGTTTTGAATGTTTATCGAAGGGCTTAAAGTTTTAGTTTTATACACATCGCCACGATTTTTGCTAAAAAATATGTTTGTCTGCAGACATTTACATGTGACCGTTTTTCGTCTTTTTCTCAAAAACTATTGGTTAAACAAAAAATCATTTAACATAAAATATGCGTTTCCCCCTTCTTCTTTTTTTTTTGTCCAAAACAATTTTTAATAAAGTGAATATCTTCTGAGATATATGCAAAAAATCAAAATTCCAACGGTTTTTTTTTCGCTTTTAGCACAGAAAAATATAATGAAAATTCCATATAATTAGTCAAAGTTGGGTTTATTTTAATTCTATATTTAAATATAATTATTAAGAGCTAATATATAAGCAAATTTTTACAATTAGTGCACAAAATGCGCCTAATAATATCGATAACATGCCTATCGGTATTGCTGGTAGTATCAGTATCACTCCAATGGATCTTACCATTTCATCAATTTATGCTCTTCTATCTCATACTATATCATAATACCGCCATCACTCGAGTTCAGCAGAAAGGAATCATTGAGAATTCATAAAAAATCAGGGAGCAAGTGGTTCCGTCTAATGTGTCTAATCTATAGTATAGAGAGGTGTAGGAAAGAATGTTCGATTCCGTCCCAGGCCCAAGCTTATCACTTTCCGATTTTAAACCTTAATTTTAATTCAATCCCGTACCTCCTTGATTTCGAACTTAAATTTTATATTTAATACCATCTCGATTAGAGTTGGGCGCGTGCCGTATTTTTCTTTGTGTTACAAACACGCACGACTCAACACGACGTGCTCGTGTTGCAACATCTGATTTCGTGCGTGAAAAAGTTTTTCTTTGATCAAACGGTATTACAAACTCATTGACTACGCTGGTGCTGAAAAACGGGTTTCTCATAATCGGCTAAAACTGAAACGGGCATCTTCCTGCTTCGAAAAATCCACGAAATAAACATTTTTTTTAATACTTTACCATACCGAAACATTTTTTAAATTTCAGCCTTGATGTAAACATATGTTTATGTACAAGTATGCTTATTTAGAAGGGAAAATATGTATGGAAACATACATTTGTAAGCTCGATAATTAATTATTTATATTTTTTCGCTATAAATAAAATCGTGCGTGTTTGTGTCGCGTTTGTTACATTTTTGAACAGTGCGTGGTTTAAATATGTCATTCGTTTCAGAGTAGTGTCGTTTTCTTTTTTTAAATAATTGACACGCGCCCATCTCTAGTCCCGAATTTATCATACAAATACGCTAAATAGATTCAGTTTTTGGACTGACTCTTTGGTTGAAAAATAATTTTTTTCGAGTGTAAACCTTGGGATCTACTGATTATTAGCAGCAATTGATAAAACAATATCTAGAGTCGGAGTCTGCAATTAATTAGGTCGCTTTTTGGTCAAAAGCTTTAAGTTACTATGTTTTTTTTTCCAATTTTTGTGCAGGTTTCTTAAAACTCACGACTCCGTTGTCGGAGCGGTATATTTTGGAACTGGTTTGCTCATAGCTCCACCTTTGAGGTGAATATAAGGAAATTCAAAAATTTGCACCCAGCTGGCAACCCTGTGCCAAGAAAATAAACAAATTGTAACTGTTACTTGAGTTATGGTGTCACGACAGAAGCTCGATATCAGAAACAATTAGGTAACTATTGTCAGATCAGGAAAAATCAATATAGTTGTAAAAATTACAAGACTGGCAAAACTTATTTACTCCTAATCAAGTGCCTACATTTTTGTTATTGGTATCTCTGTACGCACAGTTATGCGAGCGAGTGTATATTATTATATCGATACTAGTCATGACACAGCAACTATCGATATATTGGATATATCGATTAATTGTTGTGCCATCTGGACGCTTGGGGGTCACACTGTTAACAACTTGTCATTAGTATCGGACGCTCATTAGTATCGGACGCGGACGTGGATCACAGAGCATACAAAAAAAAAAGACCAAAAAATGACGAAAAGTGTCGGTAGTGCGTGCGCGCAAATAGCAATTTTATTAACTATTTACGGTCTAATACAAATCACAATAGCCAGTTGTAAGTTGAAATTGTATTTAAATAAGCCAAATTAAAGGTGTTAATAAGTTAAATAAATTGCCAAATGGGGTCTCCCCATTCAGTTGTTGTTGGTGTGTGTCAATGAGAGAGTGAGATAGAGAGAGCGAGTGTGCGTGTGTGTAAGTGCTGGTGCTGCTGCTGTAAAATTTGTTGTTGTGGTTTTTTCTTGTACGCAGTTGATATTTTTTTTTTCAATATGTACTAAATTGTATGCCTGAACACGTAAATGCAGATCCAGATCTCGGGTGTAGGTCTGTTTGTTTGTTTGCATACAACAAAAACAAAAAAGTGACAAATCATCAACGAATGAAAGGTGGACAAGGGGGGCCGGGCGCGCTTTGCTGACAGTTGGTACATTTTTTTTTGTGTATGGTGAAATTTTTACTGCTGCCATGTTGTATTTTTATGTGGCATTAAATACGTTAATTGACAACAAAGCGAGCAGAGAGAGAGAGAGAGATAGAGAGAAAATAAAACTACTAACAAATCAGTTGAGTGTGAAAATAGGCAAAGGCAACGTCCTTTTGATGGTCCCACGTTTATTTTTAACTTACGCCATGGTCCACTTAACGTGCAACAATTTCCATTTGCGACTTGCATATTTCAATTGAAATTTGTGGCGCATTTTTATTAACAATTTACTTGCGTCTTTTTTTTTTGTTTTTGTCGCAATTTGCCATTTAAAAATACTTAAATGAATCAACCTGGCAACATCTGTCTGTCCACACTGCTTGACAGGTGGCAACCCCAAAGAGCCGGCCCCCCCAATTACCCCTACCCCACAACAACAAAAAAAGGAACAACCGTTAGTTGTGTAATTAACCCATAATGCAAAAACAACAACTGCAGTTCATTTACTCTCACTCTTCTGCCTATCTCTCACACACAAACACACACTTGCACGCTCACTTGGACATTTCTTTGTCTAATGAGCCCACCCCATTAACCACCCACTGTATATATATTTCTTCTTGTTTGTTTTTCTTTTTTAACTGCATCTGCGTATGAGTAATTATTATTTATTGTTAGAAATCAATTAAGCAGTCGCAATGTAGATGTGTGTATGTGTGTGTGACTACATTTAATTCTCTTCTCCCCAGTGGGGGAATCAACTTGGCGGCTGGCAGCAACTGGCACCAAGAGACCCCGCTTATCAAGGGCGACCGCTACTGCTAACTGCTACCGAGATAAAACAGTTGGCTTTTCGCAGTGACAAAGTGCAACAAGCGGCAAAAAAGCAAGCCCAAGTTATGATTAATCTTCGCTCTTACTGTGCCATCCCGCTAAGAACAACAACAACAACAAAAACAACAGCTCGGGCAAAGTTTTGATTAATGAAAGTCTGAGCAACTCCGTAGCGAAGATAAGAATTATGCGGAATTCTAAATTGATAAAATTCTGACAAATACTTAGATATAAATTAGATATTTTATTTAATTTACTGTCTTTTTTCTAAGAATGTACCATCAAATTCATTTTGGAACTAGTTCACAAGAAACATTACATAGTTCCCAAAAAAAACGAGAGAGACACTAAAAATGTGAATTGTATTGTCCGACTTACACTGCAAAAAATTAATGAGTGTAATGATTAACATATCAAATGGTTACACTTTTGCTTTTATGAGTTTGTAAAAAAATGAAGAAAATAGGGTAAATGCATATCTTTGCCATCTACACAGAATAGCAAACCAACGTCGACCTGCTTACATTGATGCGCTTAATGCAAATCCAAATAGTTTCTCAAACAAACTGAAAATCTTTTAGATTTCACATGTGGAAATAGTCGGAGAGAAAAAACATTTGTCAAAGAACAACAACCACAAGAAAGAGTAGGAAAGAAACTGGTTATTGCCGGGTGCTGTGTGTGTGTGTGCTCGTCTGTGTGTCTGTAGCTGCGTGCATTGCAACAACAACTGAGCTGTTAGAGCATAGGCATTGGGCACTCCTGGCATAGAAGATAAGTTAATGAACAATATTGCATTAACAGTTACTACAATCCACAAAACAGAATTAAGGACTGTACAGAAAAGACACTGCACACTTTCAATCGGACATATCTCGCAGTGTGAGCATTTCTCACGTCATGTGAAATACCGTTAGAAAGCTTAAATGATTCTCCTTATTTTACGTATTCTCCCTCTATATCGCAGATCGAATACTTGTACCGTTATTGAAATTTTGTATTTCAAGCAGGGAATAATACCGGAACCGTTAACCGAAAACCGTTTCAAGCCACGTACCGGTATCGAAACCGGAACCGATATTAATCATTTTTTGAAAACCGAAAACCGTTACCCGTTATAATAGGAACAGAATAACCCGGAACCATGCCGAAATGCTTATACCGGTACCGTTTCGGTATTTCTTTTCTTATCATTTATTTGATTGATTTAAGATTATTTCAAATATATATTTTAACTGGTAAAATAGCTATCTATACACTTAGAAAAAAGTCTTACATTTTAGAAATTCGCCGTTAAAGAATATCCAGAATTAAATTCTAATTTTAAGATATATCGGATATAGATAAAAATTTCTTAAAAGGGGAAAATTGTTTCTTTAGTAATTTAGTAATTGTTTCTAAACCTCGCTTAAATATTGAAATATTTGAAAAATTAGAGTATAAATTTAAGAAATTTTGTTTCTGAATTTTAATTAAATTTCGTCCTAAAAAAAATTCTGTGTCGATATTTCAAAAAATGTAAGGCTGAGTTCACACTGTTCGACGCATGAGACATGATAATCTAGTAGGCCCTTATGTTGACTTGTTTTCATTGAGAATAATTTGTTATTTGACAATTAAAACAATACATCATGAAGGCTAACTAGATTGTCATGTCTCATGCGTCGAACAGTGTGAACCCAGCCTAATGTAAACAAAAACTAAGGCAGATTTTATGTATCCAACCCTTTTTTGGGTTTTTTACAGCTCATATACCCCTTTGAGTATTTTACCAGCGTATTAAGAGCTATCAAATCGCTTAATATCTCTATTTTTGACGGAGATACGCCAGATTTTAGTGGAGTGGATTATTTCGAACCATTATTAAGAAATAATTGTCAGCTTTATGAAAAACGGCCCTAAGATTAGTTTATCTGGGCGACATAAGAATAGAGAATTCCTTAATTTTTGTTTTTTTTTTTCTGACTGGAAGCGCTGAAATAAGCGTTTAGAGAAATTGTTTGTCCAAATATAAAAAAGGCTGTTAATCTGTTTATGTATTTCCAAAAAAAAAACATTTTTTTATTTGGTGTATTCTTAAAACACCATTTTTTAGTTCTATTACTTCCATTAATTTTTTAGATATCTTCTAATAATATAAGTTTTCGAATATTAAAAAAATTTTATTAGTACCGGTACGAAATAAAAATTTGGGTACCGTATCGGAACTGAAAACCAAAATGGAACCTTTAACCGAAATTCCGGTTAAAGGAACCGGTACCGGTACCGATATGCGTTTCGGGATTAAACCATGATAAAAAGTTAAATAACTTTGCAGTAAACTAAACGTTATTAGAGCTTTAAATATAATACTTCTATTCAGTTAAACCTTATTTTTAAAATATTTAAAAAAAAAAACCGATAAAAAAAAATGTCCAAAGAATCAGAATCTTGAAAATAAGTTATAGGATTTTAACAACAGAAACTAAAGAATGTCCGTCCGATATTTGACCAAAAAAAAAAATGGGTATCTATGATTCAAAGAGTGAATCAACGGTTTTGAAAAAAGTCAGCAAGAAGAAAAAATTGGAAATTGGGGAGGACTCTCTTTAGTCTTCTTCATTGCAAGATAGACTTTGATCTAGAGTGACCCAATGATATTTATGGGCTGTTTTGTGCTCCATGGGCTAGTGTCCCGACGTGTGGAAATATTCCATTTTGCAGCTAAGTTGCTGAACCTTATCAGGTACTTCTGGAGGGTATCTGTGATTGAATAGATGCATTTGTTACATTTGATCATCGAAAAGCAATTGAAATTCATTAAATACGAATGTTTTCTTTGCCAGTGGCACAGTCGGTTTACGTAAGAAGCATCGCTACTGGTAAACAGAATGTGATATGATCTCTTATGGCCATTACAGAAGAAAAATTTGGCTTTTTTCAATTCAAAGTTTATGGTTCAAGGTGATTTTTGTGGAAACACGATCTGCAAGCAAATAAAAACGATTTTGAATTAAATCAAATTCAAATTTGGCGCCATACTTTGCTTGAGCCTTAAACATTGCTCCCCTTGCTCAACTCTAACTTGCACTTGTTTTGTGAGTGAAAGCAATTTGCTCTCAGAGAGTCAAAGCTTAATGCGTGTGAGAGTCAAAGCAAATGCTAACGAGCACCGCAACAGCGAACTGTTAGAACCTTTTTTTTCGCGTTAAAGACATCTGCAAAAATGCAAATCTTCATTTGCATTTCCTTCTCAGCGATCCACAGTTGTTTGGCATTGTGCTGCTGCGAGTACATCTCGAAGAGTTCTCTATGACACAATGCAACGTTTTTGTTTGAAAGAGTGGGAAGAGGAGGGACAAATAACAAACACTGACAAAGTCTCTTCATATGCTTTTGTTTGCTTAACATTGATTGGGTAGATAAGCTTTTCCGCCTAACGGCCATAAAAGAACTGTTAAATATCTACACACACACACATCAGGTGTGTCTGTCTGCTGCACTCACTTAACCACAGAATAAAATTTTACTAAACAAAGAAAATACTCAAATACTTCAATATTTGTTGCCGCAGATAAAAAGGTATGCGACGCAAATTGACTGTTAAATTATCAGTTGACTGCGAAAAAGAAAATATTGTTTACTGCTGCCCGCCAGCCCACCCCCTCATCATCAACTCTCTTCCGCCCCTTTTGGTTGCAATTGTGCGACTCTTTTTTTTTAGCTAAGTTATCAGTTAATGTGAACGAACATCTTATCGCTTGGGGTTTTTTTTAAATTGTTATTTTTTTGCCTGAAGTTGTTTTGCCATCACAAGGCGACAGGTCCACAAAATGTAAATAAGAAGTAAAACGATTGAAGGGAAAAAAGGTATTTAGCAGGCAACACTTTCCCTAAAACTCTTAGCCTCTTTTTTTTTAAGTATTAAGTTGCTAAGGAACAGGATATTCACTACCGATTCCCGTCTCTTTTGAATTATATTAACCGTTAATAACATATGTTACAAAATTTCTAATGTCCCACAGTTATCTCGATTCTTGAGAATCCCCAATTGAACTTTTGTTTATTTTAAGGTAACTTCTTTACCCTAAAACTTAACTGGAGGTAGAGCAAATGCTATAACTTGTTGAGGAAAATAAAAAAGCAGTAAAAAGGGATACAAAATCAAAGGACTGTAATGGCTATATTGACGCTGTACAAGAATATATACCTTTATATACGTGGGTTGCTATTTAAGTTTCTGGCCTAGGTCACTTCTAGCCATTTTAGGACGAATTGGCCTTTTCCCAAAAAAAGTTTGCACTTTTATCGATAAAAGCTCCATACAACTCTTTCATGTGTGAGCACGTTTGATATCGATTAACGATTAATCAAAAACTTACCTCGGCAGAAAAATGGAATTAACTCGAGAAAAATTTTCGTGCTATCAATTTTCACAACTTTCGACGTGGATTATCACGACCAGAGTGCAACGATGAACTTAAATCTTTGTATGGCGATGAAGCACCATCCTATAGCACTGTGAAATATTGGTTTAATGAATTCTATAGCGAGCGACGCTCGCTCAAAGACGAAGGTCGTGAAGGTCGTCCAAAAACAGTCGTTGTGCCAAAAAACATTGATGCCGTGCGTGAACTGATAATGCAAGATCGTAATGTGACATAACGTGAGATAGAGGCATCCTTGGGCATTTCTTCCACCAGCATACATTCGATATTACATGAACACCTGGGCGTAAAAAAGTTTTGTTCTCGTTGGATCCCGCACAACTTGACAATCGCTGAAAAAAAGGCTCGTGTGGATTGGTGCAAAGAAATTTTGAAAAGATATAATCGCGGTGTTTCAAAAGACATTTATAAGATCGTCACAGGTGACGAATCATGGATCTATGCTTATGAGCCCGAAACAACCGTGTGGGTCTTCGAAGACGAGCCAAATCCAACGAAAGTCGTTCGTGGAAGAAGCACTTTGAAGCAAATGGTCGCCAGTTTCTTCGGTAAAACTGGTCATGTGGCGACTGTTCCGCTTGAGCAACGTAGAACGGTCAATTCTGAGTGGTACACCACAATTTGTTTGCCTGAAGTCTTCGGAGAAATTCGAAAAACGAACAAGAGAAGACAGATCATTGTGCACCCTGACAATGCAAGCTCTCACACATCAGCTCACACCAGCGACTTTTTGACCGCCCAAAACGTCGAATTGATGGGTCATCCGCCGTACAGCCCTGACTTGGGACCCAATGACTTCTTTTTACTCCCGCACATCAAGGGAAAAATGCGTGGTCAACGATTTTCGTCGCCAGAAGATGCTGTTGAAGAGTTCAAAAACCATGTTTCGAAGGTGTCTCAATCGGAGTGGAAAATGTGCTTCGACAATTGGTTTGAGCGCATGCAAAAGTGTATAAATCTTGCTGGAGAATACTTTGAAAAACAATAAAACCATTTTTGATCATAAATATTCGCGTTTTCATTATTAGGCCAGAAATATATATAGCAACCTACGTATAGGGTGGCTAATGAATGATGCTACATTAATAAACTTAAATAAATGGTAGCCCGTTGCACCCTCGCAGCCCGGCCTGTTATTCTGCTTAAAGCGCTGCTAATGCACTTCAGTAAAATGTTGGTTACCACCGCTGAGATATATATATTTTTTTATACAAGCGTTTGTCACTGACCTTTAAGAGAAGTTTGCATTGATTTTGTGATTATTTTAGTAGGTTGCCAGATAGTTAAGATCAGAGATGCCCAACGACTATACTCTCAGTGCTCTCAGTGTTGTTGCCTCACTCGCCGCTATAGCGCGAGCATACAGATTCACAGACAGAGATCGCGGCAAAAATAACAACAACTTTGTTGGCGAGTGAGATCTAACTTATGCTGAGTTTACACTGCGTCACATTTTTGTGTCACAGGGCAATGTGATCGACGATTTTGTGTCACACTGTGAGATCATTTGTTAATGTTTTTGAGCGATCATTTTGAAAAAGTTTGAGCTAGCGGCATGTGCTGCTATTGGGTTTTGGATGCTGGTCGAATATGAAGACGATGACAACTTGAATTTGACGAAAAGAGAAAAGGAAATGGTTGTCAAGTTGAACGAAGATATCTGTAATATTTTTGGAAACACGCGTTGCTATCTATAACATTTTAAGAAACGAGTACTTCGAGGAAAGTATTTAAATTTATTATATACTTTGCGGCTCGAGTAGGCTCAGCTTGAGAAGCCAAGGTTGGCTGTGCAGTTTAAGTAGCCTTAATAGTGCGAAGAAAGACCTCCTCCTGCACGTTTGTTAGCACTCTATTAACACCTATTTAAGACGGCAAAGGCAAGTCCAAATGTTCTCCCAATTAGCGCAAATTTGAAGCTATATAGTCACCAAAGTCACACGATTTATCACGTTTTCTGTTGGATATTGTAGACGCGGCAACCGGTTCGGAGCCATAACTCTGAAATTCTTTAAGTTATGAGCTTGAAATTTGGTTGATAATATGGAGTTAAAATATATCTTCGAAATAAATTGAGCTATTGTAATGACCTATTACACTTCTTCTTCATCGATAACGCTGCAATCTACAATCTTGAATATACTCATTGCCCTAGGTACCGACCAGCTTTCCAGTTTTAAGCAAATAAATTCCGATGGGTATCATTCGGCAATTTCCGTCTAGTCTCTACGCTGGGTCAGTTTTCCAGATAAACTAAATGGTACACACTCATACCCATTGAAAGGCTCATGGGGCTGCCAACTTGTGCGACTGAAACAGCTGATTGAATTCCGATGGGTGTGAGCAGATAAAATAGTTTGTACCCTTTGGAATGCTGTAGTTGTACCCTTCGATTGGCGAGATATGAAACCAACTAGCTGAATTCACTTTGCATTTTCTATTTCATCCAAATACCAAAATACACCTTAACTAAAATCAAATGCCAACAATTCACAGCGACCATGCAGTGTGACCGTTTGAGTGTTGGTGGTATTTGGCTCATAAACGGTGGTATTTTGGTGTTGTAGAAATCTGAAAAGACAATAATACAATTTTTCTACAGTCCAAAACAGTGCTACGCTTGCTCTTTCCGTTTGGTAGTAACGTTTCTCCATTTCAAAAAGACTTTTCCCGGTTAAACTTAACCAATAGTGCAACCTAAGCGCATCGGATTTGCATGAGCTACGTAGGTTGCTATATATATTTCTGGCCTAATAATGAAAACGCGAATATTTATGATCAAAAATGGTTTTTATTGTTTTTCAAAGTATTCTCCAGCAAGATTTATACACTTTTGCATGCGCTCAAACCAATTGTCAAAGCACTTTTTTTCACTCCGATTGAGACACCTCCAAAACATGGCGCTGGTGTGAGCTGATGTGTGAGAGCTCGCATTGGCATGGTGCACAATGATCTGTCTTCTCTTGTTCGTTTTTCGAATTTCTCCGAAGACTTCAGGCAAACAAATTGTGGTGTACCACTCAGAATTGACCGTCCTACGTTGCTCAAGCGGAACAGTCGCCACATGACCAGTTTTACCGAAGAAACAGGCGACCATTTGCTTCGAAGTGCTTCTTCCACGAACGACTTTCGTTGGATTTGGCTCGTCTTCGAAGACCCACACGGTCGATTGCTGTTTTGTTTCGGGCTCATAAGCATAGATCCATGATTCGTCACCTGTGACGATCTTATAAACGTCTTTTGAAACACCGCGATTACATTTTTTCAAAATTTCTTTGCACCAATCCACACGAGCCTTTTTTTGAGCGATTGTCAAGTTGTGCGGGATCCAACGAGAACAAACCTTTTTTACGCCCAGGTGTTCATGCAATATCGAATGTATGCTGGTGGAAGAAATGCCCAAGGATGCCTCTATCTCACGGTATGTCACATGACGATCTTGCATTATCAGTTCACGCACGGCATCAATGTTTTCTGGCACAACGACTGTTTTTGGACGACCTTCGTCTTCGAGCGAGCGTCGCCTGCGATTGAATTCATTAAAACCAATTTTTCACAGTGCTATAGGAATGTGCTTTATCGCCATACAAAGATTTAAGTTCATCGTTGCACTCTGGTCGTGATAATCCACGTCGAATGTTGTGAAAAATGATTGCACGAAAATTTTCACGAGTTAATTCCATTTTTCTGCCGAGTAAGTTTTTGTTTAATCGTTAATCGATATCAAACGTGGTCACACATGAAAGAGTTGTACGGAGCTTTTATCGATAAAAGTCCAAACTTTTTTTTGGGAAAAGGCCAATTGGTCCTAAAATGGCTAGAAGTAACCTAGGCCAGAAACTTAAATAGCAACCCACGTATTAGTTGCGTTTTCTTCGTAGACATTTTAGATACTCAAAAACATTTTCTCCCATTCGAATTTTCGATTAACAAACATTTTATCAATCTTCAACTTCATCAATTTCGATTCCTTTATTTGATAGAACAAGTCCAAGGAACTTGCTCGTTTTCCTTAAGCACTTTTTCCCCTATTAAAAACAAAAGAACAGCTGATTTGAATTAGAAAAGTTCACTATACTCCTCTGGTTCAAAAGTTGCCTATTTAATCAGAAATTTTTACTTATGCCTGATTGTGTGATAGCTGCTGTAGCCAAGTTTTTATTAAAAACTTGTCAATTGCATTTGCATTTCCCGGAACAAATGTTTTGCATATCAAATTCCAATGAACAATATGTGACAATCTGATTTAAATTTATAAATAATTTCTATTCATTCGATTGATACGATTGCAAACATCATCTTTAATCTGTTTCATACAAAGTTAAACTCTAAAATATTGGTTCATCTTATTATATTTGATGTGAGTCAACGTCACCTGCTTGCTTGCCCCAGCGCCCTTGCCTTGCCTTGACTTAACCGTGGACGCGAGTGTCGAGCGGCTGACTGGCTGGCTGCTGCTGTTGCTGCTCAATTCAATTGAACTCGGTGTTAATTGCTGTAAATGGCCGTTTTTTGTATTGTTACTACTATTGTTGTTATTGTAGTAGTTGTTGTTGTTGCTGTTAAAAACAATTGGCGCAAATTTATGCAGCATTTGATTGAAAACTGAAAGTTGGTAGTGCCGTCCGTATTTGTTAACGAACTTATGGAGCGTTCTCCATTACTCTGAGCACATTTCACACAGTGACCCACTTAAAATGGCATCAAATTTGCATATGTATATAAAAAAAAACAAAAGCAGCGGCGCCAAGCCATGTGTGAAGGATTGATATCGGGCTTTCTTTGCGTTTTCTAAGTGTTTTTTTTTTTGTTTACTCATCTTAATTTGAAATTTTACGAAGATTTAACTGTGCGTCTCATGGGTGCCTCAATTACTCACTATAGAACATTGAAATCGAGTGTTTTTTTAATTGTGAGCACATGGGTGCCTTAATTACTCACTGTAGGATATTGAAATCGAGTGTTAAAAGCTGTGCGCCCCATGGGTGCCTCAATTACTCACAATAGAACATTGAAATCGAGTGTTCTTTTAATTGTGAGCACATGGGTGCCTTAATTACTCACTATAGGATATTGAAATCGAGTGTTAAAAGCTGTGCGCCCCATGGGTGCCTCAATTACACGCTATAAAACATTGAAATCGGATGTTTTTTGCTTTGCACCCCAATGGGTGCCTCAATTACTCACCATAGAAATCGAGTTTTGAAGATGTGCACCCCATGGGTCCCTTATTTACTTATTATAAAACATTGAAATCGAGTGTTAAAAGCTGTGCACCCCAATGGGTGCCTCAATTACTCACTGTAGAATATTGAAATCGAGTTTTAAAGATGTGCGCCACATGGGTGTCTTAGTTGCTCACTATAGAAAAGTGAAATCGAGTGTTTTTTTAATTCTGCGCCTCTGGGTGCCTCAGTTACTCACTATAGAACATTGAAATCGAATGTTTAAAGCTGTGCGCCCCACTACTTACTCACTATTGAACATTGATATGGAGTGTTTTAAGCTGTGCGCCTCATGGGTGCCTAATTTATGGACTATGGAACATTGAAATAGAGTCTTGAAGCTGTGCATCTAATGGGTGCCTCAATTACTCACTATAGGGCATTGAAATCGAGTGTTAAAAGCTGTGCGCCTCATGGGTGCCTTAATTGTTCACTATAAAACATTGAAATCGAATTTCGAAGATGTGCGCCCCATGGGTGCCTCAATTACTCACTATAAAACATTTAAACTGAGTGTTTTTTAATTGTGTGCCGCTGGGTGCCTCAGTTATCCACTATAAAAACATTTAAATCGAGAATTTCAAGCTGTGCATCTGATTTGTATTGCACATTTCAATATTGCACAACTGCCTTCATCCCTAATACAAGGCTAAATCTTCAGTCTAACCTTCCCGCAACTTTTTTTTCACAAAAAAATATGCCAGTGGTTAGAAGAGTGCGCATTTATTTTATTACCTGAAGTTTGCATTTATGTACAGCGTGTTATGGTCTTGAGATGAAGCCCAAAGCCTTCAAAATCGCTGATTCAGTTTCTTGCTGTGTCATATTTCTGACTGTTGGAAATTTGATTACTCCTAAAGTTTATTTATCAGCAACAATAAAAAAAAACAATAATACCCCAGAGAGAATGGCAAAATCTGAAATTCCGTAGGGAAAAAAGAAACCACATTTTTATTATTTGGTCAAACAAAGTAACAAACGCTCGATTTAAAAAAAATGTGAATTATTTTTGGCTGAAGATACTTTTTCATCAGAAGTTGAAAAATATGCCAATTATTTTTTTATATTTTTTACTGGTGCCAGAAGGGAGCTTTCAATAAAGCATGAGTAGTTCACAATCGTGTATCGGTTGGATAAGAAAATGAATATGAAAGTGTTTAAAGTGGTTTCGCATAATTAATTTGAAAAGATTAGAAAATTGATTTATTCACTAATTGAGTTATTCAGCCATATTCTCAATTGCACTTCCACAAATGTTTTTTGAGTCAGAAACCAAATCTGATCCTAAACGCGGAATTGAGCACATGGTTGATTGATTCTATACGCATTTTTCACACTAAATTCGAATGCGTTTTTTTAGAAATCCATTATCTTTTATGGTTTAAGCCTTCATTCCAGATTACATTTAAATATATTTCGGCACAGTACTTCATATGAATAGAAACACTTTTGAAAAGCTTTGAAAGCTGAATGCTTTTAAAAAGTTGTCGTATTTATATGAAGCCGAAATAAATTGTTATGTCTTTTGGAATGAGGTCCCCACCTGTAAATTGAACCTATAAATTCAGAAAATAGTTCACTTTGTAATTTTCCCACATTCGTATCTATTCGAAAAGGAAAACAATATTGCTTTACAACGGTTTTCCGTAACCTTATCGCGGGTTAAACTATCAAAAATTGTTTCGAAAACGAATGGGGAAACAAATGAGCAAGTTTCGCTTAACAATCATTTTTTGATCGCAAAATGTTCGTTTTTCATTAGCTTTGCGAACATTATGCGAATTTTTGAATAATGGGTGTCAAAAATTGTTTATAAAAACGAATGATCTTTCAAAAATAAAAGCGTTGCTTAACAATCATTTCTTGTTCGCAAAATGTTCGTTTTTCAGTACCTTTGTAATAGGTGTCTTTTCTAAATAATTACGTCTTAATTCTCAATTTTTGCTGTCACCAGCACTTTCATTTAGATCGTTAGTGTGACCAAAGGTCACCATTATTATAATACCCAATGTCTTAGGGTATGCTTACAATGAATTAAAAGGTTCAAAAAGGGTGCACTTATAACAAAATTTAAAATTAATTCCATGTGTTCTACAAATACCCAAAAACGACGCAATTCCCATACTATTTGGGTCGAAAGCGATTTGTAGAACACATGAAGAACATCAAATAGTATGGAAATTGAGTCGATTTTGGGTCAAAAGTGATTTTTAGAACACATGGGATTTATTGTAAACATTGTTTCGCTTTGTAGAACACATGGAAATGACCCGTAGTTAAACCACTTAGAGAATATTTAGCGATATTTCATTAAAAGCTTGAAGTTTTGCCCGCCTTAGTCGTTTAATTAATGCTTTACGATATTTTTATGGCCTGTACTTTTTCAGAATCGGTAAAAAGGTAGATCAGATCAGAAACTATACGAAATAATAATTAACATTACAATTACAAGTTTGTTTGGGTAATTAAAAATTTAATTACCATAGCAATTACGATTTTTTCTTAATTTAAAATGTAATTACCAATACAAATTTTGAATAATAATAATAAGAATCGTAATTGTAATGGTAATAATATTTTAAACGAGAGCGTAAGTTAAAGTCGGCCCTGCTCGACTTCGATATACCCGTGACTCAGGATATAAACATGTCCAAATTGTGGGAGATATGAGTTTCTTTCCAATTTGCGGGGGTGGCAACTCTACTATAGCTCATCTGATCAGGAAATGATGTATGGCTGATCGATAGGTAATAATTATTAAAATATATGTCTAGAGGGTTCAAACAATCTATTTTCAAAATTGTGTGTGATATGAGGTATTTTTTTAATTGCGGGGGCGTGAACTTTTCTATCGTTCATCTGATCAGGAAACGATGTATGGCGGATCGATAGGTAGTGATGATTAAAATATATGTCTATAGGGTTCGAATAATCCCTTTTCAAAATTGTGGGTGATATGAGGTATTTTTCAAATTGCGGGGGCGGCAACTCTACTATCGTTCATCTGATCGAAAAGTGAAGTATGGCGGATCGATAGGTAATAAGGATTAAGATATATTTCTAGAAGGTTTGAACAGTCTATTTTCAAATTTGTGGAAGATATGAGTTTTTTTCAAATGGCGGGGGAGGCAACTTTTCTATCGTTCATCTGATCAGGAAATGATGTATTGCTGATCGATAGGTAATAATAATTAAAATATATGTCTAGAAGGTTTGAACAGTCTATTTTCAAAATTGTGGGAGATATGAGTTTTTTTTCAAATTGCGGGGGCGGGAGGGGGCGTGGCAAAAATTTGAAACAAACTTGATCTGCGTGCAGACAATACAAATCTACACTGAAAATTATTAGCTCTTATAGTCTCTGAGATCTAGGTGTTCATACAGACAGACGGACATACGGACATGTCTATATCGACTCGGCTATTGATGCTGATCAAGAATATATATACTTTATGGGGTCGGAAATGCTTCCTTCTGCCTGTTACATACATTTGCACGAACTTAGTATACCCTTTTTACTCTACGAGTAACGGGTATAAAAACCAAAAGAATCGTTATTTGTAATGGTAATTATATTTTTAAATACCAAAAGAATCGTAGTTGTAATGGTAATTATATTTTTAAATACCAAAAGAATCGTAATGTTATTTTCAATTTACAGCTCTGGATAGAACCGCCCATTTAAGTATGTGAATAGGTGTATACCATACACAGATAAACATTTTTTTTTAGATTTTAAAATTCTTCTCCATTTCGAGCATCTTCCCCTCTTAAAGTTAGAGCATTAGAACTTAAAACATATTTTCTTAGGCCCATTGTTTTACAACGGTTCTGAAAATTTCAATAATATCGGACAAAAAAAAAGCCAATAAAGAAATAGAACTTTGAACTTTTAACCATTTATTTATACAAATTTTAAGAGCACACATATGTAATGTTCCATGTGTAAAATTTTTTATTTTCATGTCTGAAATTTTTTTTTTTTTACATTGATGTTATTTATCTTGGCGTGAAAATAATTTTTATGTAACTCTAATAACAGACGGACAAGAATATATATATATATTCTGGGGTAGGAAGTGTTTGCTTCGTTCTTCCACGTTTTAAAATTTGAAATTTTCAATATTTTTAAGAAATTTGATTTTTTCTAACGAAATTGCGCACAATCTCTAAAAGAAAGTAAAATTTGCTCGTTAATCACTATTTCGCTTTATCGTTTTCAAAAATGTACTATAGTTGAGTTTGGTTTTCGGTTTTCTTTTCTTTTATTGCTTTTTGCGCCGAATAACGACCTCTAAGATTGCCAACTCCACTGCGTTGTGGTTCTCTAATAACATGAATGAATCGAATCTAACCCAATTGACTGACATCATAAATCATTCTAGCAATTGCTGTACCTGCCTGCAACTTGTTTCGAAGGGTTTGTTGTGAAATATATTGCAATCGATATTATTTTATTAATGGCCAGAGTTGACCGCATGTTGTAATTGTAATGAGCCTCATCCCCTTCCTTCCTCCCTTCTGCGCTTGGCAATGTGAAGACAACAATGCACTTAAAACAGGGTACCAAATGGCGCAGTGCCCTTTGATGTGCTTTAATATGTATGAGAATGAGAATATGTGTGTGGTTTTTGGTTCGTGATTGGTGGAGCTTGGTGGGCTAGTTGTGGGTCCCCCCTATACATATGTACATGTAAAATGAAAATAGAAAATCGATATTGAGCGGGCGGTATCAAATAACTGTTAGGTTAATTACAACAAGTTCCACACACACACACACACACAGAGGGAGGGAAACATGCAACCAAAATAGGCACAAAATGTGGTAACGACTCGTAGACGAACCTGTAAATTACTTAACATGGCTCAGACATGAACTTCCGTTGAAGAATGATGAATAATAAAAAAAAAGCTGACAAATCAGCTTTATAAAGTTATTAAAATCGAAAGTTTATTGTTCTTTTTTCACACTTTGGCAGGGGAGAGAGAGAGAGAAGGTACTCATGTTTTGGGCAATTAAAAATAGATTAAAATTAAGTTTTGCAAAAAAATAAAACTGCATTAGAAATCTGGCAATAAAATGTCATATAAGTGCCTGTCCTCTATGTTGTATCAGCGTAAATATTAGACAATCCAAACAAAGCCCATCATTCTCAGAAATACGCTTATCAAAACTCTATGCAAACATTTGCTCTATCACTTGCTGAGTTGTTGATGTGGCTTTGAGGGGGGTATTCCCTTTCCTAATTAGGTGCAAAAAATCAAACAACTGTCATATCAGCAAAAACCCTCAAAACAAAGTCAACATCTGAGCAAGCATGACAAATTCTACGAGATTTTAGAGAGGACTGGTCTATCAGACGTAATCTCTGTTCATTAAAAGGTAGGTGCCTGCGCTCGTATGCCAGTTTAGGTCACGAAGGGCAAAGATCAGAAACTAATTCTATTTAAATCTATATAGATAATGCAGAGATCAGAGACAGAAGCCATATTCAAGATAAGGTCGAACCAGCATTAAATTCTTTGGACCATCTCTTGATAAAATGAAGGAGACTTTTTGCCTCCTTTGTCCGCGATAAAGGGAAAAGCAAAAGGATTCCATGGTAGCATAGTCATAGGCTTGGCAAGAAGTTGCCAAAAACAACCACTGGTGTTTGAGTAGTGTGACCAGTCCCAATATAACTGAAAAATACCACACAAATTTGAATTTTTGGCGTTATTTACTGTTCAATCTGATCACACTGTGTTTTCCGATCCACTTTAGGAATATCTGACGAATTTCTGGCTTAAACAATATTACATTTAACAAATTATTTTCCAAGTATTTAAAAATTAAAAAAAAGCATCTAATACCCTCATTTGTTTATTACGAAAGGATGAGTACATTTATACGCCGTTTCTAAATTCGTCGGCCTTAAACATATGTTGGTATTAGAGATGGGCGCGAAAAAGAAATTCGATATTGTCCCAATCCAGACCATAGTCTTTCCCGACCCATCCCTATCCCGACCCCATATTTTAAATTTAATCTTGTCTCGATTACTTATTTTTTATGTAAAACATCTTTAATTTTGGAACGAACGATTTTTTGGTAGGGCTAAAATTCAATTTCAAATTAACGCATATCACTCACACGGACACAACATACAGTCAAAGCAATCGCCTGGCCAACAATAGTATTAATAGCAGTATGTTGTAGACCACTTGACCTTGGGCCTTTGGGGAGTTTTCCAACACTATTTTTTGCAATACTGATTTCAACATTGTTTTCCAACACTGTTTATCATTATTGTTTTTCAACATTGTTTCCCAACATTACTTCCAACACTGTTTATCAACATAGTTTTCTAACACTGTTTTCCTACACTGTTTTTAACTTTGTATTCTATCATTGTTTTCTAACACTATCTTTCCAACATTGTTTTTTCAACACAGTCTTTCCAACACCGCTATTCAGCATGGTTTTCCAACACTTTTTATCATTATTGTTTTTCAACATTGTTTTCCAACATTGCTTCAAACA
The DNA here is from genome assembly GCA_018904225.1 of Lordiphosa mommai. Classification (NCBI taxonomy): domain Eukaryota; kingdom Metazoa; phylum Arthropoda; class Insecta; order Diptera; family Drosophilidae; genus Lordiphosa; species Lordiphosa mommai. Next base: position 391,216 of record JAEIFT010000123.1, on the reverse strand, counting down.
CTGTTTTTCAACAATTTTTCCTAAACTGTTTTTAACATTGTATTCTAACATTGTTTTTCAACACTGTCTTTCCAACGCTGTTTTTACAACACTGTATTTTCAAAACTGTCTTTCCAACACTGTCATTCCAACACTGTCTTTCCAACCCTGTCTTTCCATCACTGTCTTTCCAATACTGTCTTTCCAACACTGTCTTTTCAACACTGTCTTTTCAACACTGTCTTTCCAACTCTGTTTTTCCAACACTGTCTTTCCAACACTGTCTATCCAACACTGTTTTCCAACACTTTCTTCCCAGCACTGTCTTGCCAACACTGTTTTTCAAGCAATCGCTGGGGCAATCGTGGCTTTCTTATGGTATATAAACTCTCTTTCCAACACTGTCTTTTCAACACTGTCTTTCCAACTCTGTCTTTCCAACACTCTCTTTTCAACACTAGTTTCCAACTCTGTCTTCCCAATACTGTCTTCCCAGCACTGTCTTTTCAAAACTGTCTTTCCAACACTGTTTTGCCAACTCTGTTTTTCAAGCAATCGCCGGGGCAATCGTGGCTTTTTCACGGTATATAAACTCTTTTTAAATACAGCAAATATCGGTTATATGGCGAACCGCTTGTATGCAAATACCGGTTATATGCAAAATTTAAACCTTTAAGAATATTATGCGCAAATTTGATAAAAATATCGCATATATGCAAACATTTCCCAACAAAATTGAAATTGCTGAACACAATTTTATTCGTTTGTATGCAAATTCTGGAAAGAAATTGAATAGAAAATGTACACATGTACACAACACTAGGAGACAGCACTGCTAAATGGAAGACCATGTTCCAGATCAAAGCTGGATCCAGCGTCGATGCAAACGGAATTCTGTTAACTTGGTTAAGATTCTCGAAGAAGGCATTGAAAACAAAACAGCGAGATTCCTTTATCTGAACAAATTAACTTTAGATGTCATTTTTAATGCCGTTGAAACTGACTGGTACTGCCAAATAGAAGCTAAAAGTACCGGAGAGTAATCGTATACACGAGCTTTCCAAGCGGTTGTCCAGTTTCATATTATTAGCAGAGCAAAGGGAATATTTATACTATAATCTTTGATATTTCTTAAAGAAGTATAACGAATTTAGGTTTAAGCACTTTTGGTGGAACCTTATCCAATTGTTCGATTAATTTGTGCCTGTATCAATTTTTTGTATTTTTATGTGAAAAATTTTGTGTTTGTTTTCTCATATCTCATTTGTTCTGTTCTTTCCCTTTCAGCCTTCTCCAATGACTTTTATCACACCGCTGACACGGAACCCTCATCCTTCAATGACTTCACAATTGTCAGCCTAACAGATTCAAATCAATGGCTACAACGCCAGCGACGTGCTGCTCCGGTAGATGCTACCCCATCGCCGGATTTGAAAAATCAATACCAAAGTGTTAATGCCAATAATGCTAACGCAACGGCAACCAATCCCACTGATACCACAGTGACCACAGTGGACAGCAAAGCGGCAGGCAGTGTCTCCTATAATATACATAATGTGGGCATCAATGGCACCGGTCAGCGCAAGGATTACACTGTGCAGAGCAGCAGCAGCAGCAGTGGTGGTGATGCCACTACTAACACCACTTTGCTCAAGAAGCCCACTCAGCTGTCAGCAACGCAGTCCAATATGCAATATCCCAAAAAGGTGGCACCCTCTGTTCTGGTCGCCCAGCAGCAAGCGGCGGCAGTTTCAACATCAAGCTCAACAACATCCACCGAACGTCCATTGGTCGATGATGTGGATGTGCCGGAGGATGTGATCAATAATGGTATGACCAATCAATCGCTGGAGCGACAGGAAGATCATCATAACTATTACAATAGTGTGTTGTATGTGAATAAGGACGAGGCGGCCGAAATGTGGTCACAAATGCTTCAAATACCCAACAATTCCATGTTATCATCCTCACATCGACGCGCCATGACCGTTGAGCTGAAATTTGATTTTCCCTTCTATGGCCACTATTTGCGTAATGTGACAGTGGCCACGGGTGGATTTCTGTATACCGGCGAATATGTACACTCCTGGTTGGCGGCCACACAATATATTGCACCACTAATGGCCAACTTTGATACGAGCATGTCAAATGATTCGTTTGTGCGGTTACTAGATAATGGTGAGTTTTTCATTATAAATTATAAATACTGGTTTTAGTCTTAGACAAAATAATAAGGGTGAAGTAAATTTGGGATAATTCGGCAAAGGGTGCGAAACAGTTAAAAAATCTAAAGATTGGTTCGCGAAAACTTATCGATCCTGGAGTTTTGGTTTGAATCTTGTTCTATAGCTTACATATCAGAGCAAAGACCTAGAGATCGCAGATTTTACATAGACCTACGCTTGAGATATATAGTCACGCTTTCCAAAAGAAAATCAAGAAAATTCGATACCAAAGTGAATAAAAAAACCCTAAAAAGTTTGTATGGGGGAATTTTTTTTCTATTCGATTGAATTGAAACTCGTTGTTTAAGCAAAGTATGCGTTTGTTCCGAGGCTGAAAATTTCCCGGAAATGTTTGTTTGAAGCAATTTTGATTTTCTAGCCTATTAACTTAAAACACGTTTTGAAAGCAAAAGTAAGCATAATAATTAGACACGTGTTTTTCCAATTGAACAAAATTTACCACAAGCTTTTCAGCTTGGAAAAAGGTTGTATAGGGGATTTTTTTTCCAGCCCATTGACTTAAAACTCGGCTTGCACGCAAAGTGTGCAAATGATCAAATTGAAAGGAAAAGTTTCTTCGATCGACTTCAAACTTGATTTGAAGACACGAGTTTGTTAAATCCCTACCCAAGTACGGAAAACGGGGACGGAGCTATGAAATTCTAAGCTAACAAGATGTGTAACGATTATAGAACTCAATTGCAAAGAAAAATTTCTTGTTTCAAATCAAAGTAAAGGCTGACTTTTATGCTATTTTATTAAGCTGCCTTTACACCTCTAAAAAGTTGCTTGTCAAACTACTCTAAATAGAATCTTTTTAGAGAAACTATGATAAGCTATTACACTTTAAATATCTGAGAATCATGAACTAGTTGTTCAGCGCTAGTTTTACGGATTCAGTACTGATTTCAGAACCATTTTTGATAAATAGGTTGATTCAAAATAGAGAAAAATCAAATAAATGCATTAAAATGAATGATTTTGGCTGACGAGATGGTCAACGAAATGGGTTCTCAACCACCAAAGAGAAGACGGAAGTGTAAAAGACGTTCCATTTGGAGTCGAAATTGGCTTTTGCGTCGTGTTGATGGCAGGGACATGGCGCAGCTTGTCTTACGTGAGCTCCAATATGAATATAAAGAAACTTTCCACAAGTTGCCATGAGCTTGTGCGACCCAAAATTCCAAAAGAGGATGCATTATTAAGAGAAGAAGATATAAAACAACTTTTAATTTGATATTCATAGTAAGAGCATTTAGCTCTTTTAGCCTTCTTGTGGCACTGCGATTTCTTACTAGCGGTGAGTCATATGCTTCCCTGTCCTGTGCATTCAGAATTTCCCGAATAGCAATTTCTAAAATTGTCCCTGAAATCATTAAAGCACTTGCAGATTTAAAATCTAATCATTTTTAAAAGACGATAAGTTAAGCTCCAGGCGAAGAATGCAGTCCTACAGAATGGTCTCATTCTTATAACACCCCAGGAGTGTCAGTACTTCGGATTTCGCCCATTCAGAATTTCTAGAAATTACAAGTTTAGTCGTATTGCATATTTTGTGGCTGCCATATTATTTCCTCGTTAACCACTCAATTGTTCGATGGTTTTTTATTCGATAATATAAATTTTTATACCCTTGCAGAAGGGTTTATTAAAATTGTCTCGATTTTTATAACGCATAGAAGGAATTAAGTACATATATTCTTGTTCAGCATGACGAGCTGTGTTCATTTCCGTCTGTCCGTCTGTTTCTATGCTATCTTCTCCCTCAGTTTTAAAGCTATCTCGATCAAACTTTGCAAGAAGTCTTTAAATACACATAGGATGACTATATCATATAGCTGGACTGTATCATAATCGTGGTATATATTAGTTTTATATGCTTCTACATAAGTCTGGAAAAATTTATCAAAATCGTATGACTATATCATATAGCTACCATATAAACGGTCGGTCAAAAAACTAGTTCTAGTGAGAAAAACTTTTTTGTTTTTCATTGTAGCGTCACCAATCGTGGTATATATTAGTTTTATATGCTTCCACACAGTTCTATAAAAATTTATCAAAATCGGATCACTATAGAATATAGCTGCCATAGGAACGATCGGTCTAAAAACTGGTTCTATTAAGAAAATCTTTTTTGTTATCAATGGTATAAATGGTAGTGTCTTTTAAAACTGCAAGGGTATTTTAAACTTCGGCTATTACACTATATATAGAGAAACTTTTTAGAGATATATGATAGTGTAAAGGTACATTTTTATTGGCACCTCACGCGTGATCCGTAATATTTGGCAACGCCAAAAATGTTACAAATATAAATCATTAAATTTTATCTTCAAATTTTATCAAAAAATTCATTCACACTATCAAGGCTGCTAACCGGTCCGAAACCAAACCCCTGAGAACTGGTCTAGTCTGGGTTTTTTGGATTGTCCGAACCGGACCATGAACCGAACCTCTTACTTTTTTGATCCCTTGAACCTGAACTCGAACCGGACCATTAATTCAACAAAAATGGTTCGGTTCACAATATTAAGTCATTTTGTTGACGAATAAAACTCCTAATGAGAGTATTTAAATTAACAGGCCGGTTCCGGTTTTCACTAAAGTGAATTCTAATGTGGTACATCATCACTTTTCTAATTAACGATCAAGGTAATCGGTATTAAATATTTAATTTAAAATTACTTTTAATGCGACAAACTCTTCTTCGAATGCATTAAGCCGATTCACTCAATCAATTTTACACAACAGCACATGTACCACATTCGAATTCGACAAATTTTGTCGACAGTGAAAACCGGAACAGGCCTGTAAGACTTTAAATTACTCATCTTCGGATTACGAAAAATATAAGTTTTTAGAAAGCAATATAAACAAATTTAAAATTCGTCAATGATGTTGTAAATACCCTCGAAAATTGTCGAAAAATGTAAAAAAAAAATTTTTTTAAAGGTCTTAAAGACAAAGACTGTTTCAACAACCCAGGTACCAGTTGAACGTCCACTTGCAATACTAAAAAAGTGTGTTGCTTGTTATCTAAGAGCTCGATAAACATTATCAGGAAGATATAATCCCTATTAGTTTAAACTATGCTGGGTTAGGTAAGATAAGAGCGGTTGCTAAGGGGGTTTACCCAGCACACTAAGGCCATAAGGATTTGGCAATACAATATTTCTTCCTTTTTTATATGTTCAGTCCAAAATGTGTCTGAAAAATAAGATTAACTATACTTAAGAGGCTTGAATGAATCCAGATATATAGGTCTAGGCGTAGTTTCCGCAAGATAATTGGCGTCTATTAGAAAACAAGACTCAGAGCAGAAACATAAAAAGCAAGAGACGGACTCTTTTTATACCCGTTACTCGTAGAGTAAAAAGGGTATACTAAGTTCGTGCAAATGTATGTAACAGGCAGAAGGAAGCATCTCCGACCCCATAAAGTATATATATTCTTGATCAGCATCAATAGCCGAGTCGATATAGACATGTCCGTCTGTCTGTCTGTCTGTCTGTCCGTCTGTATAAACACCTAGATCTCAGGAACTATAGGAGCTAGAGCTACCATTTTTTCAGTGTAGACTTGTATCTTCTGCACTCAGATCAAGTTTGTTTCAAATTTTTGCCACGCCCCCTCCCGCCCCCGCAATATGAAAAAACCTCATATCTCCCACAATTTTGAAAATAAATTGTTCGAACCTTCTAGACATATATTTTAATCATCATTTCCAATCGATCCGCCATACATCATTTTTCGATCAGATGAACGATAGAAAAGTTCCCGCCCCCGCAATTTGAAAAATTCCTCATATCTCCCACAATTTGGGCAACCTTACCCTGAGTAACGGGTATATCGAAGTCGTGCAGGGCCGACTTCAAATTACGTTCTCGTTTAATATGGCCCTAAGACTGTAAGTTGAGCGCTTTGCGCGTCTAGTTGACTATGTCTACTTTGCGATTCTACAGGTTGAGAGCACTTCCCATTTCTGGTCTACTTTGATCGAAGATATTTCGTAAAATGAGCCTACACGTTGCCATCGGCATACCTACGTGCTCTCTATGACGAGTGTGGTTCTTTTTTGGGTCGCTTAGACTAAAAAAGACAACAAAATGAATCGAAACTGCGCCGGTACAATAAATTGGTACTGATACGGTCTTTTCGGTTCCAAGTGGTTCAATTCTCGGATACCGGTTCTGAAAAAATTTAAAATATTGGTTCTATTTCCGTTGCTGGTTTTGATTTTCATTAAGTTAATATTAGCATGCGTTTCAGTGAGAAAGATAAGTAAGTGAAAAAAGGGTTTTGACAAAGAAATAATTGACATTTTTGGAAATTTTTGGAATATTCCGATTCTCTATGGATCTTAGAAAAAATCTAAAAAACAGCCACCTATTAAGAATACACCCCATATAAAATATTTTAAACAAATAACAAAAATTTCCTTTTATGTTCCTTTTTACAGGCACCGCCTTCACCGTCGTCTGGGAGAATGTTACGCTTCAGGATAAACCCATAAATGGCAAATTTACATTCAGTGCCACCTTGCATCAGAGTGGTGACATAGTATTTGGTTACTATCAGGTGCCCACCATGATTAATACCATACAGGATAGTCAACATCCCGTTAAGGTGGGCCTCTCTGATGCCTATATACTGGATAAACAACTCTATTGTAAGTGATGGAGCTCCATTTGTGTGTAATCATTCTTGTTATTATTCATATTGTTGTGTTCCTACCCTTAACTACAGTTGCCCGCCGAAAGACTATCTATGAATACCATCGGGTGTCCTTTCAGCAACAATCGATTGCCAATGGCACCATCATTAAACTGACTGCCCTGCCCACCTGTTTGGGTTACAATGACTGCCAGTCGTGCTTAAATCATAATACCACATTCGAGGTGAGCTATAAATGATGACAGTGATTTTTATTATCAACTTAACTGATTTCTATTTCAAAATAGTGCGCCTGGTGTACCACATTGAATCGCTGTTCCACGGGCACAGATCGTAAAAAACAGGAATGGGTACAAAGGGGTAAGGATTAAGGTTTTAATGGGTAAAACTATGCGGAGACTTTTTGCGTTGTGAGTTTGAGGCATCAGATAACAAATCTCTTATCAGAAAAAAAAACACTTGAGAATTGTTAAGTCATCACCAATCAAAATAGAGTGTAAATACTTTTATGTGATTCTAATCACACCATTATTTTGATTTTATATTAAACTCAAATAGAAATACTGTTCTGAAACCATAAATGATACTTTATCTTATATCTATGGTGACTATTTTAAACGAAGAAAACGCTTCCCTTGAAAACCATTTAAAAGGTTTTTTCTTGTTAAAAAAAATCCTACAGCCATCCATGGTCAGGACTTATATAAAACATCTTAGGGGTACATTCTTACCCCAGTACATCTGAATGAGAATTCATTAAATTTAACTGAATTTTTTTAAGGTGTTTAATAAAACATTGTTGTATTTCATACAAAACATTTTGTATATTAGATTTGAGTACGTTTTCTCTTCGCCAAAAAGTCGATTAGCAGCAAGGGAGTCGTTTCTGACTGTACTCTAACTGGGGGTACAATTGTACCCCAAAGAGGAATTTTTATTTGTATATTTAGAGTAGACACACTGTGCTCACTGCATAACATAGAGTCGGACTGAAACAACAAGACTTTATGGAATGCCAATCGAGTGGCGCTTATAAAGAAGCTAAAGAATGATAGGTACACAAAACTTGTGCAGCAAAAACTAAAAATTTAAGGCTATCCATAAAGCTGGCAAAAAAAAAAGTGGACAAGCGGGCTGTATTATGGATCATTAAGGCAAGTTGTGACATGATACTCTTAAACGTACAAAGAATTGAAAGAAAGCAAAAGAATATTGATTCTGACTCAAATGTTTGAGTATTCTCAAATCTTGCGTTGAACGTTTTTTGGGGTACTAATGTACCCAAAACCAAGATTGTTGCTAGGGTTCCCTTATTATAAGCTTGCAGAGGGTATATTAAAATTGTCACGATGTTTGTAACGCAGTGAAGGAAGCATTTCCGACCACATAAAGTATATATATTCTTGATCAGCATGACGAGCTGAGTTCATTTCCGTTTGTCCGTCTGTTTCTATGCTATCTCCTCCCTCAGTTTTGAAGCTATCTTGACCAAACTTTGCAAAAAGTCTTTAAATACAAATACGCTGCACATTTGTAGGAATCGGCCGGATCGGATGACTATATCATATAGCTGCCATAGGAATGATCGGTCCAAAAACTAGTTCTAATGAGAAAAACTTTTTTGTTTTCCATTGTAGCGTCACCAATCGTGGTATATATAAATTTTATATGCTTCCACACAATTCTGGAAAAATATATCAAAATCGGATGATTATAGCATATAGCTGCCATATAAACGGTCGGTCCAAAAACTAGTTCTAGTGGGAAAAACTTTTTTATTTTCCATTGTAGCGTCACCAATCGTGGTCTATATTAATTTTATATGATTCCACACAATTCTGGAAAAATTTATCGAAATCGGATGACTATAGCATATAGCTGCCATAGGAACGATCGGTCTGAAAACTAATTCTAGCGAGAAAAACTTTTTTGTTATCAATGGTAGCTCTTTTCGAAAACTGCATTACATTAAAAACAAAAATTTTAATGACTTTTTTTTTTTTTTTAAAAAAACGCTCGTACATAGCCTGATGAGGAGCTCCTAATGAGTAACCTTTATTCAAAGTTTGCTCAAATCTGCGCCGAGAGTTTCTGGAATGAGATAAGTCATATTGCTCTAAAAAAAAAGACCGTTGAGGGATTTAACACAAATTTCAAATAAAATATTTGCCTACCCTTCGCTTAATCTCAGTTGTACTGATAGCGCTGTAACTTTCTTACAAAGTTCCATTAAGCAGGGAACTTGAAAATCCCTACAGCTTTTTTGAACCAAATTTGGATGACTATAAGTGAAGTGGCAAAAATAAGTTTGGTTACTCTATTATAAAATTTAAATTGTCTTGGCATCTCTGTACTTTTATTATATCATTTTGTTGGTTAGGAGGTTGCGATGGCTAAGAGCGACAAGTCCCATTTAGGACTCTCGGGCCGATTGCGATGCCATATATATTCCCAGTTAAGCGTATTAATACGAATACTGAACCATTGTGTGGTCAGAATAAACCTAATAAGAGCTAAGAATTCAAATTCGGATATTTCTGATATAGTTTGGGACAGAGTGTCTGCCGATAAGACACTTACCCGTCAGGGTCCCTACCAGAAGCGATATGTGTTCTCTTCTGTTCCTTAAAAGTGTACCGATACATTTTAGGTTATATGTTGACCACATAAGTCTCGCTTCGGCACAGGAGAAAAGGGTTTTCCAACGATTTGTAGCGAGACGTAGTGTTTCGGCTTTTGTGAGAAGCTTGAACGTCGCCTATCGCGCTCTTCTCTGAAAGAAGCTCGATGGTGGTACCTAATCTGGCCAATTTGTCCGCAGATTTATTTCCGTCTATGTTCTGATACTGAAATATCGAGTGATCTCGTTAACTGATAGGCGACATTCAGTCAGCGAATTCACGTTATTGTTATGCCAGTCAAGTGCCTTTAGGGCAGCTTGACTATCAGAGTATATGAAAACGTTCTTTGAGTGGTAGTGTGCCTGGATGGGTACCATCTGGTACACACTACCAAGACGAAACGATATGTTTAAGTCTGATCTGTGTAGAAAACGCCCCGCCTTTTTTTTATCGAGCTTAGAACCATCCGTGTAGAAACTAAACTTTAAAATAGAAGCTAAACTCCAAGCATAAAACGAAAACTTAATCTTAACGGTCAATTTTGATTTGCTTGTGTTGTTGTTTTGTTTCTTGCTTATCTTATTTTTGATTCTCTTTTTAACTGCATAAACCAATTGTTGCTCTCCCCTCTTTGTTATGATCCATAGTTATGCACCAGAGTTTATGAAGAAGCGTATTCCAGTCAAGTCAGCTTGGGATGTTGACATCGTATAGCTAGACGAATGTCAATTGAGGTGTACAATAGTCAACGTTCAATGGTATAACCCCTTGGTTCATGATGATGAAAGAGCCTTCCGTAGTAACCCCCATCTAGGCACCGGTTTCTCTTCATCTGATCGCTGTTGTGATCGCTAGTAGAAGGTGGAAAGGGGCCCCTAATGTCAAGGAATGCTACTAGAGAGAAGTCTCTCAATTTGTTTCAATTCTCATATAAAGTCAAACAGTTTTAATTCGAAATGCAAACGTTTATACGAAAATCTCTAGAGATTTCCAGTAGTCCCCCCAAATAGCACTGCTTTAGACCTCTGTTTAGAGCTCTGCTGAACATTATTATATTGTAGTATTACCATTAGTTAACTCCGTCAACCTTCTTTTTAAGTCCGCTGGTAGAAACCCCTCGTCTTTCTTTTCTAGAAGATCTACAAGTATTGCCCCTCAACTTCTTTAAACGATCGTCTCGAGCCTCGGCTTAGAGCTTTTATAGGTTAGCTGATGAATGTTGCTACCAAAAAATAATATATAGTTTTCGTTTTGAGTGGTTAATCGGTTGCTTTCATTGGTTTAATTTCACTGGCGGATTTTATTTGAAAAATTTGGTTTATTAATGTAGCATCATTCATCAGCCAACCTATATTAGAAGCTCTGTTGTATGGATTTTAAAGCAGTTTTCAATCTTGTGCTAAAAACAGCTCATTTCATGTTTGCTAGTAGAGTCTCCTAATTGCCCGGAGCCTTATCGCGAATCATACCTCTGTAATGCCGCTTTCTTACGTAGTTTTCGCGAGTACATCTTAACCTTCTTTTGTAAGTTCCATGGTACAAAACCTACTTTATGTTAGAAGCAGTTTTAGGAAATCTGAAAGTACAAATTGCCTTATTTTTCTTCCTTAGTTCAAATTGTATCTCTCCCAAGAGTTTTTGTTAAGAGCTGTGGTGTATATTTTGCTGGGGGGAGTTTAAACTAACTCTTCTAAAAACCTCTCTTAGGTCTGCAGTGAAATTCTTCAGTATCAAGGTCTCCTATGCTCGTATATAGTTTTACAATGACAGCTACGCGCTACTTAACCATTTTCATATTGGTCGCTGCGACGCGGTGCGACTTATTCTTATTCCAAGCCTTAAATTTGGCTTTACGTGTCCATTACCTTACGAAAAAGCTTGTCTTGGTAAAAATATTTATTGATTTCTAAAAGTTTCATCTTCGCGAGTCCAACCCTGAGCAAAGAATAAGGATTTCGGGATTCCTAAAAAAAACCCTGAGTGAAATCATTTTAAATGACCTCAGTTTGCATTTTGTTCAAGTGACAACTGTGAAGCCATCAAAAAGGCCTTATTCCCTCTGTGTCTGTCTCACTCCAACAAAGTCTTGCTAGTTCAACTCTCATTTGTAGCTTTACGTACTCTATAAAAACCTCATTGACCGCATTTTACTTTTTCAGGCTGCTTGGATGCTGCCTATCGCACGGCGGAAAAGTGTCCGCCATTGGGCACTAAGGGCAACAATGCTGCCCAAGAGAATAACGGTGTACAGTCGTCATCGACACCAAGTACGGCTGCCACAGCGTCGGGGGTGACAGAGCCAACAATAGGCAGCAGCAGCACGCGTTCACCACGTGCGTCCACCGCCGATAGCAGCGCCGGTGATGATAGCAACAGCAGCAGCAGCAGTCACAAGAATCGCGAACATTTGGAGGCTGAATTGTCTAGAGCGGAGGCGGATAGTAAAAGTGTGGGCGTGGCCTTTGGCTTTATGGTGCCCATCTGTTTGGTATTTGCCGTAACGCTATGGCTCTTCTATGCGTATCGCAATCCGCACACAAAGAGCGGTCAACTGCTCATACAGGTAAGAGAGGAGGAATATGATGTTAATGTTGAGATAATGAAATTTTCTAAACTTGTTTTTATACTCTTTTTAAAAACATGCAGTCCAAGCATTTACATCAGGTTTGATACCCCACACTTTTTTCAGGGATGCATACCGCTCGGTAAAATAGACATAGGAAAATAGAATAGGACTTTAGACATTTTTCATTAAAATGTCTCGTCAATATAAATTATAACGAGTAGCCTAGTAAGTGTAAGGCTATTTTATTAACGAGAATAAGGCTTAACAATCTTGCTACAGAACTACGTCATTGCTTTATAAAAAAAAGTACGGTCCATGATGCCGCCGGCCCACAAACCGCACCAATTAGTATGTTCTTCAAGGTGCTGCATTGGCAGCTGTTGAACTGCCTTCGGCTGCTCTTCAAACTAAATGCGGCAATTCTGTTTGTTGAGCTAAATAATGAACTTCGTCGCTGAAGACAATATTTCGATAAAATAAAGAGAATTATACGACATTGTGTAAGGTCAACCGGCTTCAGTTTTTACACCAGCTGAATTTTGTATGGTTTTATATCCCAGAGATCCTTACGTAAAATCTTTCAGGTTGGTCGAATAGCACAAGCCCAAATTGTTAAGACAATAAAATTCAATGATTTGCAAGCGCTGTTCGTTTGTTTGTCTATTCATGGTGAAATGGCAAACCTTACTGAGCATTTTTGGCGTTCCCACGCGTCAGGTGTCAAAAATTTAAACTGAACAATCGAAATCATATCAAAATGTTTTTGTTTTTTTTTCAAACAAACCATAACCAAATTTACCAAAGAATCCTTATCAATTAGATGGAATTTAAACAAATTGTAGGTACCACTTTATAATTGTGCTCGGTGCCATCGAAAACACCAGCTTTTTATCCAAGAAAAGAAGTAAAAGATAATCGTATTCGATTTTTGTTAAGACATACTTAAAAGTGTCATGAATTTCTTAAAGGGTATTACTTTGTAACTCTCTCCTTATATTTCAAGTCTCAAATTTATTGAATTTACCAACACTATAGCGTTGACACATCGATGCAAAAAACCTACTTTGTCAAGTTAAGCAAACATTTCAGTATTTAGATTCAGTATTGGGAACTATATAATTTTAGAATTATAGAAGAGAAACATTAATTTTGACTCATAGCAGGTATAAATATTCTTAAATTTTGCGTTGAAAGATTCTTGGGGTATAAATGTACCCCAAGGACAGGTTTACGGGCTAATTATATTAAAAGGTTGTGTGGGGAGAGTGCTGTGATAGAAGTGCCATTCGACAACTCATACTGCTTGAATGCATAATACAATAATTACAAGCTAGCGCAAAAACCAGGGCCACACAGTCACAGTACTTACATTTTTGACAGCTATCGTTGGAAATTACTGACTGTAACAGAATATCCAAAGTGACGATGTCGTTTCGATCTATTGGGAAGCAACCTTGAATCATCAAACCAGGCCGATTGAAAATATCGCAGCTGCGCCAATGCGTACCTTGAATTTTTATATGGCTTAAATGTAGGTTATGAGAGAGAGGCAGTTCCAGTCAGAGAAAAGTTAACATAGAAAGAGAATTTGAGACGCCGCCTACATGATAATTGTCCGCTCAAAATTAAGCGTCGTTTGAGAGTGGCTCTCTATATTATATTCTCTCTGTTTAGAGCTAGTCGGTTCTACAATATAAATATCCCGATGATACTGAAAGTCTGGATTGTTACAGGTTGCATTATAATATTCGATTGTCTGAACTTTAATGAGTTTTTTTTTTTATATTTCAAGTTCCTTCGAGACAAAAGCGGAATTATATTTCCTTGAGATTCCCTAAGGTCTTTACTAAATGCTTCTAATTGTCCCTTTAGAGTTCTGTGCAGGGATAACAACAGTTAGTCTTGCATTTTCAGTGGCTACAGTGGTAAAGTCTTCAATTCGGAACCTCAATATAATGCTTTTTATGGTCACACTATAATACTTATAATGGGCTTAAGGCGGCTTTTGAAAACAAATGAAAATTTATAGGACGAAATCATTAATTTTTACTTGTTTTGAAAAGCAGCCTTAAGATCCAAAAAAGTAATTTCAACCAAAATAGAACCGGTACCGCCCTTTTCGGCGGTTCCATAAGCTAGGTACTCAGAAACCAAAAATATTCTTGCTGCCTATCCAATTACATAGCTCTTAGAAACCGCTCTGAAAATTTTCTCAAATCATTCTAAGAGGCCCTATGAAGATGCCGAAAATGCGCTCTAAAAATGTAAATGGGCCTGCCAACTCGTTTTTCAAAAACAGCTAATAAATTCTCGCAGGGGGTCTTTGAATTATGAAACATGTTTGATAATTCGAAAAGGAACCTGCGAGAATTGAGCACACAATTTAAAAAAAAATGGATTCAAAGAAGCCTAAAAGTCAAAACAGAAATTATTTGTAGAACTTTGAGGAGGATGGACAAGTATCAGTGCCTACAGTAGCCGAGATGAAACCTATTTAAAGGAATTTAGCCAACATATTGTAGCGCTGGCTCCACTTCAACAATGGCAATGACCTCTGCATTTTACATAGACCCATAGAGCATAAACAGAGTGACCATTCCTCATTCAGTGGCTGTTGAGTGACTTTTTGCTGTTGCCTGATCAGGCCAGCTAACGCCACTGGGGGCCGAGCGCCTTCCTGTTTTCACACAGATGCGAGCCAAAGTCAAGGCTGTGTGAATGCACAGAAAAACTTGATTTTGCAAGTGATTTGGCTGTCGACTGTGGCACTCACTAACAATAGCTCATATTTCAGTCCTCTCCATCCCAGCCCAGCAAGCAAAGTTAGGAGCGCTCAAAATTATGTGTCTGAAAAAAGCCGAGCTTAAGAGCGTTTTTGGTGTAAACACATAATTCGGAGCGTTTTCGGAGCACGTTCAGTGTTTTCTAAGCACGGGCTCATAAAAAGCTCTTATGTCTGAGCATATTCGGAATTAATGTAAGTAATAAGTGAGTAAAAACGGCGCTGAAAATAACGGAATGCAGATTCATGCGATAAGCAAGACGATTCAATTTTTCAGTTAGTGCAATATTTTTTTCATTTTTGTTGGGTTTAAGTCAAATATAAATATATTATTAAATTTTTTTAATAATTTCATTTTAGTCTCTTATTTATTGCACTTTTTGC
This sequence comes from Lordiphosa mommai, assembly GCA_018904225.1. NCBI lineage: Eukaryota > Metazoa > Arthropoda > Insecta > Diptera > Drosophilidae > Lordiphosa > Lordiphosa mommai. Next base: position 375,982 of record JAEIFT010000123.1, on the reverse strand, counting down.
AAATAAATTTGCACTCCAGTAAGCGTCTAAAAAAAAACTTTCAGAAGGCGATTCAAGTGCCTAAAAAATCAACTTTTATGAGAATTTTCTGAGGGTTTTCAATGCTTCATAGGGAGGGTGAAAGCACATATATCTGAGTCAGAAAAGGTCGATAGGACTGAAATCATCCATAAGTGCGACCGTTTCATGAAAGAAACGCTCTTTCCGGACTCTTTTGGACACATTATGACGGTGAATGCTCATAAAAAAGTGTCTGAAAAGAGTCAGAAAACGCTCAAATTGCTTGCTGGGAGCAAGCAATATGAGCGTTTTTTGATTCCAAAAAAGAGTCCGGAAAGAGCGTTATTTTCTATGAAAACGGTCGCACTTAAAGTGGATGATTTCTGAGTCCAATCTGACTTTTTCCTGACTCAGATATAAGTGCTTTCACCCTCCCAATGAAGCATTGGAAACCATCAGAAAAGGCACATAAAAGTTGAATTTTTAGGCACTTGAATCGCCTCCTGAAAGGTTCTTTTCAGACGCTTATTGGAGTGTAGAGTTATTCGCAAAAAATGCGATAAATAAGAGACTAAAACGAAATTATTTTGATTTTTTTAATAATATATTTATATTTGACTTAAAAACTAACAAAATGAGAAAAATTTTTCACTAACTGAATAAATTTGTGATTTATGTATCGTCTTGCTTGTCACATGAATCTACATTTCGTTATTTTCTGCGCCGTTTTTACTTACTTATTACTTACATTAATTTTCAATATGCTCAGATATAAGAACTTTTTATGAGCCCATTCTTAGAAAGAACTGAATGTGCTCCGAAAACGCTCCAATTTATGAGTTTACTCCAAAAACGCTCTTAAGTTCGACTCTTTTCAGGCACATAATTTTGAGCGCTCCTAATATTGCTTGCTGGGATTTGGCCGGCCTTGCCCTTTACTCTCAGAGGCCACTTTTTGCATTATGAAAGAATTTTCGCTGCGAGAATGTTATTGGAGTCTGAGTTCCTAGCTTTAATCAAATGCAATATCGGTTCCGGTACGCGATTTGAAACATTTTTTTTTTTTGAAACTTATTATTTTCAGCTTTAAACTTTTTAAATCAGAAGATGTTGCATTTTATTTTTGCCAAAACAGCTGACTTTTACAGTGTGGCAACAAGAAAGAGTTGCCACCTAGGTTTATGTTAGGTACATTTTTCTTTAATTGAATTTGGATTATATGTTCAAATTATAAAGATTTAAGGCCTCATTCCAGATGACATTAAAGTTTATTTCGGAACAATACTTCATATGAATAGAAATACTTTTAAAAAGCTCTGAAAGCTGATTTCTTTTGAAAATCTGTCTTATTTATATGAAATATAGTGCCGAAATAAATTTTTATGTCATCTGGAATGAGGCTTTTAAGGCCTATTATCAGATGACATAAAAATAATTTTCGGTACAATACTTCAAATGAATAGAAACACTTTGGTAAAATTTTGAAAGCTGATTGCTGCTTTTGAATAGCTGTTTATATGAAGTATAGTGCCGAAATAAATTTGTATGGCCTTAAGCCCTATACGGACCTGCGAAGTAATGCGAAGTTTCATACAAAATTTGAGGAAGAAGAAGCAGAAGTAATGATTACTTCACCCTTTACTTTTACCTCATACGGAGCTGAGAAGTACTGTTGCGCTTAACAGCACATGAATGGAACCTATGTTAAGCCTGTGGATTTGATTTTACTTCGAACAGCTGAAGAAACATTGTTGCAAACAATGTTACTTCACCCTACTTCTGCCTTGACGACAACAGCAAACAGCTAAAATTAAATTTAATACGAGAACTCAATGTTCTAATACAGTTTTAACAAAGGGTTGAATAACTAACTAACTAAAAATTGCAAAATCCAAAAAGTTGACTAATCATACACTTATTTAAATGTGCTAAAGAATTTAAATAATCTTAGGAAACGTTGATTATGCAAACTGAATAGTCCACATTGCATTTGCTTGGTACTTGCACTACATACTATGTGGCATATCAAAACAGTAACTTGTTCAAAGTTGTTGTTGGTCAGCAAGGCTGGTCGAGAAGTTGGTTATCTTTATAAAAAAGCAACATTACTAGTCGAGTAGTGTGACCATGGCTATTGTAATTGAAAAATACCACTAAACTCAAGATTTGGTGTAATTTCTTAATAAATCTGGTCACACTAGACTTACGTTCCACCTTGACGTAATATATGGTGAAGTAAGCTAAATTACTTACTTCGCAGGTCCGTATAGGGCTTAAAACCAGAAAAAAATGTACTTGCAACAACAATTTTTGACGTTAAGGGAAAAAAAACCTATTTCTACTAAATTCTTTTCAGTTCGGTTTACGCGTACAAATAAGCAATACGGTAGGATTTGTTTGTACAATAGGTTCTTCGTTTCGGTTCAAAAACGGTTTGCATCCCTGTCTTTTTCTTTGGTCGTTGCTCTTACTAATTTTGCCATCTCTTTCTATTCCATACAGTTCCGTCCCAGCCAGTGGTCTTGGCGGCGTGGAGAGGCACGTTATACGGCAGCCACGATACATATGTAGATCCACCAACAACAACAACTAACAAAGAACAACAACAACAAAATCAACAACAACAACAAAATCAACAACAACAACAACAACAGAAAGCAAGCGTGAATAGATTGTAAACTTAAGCTTATGATGATATTTTGGCTAAACTTTCGGGAAGCACTCACACCTCCCAATCCCTTTTTTTTAAAACTTTCAGTATATATGTATTTTGGTTAAAAGTCAAAGATGGCGGAAATTAATTTTTCGGACATTTTTTTTTTATCTTAGAAGACCTAACCTTATCAAAAATGGAAGATATAAAAATATCTTTTTAACCACAAAAAAAAATTCATTTCCGCCAACTTTGATAATACATACAAAGATATATAACAAAATTATTACGGAGGTGTGAGCTTTTTTGAAAGATTATCCTTTAAAGAAAAGACAAAAAAGGAAGGAAAAATTGGCAAACTAGACTAATTCCTTCTACTCTTAAAAAAAGAAAAGAAAAGACGAGCGACAAATAGATGGTGTTTAGAGTCTGTTCTTCCTAAGATAGTCAGGTCCTGATTATTAACAGATTTTGTTTTTTCTAAACCTTAAACTTGAATTGCTCAGGCCCCCCTCGAAACACCCACTAACCCCAACCCCTTCACTTCCAGCACACTCACACAAACACACAGTAGACGGGGCAAAAGTGCTTGCAATTTGTTTTGTAGCTCAATTTGTTTTATTATTGTTTTCTGTTTAATTTTTTTTTTAATTCAAAATCTGTGCGTGAATTGTCTTGATCATTTTATTGAATTTTTTTTTAATCAGTGTATGGCTTGGATTAATGTATTATGAACATTTCTTTTAAATTGTATTATACTCGATTTACATACATACATAAATAGAAGTTGGTTTATTTTATTTTATTGGATTTTTTTTTTGTATATGTGGCATTTTAGTGTTGGGTAATTAATGAGTGAGTGAACAAAAACGAATCTAGTTTGCTCACTAAAATGTTCACTACAGTTTTACCCAAAACTAATCTATACATATATACTTATATATATATATATACATAAATATGTGGATATACCCAAGACGACCTCTTCTTTTTGTTAGTATTTTTTTCTATTAATTATTATTATAAACATTGGAGGTGTGCATGAACTACATTTAATTAACAAATAAATAAGTAAACAAAAAAAAAAAACAAGTAAACATATAAAAATGAAAACTAAAACTAAACAACAAAGAAAATCGATAACATTATTATAAAGAAAACACCAGAGAAAAAAAAATCATTGATAAGAAGTAAAAAAACAAAAACAACAAACAACTAAGGAAATTGTATAACAATGTATTTTGATAATGATGAAATTAAATTTGTATTTTAAGCTCTTATTATGTATACATGATAATTTAAATAAAAAACCAAACAAAAACTAAAAGATATTTACACCTTATATCATTTTAAGGGACCATTTTATTGCTACCGTCTAAATAATGTGCAGAAATTTCGCACACTTTTGAGTTACTAAAAACCCAGCTTAAAACCAAAATATCGCGGATAAATATCCACAAAAGATTTTGATATGCGATAATATCGTCTTACGTTAAGTTTTCGATAATGATTTATAATTTTTTTTTACAGAAATATCGATTTTTCAATATTTATTCCGGCACTCCTAGTTCGAAACCAAATTTACGACTTTTTTGACGTAACTGGAACCGTTATCCGAAAAACCAGTATCGAAACCGGAACCGATATTTTTAAGAACCAAAAACCGTTAACCGTTATAATAGGAACCGAAAGAACTGGAACTATACCGAAACGCTAATATTCACCCTTTAAGTCCCCATTCCTGCTAGCATAACAATTTATTTTAGCCCTATGCTTGATATTAATAAGACAGCTTTTCAAAAGCATTCAGCATTCAGAGCTTTTCAAATGTGTTTCTATTCATATGACGGATTGTGCCCAGGGTGTCAAACCGGAACCCGAACCGGAACCGTATACCGAAAAGAACCGATTGAAACTAAGAACCAGAACCGTAACCGGAACCGTTATTATTTATTTTTTGAGTACCGGTATTTCGAAACCTTTATTTTTGGAACCGAAATGACCAAAAAGAACCAAAACATTGTACCGGTACAGTGTCGGTTCTTGTTTTTTTTTTGTTTTTTCATTTTTATTGCTTCAATCAGGGATTTCTTCAGGGAAAAACGCAGGGTAAACGTTAGCAAAAACTTACAAATGTGAAGTTAAGGGACCATCTGGTATATACTTTCAATAAAAATAACAGTTTCATCTTATTTCGTTGCATCTATTTTGGTTAAATAAATTATAAATATTATTAATTTATCCTTAATTTTTGCATTTACAAAGGAAATGAATTAATAATTGGCCTAAATGGACTTAACCTAACAGCAGGGTTGAATTGTGATCGGTAACGTTATCTGAAAACAGTGTATTTAACATTTCACCAGATATCAAATGTTCTTCTTGCTCTTCTATTATTAGGACATTTTTTTCTGAGGTAAAGTTTATTAAGTTTAATTTTCTAACTACTTTCTGTTGTGTAGGTTGCTACCATTTCTATTATATCATCGGATTAAAGGATTTTTAAATTATAAATTTCTAAGTTTCCAAGTCATAAAAAATCTAACCCTTAAATATAGAAATGTAAGGAAAATGTTTATTAATGGATTCAAATCAAATTTTGAATATTTTCAGATCAGTGTCATGAGACATAAGAATAGAGAAGTCCTTTATTCTAGGTGGTTTTTCTGAGTGTAGAGATACCACTGGAAGCGTGGACAGAAGCGTTAACCGAAATTGTTTGTCGAAAAATAAAAAAGGCTTGAAATGTGTATATTTAAAAAAAAAAACTTTTTTATTTGACGTATTCTTAAAACCAAATTTTTTAGTTCTATTACATCCCCTAATTTTTTGGATATCTTGAAATAATTTATATATTTTGTATATTAAAAAAAATTATACTAGTACCGGTATACCGAAATAAAAATCTGAGTACCGTATCGGAACAGAAAACCGAAATAATCTGAAAACCGAAATAGAACTCTTAACCGAAATTCTCATTTCGGTACGTACCGGAACCGGTTCGGGATTAATCCCTGTTTTGCAGCTCGGGCTTAAATGAGCTTGAAGTATTATTACTCGTGCTTGCAAAAGGCGTGCTCGTTTTGAGTTCATGTCCAAACGAGCATTGGCAAGCTATGCCTGCATGAGCGACGGGCGCAGGACAAGTCTGGTAAAAGCAGAAACGGTTTCTGCTTAAATTTAGTTTGAGCCCTTGAGTGGATACCGCCTCTGACATCTTTTTAACTCTTCTAAAATGACATTGTAATCGGCAATATAAATTGCCGAACTCTACTTCTTTAGATTCCCTTTAATGTTTATCCCAGGTGATTATGTGCCATGATTCCATTTAACGTGGGAAGTCTTAGGACGAACTATTCTGTTCTATTTGAATGCTTAGTTTTGAAGTTAATTTTTGTAGTAGCCAGTTAAGATAACAAATGAATAAAAATGCCTTTTGGTAATTTGAGCCAAAAATTGAGTAATTGAGTAAAATGCATCGTTTGATCCAGGGCTGCAAACCCAAATCATTTTTTCGGAGGTCCGGTTCACGGGTTCGTACCAAAATTTACCAAAGGTTAAGGTTCAGAAATTAAAGGTTCAATGTTTTTGTGATAAGGTTTCGTCTGAAGGTTTCCCAAATTTGTAAAGAAGAGTAATTAAAATGTTAAAAATATACAAAAAACGAGAAGGCAAAGCTAACTTCGACTGTGCCGAAGTTTTAATACACTTGAAAAACTTTACTCCAACTGATTTAACCAGTAAAATATATATTGGATATAGATATCAGATATTAAAAAATTTTAAATCATTGATAATAAAAATAGGATACCATAAAAAAACTTTTCTTAGTAAAACACATTTTCCGACCGATCGGTCCTATGGCAGCTATATGCTATAGTCATCCGATTTTTATAAATTTTTTAAAAAATTTGTAAAAGCATATAGAACTAATATCTACCAAGATTGGTGACGATACGATGGAAAACAAAAAAGTTTTTCTCATTAGAACTAGTTTTTTGACCGACCGTTTCTATGGCAGCTATATGATATAGTCTTCCGATTTTGATATATTTTTTTTGAAATTGTGTGGAAGCTTATAAAACTAATATATACTACGATTGGTGACGCTATGATGAAAAACAAAAAAGTTTTTCCCACTAGAACTAGTTTTTTGACCGACCCTTTATATGGCAGCTATATGATATAGTCATCCGATTTTGATAAATTTTTTCACAATTATGTGGAAGCATATAAAACTAACATACACCAAGATTTGTGCCGCTACGATGGAAAACAACAAAGTTTTTCTAACTAGAACTAGTTCTTAGACCGATCGTTCCTATGGCAGCTATATGATATAGTCATCCGATCCGGCCGGTTCCGACATATTAGTTGCGTGCAGTAAAAAGAAGACTTTGTGCAAAATTTCAGCTCGATAGCTTTAAAACTGAGAGACTAGTTCGCGTAGAAACAGACAGACGGACAGACGGACGGACGGACAGACGGAATTGAACTCAGCTCGTCGTCCTGATCAAGAATATATATAGTTTATGTGGTCGGAAATGAATATTTGTATGCGTTACAAACTTCTGGGCAAAATTAATATACACTTTTCAAGTGTATAATTACAGATTTTCTGAATTTTTGTTTACTCGAACATACGAGTTCAATTAATTTCAATTAAATTTTTTAAGTATTATTTCTTTGATCAATTTTTGGTCTATACTACTTCTCTTATCAATAAAATGCCCGCTTAACTAAGACTTGTAACTTCTTTTGAACCGAACCGGAAGTTTTGGTTCGGAACAGGTTCAGGTTTAGCTATTTTTTTAAAGGTTCGTTTCACAGTAAAATAAAAGTCGGAATTCCGGATTCGAACCGGTTTGGATCAGAACCGGCAACCTATGTTTCTCATCTGGATATTTTCATACAGTACTATTCCTTAGCTTTAAAATAATGTATCCCAAACAATTTAGCGTTTTTTTTTAACAAAGATAAATATATCATTTTAAATACAACGGAAAAGCATTTTTTTTGTCAAATGTTTTTTTTTGTTTAAAAAAGCTTAAAAAATTACCCTCTAGAGATGTGCATGGAATACGATTTCTGCTTGATCCAAAATAAACTACGCGCTCAAGCAGAACGTGACCTATTTCAAAATTCCCGTGACGGGAGGGGACCTTTTTGTTATTCTGAAAATCCCATGAGCCCTTAAAAATTAATTGGGTTCCTTGGGACCAGAAAGGGGATGAATTTAAATATATGGGATGGGATCCAGTTTTTTTCCGCTTCTATCTCAAATAATTTTATTTTATTTAATTTGATTTTTTATTTAAAATTATTTTGCTTTGTTCTGTCAATTTATTCGGGGGTGACACAGAAATCTCTAGAGATTTTGACGACCAATGGTTTGTAAATCTCTCAAAAAATCCGTCGGTGCCACAGAACTTCAAGAGTTTTGAAATTTTAATCTGGTTCGAATATCTGTTTATCAGATTATGGACTAACTGCAATAATAGGGTTGCGTCTCTCGCAAATTATTTGTAGCAATTTAAATTCTTTATTTCTTTTGATGTTTAACATGAGTTGTTTAATTATTTAACATTATTGATGATGTGAATTAATACTCTTTTAAGTTTTAGTATAAATAAAAATCATTTTATTTCTCAAAAAAAATCATACTGATAGGGGGGAGGGGGTAAAAGCCCTTACTAACGATATATATTATAATATGTTCCTTTATTTCCAGTTATTTTCAAACAATTTTAAAGAATATAACATGTTTTTTTTTACAATACGACATTTATTTTGAATTTTCTGTTAGGTAAAATGATATTTGATCCCATGTGTTCTACAAATCGCCTCCGATCCAAAAACGACCCGATTCCCTTACGATTTGTGTTGAATTTAAGACGGAAGAATTTAAACAAACTCAGTTATGATAACTTTTCCGTATGATAACGTGCTTCTTACGAAGTCTGCAAAATTTTTCAGAGCCAATATCTTTCTACCAACTGAATACCCCAATTATTTCATACCCCGTACTGACTACTGATTTTCCAAAGTATTTATCCATTCCTTAAATGCTTCTATAGAATTATCAGATCGCATATTGCTTTACAATTCTCATTATCTTGGCCCATTTGTGCGATTTTTCAAAGAAGCTCGGTCTTAGGTCATGTTTTTTAATATCTATAGAACCTATTTGCGTTTTTCATGGATCTGTCATTTAGCTGGTTCTTAAACCCTTGTGCTTTATTCTGCCATTTCAATCAAGTCAACGGAACGCTTCACTTTAAGTTAAAATTTAATAATGAAGATCCTTTTACCAAACAGAAGAAATTTTGCATTTTATAAACCTCGTTGAACTTGGCCAATCCTCATACTTGTACCCTATGGCTTTGTATCGATCGGCTTACGGCCTGGTACAGATTCTATTTGGTGTATAGTCCCACTTCTCTATCTCTAGCTTTCGCTAAAGTTTATGTGTTTTTGAAGGATAGTTTTGGCGTGAAAATGGTTCCTAGTACACCGAGAAAATAAGTCCGTTATAAAAGTTCCAAATCATTAATCATTCGTTAGCGTAAGTCTATCAAGCTCGCTTTTGCTCAAATTATGAACATTGGAATACGAATGGATATTTTAAAAAGTGCTGAATATGCTGCCTTAAATCGTGGGATTCGGCCATTACTTTACACTTCCAAAAAATATTACTAATTCTGGTTCATTTATTGTTTTATGGAATACAAAGAAAAAATTTGTAATGTCAGCTATGCTTTCTTTGGTAAATCGAATTTGAATAGTCACACACGCTATGATCCTGCTTATACGTGGGTTGCTATTTAAGTTTCTGGCCTAGGTCACTTCTAGCCATTTTAGGACCAATTGGCCTTTTCCCAAAAAAAGTTTAGATTTTTATCGATAAAAGCTCCATACAACTCTTTCATGTGTGACCACGTTTGATATCGATTAACGATTAATCAAAAACTTACCTCGGCAGAAAAATGGAATTAACTCGTGAAAATTTTCGTGCAATCATTTTGCATAACTTTCGACGTGGATTATCACGACAAGAGTGCAACGATGAACTTAAATCTTTGTATAGTGATGAAGCACCATCCTATAGCACTGTGAAAAATTGGTTTAATGAATTCAATCGCAGGCGACGCTCGCTCGAAGACATTGATGCCGTGCGTGAAGTGATAATGCAAGATCGTCATGTGACATACCGTGAGATAGAGGCATCCTTGGGCATTTCTTCCACCAGTATACATTCGATATTGCATGAACACCTGGGCGTAAAAAAGGTTTGTTCTCGTTGGATCAGGCGCAATTAGACAATCGCTCAAAAAAAGGCTCGTGTGGATTGGTGCAAAGAAATTTTGAAAAAATGTAATCGCGGAGTTTCAAAACACGTTTATAAGATCGTCACAGGTGACGAATCATGGATCTATGCTTATAAGCCCGAAACAAAACAGCAATCGACCGTGTGGGTCTTCGAAGACGAGCCAAATCCAACGAAAGTTGTTCGTGGAATAAGCACTTCGAAGCAAATGGTCGCCTGTTTCTTCGGTAAAACTGGTCATGTGGCGACTGTTCCGCTTGAGCAACGTAGGACGGTCAATTCTGAGTGGTATACCACAATTTGATTGCCTGACGTCTTCGGAGAAATTCGAAAAACGAACAAGAGAAGACAGGTCATTGGGCACCATGACAATGCGAGCTCTCACACATCAGCTCACACCAGCGCCTTTTTGACCGCCCAAAACGTCTAATTGATGGGTCAACCCTGACTTGGCACCCAATGACTTCTTTTTATTCCCGAACATCAAGGGAAAAATGCGTGGTCAACGATTTTCGTCGCCAGAAGATGCTGTTGAAGAGTTCAAAAACCATGTTTTGGAGGTGTCTCAATCGGAGTGAAAAAAGTGCTTCGACAATTGGTTTGAGCGCATGCAAAAGTGTATAAATCTTGCTGGAGAATACTTTGAAAAACAATAGAACCATTTTTGATCATAAATATTCGCGTTTTTATTATTAGGCCAGAAATATATATAGCAACCTACGTATTTAGTGTACGGGAGTTGAATGGAGTTCATGGTTTAAGAACGTAAAAAAGCACAAAATCATGCATATTTCGTCAGGATTTTAGAACGTACAATGTTTCTCTGTGTACCTTAATTCGCTTGCCACTTTTAAAGTCTTCTGATTAAGTTCTGCAATCACATTTTTAGATTATTCTTTCACTATCTTAATAGTTTTTCTCATCTTTTATTGTTTTAGTGTTTTAAGCACCAAATTTTCAGTATTTATTTGGATATTTAGGGGGGGGGGCATGTTCCCCCCTGCGTACGCCCTTTTTTGGATTGTTTCGGTTCGGTTCAGAACCAGTTGCCGAGAATTTTGTATTTGGATTAAGTATTTTTGTACTTACCGTATTATTGATAATGTTTGTACTTGATTTAAGCACAAAAATGTTTTGATTATGTTTTTCCAGTGTAATGTTATATGTAAATTCACATACTTAATGGAATTAATAGAATTCTCAATAAATGGTTAACATTTTTCGAATCGATATCTTTGCGGTCTATTCCAGTGTGCAAAACCTTCGAAAATTATGTCGTTAATATAAAAACGAATCGTGTCACTCTCAGTTTGTGGTTCAGTTCGTAAAAAGTATCATTAAACGCTAGTTTCTTAACCCATTGGCGAAAATTTAGCGAGTTTTTATTTGAAGTTCGAAAAAGTCTCTTTTAAAAACGATTAATTTAATGAAGAACTCGTGTTTTCGTTTTAGAGCTCTTTGGCGAATGTTAAGCGAATGCTACCCTCCTTTCGCATTCCCTCCAACCATTTTTGTTTAATTTGTAAAAATTTAATTGTTCAAGTAAATTTTGTTTATTATTTGGACTATTTGGGTTGGTCTTTAGTGTTGTTTAATTGTAAGTTAATGACGCAAATTGTTTTTTATAACGTTCAAATTTTTACTATAATTTTTCATTCTCTAAACATTTACAAGGTGGATTTACAGTTTAAGCTAAGCTGGTGGAAACCAGTTGGATTTGAATGATGTTGGGCTTAGGGGGATCGATGGGTTAGTTGTGTGGCTGGGTGGGTTTGGGGTTACAGTTTCTGCTGGGCCAACTCCTCGATGGTGCGTGCATTTGTGAGCGTCACCCACAATGGTGATTGGATGCTGGCCAATGAATAACTCTCGGCCGCATCTAGAGATTGCGATTTGCGCATAACGGTCGCTTGTGTACCTTCGGTGGCGCCTCGACGACGATCCCGTTTGGATTCACGCTTAGTGAAAGCCACGGCTGCCTCTGTGGAGCTGCTGCTGCTGGCGGCACGCAACTCTTGCAGGCGACTGCGTCGCTTGGCCAGGGCGTTGGCATCCAGCGAGGATTCTCGCACACTTGATGTCTTTCTTAGCTGCGGTGGCTGCAGCAGCAGCTGCTGTGCACTGGACATGGGCTTGTCCTTGTCCAGCGTTTGCGAGGACGTCTTTGGCTGTTGCGTTGCTAATTGTTAGCTCGAGGAGAAGGACATCTTGTAGGAGTTGGTGTCCATGGGCGACTCGGGATTAAGGATTTCGGTCTGTGTCTGTTCCACATCGCTGCAGCGCTCCTCCAGCACCGTGTCCAGTTCCAGCGAGGTGAAACCCTGGCTTAGGCTTCGTTCAGGACGTAGACTGATAGCTCGCGACGATCGGTAATCTGTGGACGGGGCAGGGGAAAAAGAAAAACTCAGTCAAAAGTCGGTGGGCAAAAAGTGGCAGCAAGTGAGCGATGAGAGTTGGGGTGTGATGAAATATACACTCAGAAAAAAAAATTAAAAATTATTAAACTACACAGAAACAATTGATCCGCTGGAAATGGATATTATAATATACTTTTGTCGTATTCAAAGATTAATTTAAAATTTTTTAATATCAAATGGATGAACCAAAAGGATATTATAATATCTGGTCCAAAAGGATAACCAAAATATTTTTTAATATACAAAAAATATATTTTTTTTTGCTGTGTAAGATTTTTAAATAAATTTTTGTTTTAAGAATTTAAGAATTTTTTACTCAAAGGAAATATCAAACTAACTTTGTACTTAAATTCTTAATATTTTTTCTGAGTGCATTTTTGCATGTTTTGTGTGTGTATGTCAGTATGTATACGTATGTGGGGGGATGTAAGGAGACAAATTAAAAACGTGCGGCGAGCGAGTATCAAGATGCGAACGTGCAAGGGCCCGAATCAAAGCGAGCGCCGAGTTTTTATGCAGAAAGGACAAGTGTTGTGATTGAGATAAGTGCGCACAGTGGGACCAAGTACAACCACAGTTGACACTTGGAACAATTAGACTGAAAACGAAGAGGCAAAACTAAGTTTTAATACACTTGCAAACGATTGCTTCAACTAGATAACCGATTTTGGATAACAGAATTTCTGAATTTGAGCAAGCTACCATCAACAACTTAATCAGGCCTGTTCTCGTCTCCGAATTCGATCAATCGGAATTGGTATAAGTTCTTATTTTCAGGAAACGATTAGAGAATTTGGTTAGTTAATTTTGCCATCAAGACAGTCGAATAAAGATAAATGCAAATATAAAGTTATTCGTCCTATAACACAATTGGACACATTTAGCAATTTCGATTCCGAATACGGGAACAGGCCCGACTTTTTGGGTGTGTACATTGGTAATATAAAGTGAGATATTATCTCGAAAAAAAAAACAGTTGAAAATGTGGTTCGTTTTGTATCTTAGAAAATATATTTAAGCTACACAGCTATTTTCTATTAATATTATTATGCTGCACACTCCTGGAAAGCCTCCTGATCAACTGGAACCTTATATACCCATACGTCTTCTAACACCATTTGGAAAACTGCTGAAAAGATCAAGGGCCTACGCCCAGCTTTCCATAAAGTGGGGGGCAAAAAGTGGTTGAAAATTTTTCAAAAATTTATTACGAATACGTAATATTAAATTCTAAAATCTAAATGTTTTATCTATTACACAGAAAAAAAATCAAATATCAATTTAATTTAGGCTGATTAATATGACATTTTTTCAAATATAAATTTGTTCATATAATTTAAATGATAAAAAATATTTAATTAATCCCACTTATATAAAATTGATTTAATAATAAATAAAATGACAAAAAGGAAAGAGACAAAAAATGTTTCTTATCGAAAACTTCGGTAGCCTAGAAAATATATAAATGGTCCCTTAGACGTTTGACAGCAAGCGTGTGCGGTGGCTCAATGCGTTGAGACGTCATTTCATTCGTGTTAAGTGCGAGGTTCTGAGTTATCGATCCCCAGACAAAGTAAAATGTTTAAATTTCGTAGCTTTTCAGAACGGCTGTGGCCAATATTACGAAGCATAAAAGCATAAGCAAATAAGCATTAAAATTCTGAGTGGAATTATATATAATATTATACATATATGGCAGAAGGAAATCCCTATAATTCTCTAACCCAGACACGAAATGGTAGCAGAATTCCACTTTGACAGGAACTTCACTCTTTACAAAAGTAATAAGAAAGACTGGATATCACTAGAAGAAACATACAAAATGGAACCACACACAATTCAGTGGTATACAGATGGGTCTCTAACACACAGCCAGGCAGCACTTAATGCGTTCAGTAGCTACAAGATTAGTCTTGGAGACAAAGAATAAATTATACCAACTAGGTAGCAGGAACAACCTATCCCTACGCTGGATACCGGGACACAACAACATTCCCGGAAATGAAATAGCGGATGAACTAGCGCGTAAGGGCGCAGCTACAACAATGATAGGACCAGAACCTTTTTGCGGCATAGGCAAGCACACTATTAGAGAACTTCTTAGGAACGAGGAGAGAACGCTTAGAACAACCACCTGGGAAAACACCAGGGGGTTGAGACAAGCAAAAGCATTAATCGTGAACCACGATAACAGAAGGTTCAAAAAACTAATCCAACTAGGAAAGAATGCACTCAGGATCCTGACAGGGCTCTACACAGGACACTGCAGACTGCGGAGTCACCTCTATAGGTTGGGGATAACAAACACCCAACTTTGCAGATTCTGTGAAGAGAAAGACGAATCCGCTGAACATATAATAGCATAATGCTCTGGCAAGGCGTAGACTTAACTGTCATGGGAAACACAGCCTACATCCCAACTGTATTAGAAACCTAGACCCTACTAAAATCCTGGCATTCGTACCTGAAATAGGGCTGCTAGGGGAGTTGTAAACTCAGCAGGGGGTACAATAGATCAATACTGGTGGCAGTGCATTATATCCCCAACGACAAACTACATATATGTATAGGCATTTCCGCAAAAAAGTCTACCATGACCGAAAAATTAAAAGTTCATTAAAAGTCGATGCTTACTTGATTTCGAAAAGGTAAATATGCAAAATAATTTTAATTAAAGAGTTTAAAGCTTTCTTTTGTACAAATATCGATATTTTGGACTAGAAAGTCCAAATTTCGTTTTGGCTAGTTTTTCTGTGCATTTTCGATTATAGCTCTAAGAGTCATTGAGCAATTCCACTCTTTTCGCAAAACTATTGCTACAATGAATAGTGATTTTTGTGTTGCGTTGAATAAAATAGGAAAAATTATATTCGCTAAAATATTGCCAAATGAAGATTAAGTAACGTAACGCCAGTAAGGTTATGCCAGATAAAAAAAAGCTAACAAAAAAAGAACGAAAAATGATTTTTATATTTGGTAAATTGGAAAATAATCGTATTTAATTGCAAAAGCTACTGAAAAAAGATTCATACAAAGTTAAGTTTAGCAATTTTGTAATCCGTTTTATGTAACGTCACGTCAGGGCATAGTTATACCCGTTACTCGTAGAGTAAAAAGGGTATACTAAGTTCGTGCAAATGTATGTAACAGGCAGAAGGAATCATCTCTGACCCCATAAAGTATATATATTCTTGATCAGCATCAATAGCCGAGTCGATATAGACATGTCCGTCTGTCTGTCTGTCTGTCCGTCTGTCTGTCCGTCTGTCTGTCTGTCTGTCCGTCCGTCTGTATGAACATCTAGATCTCAGGAACTATAAGAGCTAGAGCTACCATTTTTTCAGTGTAGACTTGTATCTTCTGCACGCAGATCAAGTTTGTTTCAAATTTTTGCCACGCCCCCTCCCGCCCCCGCAATATGAAAAAACCTCATATCTCCCACAATTTTGAAAATAGATTGTTCAAACCTTCTAAACATATATTTTAATCATCATTACCTATCGATCCGCCATACATCATTTTTCGATCAGATGAACGATAGAAGAGTTGCCACACACGCAATTTGAAAACGAGAGCATAAGTTAAAGTCGGCCCTGCTCGACTTCGATATACCCGTTACTCAGGATATAAACATGTCCAAATTGTGGGAGATATGAGTTTCTTTCCAATTTGCGAGGAAGGCAACTCTACTATAGCTCATCTGATCAGGAAATGATGTACCGGCGGAGATGAGGTCCCTCGATAAAAAGGTAGGGATAGATTATTAAAATATATATCTAGAAGGTTCAAACAATCTATTTTCAAAATTGTGGGGGATATGAGGTATTTTTCAAATTGCGGGGGCGGCAACTGTACTATCGTTCATCTGATCGAAAAATGATGTATGGCGGATCGATAGGTAATGATGATTAAGATATATGTCTAGAAGGTTTGAACAGTCTATTTTCAAAATTTTGGGAGATATGAGGTTTTTTCAAATTGCGGGGGCGGGAGGGGGAGTGGCAAAAATTTAAAACAAACTTGATCTGCGTGCAGACAATACAAGTCTACACTGAAAATTTGGTAGCTCTAGCTCTTATAGTCTCTGAGATCTTGGTGTTCATACAGACGGACAGACAGACAGACGGACATGTCTATATAGACTCGGCTATTGATGCTGATCAAGAATATATATACTTTATGGGGTCGGAAATGCTTCCTTCTGCCTGTTACATACATTTGCACGAACTTAGTATACCCTTTTTACTCTACGAGTAACGGGTATAAATACCTCATATCTCCCACAATTTGGGCAACCTTACCCTGAGTAACGGGTATATCGAAGTCGAGCAGGGCCGACTTCAACTTACGCTCTCATTTTACTTATATCTATGAATCCTCGGGATCGATTCTTGTAATTTTTTTCCTAAATAATTACTATTGAATTACTACCTAAATATAAAAAAAAAATATTTTTTGTACAAGTCTCTTTCAGTTTTTTTTTATATTTTATCTTACGAATGTCATGTCACGTCAGAAAAAAAATGCCCATATGGGCATTTCCACTAAAAGGTCCACCGTGACAGACAAATAATATATTAGATATATATATTTGAATTATAGGTTTTTAAAGAATTTACAGCTTAACTCGGTTGCCATGTGGAAAAACTCTGCTGAAAAATTAACATCTGTTCCGTTTTGGTAAATTTTAAGACAATTTTTTCCTGCATTTGATTGCACTCATTGCACTTAAATTTGTCTGAAAACAAAAATTAACAAACAAAATTTAGAGTGCGCAAACAACTATAAGTTAACGGATATTTTTCTATTTAGTTTGAAGCTGCCCCTCCACCAAGTGTATCCAAGTTACTTCTGGAGTACCTCAGGGTAGTCACTTGGGTCCATTGCTTTTTACTCTATTCATCAATGATCTACCTTCAGTCCTGAATCATTCACGAGTCCTTATGTATGCTGATGATGTTAAGCTTTGTTTAACATATAAAGATTTGGTATCTCGATATCATTTGCAAACTGACTTGGATGCATTTCAATCATGGTGTGAATTCAATCTCCTAAACCTTAATAGTTCGAAGTGTAAGGTTATGACATTTTATAGAAGCTTACCACAACTGGTCACATACACGCTTGATAATGTGGCATTAGAGCGCCTAAATGAAGGTGCCAATGAAGTAAATGATCTGGCGGTAATTCTTGATCATAGTCTTAAATTTGACTCTCATGTAACTGCTACTGTTAATAAGGCCAGAAGTGTTCTTGGGTTTATTAAGCGTTGGTCTAAGGAATTTGATGATCCTTTTACGACCAAAATTCTTTATACTTCTCTTGTCCGTCCAATTCTTGAGTATGGTTCATGTGTGTGGTCTCCGCAATATTCGATCCATCAAGATAGAATTGAATCTGTGCAAAAACAATTCCTATTGTTTGCTCTTCGTGGTTTGAATTGGAATCCTGAGGTCCGGTTACCATCGTATTCTAGTAGACTTCTTTTAATAAACCTTCCCTCCTTAATTAACCGAAGAGTTATGCTTGGTGTAATCTTTTTAGATAGACTAATAAATGGTGAAATCGACTCATCAGTGTTGCTTAGTCAAATTAATCTTAGTGTTCCTGTTAAACAGACACATAACTTTATCCCCTTATCTCTAAATCGTTGTTCTACTAACTATGCTTTGCATGAGCCGTTTCGTGTCCTTTGTGCTGACTACAATAAACTCTTTCGAGTAATTAGTTTAGAAGATAATATTTTTGCTATAAAAACCTCTATATTAACGTATTTAGCCCGTAGTTTGCTTTAATTTGGTGTTTTTCTACGCGTTTTCGTGTCACTCGTTTGTGGCAGTGCCCCTCGGTCGGTTGGGCGGGAGGTGGGCTGCTATTTTGCCTGGGGGTTCGCGCGTAACAAGCTTCGGCTTGGTGTCGCTTGGGCCACTTGAACGTACTGCGTATTGTACATCAACGTCCAAACAAATTAATGCAACAAATAAGAGGCATCTGTAAAACAGATATGATAATGCTCTGTATTACAGCTGTTGGCGCCAGTTGTGAAGTATGTAGCCATATAAAAGCTTCTCAAAAATACTTCTGATCGTTTCTCAGAATTTATTAAAAATTTATAAGATAAAAAAGATGAAATATCTCATGAAATAAGTTTTTACACACATTGTGTTAAATATAAGAATCAGAAATCTATTTGGTCTATCTATTTTGGAACGACTGTACAGATCTTTCACTAATGCATAAACTTGTACGGCAAGTATTTAGTGTGCCTACTTCATCAGCCAACAGTGAGACAGTGTTTTCTACCTCCAGTAGAATTCATGAAGAAAGACAAACAATTTTAAAATTTTATTTCTAAACAAAAATGTATCTATATATAAATAAAATCGCTAGAGATGTTCGTATAAACGCTTGCATTTCAAATCCAAATTGCCTAGCTTTATATGGAACGTGACAAGTATATCTTCGGCAGCTAGATCAGATGGCGAATGTTTAGCAAAATAAAATCGACTAGCCAAAGGCAGGTACATTTAACTCGTGAAATCGTACGAGTAAAAAATTAAAAAAAAAATCAAATTCAATTCAAAATTCGAGGGATTAAAAAAATACATAATTACATTTTTTTGTAGGAATCAATTATTTTCGGGATTTGGGACGGGCGGGACAATTTAACACTCCTGGAATTTTGCAGGACGAAATGCATTTTTCTGTTCCCGCTTTGTTTCGAGAAAAACGTATTGCTCGACTAAAATCGTTTTATCTTCTAAACTATTTTTCAATTTCGAAAATGGCTTGATAGGGATGGAAGGAGAATGTCTAGACTAAAAAAAAAATTACTAAAAAATAAAATGTCAAAAATAAAAAAAAAATTTTTTGAGTGCATTGAAAAATTAATAAAAGGTTCGTATGCGTTGAAATCTGATGTAACGCTTAAAAGACGTGAGTTTTGAAAAATCCAAGATTTATCCGAATGATCCAGAAAACCATTATAGGTAAGTGAAACTGCTGCCTTTCCTTATTTGTTCTATTTTAAAGGACATAATTTTAGTTTGATTAAAATCCGCTAAATATGATCGGATTTGTTATTTACATACTAAGCAGAGGAAGCCCAAAAATTGAAGAATAAAGGTGTCCAACGCCTTTACTCTCAGGGCTCAATTGTTATTGCTTAGCTCTCTAGTTTTGTCGCGAGCATACGAATTCAGTTGAAGCTCGCGGCAAAGGCGAGAGCCATAAGCAAAAACAAACAACATTTTTGTTTGATGCTCTCTCTTTCCTGAGGCTGTGGCTGCTCAAACACAACAAGAAGTTTGTTTGATTATGTTTGATAAAAAATTAGATGCTTCACATGTATTGGTATTTGCTCTTTCTTAAGCTCTAGAAACAGAACAACAATCCACATCTAAAATCCACGCTAAAAATTCCGCCTGACATTCACTTGTATGGCCGTTACGTTTCTCTGTGTTTCTAGAGTCTTTGGTATATGGACATTATATTGTTTTTTTATAGTACACTGTGCCGGAAAGTTGAAGTTTTAAAGTGGTCGTTGGTGGAAAAGGGGCAGATTTCGGTAATGGTTTTGTTCCAGTTTTGATAACTTTTGCGGTGCGGACGTAATTGTTTTTTGAGAAATTTATGCAAACGAGTGTGGGAATGGTAAGTACTCGCATGTGGTCTGAGCGACGACAGTTTGCAATAACCGAAAAAACCGACGTCGTCATCGTTGACTTTGTGGTCCTTCTAACGCTCTGCTTTCCCCGTTGACTTCAAGTTGAATTCAAAGCTCGTAAAGTGGCATATCCTCTCTTTTTTTTTTTTTTTGTAAGCTCTTCTAAATATGAAATTTACAGTTATAAAAATGTAGCTGCGTGTGCGTGCGTGCATAAAGCAATAAAATGTTATGTGGGTGGGGGATGCAAACGAGGGCAACAAGCGCCCTAAGGTATGCACTGTGCAAATGCAAATGCAGGCAAGCAGTTCCCGCTGTGTTTGACACATGTAAAATAGCTTTCACACACGCACACAAACAAACACACACACATGTGTGTGTAAGGAAGTTCTCCTTCTTTTATTAAGTAGCTGTCACAGCGGGAGGTTTCCTTTGACATTCATGAGATGCTGCCTGAAAGTAGGCAACCAACTTTAGCCAGCGTCTTGTCAGTTTTTACTTAAACTGACTTTAACATATTTATGATATAAATGTTGAATGACAATAATGCGTGTCCGCGACAACAAAGGCCGCTGGCTTAAACAAAAGAGTATAAAATAATGACTACAACATGGCAGACACACACACACACACATGGAGAGAAGAAGAGGGTGAAAGTATATATGCAGTGTACAGTGGGCCAGAAATTTCATAATGAAATTGGATTTTCACAAAATGAACTAAACATTTTCTATCTATCAAGAACAAATGTTGTCTTTGTTTTCGTTTACAAAATATAATTAGACTACGTTTATACACACAGAATTTATCATGATAAATGCCCTTGAAAGTATGCGAACTTTATTTGCTTTCTTAATTATCTATTTGAACGAGTCGGATATGGCAGCGTCATACGTAATCTTCACTGTGCATTTGTTCATATTGTCGGAGTAGTTCTACTTATTTAAAATAAATTAGTGTTAAGGCAAATATAAAAGAAAAAATATTCCTAAATTATTCACATTCATGGAAATAGCATATTTTTAAGGGCATTTATCATGATAAATTTTGTGTGTATAAACGAGGTATTAGTTACTTAGATGTGTGGCAACAAGCGTGTGCGTTGGTGCAGTGCCATTCGTGTTCTCAGTGCAAGTTAAGCTTCCAAATTTGATTTCCAGACAAAGCCTAGCTGACATTTAAAGGTTTTTTCTTTGAAATGTAACGAAATTTCCGTCAACTATGGCTTAAGTTTTGAAGGTAAGCATACACATACCCTGACTTTTTTGAAACCCCATTACCAATGATTGGTAGTTTCTAATTTAAGTAAATTTGTTTAATTCTTTCTTTAAACAAGCCCAAGACCCAGCATGCTTGATAGACTTTCGTCAACTTTTAAAACGGATTTTTTTCTCCGCTTAATTTTTGAACCCTCATTTTACGACCTTCAGGATAGCCGTGTCCTCATTTTTAGGAGGAAAAATAGAGCTTACAAGCCAAAGATGGGTACATTTATATATAGTTGGTCCCATTTTCCGACCTTGGAGGTGGATTTTCCCTAATCCAAAATAGGGATGTCGGATATTTGAAAAGTTTTGATATCGATATATTATTTATTATTATCAAAGAAAACCGAAAACTGAAACTTCTGTTGTCGGAAACAGCACTTTTATAGTCGAAGACCAACTTTTTATGGTCGAAGCCAAGCGCTCCGATGGCACCAAGTCGGAAAGCGCCGGCAATTTGTCTTTCTTTTCCATCAAAAACTTAAGAATATCGCCAAAAAAAAGAATTCGATATACGAAATATCGCGTTAGTAAAATATCCGATATTCATATATCTTTTTTTCGACAAAAATATCGATACTCGACATATCGGTTTTTATAAAAAACTTTTAGCTTTGAATCCCTTTCTTACTCTCACATTTTCATACTTTGGCAGTAGATATTTCGAATTACAAACCGAATTTCTTTCAGATTCCCACATTTATATATAGTTGGTTCATGAGCTACCATTTTCCGACCTTGGAGGTGGGTTTTTACGACCTTCGGGGTAGCCGTATCTACATTTTCGAGGTGGAAAAATGGAGCTTACAAACCGAATTTCCTTTAGATTGGTACATAAATATATACGTATCCCATTCCCTAATTTGAAAAGAATTTTTATCGGTTTTTATAAAAAAAAATGTTTGCCTTAAAGCCCTTCCTCACTCCCAATATAATATTATTCTTTTGGTACTTTTAGAACGAAGTTTTTATTCTTTAACCCTCAGTTTTTGACCTTCGGGGTATCTGTATCCCCATTTTCGAGTTGGAAAAATAGAGATTACAAACCAAAGTTCTTTCAAATTGGCATATTTATACATATTAGGGTCATGATCGCTCCTCAGTTCCCATTTTCCGACCTTGGAGGTGGATTTTACATAATTTGAAAACCCTTTTTTTTGGTTTTTATGAATGAATTTGGCTTTTAACCCATCCTCGCTTCCTGCTTTTTATACTTTGACAATGGATGTTACCAAATGAGTAAATTATTTGTTCCATCTATTAAGCTAAGGTCCCACAGGCAAATAATTTGGTCAAATTTTAATGAAAATTAAGCTAAATAGGCCCAAATAGGATATTTTACGGCCTTATTTGTGTAAAGAATCATAGCTTTAGGTTTAAGTCCTGAACGATCTTAATTAATGGCGATTTAGACAAATTTTCATCAAAATTTGGGCAAATATTTTGGTTGTGGGACCTTAGCTTTAGGCAAATACAGTTTTTTTTACCACATTTTGATACAGAACCACTCAAAAATTCCCATAAGTCTCGCCCTTCGTTTTCACCCCCTTGGTTCTGCATTTTCCGAAATTGGGAAATCGATTGTTTAATTATTACACATACTTTGCTTACAAACCGAGTTTCAAGTCAATCGATTGAAAAAATAATATTCATTCCAAATTTTCCATACATTTTACTTGTGCGTAACTTAACTTACTAAACGAGTTTATAAACGACTAACTACTTTAAGGCCTCTTCTAGATGACATGAAAATTCATTTCGGCACAGTACTTCATATGAATAGAAACACCTTTGAAAGCTCTGAAAGCTGAGTGCTTTTAAAAAGCTGTCTTATTTGTATGAAGTATAGTACCAAAATCAATGTTTATGCCATCTGGAATGAGGCCTTTATCAGGAAACAACTGTCTTAGTTTCAACATTATAGCTCTAACCGTTAAGCCAGAGCGTAGATTGGCAATGAATCAGTCAGTCAGTCAGAGAATGAAAAAACAACTTAATTATATATTTATAGAGTTAGATAATCCCAACAGAAGCAAGGATCTAAAAAAAATTAAGTTCAATTGAATTCAAAAATAAAACAAGTCAGTGTTAAAATTTGAAAAAATTTTACAGAGAATTTTTTATATGTATTAAGTCGTTTGAGACTTTGACTAGCCCACCAAGTCAAGCATTTTCAGTTTCAATCGGACTAGTTTAACAGGTAACATTTCGAGTTGCTGGCCCATTGTGCAGTGATAATATTAAAGTAGTTATAGTATGTGCGATTTATATGAAATTTGTCAATGTATGTACATGTGGATAGATATAGGTCATTCGATCTGCAAAAAGATTAAGAAAAGAAAAAAAGTTCGTACAACACAACATTCAAACTCACTAAGCCTATGTATTGGACTAAATCTGACCAGACTGACGGCATGGTCCTGCATATCATAGTTACGTCGCCTATCCCGTTCACGTGCCAACTTGGCGCGTCGTCGCAGGCAACAGATGACAATTAGGGCCAATATGGGAAACCCAAAGATGCAGGAAACGATCGGTATGACAATTGATTCAGGTGAAACTGCAATAAAATACAAAAGAAATTTGAGATAATGAGTATATGAGTGGATTAGAAATTTGCAATACAATACGTAGGTAAGATCAGTTAATTAGTTTCGAATTTCACATAAGTTGGCTGTATTTTTACATTTAACAGTGAACTCTTTTTTTCTAAACGGGGCAAGTTTTGGCAAGAAGCATAAGTTATGCATAAATCTGCACACTTTGTTGAATAACTTTGCAAAGATGAAGGCAAAAATTCTCTTAGTTATGGGGCTGTAAATTCTACTTACAAAAGGGCATACCAGAATAAGCATAGGAAAACTGCCCCCAAATTAAAATGTTTAAATAACATGTTATAAGACAATCTTGGTGTTAATGTAACAGACAATTTCGTTAGATATAAACTCGGATCCCCATTTTTTAATTATATTAAAATAAGTCGAAAAATATTTTTCTTGTAAAAAAATGTCCCCCCTAGGAATTGGATTTTTCCTGAACCCCGCCTTAAGGCTCTCTTGTAAGTTTCAGCTTATTTAATCCTACGGTTAAGTCTGAGCGTACATGACCAAAGAATCAGTTAGTCATATACAGTGCCGCTCAACGGAATAGGTTTGAAAAATCTTTCTTACATTTTTCCCTCTTTCTTTGTTCCAATTTAATTTTTTTCTATCTTTTCTTTTTATTTTGAACCTTCATTTGCACCTTCAAATGCAACGGTAATTCAGAATTTTGCTTTCATCGTGAAATTCACTAAATGTGCGCTCTATTTTTGGCTCATCTGAATAGGTTTGACACTTTTGACTTCACTTTTTGATTGACTGCGTGATTGAATAGCGTTGAGTTCTTTTGTGTTCCAAAATTTAAAGCAACTGAAATCAGTTTTTTGTAAAATTGGCCGCGGAAAACCTTTAACCGATTTTGAAAAAGGTCTAATAAAAGGCTGTATTGAATCTGGCTTAAAACACTATGAAATAGCCAAGAAAATAGGTCGAAGTCTAAACGTTGTGAGTAATTTTGACGCAGACTATGGAAAAAAAATGAATGGAGGAAAAAAATATGCAACAACAGCATCGGAGAGGCGACTCATCCTACGAACTGCCTCAAATTCCCACCTTTCTGCTGGTAAAATTAGGAAAGAATGCGGCGTAAATGCTAGTGTGGACACGGTAAAACGAATTATTCGAAGCGCCAAACACTTAAGGGGGTATTCTACCTTTGACGAGTGTTTTATGAGTGTTTTTTACAAAAATTCTGGAGGGAAAACCATAAGAGTTTTTTCAATTTGGTTTTTTGTTTTGTGTTATTAATTAATTAAATAGTAAAATAAAAAAAAAAAATTTTGGAATTCGAGGGCTGTTCAAAAAAGTTATCGGCCTGCCAATTAAGGCCTCAAAAAAAAAAGGTGTAGAGATGGTGGCCATGATTCCGGGACTCCAGGTTATCGGAATTGAAAACGGTAAATGAGGTTATGATCAGAATTGATGTAATTCTGGCCCGTATCTCGATCATAAAAAAAAATTTTTTTTTCTAAAAATTACAAACATTTAAAAAAAAAATTTGATTTTCAGAAAAAATTGTGACGATGTTTGTAACGCAGTGAAGGAAGCATTTCCGACCACATAAAGTATATATATTCTTGATCAGCATGACGAGCTGAGTTCATTTCCGCCTGTCCGTCTGTCCGTCCGTCCGTCCGTCCGTCCGTCCGTCCGTCCGTCTGTCCGTCTGTCCGTCTGTTTCTATGCTATCTCCTCCCTCAGTTTTAAAGCTATCTTGACCAAACTTTGCAAAAAGTCTTTAAATACAAATACGCTGCACATTTGTCGGAATCGGCCGGATCGGATGACTATATCATATAGCTGCCATAGGAACGATCGGTCAAAAACTAGTTCTAGTGAGAAAAACTTTTTTGTTTTCCATCGTAGCGTCACCAATCGTGGTATATATTAGTTTTATATGCTTCCACACAATTCTGAAAAAAATTATTAAAATCGGATGACCATAGCATATAGCTGCCATATAAACGGTCGGTCCAAAAATTAATTCTAGTGAGAAAAACTTTTTTGTTTTCCATTGTAGCGTCACCAATCGTGGTATACATTAGTTTTCTATGCGTCCACACAATTCTGCAAAAATTTATCAAAATCGGAGGACTATAGCATATAGCTGCCATATAAACGGTCGTCCCAAAAACTTGTTCTAGTGAGAAAAACTTTTTTGTTTTCCATCGTAGCGTCACCAATCGTGGTATCTATAAGTTTTATATGCTTCCACACAATTCTGAAAAAATTTATCAAAATCGGATGACTATAGCATATAGCTGCCATATAAACGGTCGGTCCGAAAACAAGTTCTAGTGAGAAAAACTTTTTTGTTTTCCATTGTAGCGTCACCAATCGTGGTATATATTAGTTTTATATGCTTTCACACGATTCTGAAAAAATTTATCAAAATCGGATGACTATAGCATATAGCATATAGCTGCCATATAAACGGTCGGTCCGAAAACAAGTTCTAGTGAGAAAAACTTTTTTGTTTTCCACCGTAGCATCACCAATCGTGGTATATATTAGTTTCAAAGGCTTTCACCCAATTCGTGAAAAATTTATCAAAATCGGATGACTATAGCATATAGCTGCCATAGGAACGATCGGTCTAAAAACTAGTTCTAATGAGAAAAACTTTTTTGTTATCAATGGTTGCGCCTTTCAAAAACTGCAAGGGTATTTAAAACATCGGCGTAGCCGATGTTATCCTTCTATTTTTCTGTTTGATGTTCGAGTTCTTAAATTTAGCAATCATGAGTATTAATTGCTTTCAAACAGCTCTGTCAAAGTTGGTCATAATCGATTGACTATATCCTATAGCTACCATGGGACAAATCTGATGGAATTAAAATTGTATGAGAAAAACTTGTAAGTTTTTGATGTAAGCGTTCTAAAACTCAGCGATAATGAATATTATATGGTTTTTAAAAGTTCTGTAAAATTTGTTCATAATCCAATGACTATATCCTATAGCTACCATGGAATAAATCTGTCGAAAAATAAAATTAATTGACAAAAAGACTTTTTCTGTTTAATGTACGAGTTCTTAAACTCAGCAGTTAAAAAGCTCTGTAAAATTTGATGCCATAGGACCGGTGGGTCGGAAAATGGTTTAAATTGAGAAAAAGGATTTAGCTTTTAAAGGTAATCAATTAGATTCGTAATGATTCCTCACTTATATATGTATATGCTATTGGAATTATTTGTTGGATTATGCATAATATCCCTACAAAGCAAGTAAGCTTAGCCTACCCATTTTAGATAAAGAGAATAAACACTTAGAGAAAAATAAATAGTTTCATACTTGAATCAAGTTTTTTTTAAGAATGAAAATTGTTGAGCCAATGCAATTTTCTTGATTCAAGTATGAATTTTGAATACCACAGTTCTTAATCCAATAGTTTTTAACGCTATACTCTCCAATTCTGTTAGCTCTTTTCTTTCTGTTATTTCTAATCACCTATTAAAATCAGTACCCGATTTAAAAGTACAAAATCCCTAACAATTCGTTATACATTTTTCTTAGTGCAAGATCTGCAAGAGTAAATCAACTTTCGCCAAAATGTAGTAAGCTTTCCACTGTCGTTATTTTCCCGTTTAACAACTCAAATTTTGCTCGTAAAGCTCTGCTAAGCGTTTGACTGCATAAAATCGTATCACGCCCGCTTGGAGGAGGAGTATGCAAAAGCATTGTGTCTCTAGATCATTACTTGGAGGTTATGCGAAGGTCATCATACGGTATATGGTTTAATTCATTTGAGATAGAATCAAGCTAACCCAACAGTTTTTCTGGTTATTAAGCACAAAATGTGCTTCTGTTATTTGGTAAGCATATGGACATTAAATATTTGTGGTTATTTGTGCACAATAAATGTTAATCCCCCTGGGTGTGCGTGTTATTTTTGCTAGTCTAGTCAAAAGACATCCCATACCAGCCCGAAAAAAGTAGGCAACATATTTGCCTAATTGCTGCGGTCAACCGCACAAATGCCAACATTTGGCTACAAAATTATTATTTATATAAATGTTGATAATATAACAAAGGAAAGGGCAGTTGGTCAAGCTTTGGGGCAACTTCCGTTCGCACCGTATTTTGCCACTCTTTTTTTTGTTGTTGTAAATTTAATTTTCTTATGAACCCGTTTTTTCTTTTCTGTCTTTTTTATCTTAATTTGTCCCCCCCAAATTTGTGGCTTCTCTTATCTCAGCAACGACAACATTTTGGCTGTCATAAATAACTAAGCCAGAAAAAATAAAAGCAAAGTTGACATTATTAAATCCAATTAACGCCTTCAAAGTGACAGTTCAAATTTAAAGGGCCATGCCATCCACGTTTTAAGCTGAGTCATCACTCCCCGTCGTTTGTTTGATGCTTGAAATATTCAATAAATACAATAAAAATAATGCTTCAGCTTCAGAGCAACCCCCACCCACATTCACCCCATTCAAACATTCACCCATCCAGCATTCAATGGGGAAATTGAATGTTTGCATATTTGACGTCGACAATGGAATGCGCTACAAAGGCAAAACGGCAAAGAGCACCAAAAAAGAAAAACACAAAAATAAGTAAAAATGAAGCAAAATGGCTTTAAGTTACGTTAGACCGAGTTTAGGATGTAAAAAGAGCTTGAAAGGGATATGGGGAGCTGTTAAAGTCTTTCAAGAATTTTAAATTGTGCCCCAAATAAGTTACAGCTTACTTCGGCGAAGTTTTACTACACTTGCAAAATATCGCTCTAACGGATCTTACTGATAGGATATAGATTTTAAATTTTTGAAAAATTCGGATTGTTTATTTTTAAATTAAGGCATTCTTCCTCCAAAAACGAAAGGATATATACGATATAATCATTCGATTTGGACCGAATTTTGCAAAGCTATTTAAATGCACATTTCATATCATTCATAATTGCTTAGTTTAGGAAAGTGGAAAAAAGATTTATTCAATAATTTTATTTTCCGTTCGTTCTATCCTATGAAAGCTTTATAATATAGTCATCCGATCTTAACCAAATTTAGCAGATCTGTTTTAAAACATATAATATACATTATTGCAGATTTAAAGAGCTTTAACAATCAAAACGAAAAATTTTGTTCCATCCGATCGGTCCGACACTCTGAAAAAACGGATTGGCAGAGGTCTAGTATAATCGGGATGCAATTTATACCGTTTTACACCTAAAATTTCAAGTATATTTTGTTCTTGGGAGTACTTAAATTAAGTACGAAACAATATCACGTCAACAAAAAAAGAACATAGTTTTGAAAAAACAGGAACATGAGAAAACGGACCTTAGGTTAGGTTAGGTGGCCATGCACAATCGTCTAATTATAAAAATATCTGCATGAAATTTTGTTTATACGCATATTTTGTGCCCCCGAGACGACTTACAAAGATTCGTTTAAATTAGACCATTATTTTATATAGCTACCATATAAACGATCTGGCCGATTTTCACTAACTTTGTTTTTTTTTTTAAACTATTGAACCGAAATTCAGTTTGTACATGTATTGTAAGCTCCCAAAAAGTTATACCAAATATGGTTAAAATTGCGACACTATTTCATATAGCTGCCATATAAACGATCTGGCTGATTTTCATTATCTCTGTTGATTTTTAAACTATTGAACTGAAATTCAGTTGGTACATATATTTTAAGCTCCCATGTTGTCCTACCAAATTTAGTTCAAACTGCGACACTATTTCATATAGCTACCATATTAACTATCTGGCCGATTTACACTAACTTTTTTGTTTTTTTAAACTATTGAACCGAAATTTAGTTTGTACACGTATTTCAAGCTACCAAGGTGTCCCACCAAATATGGTTCCATTTGGACCATTATTTCATATAGCTACCATATAATCGATCGGGCCGATTTTCCACCCACTTTGTTGTTTTGTAAACTTTTGAATTGAAATTCAGTTTGTACACGTATTTGGAGCTCCCAAGGTGTCCTACCAAATGTGGTTCAATTTGGACCATTTTTTCATATAGCTGCCATATAACCAATCTGCCCGACAAGCATTAATTTTTTTTCTTATATGAAAATTTTAAATTTTATTTTTGTATTTGCTCAGCTTTCTTTAAAGATGAATTTTTTCCACATTTTTTAAACATTTCTTTCTTTTACGTTCATTTGTTAACACACTTCAAGCAATTCTTAATGCTCAAATTTGTGAAAATTCGGGTAAAAACCAATTAGACTATCATATAAAGAATACTTCAATGAACAATATTGCATTAACAGATACGACAATCCACCAAACCAAATCCAAATCCACCACCAAAAAATATATAATAAAATGTGTTTTGTTATATTTCTGTTTTAAATGTAAAATAAATAAATGAGCACACAGGCTCCCTGAAAAAGGTGCGACAAGCGACCGAAACGCGTAGAAGAAAAATTTAAAATGAAATATTTTTATTTTGGATGAAGCACAAAGGCTATTGAAACCCAATACATACACAAATAATATTTTGCCAATTTAATCGAATTTTTGGGCGAGTACTTTTGAGCCTCAATATTAACTCTCAGCAATCCCAAATTTGTATTTCTTTTTCTAATACAATTTAAATTCGTTGTTTTAAAACGCTGGAGTCAACTGTAACTGTCCCAAAAAAAAATAACGCCCGACGAGGTCCCACCCGCCTGAGAACACAATTTAGAGAAAAGCTATTCTCATGAAGCTATTCTCTCTAAAGGTAAGAGATTTAAAGTTTGAATTATACTAAAGTTTGATGCACAAATTAAAACGTAGTATATTACTACGTTTATGCACAAATAAAAAATCATGATTTTTGCTCTTCCAAGTATGCAATGTTTTATAACTACGGAAAATATTTATTTTTTAGTAGCCTTAACACTAATTTATTTTGTTTACCTTTAACTATTCCGACAATCTGAGTGAATGCGCAATATGGATTATGTATGTAAGCTGCCATAACTGACTATAAATTATCTCGTACAAGTCAATAATTTTTAAAACAAACTAAGTTTGCATACTTTGAATGTCAAAAAAGCATGATTTTTTAATAGCATAAACGTAGTATATGATTCCTTATTCATTTTGTTTATTTTTATTCTGTTTTTATACCCGTTACTCGTAGAGTAAAAAGGGTATACTAAGTTCGTGCAAATGTATGTAACAGGCAGAAGGAAGCATCTCCGACCCTATAAAGTATATATATTCTTGATCAGCATCAATAGCCGAGTCGATATAGACATGTCCGTCTGTCCGTCTGTCTGTCTGTCTTTCTGTCCGTCTGTCCGTCTGTCTGTCTGTCTGTATGAACGCCTAGATCTCAGGAACTATAGGAGCTAGAGCTACCACATTTTCAGTGTAGACTTGTATCTTCTGCACGCAGATCAAGTTTGTTTCAAATTTTTGCCACGCCCCCTCCCGCCCCCGCAATATGAAAAAACCTCATATCTCCCACAATTTTGAAAATAGATTGTTCAAACCTTCTAGATATATATTTTTGTCATCATTACCTATCGATCCGCCATACATCATTTTTCGATCAGATGAACGATAGAAGAGTTGCCACCCACGCAATTTGAAAAATACCTCATATCTCCCACAATTTGGGCAACCTTACTCTGGAGTAACGGGTATATCGAAGTCGAGCAGGGCCGACTTCAACTTACGCTCTCGTTTTTTTATAGTTTCCTGCAGAAGACGACACGCTGTCCCTGTCGTCAAAGTGTCCAACTGGCTTGGAAGATAACTTGGCCGTAAGATGACTTAAAACAAAACATTAAAACCTATAAAATTCTTATTGCATTTAAATTGGTTAAAATTTTGATTGGAAAATGGGTGGTCTTATTTGCAGAGTAAGAGCTCTTGATTCGAGAATGGGAGATTTTTCAATTTAAGAATGCTTTTCTCTTGATTCAAGCATGAGAGAACTTTGGTTTTGAGTCTGACCAACGCTAGATTTGAGAATGAGAGAATCTTGGTTTTGAGTCTGCCAAGCTCTTGATTCAACCATGAGAGAATCTTGGTTTTGAGACTGTCTAGCTCTTGATTTGAGAATGAGAGAATCTTAATTTTGAGTCTGTCAAGCTCTTGATTCAAGCATGAGAGAATCTTGGTTTTCAGTCTGTCAAGCTCTTGATTTGAGAATGAGAGAATCTGGGTTTTGAGTCTGTCATGTTCTTGATTCAAGCATGAGAGAATCTTGGTTTTTAGTCTGTCAAGCTCTTGATTCGGAAATGAGAGAATCTTAGTTTTTAGTCTATCAGCTCTTGATTTAAGAATTTTCTACTTGGAATAAGACTTTTCACGCTTAGATCAAGTATGACAATTCTTGTTTCAACAAATAAGTTCTCAAGAATTCATTCGGGGATCTAGAATTTTCAGTCTTACCGTACTATTGTGCTCGAATGCTCTTGATCCCAGTAAGAAATTTTCTATTTTTATACACTTGAAAAGTGTATATTAATTTTGCCCAGAAGTTTGTAACGCATAGAAATATTCATTTCCGACCCCATTAACTATATATATTCTTGATCAGGACGACGAGCTGAGTTCATTTCCGCTTGTCCGTCCGTCCGTCTGTCTGTATGTCCGTCTGTCTGTCCGTCTGTCTGTCCGTCTGTCTCTCAGTTTTGAAGCTATCGAGCTGAAATTTTGCACAAAGTCTTCTTTTTACTGCACGCAACTAATATGTCGGAACCGACCGGATCGGATGACTATATCATATAGCTGCCATAGGAACGATCGGTCCAAAAACTAGTTCTAGTAAGAAAAACTTTTTTGTTTTCTATCGTAGCGTCACTAATCTTGGTATATGTTATTTTCATATGCTTCCACATGATTCTGGAAAAAATAATAAAAGTCGAATAACTATAGCATATAACTGCCATAGAAACGGTCAGTCAAAAAACTGGTTCCAGTGAGAAAAACTTTTTTGTTTTCCGTCGTATCGGCACCAATCTAGGTTAATGTTAGTTTTATATGCTTTCACATAATACAGGAAAATTTGATCAAAATCGGATGACTATATTATATAGCTCCCATAGAAACGGTCGGTCAAAAAACTACTTCTAGTGAGGCGGTATCGCCACTTAATGACAAAGAGCAGTGGCCAAGGTTACAATCTTTTCAGGTACCGTACTCAGCCTAAAAGCGGTATTACTGGCGAATTCTCTACTCAAAATACCTAGAGGCATTAGGTAAAGCATTATGTTAAGGGCATATGTTGGGTTTGTAAGGCAGCGCTACGTTAAACTTCTGTGAATGGTTTTTAGAACGGAAGGTTTTCCCAGGACCGACCACCATACAATGACTCCGTATAGAAGTATTAGAAGGACTTACCTATATTCCTATCCCTATATCTTCTTTAATTTTGTATGGACCGACTTTGTTGCTTGTTTTTTTGTAAATTTTTTGATATAATTGTTTCATATAATATTTCCGAGTCTACAGATATTGCTTTTGATCCCATTTGCTCCATTTAAATTCCTCACCAACTCTGCGAGGATCTTATAATAATCCAGTGTCTCCTCTTCTCTTTCAAAGGGACTTCAACTCTCTTAATGAGTGCTGCTTGATAATCAGTCGCCCAGTTACCAATGATAAGTGTAAATACCAGGGCTGCAAACCCCTCCAATTTCGACTGGGGTTCGGTTCGGGGTTCGAACCCTTACCCTACGCTAGGGGTTCGGTTCCACAACCGGTTCCCTTTAAATTGAGAACCGAGGTTCCGGTTCGGGTTTGGGTTCCGGATTGCATTTTATATATTTATGTACATAATAAATAATTAAATAGAGTTTGAAGAAGAGATGCCTTATAAACTGCTGCAGTTTTTGGCAGTCAATCACATAAATGATCTGCCTAAATTGACTAGACAATCAGACATTGTATGTATGTTTAGAAGAGTTCAGCGATACTGCCAACTTGCACTCTCAGCGAAAGTCGTTTCTCTTTCACAGTAGTGGGATTCCTGAAACTGATGTGCT
Organism: Lordiphosa mommai; assembly: GCA_018904225.1. Classification (NCBI taxonomy): domain Eukaryota; kingdom Metazoa; phylum Arthropoda; class Insecta; order Diptera; family Drosophilidae; genus Lordiphosa; species Lordiphosa mommai. The sequence goes on along the minus strand of JAEIFT010000123.1, from coordinate 342,093 downwards.
TTTTGTGGCCATGAAGCCTGCAAAAAACACGGCCACTTTTGGCTTATAAATAAGAGATGACATTTATCGGCGTATCCGTGATTTAGTAACTGTGATTGAAAATATCGGCGTAACTGTGATTAAGTCACAGTGACTTGTAGTCACCAAATCACACTGTTGCTTTTTATATGCAGTCACTGTGATTTGATGATTGCCAGTGACAGTGACTTAATCACTGCTACGCCGGAATGTCTCATCCCTAACTTATCGTGTGACCGAACACGTTTATACATTTCCGCGAATTCCAGTCAGAGCTATTTTTTCCAGGAATGGGAGCATGATTGGCATATTGTGAGAGTGAAATGCTAAAAGTATTTAAATTGTGACTTGTGTAAAAAAATTAAGACATTTAAATGACGTACAACTTTTCCTTGTATTCACCGTGCCGTTGCATCTCCGTACGAACAAAATAATACCCAGAAATACGGTTTCGGATGCAAATTGCTTGAGGTTGTGTTATTTTGTCCAGTCTTTTGTTGCGGACGGGAAGAGTGTCGCCGTCCATGCATGGGCATAAGAATGGATACATTTTTGTTCATCATTATAAATAATTTTTATCATCAAAGTGCAAAAATAAATTATGTGCTTGGAATTTTTTTAGAACCGAACCCCATCAATTAGAAATCTGGGTTAGGTTCGGGTTCGGGTTCACGTGATTATTTTCAATGGGGTTCGGTTCCCGGTTCGGTTCAGGCATCACCAGAACCTGAACCGAACCGGTTCTGAAGGGTTCGGTTCCGGACCGGTTTGCAGCCCTGGTAAATACTTAACTTTTCATAGAAATACGTCTTACCTAAAATCTTTAGAACGTCTCTATAAAGTAGTCGACCTGCTTTAATATTCATATGTATATCTGTCATTGCTTGGCTTTATGAAGAGATGGTCTAAGGACTATGCTCATCTTGAACCCTATCGTAACCTCAGTCTTAATTACAATAGTTACTACCATATTTTCTCATTAAACTCTTCATTGTTACATATAAGGAATTATCTATTGTCTAACCTTAATTCTTAATTATTCACTGTAAAGTTTTATTGTTAAACTATAATCAAACAATAAATAAATAAGGATGTATACTAAGCAGAAAAGAAAACAACTTTAAAAATATATATAATTTTTAACAGGCGCGTGAAGGCTCTTTAGCCTTTTTGTATCACTCATACGCAGTGTGGCCTCAATGGACTCATCAAATAAAACAATTCCCTGGTCTTTTCTATTTTCAATTTAGTTGCCTTTTTACATATCAAAAATTTTGACAACAATTGAAATGTACAACAGAATTTTTTGTTAAAATTTTAATCCGTTGTTCGTGTCGTATGAGTAATTTATTTATTATTATTTTTTTTTTTACACAACAAAACTATTTGATAGTTGCATAACTTTAACTTTGCCTGAAGTGTATTTTTAAGTGTATTTACTTTACATCTGCCTAAGTCAAGCCCTGAGGACTAACCTTGCTTCACTCTCTCTTGTAGTTTCATTTCTTTCATCTTTCATTGAATAAGTTACTAAAAATTATACACAAAAGATTTCACTAAAGTCCTGGCTAAGTGGAATGCATTGTTAACTTATCAACAGCGCCGGCTTCATTCATGTTACACCAATTTTATCGGATGAATTTACGCACTTTTTTTTTTGTGTTTGCCTCTGTCGTAGTCATCGTCGTCGTCGATGTGAATTGAAATGGACAAGTTTCGTAGCGTTGGCAAAAAAAAAAAAAAAAAACGTTTTTTTTCGTCAGCCTCCCTCCCTAGGCCATTCAGAGCATTTGACATTGATGTCGGGATGGGGTACGGCCTTTAGGGTTCTAATTTGTGAGTAACTTGGCTGGCGCCAAATCCTCCTCAAAAACAATCAACAGCTACAGTTGACTGCGACTTGGGCCTGGGCCTGGGCCTAATTGCTGGGCGGCTTAAGATTTGGCCCAAGTCGGGCAAACTATACGGAAAAGCGGTGGGGATTTTGGCAAACGCACTTTAGCATTGCAGATAATGAGGGCTAAAGGGAGCAAGTAAGTATGGTATGGTGTGGTGTGGTGGGTGGGGTGGCCATCATGCAAATTAACGCCGGAAACGAGGCACTTAATTGGGGCTGGCACGCGACCTCGTTGGTTCACTGACTGCACTGATTTGATTATTGGCAGGCGATGTCAAATCAAGGAGATGAGTTTGCTTCCCTACCTAATCAGCGACTTATCCAACTTTAATTGGCCCGGGCCAAGACGTTTTTTTTTTGCCATTTTATGACTGCCTCTTCGCTTGGGACTCCACAAGAGATTATGGCCAGAGTATGCCAATTGTAGCATTTTATTTGATTCTGTTCTTCTTGAACCACTGTTCGCTAGAAAATTCGGTAGCTTCGACAAAATGACTTAAATTCAATGGCTTCATTTGACAAATCTGTACAGAATGAATGAAAGGGGTTTCTAGAAGGCACTGGCGATATCTCTCACCACTGTTCGCCAGGAAATTCGATAGTTTTGATAAAATGACTAAAATTCAATGGCTTCATTTATTAAATCTGTACAGAATGAAAGAAAGGGGTTTCTAGAAGGCACTGGCGATATTTCTTACCACTGTTCGCTAGAAAATTCGCTAGCTTTTATTTAATGACTTAAATTCAAACGCTTCATTTGTCACATCTGTACGGAATGAATGAAAGGGGGTTCTACAATGCACTGGCAATATCTCTTACCACTGTTCGCTAGAAAATTCGCTAGCAGCAATTTAATGACTTAAATTATTTCGCTTCATTTATCAAATCTGTACGAAATGAATGTAAAAGGGTTTCTACAATGCACTGGCAATATCTCTTACCACTGTTCGCTAGGTAATTCGATAGCTTCAATTTAATGACTTAAATTCAATGGCTTTATTTGTCAAATCTGTAAAGAATTGAATGAAAGGGGTTTCTAGAAGGCACTGGCGATATCTCTCACCACTGTTCGCCAGGAAATTCGATAGCTTTTATATAATGACTTAATCGCTTCATTTGTCAAATCAGTACGAAATGAATGAAAGAGGGTTTCTTGAATGCACTGGCGATATTTCTTACCACTGTTCGCTAGGTAATTCGATAGCTTCAATTTAATGACTTAAATTTAATCGCTTCATTTGTCAAATCTGTACGAAATAAATGAAAGGGTCTTCCAGTAGGCACTGGCAATATCTCTTACCACTGTTCGTTAGGAAATTCGGTAGCTTCGACAAAATGACTTAAATAATTAGCTTCTTTGTATAAAAAGGAACATTAAAGATACCTCGAATAATTACAGACAATTTTGTCCATGTCTTTTCCAAGTTCACCAGATTAATCCAGAAATAAATATATGAAACCGAAAGAAGAACAAAAACATATGTTAATTTGCTCACAAAGAAGAAAAGGTGTAAGCCTTCATTAGGTTTAGGTGTTTTTGTTTAGTTTCTGGTAGAGATGCGCGCGTGAGCCATTTTTCTTTTACGTAAAAATGTCTGTGCGCGTCTGCGTTTCTCTTCACGCACGATTCATGCACGATTTAAAGAAACGATAAGAATGCATGCCTGTAAAAATTTATTTAACTAAATACTACGCAGTTGATTGAGCAACTGGGATTGATTGATTAGCCTAAGGCTTAAGATGCTATGTCATTCCAATTGGATACAATTTGTAATTGTGTGTCAATATTTTCAAATAATAATAATATAAATAACTGTGATTGACAAACATCAAATTGCACTGCGACTGTATATTTAAAGTAACAGTGTGATGCTTGTCAATCACAGTTATTTGATTACCGGTACGCCCTAGGTGTATTTATTACTGGTTGGGCCAAAGTGTATCTATTTGGTGTGACGAACATTCAAAAGCTTTCATTTCATGCCTTACATATTGTCAAACGTTGTCTGTCCCACTCTTGTGCAGTTAACTAAAGCTTTTTAGTTTACAAATTTTATTGTTCGCCACACCTAATAGATACACCTTGGGTGTATTTTAGATATTGTCAGTTTGAAATTCATGCAAACATTGTCTGTCTTAACAAATTTTATTGTTCGCCACACCTGTAATAGATACATATTTGGTAAGCCGATTTGGCTCATATCAAATTTGTCTGCAGGCTTCACAAAATCAAAAGCAAAACAGTTTCAAGAATATCACTATTAATCAAATAAAAAAGACAAAAGAAATTCGTGAATAATGCATGACTTATATTCACGGGGTATAACTTTAACACGCACGGATCACGGATGCACACGCACGAAAGTCTATGTAAAGGGTGATTTTTTTAAAGTTAAGTTTTTTAGGTTGGCAGCACTGGTTGGTAATGGCGTCCAAACGTCAACCGGTATACTCTGCCAATTCATCATTGCAAATTGTTGAAATTTGTTATCAAAGTTCGTGCTCTGTGAAAAGCGAAATGTCAATTCGTTGCCCTTCTTTGCCATTGTACATATGTCACTCAACTACATGAAATATTTTACGTGTCGATATGGGTTTGAAAGCCTATAAAATTCAATGAATGACCTACCACAACCTCTAACTTTTGGTGAATGGGCCTTAGAACAGCTCCATGAAAATCCTCTGTTTTATCAAAAACTTGTGTTCAGCAAAATTGGACCTTTCGAATGGACCAACGGAGCCGCGGACAACATTAACATGAAAAAAATTACTATTTATTTCTCATGATCACGTAGTGACACATCGTAATAAATTCAAATTCACGTAACTAGTGCTTTCAAATGTTCTCACGAGAGTTTTTTTTTTGTTTTCTTTGACCAGCAATCAGAGTCTGTGGCCATCAATGCAATTATTAACAAAAACAAACTTTTTGTTAAACCAGCCATAACTGTCTTAAAAGAAAGAAAAAATCGTTTGCTCTGAGAAATATGTTAAAAAAGAGTGTGTTGGGTTCATGGGAGCGTTATGCGTTACTTTGAAATTAAATTTTATTCCTAATGTTCCAAAAACGAAACAAACAACATTAAAGGAATTGTTTATATTTTTGGAACTAAAAAAAAAAATTAGAAAAATTACTAAAAAAAAAGATTTTTCAAAAAGTAGATATTTAGCGACCTTTCTAAATTGTAGACTGTTGATGTTTAGCAGTTGATGTTTGACCTCGAGCCGGCTAAACATCAACAGTCAAAAAGATTTTTCTTGTCTTCTAAAAGGCAAAAAGAGAATTATGAAATTTAGTTTAACCTATGCAAATCGCAAACCCCTTTTCACAAGTGAAATTGCTAGATACTGGTTATCGAGGAGAACACATCCATTAAAGTTGAAGAATTTTGATTATTTAAATGACCTAGTTTTTAAACTAACATTTTTTGAACTATAGTTTATTTTTTGAACTATAACTATAACTATAGTTAACTATTAACTATAGTTCATTTGAAAAATTAACTAATTTTTAATTTAATTTAATTTTTCAAATGAACTATAGTTAATTTTTTGAACTATAGTTCATTTTTGGAACTATACTTTCTTTTTTAAACTACAGCTTATTTTTTGAACTATTGTTCATTTTTGGAACTATAGTTCATTTTTAGAACAATAGTTCATTTTTGGAACTTTTCAGTTTTTGATCAATAGCTCATTAAATGAACTATAGCTCAAACACTAAGACCTAGTTTATTAGTTAAATTTAATGACTAGTTCATTATTTCAACTTTTTACTTTTCGATCAAAAGTTTATAAAATGAACTATAATTCAAACACTGAGTCATAGCTTATAAGTTCATTTTAATGACTAGTTCATTTTATGAACTATTCACTTTTTGACTAATAGTTCATAAAATTAACCATAGTTTAAACAATGGGACCTAGTTTATTAGTTCATTTAAACTAGTTCACGAAATACGGCACAACTCAAGTTTAACCATATAAAATTCGTTAGTCACAGAAAAAAAGGATCTATTACACTAGGCAAACATTTTTAGTTTTTTTTTCTTTAAATAATTTTTATACTCTGTACCGAAGGTACACAGAGTATATTGGGTTTGTGCAAATGTATGTAACAGCCAGAAGGAAGCATCTCCGACCCTATAAAATAAATATATTCTTGATCAGGATCAACAGCCGAGTCGATATAGCCATGTCCGTCTTTCCGTCTGTCTGTCCGTCTGTCTGTCCGTATGAACGAAGAGATCTCAGAGATTGTAAGAGATAGAGGTTTGAGGTGTATGGAACATATATTTCTTATACTTGCAGGCAGATCAAGTTTAGTTTTGATTTTTGCCACGCCCCCTGCCTCCCCCGCAAATTGAAAAAAAACTTAATATCTTCCACAATTTTGGAGTTAGGTTGTTCGAACCTTCTAGACATATATATTCTACTCATCATTTCTTATCAAGCCCCTATACATCGTTTTCCGATCAGATGAACAATAGTGGCGCTATACGTAAAAGAAAATTTAATGCAACGACAACAACAACACCGCTGCCAATGGTAGAACTTACGAGAAAGAGAGAGCGAGAGGGCAATAGCTTACTGGTAATTTCCCAATTGGAATTGGCTTGACGGCATTAGCTAACTGGACTGCGTCGCTTTCAGTTTCCCCCCTCCCTTCTTTCCAATAGATATTTGTGTAAGTAGGCAAAGACCAAGTATGATAGGAGCGATGCAATTGAGATGTCCTGCGGTCAGAAATCACGCATAGAAGGAAGCATCTCCATAAATTATATATATTATTGATCAGCGTGTCGAGCTGAGTTTATTTCCGTCTGTCCGTCCGTCTGTCCGTCTGTTTCTACGCTTTCTTCTTCCTTCAGGTTTAAAGCCATCTTGACCAAACTTTGCAAAAAGTCTTTAAGTACACATAGGCTGCACATTTGTCGGAATATACTACAAAAAAAAATTGATTAAAATCGGATGACTATAGCATATAGCTGCCATATAATCGGTCGGTCCAAAAACTAGTTCTAGTGAGAGAAACTTTTTTGTTTTCCATCGTAGCGTGATCAATCGTTGTATATATTAGTTTTAACACAATTCTGGAAAAATGGATCAAAATCGGATGACTATAGCATATAGCTATAGCCATAGAAACGGTCGGTCCAAAAACTAGTTCTAATGAGAAAAACTTATTTGTTATCAATACTCAAAAATTGCAAGGCCTTCTGTTTCTTCTTCTTTTTTGTCTGTGATTTGATATATTTATTTAGCCATAACTTCCGTAATTCTACACCAATTTGAAAATGTAATATACGGAATCACTGACAACAAATAGGTTTAATACTTAAAGGTGTTCTTTTTTTAATTATTTAGCTCAAATCTCTGAAAAACATTATTTTTATAATTTTTTTTTTTACAATATGCCTTAAAAAATGCACGAAAATTTATGAAAAAATTATATTGAAAAATTCGCTTCTTCAATCGCATAAATACATTAATTTGGCGTTTAACAAGCTATAGTTCACATATAATCTGTCGTAAAACAGTCAAGTTATAGGCTTTTAATGCTAGATGCCCAAAATTAAGTGTTCTATGTAACTCTTCCTGAAGGCAGTTTTGCTCAGATGTGTATATCTTGGCCATTTATCCACAGATTATTTGACGCGTAAAATTTGTTTTACCAATGCCACTATGATCTATAATGATTTCCTTTAAAATACTCTCAACTCACCCGTTGGATAGACCACTATGGTCGTTGGTCGATTCTTATTGCCGGCGGCTATAAATGTGGCCACTGTTTGGGCCTGAAATGTTGCTGCCATGCTGCTGGTGGTGGTCGGAACGGCACTGCTCAATACCGTGCCAGCCGTTGTTGTTGACGATTCGATGAAACCGCTAAAATTGTTGCCAATTGTTGGTTTGGCGCTAAATGCATTGTAGTGCATACTCGTATCTGTCGCCTGCTCATTGGTAATGGTGGTATTAGATGAGGCTGCCATTCCAGCCTGCAGCAGTAAAGTGGGCAAACTAATGTGCTGGGCGGGATTGGCACGGGCCATAGTGGCCAAAGTGCGGTTAAGCAATGTTTTCATATTGCCCGTGGTGGCCTGCAGCAGTTTGGCCGTTAGATTAGTGACCGGTGAGGGAATTGCACTGCTGCTGCTGCCGCTACTGTCCGCATGGCCGTCGGCCGTGGAGAGGTTATTAATGATTGTTGTGGTCGGCGCGGTCATATTGTTTAATAATTTTGCAGCATAATCGTAAATTTCAATGAGCATTTGTTTGGCCTGCAAAGGAGAAGGCAAAAAGCTTTGGTTAGGCTCGGAGGGGGTTCCCCCTATTAACCATATAAAAATATGTTAACACTATTGTCGCCTGACAGCACAAGCGAAAAACCAATCGAATGGAATCCTCCCCCGCCCCCCAAGTGAGACAATTAAATGGCCAAGCACGAAGTGTTGGTCTAACGGTTTTCTGTGCGTGTGTGCCCATTCAAATGTGGAGCACTTTTTGAAAAATACAACGACAAAAAAAACAACAAGCATAAACAAGCACAATTTTCGCGATTTCACTTAACGACGCGTTACCGTTACTTTTTTACGTCTTTTCGACGTTCCCTCGTTCACGCAATTTTGGCAGGCGGATAACTTGTTGAACCGCCCTCTGCCACGCGTCGCTGTTGCCGTCGCTTTGTGGCCGCCGCTTTGCACTACACGCGCTTTTATAGTCACCCCAACAGCCCCAGCGAAATTTCCCTTAAGAGCAAATTACCCCCAATCACTGGAATGTTTTGAATTCTCTCTCACTTTTTATACTGGAAACAATTTAAGGAAATTTTTTGAAAAACTTTATGAAAACTTAGTAGCCCAGTTTTAAGTATTTAAAATTTTTTATCTCAATAGGCCTTGAATTGAACTTCAAATTTTTGGAGCTAATGTCAAGGGCAGGCATAGCTTCATATTTTTTATTCTACTTACAACTTTTCGAGAGTGAACATCGTACTAAAACAACAAGTAAACAAGTAAAATTTACAAATAATTTTTTCAAGCGATTTGTGTATAAAACGTAAAAACGGTATTTTGTGTGTGAAGTAAAAGTACCTTGGCTGTAAGCTGAAGAATATTTTTGCCGAAGAATATACTAGGTAAGCAAATGGTCCTGGCTTGGTCTGAAGAAGGTTTGGTATAAAACGGGTTTGGTACGAAGGAATGAAAATACAAATACAAATTTTATACCCAACGCTGGTCTAGACAAGAGTTCGCCAAGAAGAGAAAAGAGAAAACACAAGTGACAATATCCCTGCAACTGCAAGTGTAAGCTCTGTAAATCCAATTTTTCTGAAGAGGTTATTATGTGATTATCAGTACACAAAAAAAAGTGCGTATCCCGTGTCCCTGATTCTAAACCCCTGATTCCAAACCCCTTATCCCAGATCTCTGATCCCTAATCCCAGATCCCTGATCCGAGATCCATCCCAGAAGCCAGATCCCAGATACCTGATCCTTGATCCCAAATCCCTGATCCCAGATCTCTGATCCCAGATCCCTGATCCCAGATCCCTGATTCCAAACCCCTGATTCCAAAACCCTGATTCCAAACCCCTGATTCCAAACCCCTGATCCCAGATCACTGATCCCAGATCCCTGATCCGAGATCCATCCCAGATGCCAGATCCCAGATCCCTGATCCCAGATCCTTGATCCCAGATCCCAGATCCTTGATCCCTGATCCCAGATCCGACATCCCTGATCCCAGATCACAAATCCTGATCCCAGATCCCTGATTCCAAACCCCTGATCCCAGATACCTGATCCCAGATCCCTGATTCTTGATCCCAAATCCCTGATCCAAGATCACAAATCCCTGATCCCAGATCCCTGATTCCAAACCCCTAATCCCAGATCCGAGGTCCATCAAAGATGCCAGATCCCAGATACCTGATCCCAAATCCTTGATCCTTGATCCCTGATCCCTGATCCAAGATCCCAGATTCCTGATCCCTGATCCAAGATCCCTGATCCCAGATCCCTCATCCCAGATCCCTGATCTGAGATCCCAGATCCGACATCCCAGATCCGACATCCCAGATCCCTGATCCCAGATCCCTGATCCCAGATCCTGATCCCAGATCCCTGATTCCAAACCCCTGATTCCAAACCCCTGATTCCAAACCCCTGATTCTAAACCCCTGATTCTAAACCCCTGATCCCAGATCACTGATCCCTAATCCCAAATCCCTGATCCCTAATCCCAGATCCCTGATCCGAGATCCATCCCAGATACCAGATCGCAGATCACTGATCCTTATCCCAAATCCCAAATCCCTGATCCCAGATCCCTGATCTGAGATCCCTGATCCGAGATCCCAGATCCGACATCCCGGTCCGGCATCCCAGATCCCAAATCTCTGATCCCAGATCCCTGATCCAAGATCCCAGACATTTTTCTAGTTTTAGTCGTCCAGCCCTACGTCCATTAAAGAGCTTCGCTCTAAAAATAACCTAACCCAAAACTCGTAGTAATTAAACACTATTTTTTTTGTAATTAGGTTAAATTTTTTGCGCATTAATATTGGTCAATAGAACAGGTTCAGGTTAAAATATATTAAAAAAACGGCGTTTATTCAATGTTTTACATTTTTCTTAATAATAATAAACCATTTTTTTCTGGTTAGTATTTTGTGGATCCCCCCTTATTCAAAATAATTTCATAACCTCGGTTTTTTAATGAATTCTAAAGATTCTTTATCTTTATTTACATATTGTCGGCCGGACTCTTGAAAGAATACCCCTGACGTTTTCCATGTTTATGTCAGGAGAATAAGACGGCCACTGCATTAAATTCACATGATTGGTTTTGATTCCATTCTTTGACTGCTCTTGCGGTATTTATGGGAGCGTTATCTTGTTGATAGGTCCAAAAAATTGATCCAAACACTTTAGAAAAAAAGGGAAAGGTATGATGTTCAAGGACTTGAATTGACTTAAAAATTATCTTTAAAAAATTAAGAGCGATTATCATCCAATAGAACGGCAAAGAGATTCATAGAAAAAATGGAAACATGATGAACCTATTCAAGTGATGTGCAGTGTACTTTTATTTTAGAAGATGCAACCCATCAAAGTAGACCTATTTTTAGTTTTAAAAAAGAGCACACAAATTTAAGGTAATTTGGTCCGCTTACAGGTAGAATATCTCGAAAACTAGGTAACGAACCGTCATAATACTAATTAGGCTACTATTAAATGAAAATTATTAATTACTCAAGTTTGAGCGAAGCCGCGGGTATACGCTTCGCTTTATATATATATTTCTCGTACAATTTGTGTTTACCTTTTGCAAATGCGTGTTTGGCTATTGATCTGTTTGACATTCATATTTTTTTTTTTTTTGGCAAGTGACCTTCCAACTCATGTGTGGGGGAAGGGTGGGTGCTGGGTCTCCGCCTGATTCATTTCCAAACGGAAATCGCGTTTTATTTCACGGAAACAGCCACAAAAGTACGTGCCCACTTAATGAATTTGAAAAATCATCGTTTGTGGATGGTTCATGCTGGTGATGGATGTTGATTGACCTTGGGTTGTCCATGCGTTTGATGTGATTAAAACGTTAAATGTAATGAGACCACCACATCCCCCCACTCACTCCCCTTTCACACTCACCCAGCATATCAGAGAACGTGAAAGAGGCTCTGGGAAAAATGTGAAAATTGAATTTTTGTCGTGAATGCAATCAATTAAAATTTATAAATGCAAACAGAAGTATAAAAGCCGAAACAAAATCCAGCTACAACAACAAACAGTCAGCATCATACATATATGCATACACACACTTGGGAAAAAATGTCATTCTAAATTTAGGTATGACCATGATTTAATTTGAGATTGTTTTGGTTTACAAATTTTAAGATTAAACTAAGTATAAATCAATCTTTTGTTAAAGATTTATATAAAATAACGGAAAACAAACTTAAAATAAATTTCCATTCGATTTAAAAATATCAAATAAATTTGTATACTTGATATTTTCTAATTCTCAAACAATTACATTTTTTTTTCGAGTGTACTTGAAAAAAGATGGCCTTTCCCGGGGATTGGGATGCAAAATGCAATTGCATTTGTTTATATGTCCACACAGAAGCACACACACATTCATATGTACCATTTGTTGGATATAGAAAAGCTTTTTGCTATCTCTATTTAGGTGTGGTGGAGCACCCAATAGAGTTGTTTAGACCTGAAAATGTGTGCGTGTGTCTGTGAAAATCTGATGGTTGAACACAAATAAACACTCGTATAGTTTTGTAAAATTTATTTGTTTTATGATTAAACTGACATAGACACTACTCACTCGTGCATCTCAAAATGACCAATTCAATTTGGAGCAAATTCTTTGTCGAGAGGGCAGGTCAATTTCAATTTCAATTTATGAATTTACATGAAGTGACAAAGCCATGCTCTAATTTAAAGAAGAATGTAAATTTGTATTATTAAATGCAGACATGGTTTAGAGGAAAGGTAAAAGGCTTTGGTGATGTTTTGATGTACCTAGCCTTCCCATGCATCTTATCTAAGTACCCGTAGCTTTGGGTACTTAATCTAAAATACATGGTTACCATTTTCAGGAGTTTGTGTTCAATCTAGAAGTCTAACTAACTCGCTCTAGAAGTCTAATGTGCTTGCTCTAGAATTCTTATGTACTCGCTCTATAAGTCTAATTTACTTCCTTCAGAAGTCTTACATACTCGCTCTAGAAGTGACATACTCGCTCTAGAAGTTTAACGTGCTTGCTGTAGAAGTCTAATGTACTCGCTATAGAAGTCTGACATAATTGCTCTAGAAGTCTTACGTGCTCGCTATAGAATTCCGAAATACTCGCTCTAGCAGTCTATCCTACTCGCTCTAGAAGTCTTTTATACTCGCTCTAAAAGTCTTATGTATTCGCTTTAGAAGTCTAACTTAACCGCATTAGAAGTCTAACGTACTCGCTCTAGAAGTCTAACTTACTCGTTTTGCATAATTGATCTAAAGTCGTATATACCCGCTCTACAAGTCTAACGTGCTCGTTCTAGAAGTCTAACTTACTCGCTCTAGAAGTCTTTCATAGTCGCTCTAAAAGTCTAACGTACTTGCTGTAGAAGTCTAATCCGCTTGCTCTGGAAGTCTATCGTACTCGCACTAGAATTCCGAAATACTCGCTCTAGAAGTCTATCAAACTCGCTCTAGAAGTCTTTCATAGTCGCTCTAAAAGTCTTATGTATTCGCATTAGAAGTCTAACTAACTCGCTCTGGAAGTCTAATGTGCTTGCTCTAGAATTCTTACGAACTCGCTCTATAAGTCTAATTTACTCCCTTCAGAAGTCTTACATACTCGCTCTAGAAGTGACATACTCGCTCTAGAAGTCTAACGTACTTGCTGTAGAAGTCTAATCCGCTTGCTCTGAAAGTCTTACGTACTCGCTCTAGAATTCCGAAATACTCGCTCTAGCAGTCTATCATACTCGCTCTAGAAGTATTTTATACTCGCTCTAAAAGTCTTATGTATTCGCTGTAGGAGTCCTACGTACTCTATCTAAAAGTCGGACTTACCGACTCTTGAAGTCTAACATACTCGCTCTAAAAGTTTTGCATACTCGATCTTAAAGTCTTACATACTCGCTCTAGAAGTCTGACATAATCGCTCTAGAAGTCTTACGTGCTCGCTATAGAATTCCGAAATACTCGCTCTAGCAGTCTATCATACTCACTTTAGAAGTCTTTTATACTCGCTCTAAAAGTCTTATGTATTCGCTATAGAAGTCTAACGTAACCGCATTAGAAGTCTAACGTGCTCGCTCTAAGAGTCTATCATACTCGCTCTAGAAGTCTTTCATATTCGCTCTAAAAGTCTTATGTATTCGCATTAGAAGTCTAGCTTACTCGCTCTAAAAGTCGAACTTACCTACTTTAGAAGTCTTACATACTCGCTCTAAAAGTTTTACATATTCACTCCAAAAATCTTACATACTCGCTCTTAAAGTCTAACGTGCTCGCTTTAGAAGTATAATGTACCGACTCTAGAAGTCTAACTTAGTCGCTCAGAAGAACGTAATTCCTCTAAAAGTCTTGAACTTGTAGATACTTCCTCTAAAAGTTAAAGGTATTTTCTTTCTCAGTTTAAGATACTTGCTCTAGAAGGTTCAAGTCTAAATGTTTTAGCTATTTCCACCAAGTATCTGTTTAAGTTAAAAACGAGAAGGCAAAGCTAACTTCGACTGTGCCGAAGTTTTAATACACTTGAAAAACTTTACTCCAACTGATTTAACCTGTAAAATATATATAGGATATAGATATCAGATATTAAAAAATTTTAAATCATTGATAATAAAAATTTGATACCATAAAAAAAACACTTTTCTTAGTAAATCACATTTTCCGACCGATCGGTCCTATGGCAGCTATATGCTATAGTCATCCGATTTTGATAAATTTTTTCAAAAATTTGTAAAATCATATAAAACTAATATCTACCAAGATTGGTGAAGATACGATGGAAAACAAAAAAAATTTCCTCACTAGAACTTGTTTTTACCCGTCCGTTCGTATGGCAGCTATATGCTATAGTCATCCGATTTTGATAAATTTTTGCTGAATTGTATAGAAGTATATAGAACTGATATATACCACGATTGGTGACGTTACGATGAAAAACAAAAAAGTTTTTCTTACTAGAGCTATTTTTTTGACCTATCGATCCTATGGCAGCTATATGATATAGTCATCCGATTTCGATTAATTTGTTCAGTATTATGTGGAAGCATGTAAAACTAATATTTACTAAGATTGGTGACGCTACGATGGAAAACAAAAAAGTTTTTCTCACTAAGACTTATTTTCCGACCGATCGTTCCCATGGCAGCTATACGATATAGTCATCCGATCCAGCCGGTTACGACATATTAGTTGCGTGCAGCAAAAAGAAGACTTTGTGCAAAATTTCAGCTCGATAGCTTCAAAACTGAGGGACTAGTTCGCGTAGAAACAGACAGACAGACGGACAGACAGACGGACAGACGGACAGACAGACGGACAGACGGACGGACGGACATACGGAATTGAACTCAGCTCGGTGTCCTGATCAAGAATATATATAGTTTATGGGGTCGAAAATTAATATTTCTATGCGTTACAAACTTCTGGGCAAAATTAGTATACACTTTTCAAGTGTATAAAAAGTATACAAAATTAAGAAATTTAAATGACCTGCAACTTTACTTTTCACCTTGACATTGCATCTCTATACGAACAAAATAAATCCCAAAAAAACGGTTTCACTGGCGATTTTTAGCCCCTTGAGGTTGTGTTAATTTTGTCTTTAGTGGCGGACTGGAAAAAGTTTCTCTGCGTATTATATGGATGCATTTTTGATCATCATTTTCAAATAGTATGACGTTGATAGACTTCCAAAACAGCAATGCACGAGAAGCCTGCTCGCTTTTTTTGTGTTGGTACATTTGTTGTTTAAAGTTATGAAAACAACTATGTAGATATCATAACCTCGAGCTCACTTACTTTATATTTATGAAATTCTTTTTAATATCAAAATAAATTCTATGCTTGAAATTTTACTTTTAGAACCGAACCCCATAAATAAGAAAAAAGGGTTCGGTTCGGGTTCTCGTGATTATTTCCAACAGGGTTCAGGCACTAAGAACCTAAGCCGATACGGTTCTGAAGGGTTTTACAGTTTACAGCCCTGGTTGAGACACCCCATATTATTTTTTTGTATATGTATCAAAAATTAAAAAATTTTGTATTTCTAATTTATTTACTTATGGCCTTAACGACAGGAAGAACGTATTAATAATGCAATTGATTTTGCTATGTCGATATGGTTCTTGATATTTAAGTGTATTATTCGAGGCTAAGCAAATAATAAAAAAAATATAACTACATTTTTTTTACTACTTGGAAGCTTCTAAATAAATATCAGGTATTTTGTTACATTTTTAAACATTGATAAATAAAATTTGGATACCAATAGT
Organism: Lordiphosa mommai; assembly: GCA_018904225.1. NCBI lineage: Eukaryota > Metazoa > Arthropoda > Insecta > Diptera > Drosophilidae > Lordiphosa > Lordiphosa mommai. Next base: position 326,161 of record JAEIFT010000123.1, on the reverse strand, counting down.
AACTAGGTTTTACCAAAATTGTTTCCGGACGGTCCTATGGGCGAAACGAAAATTAAAAAAACTATTCAATTCGTATTAAAATTAAAAAAATTTTGCATATTAGAATTGTTGACCGCCGTGATGCGGCTATTTGTGCACTAATCAATTCTTACTTGTAAGTGACAGCATTCTTTTATGGTTTAAGGTAGGCGAACACATTCGGCAAATTCACTGATGCCGAGCCCTTCGCAAAGAGGTAAAAAAATCAAGCAAAGCCAATTAGTTTGCTCGCCTAGCCTTCATTTCGACCGGTTTGTATATTTTTTATACAAATATTGTCATAATTGAAATCTATATTGGTGGAAAGTTGGATCTCGTTTCAATGGCGCCCATTCGAATTCACAAGTCAACCATTTTCAAAATTTTGAAGGGAGACAATATGTTGAATTCAAGAAGTACCTGTTAAAAAGAAAAAATAAAAAAAAATTTATTTAAAATTAAATTTTTAAAAAAAACTATTTATTTGGAAAATTTGTATAAGCAAATATGTGCAAAGATGACTGTGCTTTTTATATTTGTCAAAGTTGTCGAAAAAGCTTGGCAGCTTCCAACAGTACCTTTACAATAATTATAAGGTACCTTTTCTGAAAAATTTGAAGGTATCTAATTTTAAAAGTCCGAGGTACCTTCTAGACGTCCAAATTAATTGTTCTAAAAGTTCATGGCTCTCTTTTATATAATTCTAAGATATCTTATTTTTTAAAGTCAGAGGTAACTTCTAGAATTCTACGGCAACTTTTCTAGAATCCTAAGATAGCTTTTCAAAAATTCTTAGGTACCTTTTCTAGAATCCTATGGTACCTTATTTCAAAAGACGTCAGACTTTAATTCTATCGGTATTAATTCTTTATGATGTTGTCCCAAAAGTTAAAAAAACCTTTTCCAGAAGTAAAAGGTACCTTTTGTTAAAGTTCTAGGTACTAGCATTTTCTTTATCCAAGCTTAACAAAATCTTGCTCCATTTGTTACATCTATAATTCGGTCTGCCCTTTGTGCACACAATTATTCCATTGTGTTCTACAAATCGCTTAGACCCAAAAATTGAGTCGATTTCACGTCGGAAGCGATCAGTACAACAAAAGCGACTATTTTTTTTAAAACGCAACCGCTATATTTTCCAGCGATTGAATGGATTAGGCTGAGTTCACATTGTTTGACGCATGACAATCTAGTAGGCCCTTATGTTGTCTTGTTTTCAGTGTGAATAGCTTGTCATTTGACATTCAACACAATACATTCGGGAGGAGTTCTCATTGCCAACTTTAACTTAATCGAATATACATTTCGTCTATTTAGCTCGTGTGATCTAATAACCATATATAGAGGCTCAGCTCTCGAACCTGTTTTTAAATGTAAGTAAACCTTCAAATCTAACTATTCGTATTCCGACTAATTATTTCCCATCCACGACAGAGTGAGCTCCATTATCTTGGCAACCTGTGATTATTCGCTTTCTTATCAAAGACTACTCTGCTCTTGTGACTGGTATAAGTAGGTACTCAAATTCATTAACTTGATTTCAAAATAACTTAATCAAAATATTTTTTCATTTTTCAGCTCTGAGAGTATAATCCCTTTATCCCTGGCTCTATATATTGCTTCAATCAAGTATTTATCTTGGAAACCTTTGATAGTCAAGTACAATACCTATCAGATCAAAGATCTTATAGATCCACCAATCGTAAGTATCCAAATTAAGATTTAAAAATAATAATTTTAAATATTTATTCAAAGCTGTCACGTTGCTCAATTTCCGAGATCTACCAGACTTAGTTACCCATGGCTGAACCGAAACGTCGCATTGTTAATGTCTCCCTTACTCGTAACCCTAGAAATCAATGGTCGAGAACCGAGATACTCAAATGGTACAACCTTACATTAAAATGCAACTTACCCAAGGTAGAGCATTTGAGGACGGGCGCAGCATTTTGCTGTCTTATGGATATTTTATTTCCGAATTTAATCCATATGAGTCATGTAAGGCTATCAGCCAATACGGAATACGAATTTATCGGGAATTTCTTTATCTTGAAATCAGCTATGTATCAAATGAAGGTTAAAGCCAACATACCCATTTTGAAATTGGTACAGGGACGATTCCAAGACAATTATGAATTTGCCAAATGGTTTCGTACATTTTTTGAGGCGAACTTTATAGGACTGCGTGAGGGTTATGATCCGTTGGAAGCGCGTGGAGGGTTAGAAATTTGTATGGGAAATATGTCTCTTATTCCTTTACGCAGCCAGACGCCGGCACCGAAGCGCGAAGATATGGAGCCCAAACCGAATTTTAACAGAAGTCGCACGGATATGATAAGTAACCCATTTTCGGCAACAAAGGTGAATTCAAGTGGCACAGAGGTAAGCGAGCCCAGTACGCAAGAACTTGAGCCGAAAGACACGGAGGTATTGAAGCCAGCGTCGACGACGACAAAGAAAGAGTTGGTCAGTAAACCTAAACAGGTCAAGCGGGCACCAGTGCAGGCCAAAGTGATGTCGTTTCGCCGGGCTATACGGGTAGAATCTCCGACCAGCGAGTTGATTGAAAAGGAGGAGAAGGAACTGTTACAGCCGGATAAGCCGGAACAACCGAAGGAAACTAGCACCAAGGTTGAGCCTAAAAAGCTTACAATTAAGACGACTTCCTCTAAAGAGGCCAAGGCTGTGCCACGTCTAAGTAACCGTGCGGCCAAGGTAAAGGTTGTCGTGGACCGTCCAAAAATTTCAGAAAATGGCGATAAGCCACGTACCAAATGGATGTCCTCGGATGAAGGTGATAGTTGTTCACATGGGAGTGGCGACTCGCTTAAGCCCAATGACTCGCCTACCGATTCACGTGTACTGAGTCGTCCACCCTCTTTTCGGATTATTCCTTATCCCATGCATCAGGCCGTTAAGGAGGCGGTACGTCGTAAGGTTTCTCAGCGCCAAAAGTTTTTAACAATCGATAATAAGGAGTCTGATCTTAAATTGGAAGCGGTGAACATAAAGCTAAAGAAAGGTCGAGCTTTATTAAAGGACAATAAAAAGCCAACCCATCAGGTGAGTGGAATAATTGTGGAATTATAGTGGAAAGATGCTAAAACGATGGTGGAAAGATAGTGGAAATATAGTGGAAAAATAGTGGAAGGATAGGGGAAAGATAGTGGAAAGATAATAGTTAGATAGTGGATAAATAGTGGAAAGACAGTGAAAGGTAGTGGAAACGTCATAAAAAGATAGGGAAACGATTGTAAAAAGATCATTAAAGGATTGTTAAAAGATAGTGGAAAGATAGTTGAAATATAGTTCAAAGATATTGAAAAGGTAGTGGAAAGATAGTGGAGAGGTAGTGAAAAGTTAGTGGAGAGATAGTGGAAACGTAATGAAAAGATAGGGAAACGATTGTAAAAAAATCGTTAAAGGATAGTGGAAAAATAGTGGAAAGATAGTGAAAAGGTAGTGGAAAGATAGAGGAAAGGTAGTGGAAATGTAATAAAAAGATGGGGAAACGATTGTAAAAAGATCGTCAAAGGATTGTAAAAAGATAGTGGAAAGATAGTGGAAAGGTAGTGGAAAAGTAGTGGAAACGTACTGAAAAGATAGCGAAAAGATTGGAAAAAGATTGTGGAACGATAGTGGAAAGATAGTGGAAAGATAGTGGAAAGTTAGTGGAAAGTTAGTGGAAAGTTAGTGGAAAGATAGTGGAAAGATAGTGGAAATATTGTGAAAAGATAGTGAAAAGATAGTGGAAAGATAGTGGAAAGATAGTGGAAAGATAGTGGAAAGATGGTGGAAAGATGGTGGAAAGATGGTGGAAAGATAGTGGAAAGATAGTGGAAAGATAGTGGAAAGACAGTTGAAAGATAGTGGAAAGATAGTGGAAATATAGTGGAAAGTTAGTGGAAAGTTAGTGGAAAGTTAGTGGAAAGTGAGTGGAAACGTAATGAAAAGATAGTTAAAAGATTGTAAAAAGATTGTAAAAGGATTGTGGAAAGATTGTGGAAAGATTGTGAAAAGATTGTGGAAAGATAGTGGAAACGTAATGAAAAGATAGTGAACAGATTGTAAAAAGATTGGAAATATATAGTGGAAAGATTGTAAATAAACGTAATAAAACGTAATAAATTGATTTTGATAAGATTGTAAAAAGATTGCGGAAAGATAGTGGAAAGATAGTGGAAGGATAGTGGAAGGATAGTAGAAAGGATAGTGTAAACGTAATGAAAAGATAGTGAAACAATTTTTAAAAGATTGTAAAAAGATAGTGGAAAGGTAGTCGAAAGGTAGCTTATCATTTCGAATTCAATTCGAAAATTAAATTCCAAGTAAATATTTGTGAAATAATGGACTCTTCTCCATTTCTTACAGGCACCCCAGGCCAAGGCACGCCAAACTGGAATATCTGCTGGCACCGTTCCCAAGGGCAGGGCTGGAGGAGGTGGTAAACAGCTACCAAAAGGCGGCGCCAATGCCAACCCCACCACAGCAAAAGCGCGTCCAACCGGAAAAGTACCAGCTGCTGGCGTTACCACTGCTAATCCTGCTTCCAAAGGCAGGACTTGTGCAACCGGAGTACGAAACGTACAACCGGCAGGCGGAGCCAAGGCCAAACTTCGTCCCCCAGGTAAGGCACGCCCAACTGGACCTGCTGGCCTTAAAGCCAAGACTGGTAAGGCTAAAGCAGCTGCAGCTGAGTTTGAAGTCAAAGAGTTGTTTAGGGCGCCAAAGCGTATCAATAGATTTGGCGAATCTACCTCCATGCTCTCGTGCTCCGACTATATAGAGATGCCGAAGGATTTGACTTCAACTGAACCCGTCAAATACATCGATCGTTCCCCAAATTGGCAACAGAATCGTTTGCTTAAACCATCTGGACCTCCTGAATTGGTAGCCTCGCCTCTGTCCGAACATGCAAATGTATTTGAATTTCCCGACACGGATTCCATCTCCTCACTCTCAGACTGTAATGACTCTGAATTAGAAGCTCTCATTGAAAAAAGGAAATCTTGTGTAATTAAGATCTATGATGACGAGCATCACGATGACGATAGCAAAGGCAGCGGACTGAAGAGTAAAGGAGTTGGACCCGATCGAACACTAGGTGAGGCACTGTGTCTACAGGAGCAACTACAAAACGAGGCCGCTTTACGCTTGGAGCGGGATGTGTACTTCAAAAAACTGATGCTTATAGAAAAGGCCTGCAAGCAAGAGGATGTCTTAAAAGTATCGCAAATTGATGAAATTCTGTACGAGGTGGAGACTGGTTTTGTGGCGCCCAACAATGCAGATGCCAATACAAGTGCCGATGTGGTTTTCACGTCGCCTCTGATCAAACAAGCTGATGGTATTATGACCAATCTGGAGTCGCCATTGACTAATGAGGCAAAAGACGAGGCCAAGGAACTGGCTTTGGATTCGGAAGATATCAAGTAAATGGACAATGGTCCGTTAGTCTTTTATACACTGCATTATACTCTCTCTATCTCTCTCTCTATATATATATATAAATATGTAGAAATTCTAGACACCTACACTAAATACCATGTGAGATGTTACACGATTCACATTTACAATTTTTATATTTTTGGAATTGAATACCTTTTGGCCAAAATTATTAAGAGGTTTCTTTAGAATTTATGTGTAAAACTGACAAAAAATACCGCACATCTATAATAATAAAATATCTATCAATCTAAAATATAATAATGTATTTTTTTAATTACTTAAATTATTTATTTTCATACAAAATATTTTCCCTTCTGTTACGTAAAAGTGTATTGGTACGTTTTTGGTTATTTCTGGGCCACGTAAGTCTCTCCAACGCACACGAGTAAACGTTTTCCCACCGATTTGTAGCGAAACGCAGTGTTTCGACTTTTTATACACTTGAAAAGTGTATATTAATTTTGCCCAGAAGTTTGTAACGCATAGAAATATTCATTTCCGACCCCATAAACTATATATATTCTTGATCAGGACGACGAGCCGAGTTCATTTCCGCTTGTCCGTCCGTCCGTCTGTCCGTCTGTCCGTCTGTCCGTCTGTCCGTCTGTCCGTCTGTCCGTCTGTCTGTCTGTTTCTACGCAAACTAGTCTCTCAGTTTTAAAGCTATCGAGCTGAAATTTTGCACAGAGTCTTCTTTTTACTGCACGCAACTAATATGTCGGAACCGGCCGGATCGGATGACTATATCTTATAGCTGCCATAGGAACGATCGGTCGGAAAATAAGTCTTAGTGAGAAAAACTTTTTTATTTTCTATTGTAGCGTCACCAATCTTGGTATATATTAGTTTTAGATGATTCTACATATTTGTGGAAAAATTTATCAAAATCGGATGAATATAGCTGCCATATAAACGGTCGGTCAAAAAAGTAGTTCTACTGGGAAAAACTTTTTTATTTTCCATCGTAGCGTCACTAATCTTGGTATATATTAGTTTTATATGCGTTAACACAATTCTAGAAGATTTTATCAAAATCGGATGACTTTAGCATATAGCTGCCATAGGACCGATCGGTCGGAAAATGTGTTTTACTAAGAAAAGTTTTTTTTTTGTGGTATCAAATTTTTATATCAATGATTAAAAAATTGTAAATATCTGGTATCTATATCCTATATATATTTTACCGGTTAAATCAGTTGGAGTAAACTTTTTCAAGTGTATTAAAACTTCGGCACAGTCGAAGTTAGCTTTGCCTTCTCGTTTCTTCTCTGAAAGGAGCTTGGGGACTCAGGTGTCAGGTGAATACCAAAGATGGATTCGTTCCCTATTTGGAAAATGTGACACATAATATGAATGCTTAAGCAAAATAAAGTACGTTGGAACGTTGGAATCATTTATAACTTTACCGATTAGTAGCGCACGTAAGACCTTGCGCACAAGAAGGTTGTTGTATTTTAAACTGCTTCGTTATTCAGAGTCGAAATGTAGGAGCAAAAAGTAAAAATTAGGAAAAGTCAAAATGAAAATTTTTTAATAAATCTTTAGACTTTTCCTTATTTTTTGGAATCCATATATTTGGATTCCTAATTTTCATTTTATTCCTATTTTTGGATTCCTAATTCTAGATCTCTCATATTTTTCTCAATTTTCGGATTCCTAATTTTGGATCTCCCAGTTTTTTATTTCCGAATTTTATCTCCATTTTTTTTTTGGATTCCTAAATAATTCGTAATTTCAGTTTTTTTTTTATTTTTCTTGGTCGTATTTGTCCTAATTCGAATAGTGAACCGTTTTAGCATTGTTAATATATAATATATAAAACGAGAAGGCAAAGCTAACTTCAACTGTGTCGAAGTTTTAATACACTTGAAAACTTTACTCCAACTGATTAAACCGGTAAAATATATATAGGATATAGATATCAGATATTTAAATCATTAATAATAAAAATTTGATACCATTAAAAAAAACATTTCTTAGTAAAACACACTTTTCGACCGATCGGTCCTATGGCAGCTATATGCTTTTGTCATCCGATTTTGATAAATTTTTTCAAAATTATGTGAAAGCATATAAAACTAATATATATCAAGATTAGGGGCGTTACGACAGAAAACAAAAAAGTATTTCTCACTAGAAGTAGTTTTTTGACCGACCGTTTCTATGGGAGCTATATAATATAGTCATCCGATTTTGATAAATTTTTCCAGAATTATGTGGAAACATATAAAACTAACATATACCAAGATAAGTGACGCTACGATGGAAAACAAAAAAGTTTTTCTCACTAGAACTAGTTCTTAGACCGATCGTTCCTATGGGAGCTATATGATATAGTCATCCGATCCGGCCGGTTCCGACATATTAGTTGCGTGCAGTAAAAAGAAGACTATGTGCAAAATTTCAGCTCGTTAGCTTTAAAACTGAGGGACTAGTTCGCGTAGAAACAGACAGACAGACAGACGGACAGACGGACAGACAGACGGACGGACGGACAGACGGAATTGAACTCGGCTCGTCGTCCTGGTCAAGAATATATATAGTTTATGGGGTCGGAAATGAATATTTCTATGCGTTACAAACTTCTGGGCAAAATTAATATACACTTTTCAAGTGTATAAAAATGAAATATAGTTCTTTTATTGGTTAAAAAGTGAGAAGTTCAAAAAAATTAACTATAGTTCAAACCAGGGATGCAAACTTATTCTGAACCGAACCGAACCAAACCGTACCGAACCGCTTTTTATACTCTGTACCGAAGGTACACAGAGTATTTTGGGTTTGTGCAAATGTATGTAACAGCCAAAAGGAAGCATCTCCGACCCTATAAAGTAAATATATTCTTGATCAGCATCAACAGCCGAGTCGATATAGCCATGTCCGTCTGTCCGGCTGTCTGTCCGTATGATCGAAGAGATCTCAGAGATGGTAAGAGATAGAGGTTTGAGGTGTATGGAACATATATTTCTTATACATGCAGGCAGATCAAGTTTATTTTTGCCACGCCCCCTGCCTCCCCCGCAAATTGAAAAAAACTTAATATGTTTCACAATTTTGGAGTTAGGTTGTTTGATCCTTCTAGACATATATTCTACTCATCATTTCTTATCGAGCCCCCATACATCGTTTTCCGATGAGATGAACAATAGTGGCGCTATATGTAAAAGAAAATTTAATGCAACGACAACAACAACACCTCAGCGATTGGTAGAACTTACGAGAAAGAGAGAGCGAGAGGGCAATAGCTTACTGGTAATTTCCCAATTGGAATTTGCTTGACGGCATTAGCTAACTGGACTGCGCCGCTTTCAGTTTCCCCCTCCCTTCTTTCCAATAGATATTTGTGTAAGGAGGCAAAGACCAAGTATGAGAGGATCGATGCAATTGAGATGGCCTGCGGTCAGAAATCACGCGTGATTCCCGCGTGACTAATATAGATACGTTTATGTTAATAGGAAATTATATACAAATTTTATAATTTTACGAGTTATGTTCTAGGATAATTCTACTCATCATTACTTATCGAGCCCCCATATCAGTGACATACAAACAGGTACAGAGTATATTACAGTCGGGCTTGACCGACTTTCTTACTTGTTTCTGCTGGTAAACCGAACCGGTGTTCTTATTAAAATGCTGAACCGAACCGAAAACCGCATGTAAAAACGGTTCGGTTCAGTTTATCGATAAGTTTAATGATATAAAAACACGAATTGAATTTATAAATATTTTCTAAGGTAGTAGTAGCGTTTTCTCGTATATCAATTTTTAGGCTTGCAGTATCTTAAAGTTCTCTATTTAACAATTATAAAGAGATTGGTACGCGTTCTCTCTTTTAGAGGATGGACTAAAATCCTGTTTATACGCTCTGTTTTGGGAATACTATTGAATATATTTAATTTTTGCTTGTCAAGACAATCCTTTAAGTTATGGACAGAGTCTTTACATCTGTCTTTATATAATAAGTACAGCTCGCCAAGGCAATAATGGATTTAATGCGCGGTATCTGATTTCTGTCTATATAATTAATATAATTGTATTGAAAATCCAAGTTATTTTAATGTTTTCTAAGAAATCCATTTAAAAAATTAATGCGAAATATCGCAAGTTTTATTGTCGAAAGTACGGAAATTATATAATAACCGTGAACCACTGAACCGAACCAAAACCGCGGTTCGGATTGCTACAAAAACCATATTATGAACTTTGGTTCGGTTCCTTTGGTTTAAAATCTCTGTGAACCATAGAACCGAACCTCTGCTATATCCCTGGTTCAAACACTCAGTCCTAGTTCATAAGGTCACTTTATTGACTAGTTCATTTGAACTAGTTCACGTAATTCGGCTTAACTCTAGTATATAAGTCACGTGCCTAAGGAGCGGCTTGACTTTCTGAGTATATAAAAAGGCTCATTCGTACCTAATAGACTTAATATTTCTGATTAATATTTGTTGGTTTATTCCTTGAGTGTTTTGAGTTGTTTAAAAATTAGATACGGGGATCAGAGAATTCCGACAGCATGTTAAAAAGGTCCGTGTTTTCTTGATGTCGAGTTATTTTGCACATGTTCGCCTATCTATATCTTTAATAGACCATCTTTTCAAATTCTGGGGCTTCTTCAGACAAATCTCGTATCGATAAAAGTTGTTGTTGAAAGTACACAGAAAAAAAAGGTTATTTTGAAAGTACACAGAAAAAAAAGGTTATTTGTCATATCCATTTGGACTGGATATGTCCATATCCTTTTTTATCTATTTGAGATTAAATAATGAAAAATAAAAAACTGAAAAATATCCAAAGGATGTAAAAATGGAGCTGAAAAATATAAGATATGCAGTTGCATATCCCCAAAAAGGATATGTACATATCCAGTCCAAATGGATCTGGTGTAGGAATTCGATTTTTTCCGGATACTTTGCACTTAAAAGATTTCTTGTCTCCTTGCATGCATTAACATTTTCGACACAGCTTCAGACATTGAGAATGATCTTAAACCTTTTGATGACATCCAGATGAATTCCTGTTATCTTGAAGAATCTCGGGCATGTGTCAACTTTACCTGCAGGTTAATTTGCATATATAACAGTAAACTGTAACTTTAAATCTAAACTAATGATTAAACTTTGATAGTTTAAGGGTCAGATAAAGATAATTTTTACACTGTTATTTGTAAGTTTATGTGACTGATAGAATTTACATAAAATAAATTCGAGATTCCTGTACTGTAAGCGAATCAAAATTATCCGTAAAGCTTACACTGGCTAAACTGTCATAACTTTGAGTGAGAGTAAAAGCTTTGACTTAAAGCTTAATTGAGTGAAAGCTAAAGCAGAGCTTTGGCTGCCTAAAGCTAAGCTCAAATTCAGTTAGTGAGATAAAAAGCTAAGACAGGTCAACTTGCAAAGCTTTTGCTATTAAAAGTTTCACCAATTAAATGGGACACATTCTTTGATAATCTGCGGTGAAAAGCTTTGTTAAGTTATCAAGTATGACAGTCAAACCATTGACATTGACATTATCAAAAGTCGCTTATAAAACTCACTAACTGAGATATCAGACTCTCAGTTGTTGACAAAACATTCCACTAGAAATGTCGCTAAAATTCGCAGCTAACTTAAATTTCCTGTTCACGGAAACGACCAGCTCCATAGCCCAACGTATACGTCTCGCTCAGCAGCATGGATTTCGTGCCGTGGAAATGCCTTATCCCGAGAATGAAACCGCAGAGGCGCTATTGGCACTCCAGAGTACGGGCATTCAAGTGAGCCTCATAAATTTGGCCTTTGATTCGCACAGTGAGAAGTTGCGCTACGGTACGGCCAGCCTACCAGGTGCCGAGGATTTGTTCCAGCAACATTTAAGTCAAACCATAGACTTTGCCCTGAAGGCCAATTGTACGAAAATTCATCTTACCGCCGGCATTATCACGGATCATACGGAATCTGATCATGCCCAGACTTATCTTTCGAACTTGAAATTAGCTAGTGCCAGCTTAAAGGCCAACAACTTGATGGGTGTCATCGAACCGATCAATAAATACGCTGTACCCGCTTACTTTATGAACTCCTATACAAAAGCTGGAAATATATTACAGGAATTGGGCTGTGATAATATCAAGATACTGGCTGATCTATATCATCTGCAGCACATTCATGGAAATATCACCAAAGTATTGGACGAATATCGAACGATGATAGGACATTTTCAAATTGCTCAGGTACCAAATCGTCAGGAACCAAATACGGCGGGTGAATTGGATTATTCATATGTATTCCAATTGGTGGAACAATTTGGCTATACAGATTGGATTGGATGCGAATATAGACCAAAGACCACAACTGTGGAAGGTCTGGATTGGATCAGTAAAATGGGTTATACATTTTAGTATTATAAATTGTTTCTTACGATAAAGGTTGTAGAGAAAATAAATTAATGATTGTTAAATAAATTATTCCAAAAATATAGGGTAAGCAGTTCCAGGTTAAGTCTATGTTGTAGAACAGCGACACAATCAAATACATTTACCAATACGCATCTCAGCTCAATAAATTAACTTTTAGCATGACCTGAAGTCTAAGATTCATTTCTGGGTAATAAGATTTTAAGTTTTATAGTTATTAATAATATTACACGAATCGCAATGCATCACAGAGAAAAGCTTCAACTTTTTTTAAAGATCGGGAAATTCCAATAAACTTTTAAGACTTTGTTCCAGAACTATGGCAAGGGAACGAACGAAACTCGAACTCGAAACTCAAAAATTATTAAATAACCCTAAAGTTGTCAGTGATGTAGCAAAAAGAAGGGTCAAACTAGATGAGGACTTCGATGGGCGAATTATAAAAGGGAATCAGCATCACCTCCTCCAATGCATATAAGACCGCAGAATCATTTTTACAATTTCCTTAAAGAATACTTTAATACTTTTTGTTTTATTAGGGTTCTGAGGGTTTTCCTCAGCTTAAAGAAAAGTACTTAAGTACTTACAAATGTTAGGTTAAGAGACCATTTGGTATATACTGAAATTTCCAAACAAAATAACAATTTAATATCTTCTTTGTATTGATTTTCATTCAATGCTTTCCTAATATTATCAGGGCTGCAAACCCAAATCATATTTTCGGAGGTCCGGTTCGCTGGTTCGAACCAAAATGTACCAATGGTTAAGGTTCAGAAATTTAAGGTTCAAGGTTTTTGTGATAAGGTTTTGGTTCGAACCTTCGTTCGACCGAAGTTTTACCAAATTTATAAAGAAGTGTAATTAAAATTGTAAAAAATATAAAAAAAACTCGAACATACGAATTAATTAATTAGTTTCAATTTATACGAGTTATTTCTTCGAGAAATTTTTGATCTATACTACGTCTTTTATTAAATTTTGGTTCGGAACAGGTTCAGGTTCAACTATTTTTTTCAAAAGAGGTTCAGTACAAGGTTCGGTTCACAGTAAAATAAAAGTCGGAATTCCGGGTTCGAACCGGTTCAGTTGAAAACCGGTTTGCAGCCCTGATTATTAATTTATTCTTTACTCAACACAGCCAATGTAAAAACTTGTTGGGGGATACCTCTTATTTTTTGCATTTCCAAAGCAAACGAAGCAATAATTGGACCAAATGCGCTTAACCTATCGCTAGGGTTAAATTGTGATAGGAAAAGTTCCTCTATCTGTATACATTTGATCTTCATAAGATATAAAAAGTTCTTCTTGATGTTTCAGTACCTTCTATATACTTTGTCAATTCTTTGATTTTAGAGGATTTTTAGGTTCCGAAATAAAAAATCCGAAAAATAATACGGAACCGAATACCAAAAAAAAAAAACTAGAACCTAAACAGAACTTTTACCGAAACATACGTACCAGAACTGGAACCAAAATTCGATTTGGTTTGATTCTCTGCTTTAAACTTATACCCTGCTTAACTCCATCTGAAGTTGCTAACTCGAGATTTGGCTTAAAATGTTAGTGTATCTAACGAAAAAACTAAAACAAATTATATCTCAAAAACGTAATCATATAAAAAATTGTTGAATTTTATCAGGGATGAAAAACGGGTTCAGAACCGAACCGAACCAAACCATACCGAACCGCTTATTTGAGCTCGTACACCGAACCAAGAACCGAACTGTATTCCGTCAAAAATGCTGGACCGAACCGAAAACCGCCTACAAAAACGGTTCGGTTCGGTTCAGTTTTAATGACTACCTTAAAATTGAGCAATTTTGCTGAGGTAGTGTTTCCTCGTTAATTTAAATTTACCCCTTGCCGTACATTAATGTTCTCTGTTTTACGTTAATAGAGAGATAATTATGCGTTCTTTTCCTTCAGACAATAGAACAACACTTTCCCTTGCTAGGCTTTAGTTGATAATCCAATTGATACGCACCGTTTTCGAAAAGCTATGGTATATATTGAATTTTTTCTTGAACTTATGGACGCCGCATTCAAAATCCTCTATTTACATTAAGTACATTAATAATAAGATAATAATAAGCTCACCAAGGCAATAATGTTTTATATGGACGGTACCAGATTTCTATATATAAAATTAATATATTAAGATTTGGAATCGAAGTTATTTAAATGCATTTTAAGAAATAGATTTCAAAAACATATGGAAATACGGTAAGTTTTATTTTAGAAAGTTCGGAGAGTCGGATTATGGATCAGGCGTGATATAACATTAAATTTGAACCACTGAACCGAACCAAAACTGCCGTTGGGATTGATACAAAAAGCATATTATGAACCGAACCAGTGGTTTAAAAACTCAGTGAACCACAGAACCGAACCACTCCTTATTTCCGAACGGTTTGCCTCCATGAATATTATTTTAAATACCCTTGCAGATTTTTTAAGACGATAATAAAAAAGTTTTTCTTACTAGAACTAGTTTTACGACCGATCATTCCTACGGCAGCTATATGATACAGTCGTCGGATTTTGATAAATTTTTCCGGAATTATGTGGAAGCATATAAAACTAATATATACCGCGATTGGTGATGCTACGAGGGAAAATAAAAAAGTTTTTCTCACTAGAACTAGTTTTTAGACCGATCGTTCCTACGGCAGCTATATGATACAGTCGTCGGATTTTGATAAATTTTTCCAGAATTATGTGGAAGCATATGAAACTAATATATACCACGATTGGTGTCGCTACGATAGAAAACAAAAAAGTTTTTTCACTAGAACTAGTTTTTGAACCGATTGTTTCTATTGCAGCTATACGATATAGTCATCCGATCCGGCCGATTCCGACAAATGTGCAGCGTATTTGTATTTAAAGACTTTTTGCAAAGTTTGGTCAAGATAGCTTTAAAACTGAGGGAGGAGATAGCATAGAAACAGACGGGCAGACGGATATGAACTCAGCTCGTCATGCTGATCAAGAATATATATACTTTATGGGGTCGGAGATGATTTCTTCTATGCGTTACAAACATCGTGACAATTTTAATATACCCTCTGCAAGGGTATAAAAAGTTTTTCTCACAAGAACTAGTTTTTGAACCGATTGTTTCTATGGCAGCTATATGATATAGTCTTCCGATCCGGCCGATTCCGATAAATGTGCAGCCTAAGTGAATTTAAAGACTTTTGAAAAGTTTGGTCTAAATATCTTTAAAACTGATTGAGGAGATAGCATAGAAACAGACGAACGGACAGACGTACATGATCTGATCAAGAATATATATACTTTATGGGGTCAGTGATGCTTCCTTCTGTGCGTTACAAACATCGTGACAATTTTAATATACCCTCTGCAAGGGTATAAAAATAATGGCTTGAGTGGGTATTAGCTTTTGTAGCTCTGTGCATGTGGGCCCAAAAAAACTCCAGTTCCGACCCTGGTTTTGCGTCTAACAGCACACTTTGTGTCTTTATCATATGGTTGTAATCTTACATTAATCACAAACAAATATAAACAAAGCCCATTCTGCACAAAATGTCTATAAAGTTGCTAACCAGCCGCCAATTGTTATTAAATACAATTGTGAAATTGATTGATTGACATTAACATGGCTATGTCTACATTTGGTGCTGAAGTGGATGCCATCTGGCCACCAGTTGAGGGTCTAACTAAACCCAAGCTGACCCAATTTGGACGTAAATTGCTGGAGCAATGTCAGAAAGTGGAGAAGCCCAAGGAAAAAACGGTAGATATAGCGGCTTTTATAGCCAAATCAAGGGAATTCCCCTTAAAGGTAAGTTGAAAAAAATATTCAAATTATAAGATTTCTATTCTTAATTAACTCAACTACTTAGTTTGGTGTGGATAGCTGCCGGGTTATAAGACAGCCGTCCAAGAGACATGATGTTATTGCCCAGCAGATAGCCTCTGTGTATCCTTTGATACATGAACGCACTTTGATATTGTATTTGGATTATCTGGAGCATAAGTGTGAATGGGGTAAGTGGTTATTAGCGGACATGATGAAATTATTGGGATTATTGGGCATAAAAGTTCTTTACTTTCTTTACTTCTTTTTAACTTTTCATTTGGTAAAAAAACGTTTGTGGTCCTTCGAGGAACTCTTTACATTTACCCTAACTTGATTCTCTTCCAGGCAACTCTGTGGAACGTCCTGTCTATCAACCGCTCTCGCTATGCGATTTCGTTCAACGTCTTTTGGAGAAGCGTTGTGCCAGTTTCTTTGCCCGCAATGATAAGTATCTTCTTTTAACGGGCGAAATGGGTGCCAGTGGTTTTGAACCCATTGGCTCTACCCAGGAAAAGTCACCCCTTTGCCTCTCCCAAGTGCTTAGCTATGATGACATCAAACTTTCGGCTTTACTTTCGGTCAGTTCCCACACGGAGTTTATAAATGAGGGCGAACGTGCAAATTGTGGTCGCGTTACGCGAGATGTACGAAAAGTAGAGCCGGAGGGTGTAATAGTGGGACTCATAGGAGCACGTCTCTCGCGTCGAAATTTGATGGAATTCCAGGAGATAGTCATTGCGCGCTCACAAAATACCCCAGAGCAGGGTTATGGACGAAAGTTGACGAAATCCGTAAAAACCAAAGCCCAGGGTTATCGTCGTGTGTGGCGCAACTTCTATGAGACACGAGATTTTGTACGCACCGAGGTCAGTTTGGATAATAAACGTTTCGGTGTGTCTGGCAATAAACAGGATATCTTTGATAATCTGGTAATGAAGCGTCGTTATGCCATTAGCTTTGATATGCTGCTGCTGGAGGCTCAAGCTCGAGCTCGGGCTGTGAAAAAACTAGCCTATTTGCATGTGGTGGGCTTTGGTTTAGGCGTTTGGAAGGTGGCACCACAGCAGGAGCGTATCTTTCTTGAGACTTTCGAACAACGTCTGCTTACCCTGGGCGAGGAGCAACTCTCTCAGCTGGGTGTGGTGCACTTCTCTTGGTTTAAGCTCAGCAAGTGTGGAGGTCTTTACAATGGAGCCTTTTTGAAAGTGCCCAAACATCCAGAAGGTGGCATACATATAAAAATATCCAAGCGTGATCCCGCACAGAAACTAAGTTACCCTGAGCATACGAATATGTTATTGGTGGTTTCCTATGCCTGGGATGGCAATGCTTTGCCCGGTAATGAGTTCTGGATGGTAAGGCGAATATGAACATATTATAAAGAAAATATGTTAAGCAATTTTTTTTTGTTGCAGAAAATGTTAAAGTCTACGGGGGACTCATCCACCGCCTGTCATACCCTGATAGCGGAACTTCATAATCCGCATATTAATACCAAATTTTGCAATGGAAGGAATTTGCATATAGCCTCCGCTCAATTGGGCATTATTCATATAGCCGAGTATGCCAAATATTTACTAAAGCGCCTAGCGACTGATGAGCAGGAAAGTGAGGAGGAGGAGTAGTCATAGTGGTTATTTGATATACATATATATGATACTATAACCAATTTTATTCTTCTACTAAAATAAATTCTTACCGCAATGCCTTAAATACTGTGTGTAACATCTACATACGGGATGAGTTTAATATGTTCAACAGTTCGAACATAAATTTTAAATTCATTCATGGAATTACTTTTTTTCATAGCAGGATATTACAAGAGGGTAAAGCTTACTTTGTCTTTACTGAAAGCTCGCTCCAATTGATCTGACCGATTTAGATATAGATGTCAAAAAAACCCCTATATCTCCCACTATTTTTAAGGTAGATTGTTCGAACCTTGTAGACATATATTTAAATCATCATTACTTATAGATTCACCATACTTTATTTCCCGATCAGATGAACGATAGTAGAGTTGCGACCACCGTAGTTAGAAAAAACCCTTATATCTCCCACTATTTGGAAGATAAATTGATCAAATCTTCCAGACATATATTAAAATCATTATTACTTATAGATTCACTATACATTATTCCACGATCAGATGCACGATGGTAGAGTTACCACCCCGGTAGTTTGAAAAACTCCTTATATCTCCCTCTATTTTGAAGGTAGATTGTTTGAACGTTCTAGATATATATTTAAATCATCATTACTTATCGACCCACCATACATTATTCCACGATCAGATGAACGAGAGTAGAGTTGCCACCCCCGTTGTTTAAAAAACCCCTATATCTCCCACTATTTGGAAGGTAAATTGTTCGAACGTTGAAGACATATATTTGAATTAGGATTACTCATCATTTTCCAGTTACCACCCCTGTAGTAGAGTTACCAACCCCGTAGTTTATAAACCCTTATATCTTCCAATTTTTTTCAAGGTAGATTATTCGATCCTTCAAAACAAATAATTGAATCATCATTGCTTATAAATTCACCATACATCATTTCCCATCAGATAAACGATGGTAGAGTTGTCACCCGCGCAGTTAAAAAAAAAACCCTTGTATCTCCCACTATTTGGAAGGTATATTGTTTGAACCTTCTAGACTAATATTTAAATCACCATTTCTTATCGATCCACCTTGCATTATTCCACGATCAGATGCACGATGGTAGAGTTACCACCACCCTAGTTTAAAAAACCCTTATATCTCCCACTATTTTGAAGGTAGATTGTTTAAACCTTCTAGATATATATTTAAATCATCATTACTAATCGACCCACCATATATTATTCCACGATCAGATGAACGGTAGTAGAGTTACCACCCTCGTAGTTTAAAAAACCCTATATCTCCCACTGTTTGGAAGATAAATTGATCAAATCTTCCAGACATATATTTAAATCATTATTACTCATCGAACCTTCAAGGGAGATGCAAATGGGTTCTTCTTCTTTTTAAATTTAGAAATTAGATTGAGAATTAGTCATTATATTTGAATCCCATAAATATGAGTAAACACAGGGTTAAGGTTAGGTTAAGTTTAAAAAAGAAAATGCATCAATTGGTTATAACTTTCCGGGCATAATCCCCTATATGCATAAGTCCATGTTCCGGTGAAGCAATATGCAGATTCTGTCCACTCACGTACTTCAGATTAATGTGAGGATTTTGTAGTTCCGAAATGAGCGTAGAACAGGCAGCCGCAGGATCTCCCGTACTGACCAGTGCTTGCTATATTATGGAAGAAAAACAAATGCCGGACATCATTTCAGTAACTTCACCCAAATAAAACAAAAACTTACCGCCCAAAACTCATTGCCCGGCAGAGCATTACCATCCCAGGCATAGGTGACCACCGGCAGCATATTCTCCTTTAATTTATCCGCCGGATTTCGCACTGAAATGCGCACTTGAATGCCACCTTGAGGATGATCCTTGACATTTATAATTGCGCCATCATGCAGACTGCCCCATTTATCCAAATGGAACCAGGAGAAATGCACCACTCCAATATGCGACAGACGTTTACCCAGGGCCCGCAAACGCTCTTCAAAGGCTTCGAAAAATATTTGCTCCTGATTGGGCGTTATCTTCCACACACCCAAACCAAAGCCTACCACATGTATATAGGCTGGTTTCCCCACCGCCAAGGCTCTGGCTTGGGCCTCCAGCAGCAGGGTATCAAAGCTAATGGCATAACGCTTCTTCATTACCAAATGATCGAATTTGTTGCGCCCGTAATCGACCAAAGAGAAACGTTTATTATCCACCTGCACTTCATCGTACAGAAAATCCTTTGGTTCCTCATAGAATTCACGCCACACACGACGATAATCCGACGAGCGAGTACCATTTTGTTTGGCAGCATAACCCTTATCGGGTTTATTCTGCTCACGCGTTATTAGGATATCCTGACAGTCCATTACATGCTCACGCTCAAAACGTGCCCCAATCATACCAATAATTACACCCTCGGTCTCAATGCAACTCTTGTTGTGCTCCACATAGCCGGCATTAGCTCGCGAGCCGTTGTTAATGAACTCCGAATGCGTGGAGACATAGAGAAGGGCAGCCAATTTGATCTCATCGTAGCTAAGTACATCGTGAAGCAACAGTGGACTTGTCTCCAGTTCAGTGCCAATCTCCTCAAAGCCACCAATACCCTTTTTACCATTTAGCAGAAGAAATGAGTCCTCGCCACCAAAAAAGTAGACACAACGTTTGCTTAAGAGACGCTGCACAAAGTCGATAAGAGAAATGGATTGATAAAGGCGCTGTTCCTTGGAGGTACCTGGAAAATATTAGGGGTAAGACTTAATCAATATTTTGAAACGAACTTCAATAAAAATATTAAATGAAACTTTGTTTTACAATAAGCAAAAGTCTACACGCCATTTTTTTACGTTTTTCGTTGTCGCTGAAACGCGGTGCGACTCATTGTCGTCACAAGGGCTTATTGTTGTCTTCTGCTATTGCGTATTAGTCTAACACCGAGAAGTGCAACTTTAACTGCATATTATTGCTTTTTGCGCCTAATAACATAACGAGCTACTAAGTGGCCATTGCTGATGGAAGCCATGGACCACTGCTGATCAAGTATCATACAAATATTCAATTCTTCTTTTTTTTACAGGAAAAATAAAACACAAAAGGAGTCGGAATTAAATTTTTTATTTTTTTAAATCCATTCAGAAATGGGAATCAGGTTTAGGATTCTCAAAAATTTGGCTATATTATCCGGTGTAGCTTGGATGCTTTATTTATTGTTTGTTTATAGTTCAACAAAGTACAGTCAAACTTAAAAGTTAATAGTTAAGAATTAAGATTAGGCTTCAAAATTGTGTTGATATTTTTCTTTCACAAAAAAAAATTACATAAAATTTCGAGACCGTTATGAAAGAGTTTATAATCAAGTTTCAACCGGTGGGAATCGCTTTCCACAAACTAATTCGAAACCCGTTTTAAACCAGGAAAATATTGAACTATGTATAAACAACCTACATACCAAATTTCAAGTTTATAACTTAAACCATTTCAAAGATCTAACTCTGAACCTTTTTTGAATCGGCTTAGCGGGTTTGAATCAGGTCTGGAACCATTAAAATGTCCAACTCTTTAACACGAACCTACACAGCATATTTCAATTTCAATTTTCATAGCTTCAATAGATTGAAAGCTATGGCTCTGAACAACTTTTAAACCGATTCAAACAGGTTCTGAACCGGTCTGGAAAGTTTCCAACTCCTTATTACACATCAAATTTCAAGTTTATAGCTTAAACCATTTCTGAGATATGGCTTTGAACCAAGGCTGCAAACTAGTCCGAAACCGAACTCCTGAAAAACGGTTCGGTTCGGGTTTTTCGAAGTGCCCGAACCTCTTACATTTTTGACAACTCGAACCTGAACCCGAACCGGACCACTTATTAAACAAGTAAGAAAGTCGGTCAAGCCCGACTGTAATATACTCTGTACCTGTTTGTATGTAACTGATAACTTTAAAGTGTGAGGGTTTTTCAAAATCTGGGGGTGGCAACTCTTTCGACTGGTTGAAAACGATGTATGGAGGCTCGATAAGTAATGATGAGTAGAATTACCCTAGTACATAACTCGTAAAATTATAAAATTTGTATATAATTTCCTATTAACATAAACGTATCGATATTAGTCACGCGGGAATCACGCGTGATTTCTGACCGCAGGCCATCTCAATTACATCGCTCCTCTCATACTTGGTCTTTGCCTCCTTACACAAATATCTATTGGAAAGAAGGGAGGGGGAAACTGAAAGCGGCGCAGTCCATTTAGCTAATGCCAATTCCAATTGGAAAATTACCAGTAAGCTGTTGCCCTCTCGCTCTCTCTTTCTCGTAAGTTCTACCATTGGCTGCGGTGTTGTTGTTGTCGTTGCATTCAAATTTCTTTTACATATAGCGCCACTATTGTTCATCTGATCGGAAAACGAAGTATGGGGGCTTGATAAGAAATGATGTGTAGAATATATGTCTAGAAGGTTCGAACAACCTATCTCCAAAATTGTGGAAGATATTAAGTTTTTTTCAATTTGCGGGGGAGGCAGCGGGAGTGGCAAAAATCAAAACTAAACTTGATCTGCCTGCAAGTATAAGAAATAAATGTTCCATCACCTCAAATCTCTATCTCTTACCATCTCTGA
Source organism: Lordiphosa mommai (assembly GCA_018904225.1). NCBI lineage: Eukaryota > Metazoa > Arthropoda > Insecta > Diptera > Drosophilidae > Lordiphosa > Lordiphosa mommai. Next base: position 304,239 of record JAEIFT010000123.1, on the reverse strand, counting down.
GATCTCTTCGTTCAAACGGACAGACAGACGGACAGACAGACAGACGGACAGACGGACATGGCTATATCGACTCGGCTGTTGATGCTGATCAAGAATATATATAGTTTACAGGGTCGGAGAAGATTCCTTCTGCTTGTTACATACACTTGCACAAACTCAATATACTCTTTGTACCTTTGGTACAGAGTATAAAAAGAAGTTTCGGTTCATAATATTAAGTCATTTTTCAAACGAAATACATATTTAATAGAAAGAAGTATTTAAAAAGCAGGTTTATAAGAGCAATAGAAAGCAATGAACATATATCAATGATGTTAAAGATTTCGTCGAAAATAGTCCAATTGGACATATGTACATACCAGGGAATAATACCGGAACCGTTAACCGAAATAAACCGTTTCAAGCCCACGTACCGGTATCGAAACCGGAACTGAAATTACATTTTTTTTAGAACTGAAAACCGTTAACCGTTATAACAGGAACCTAAAAAACCCGGAACCCTACTGAAACGCTAATACCGGTACTGTTTCGGTTTCCAGTTGAAATATTCAACTGGTAAAATAGCAATACGGTCACTGAAAAGAAAGTCTTACATTTCAGAAATTCGTTCTTACAGAATAACCAGAATCAAATTCTCTTTTTAAGATATTTAAGATACTAAGATACCTCTAACTAAATGTAAAGGATTTCTAAGTCTTCGATATATCCGTGCTTAAAAATAGAAATGTTGGAAAAATCATAATATAAATTTTAAAAATAATGTTTCTGGATTTTATTTAAATTTCGCTGTACAAAAAAATCTGGTTTAATATTTCGGAAAATTTTATATCAGGTAAAGCTTAGGCAGATTTTATGTTACCAACTTTTTTTGTGTTTTTTAGAGCTGATATACCTGATATTTGAGTATTTTACCAGCCTTTTATGAGCTATTTTGGACCGTTGTCTTATAGTATGGGTCGAAGTCTATTCAAATCACTAAAGATCTCTATTTTTGGCGGAGATATGGCAGATTTTAGGGCGGATTTTTTCGAACCATTATTAAGAAATATTTGTCAGCTTTCTGAGAATAGAGAATTCCTTAATTCTAGGTTGTAGGGATACCACTGATATAAATCGCAATATTTCCTAAAAACGTTTTTTATGAAAGATATTCTTAGAACCCTTTGGTAGTTTTATTACATCCATTATTTTTTTGGATATCTTGAATTAATTTACATATTTGAATATTAAAAAAAATTATACTGGCATCGGTTCGTACCGGTATACCGAAATAAAAATCTGGGTACAGTATAGGAGCCGAAAACCGAAATAAACTGAAAAGCAAAATAGAACCTTTAACCGAAATTCTCATTTCGGTACGTACCGGAACCGGTACCAGAACCGATATACGTTTCGGGATTAATCCCTGGTACATACATGTCTATGTTCTATGGTCTATGTTTTCAAACTTGGAAAAGGTCTTAAAACCTGTCCCGTTTTCAACACTGAAGATTGATCTTTCTTAGCTAACAGCTAGTAGAGATAAAGGCCTAAAGAAACAAAAAATCCAAGATATCCTAACCGATGTCAGGAGTAGGTCGATTTTTTTTCTAACCAAGTTTGTAAGAATTTTCGAGTTTAATCGGGTTCGGAACCGGTCTCGAACATGTAAAATATCCAACTGCATATTGCTAACCTACTCAAAAAATTTAAGGTTCATAGGTTCAATAGTTTTTGAGATGTGGCTCTGAACTAGTGTGTAAAGGCTGTTTCTTTCACGGAACATGTTCACTTGTTCCATTTTTTTAAGTGAGCCAATTAATATCCAATCGCTCCGTTGTTCTGTTGTTGTTCACTTGAACTGTTACTCAGCTGTTCTTCTGTTCTGTTGCTGGTTTGAACATTGAAGGTCGTTGGGACAGTAATATAAATCACTAGTTCGAACCGCCCGGTCCAAACCTGACTAATCCACAGCTAAGTCACACCAAGTGTTTAAGTATATATAATTACTAGCATATAACCCGGCGCGCTTCGCTTCGCCACCGTCAATAAAGCCGCCAAAATGATGAAAAAAACGTTTGGCAATGATCCCACCCCCGCACCCATTTTCCGACCATCAGAAATGAGAAAATTATTTTCCACCTAGTTGACTGAAACCACCCCCGGGACCCATTATCCGACCTTAAGGGTGAGTATGCGCAAAGCTAAAAACTTTATCCTATTTAATTGGCCCATAGAGCTTTCAAACCAAATTTAATACATATCGGCTAAACACCCACCCCCGCACCCATATTCCGTCCTTTGCGATGAACTTCCCGAAATAAGAAAACACGTGTTTCCATTTATTCTGACCCTAGAGCTAACAAAACGAATTTTATTCAGATCGGCTCACAAATAGCCATTGTCACTGAACCGAAATACGCCCACCATTATTCTTGCCTGTGGGCGGAAATTCCACCGCCGAGAAATCAAATGTCTAATTATTTTCTATAATGTGTTCACAAACCCATTTTGAAGCCAATCGGATTAAAAATAGGTTTTACCATATAGAATTTTCCAGGCATTTCCCCACTCTTGGGTCGAATTTTCCAACATCGGAAAATCTCATGTCAACTTATTTTGTATACTATCGCTACAAACCGAGTTTGAAGTCAATCGGGTAAAAAATAGTGTTTTCCATGAAGAATTTTCCGACCATTTTCCTTGTGGGTGGATTTTTCACAATCGAAAAATCACATGTCTAATTATTTTTCATACTATGCTTGCAAACCGAGTTTGAAGTCAATCGGATGAAAAATAGATTTTCCATATAGAATTTTCCGGGAATTTCCCGACTTTTCGGGCAGATTTTCCATTATTTGAAAATCTCATGTCCAATTATTTTGCATAGTACAAACCGAGTTTGAAGCCAATCGGATGAAAAACAGTTTTTTCCATATGGAATTTTCCGGGAATTTCCCGACTTTTCGGGCGCATTTTCCAACATCGGAAAATCTTATGTCTAATTATTTTGCATACTATCCTTACAAACCGAGTTTGAAGTCAATCGGATCAAAAATAGTTTTTCATATAGAATTTTCCGGGTATTTTCTTTGTGGGCGGATTTTCCAACATTTGAAAATCTCATGTCCAATTACTTAGCATACTACCCTTACAAACCGAGTTTGAAGCCAAACGGATGAAAAATAGTTTTTTCCATATGGAATTTTCCGGGAATTTCCCGACTTTTTCGGGCAGATTTTCCATCATCGGAAAATCTCAAGTCTAATTATTCTGCTTACCATTCTCAAAAACCGAGTTTGAAGTCAATCGGATGAAAAATAGGGGCGGATTTTCCGAAATCGGGGAAACAGGTGTCCAATTATTTCGCTTACTTTACTTACAAACCAAATTTCAAGTCAATCGGATGAAAAACAAAATTTTCCCCATAGTAGCTTTTCCGGGAGTTTTCCACCCCTTAGGGGTGGAATTTTCCAAAACCCCGCCTTAGTGCTCACTTTCAACTCATAAGGAAACTTCTGTGAAAATTTCAGCTTTCTATGTCTTACCGTTCAGGCTCTACGTTGATTGCCAATCAGTGAATCAGTGAATCAGTGAGTCAGTCAGTCAGGACAAACTCTTTTATATATAGAGAGATATATGTTTTTACGCTTAAATATAGATTAAATTTAAGTGAGTGATAACGATTTCTCAAGAACTGAGCCTTGAACTGGTTGAACTTGCTGTTTTTATACTCTGTACCGAAGGTACAAAGCGTATATTGAGTTTGTGCAAATGTATGTAACAATCAGAAGGAATCATCTTCGACCCTATAAACTATATATATTCTTGATCAGCATTAACAGCCGAGTCGATATAGCCCCGTCTGTCCGTATGAACACTGAGATCTCAGAAATGGTAAGAGCTAGAGGTTTGAAGTGTATGGAACATATAATTCTTATACTTGCAGGCAGATCAAGTTTAGTTTTAATTTTTGCCACTCCTCCTCCCGCCCCCGCAAATTGAAAAAAACTTAATATCTTCCACAATTTTGGAGTTAGGTTGTTCGAACCTTCTAGACATATATTCTATTTATCAGTACTTATCCAGCCCACATACATCGTTTTCCGATCAGATGAACGATAGTAGAGTTGCCACCCCCACAATTTTAAAAAAGCCTCAAAACTCCCACAATTTTGGAGATAGATTGTTCGAACCTTCTAGACATGTATTCTACTCATCATTACTTATCGAACCCCTATACATCGTTTTCCAATCAGATGAACGATAGTAGATTTGCCACCCCACAATTTGAAAAACTCCTCAAAACCCCCACCATTTTACGAGATAGATTGTTCGAACCTGCTAGGCATGTATTCTATTAATCATTACTTATCGAACCCCTATACATAGTTTTAAGATCAGATGAACGATAGTAAAGTTGCCACATCCATAATTTGAAAAAAAAAAAACTTCAAAACTCCCACAATTTTTGAGATAGATCGTTCGAACTTTCTAGACATATATTCTACTCATCAAAACTCATTAAGCTCTCATACATTGTTTTCCGATCAAATGAATAATAGCAGAGTTGCCACCCTCACAATTTAAAAAAAACGTCATATCTCCTATAATTTTAAAAATAGATTGTTTAAACCATTCAGGCATAAATTTTAATCGTCATTTCATATCGATCCACCATACACCATTTCCAGATCAGATGAACGATAGTCGAGTTATAAGCAAAACAAATAATTACGATGGGCAGCACTGGCCGATATCGTTTTTCATTTATGTCCAATCTTTGACAAGTATAGAATATATTTTTGTTCAAGGGAAAGGGGACGCGTACAGTTTAAGGTCGAATCCAAACGGCAACATACACTTCACCTTTACACAACTGGCACCAACAGCTGGTGAAGGTGACCTTATGTGTAAAAGTTTTTAAAGAAAAAACTTTTAATAAGATGTTCCCAGGCGGGATCGAACCCACCACCTCCCGCACAGTAGGGACACACGCTACCCTCTGAGCCACACAAGGCCAAGGGGATTTGTATATTGTTCTATAACGTATACATAAAATATATTTTTCTCTACTAGGTGGGGCAACTCCATGAGACAGAAATACCGTTGAATTTTTAGACAACACATAATTCAGGCACTCACCAAATTTTTGCTTGTGCTCCAGAAAACTAAGATACAAAAGAAGCGTCCGCTCATGTATAACCGGATAGGCTGAGGCTATTTGTTGTTGTATGACCGAATGACGTGAAGCCGGTTGGGATTTTACCCGGCAAGTGTCAATGCCAAACTGCAGGAGAATCGTTTAAAATAGATACCTCCATATGTGCATATGAACTGCAATATTACCGGCACGGGAAACTCCTCGGATACCTGCTTGAACTCGTCCACATTCACCAGCGAATTGGGTTTGGACACATTTTTGCAGGGTAGCAGCATTTTATGGGCAAATTCACCGAATGCCGGCAACTTGATTGATGGCCACGTCAAGGCCTCCATGGTGTGGTGACTCAAGTGCAATAAATTTATAAATGTTTTCAGGAAATTGGGCATTTAGTTGCAATAATTAAGATATACTTTTACACATTTCTTTATTTGCCGAAGCAACTTGTTGACAGATAAAAACCACAACAGCAACTAAAATGGAATTGAACAGACAAAACGAAAGGTAACACCAAGAAACGAAACGTTGAGAGTGAAATGATAAGCAGACAAAACTTTAACCGAAGTATGAAATTGTGATTTGCTTTTGATGTTCACAGCTGCTCCATACAAAATGTGCAGTGTGCCCAGAAAACGTAAGGATTTTAAGGTCATACTAATAGATTTAATGAAATCAGCTCAGGGCTTTGTTTACTTCAGCGCCAATTGTCAATCAGCTGTTCACGAAATCAAAATCAAATCAGCGCCCAAAAAAGGTCGTTCCGTCAACTGATTTTGATTTGCTTTCACGAAATCAAAATGAAAAGCAAATCACTTTCAGGAATCCCTCTATTTTGAATATTTAATAAAAATCAAAATATAATCCTTAAAATTGATTTTTTCTAAAAAATTACTCATGTAAAAATCTTGCAGGATTTGAATAGTCCTGGCGCTAAGGATCATTTTGGTGTTTTCCAAACGTTTGTGCGATTTTTCTTTATTACTGATTTTTAAAATTGAAAATCAAGAAATAATCATTATTATCGGTCCCTGGAAAAAATTGCTTCCAAAATGGAAAAAGCTAATTTACAATTCAAAAGTCTTAAAAAGATGCTGAAAATCAGTTTTAAAAAGATGCTGACTCATACTGGTCACCCGTCATTGCCACAAGAACGTGATTAAACAGGAATAAACAGATTAGTAATTAAGGAAAACCAAAGTGCAGCCTATATTTGCTCATAACATATTTATGACATAAAAACTTATTTCGGCACAATCCTTCATATGAATAGAAACACGTTTAAAAAGCTCTGTTAGCTCATTGCTTTTTAAAAGCTGTCTTATTTATATGAAGCATAGTGCCGAAATACATTTTTATGCCATCTGGAATGAGGCCTTTATGAATAAAAGGCCTTCAAATATCATCTACTTCTTTGGCATAAAGTTATCCTAATAAACTTTCAAGAGATGCATAAGTTTTGGGCCTTAAAGTGACGAAATATTATCTTAAGTGATGAAAAAAATATATATTTGGATGTCCCAATTGGTTATCAATTTGATTATTGGGATATTGGAACCCTTAAACAAGTTATAGTGCATCGCAATTAAAAAGGTGGGTTGATGATGGCGTGAGCTCCATTTGGAATTGCTGGAAAGAGTGTAATATGCTTTGTAACACCAAAAATGAACTCCAAAAAATATGTGTATCTATTAGACGAAGAACTCATTAATTTTGGTGAAGAATATTAGGGTGACCCTTCAATATTTCAATAGGACAATCCTGCAATCCACTTTTCAAAACGCACAAAACAATATTCTGAAGAACAAAATATACCGCCGATGTTTTAAATACCCTTGCAGTTTTTTAAAGACTCTACCACTGATAACAAAAAAGTTTTTCTCATTAGAACTAGTTTTTAGACCGATCGTTCCTATTGCAACTATGTGCTAAAGTCATCCGATTTTGATACATTTTTTCAGAATTATGTGGAATCATATGAAACTAATATTAACCAAGATTAGTGACGCTTCGACGGAAAATAAAAAAGTTTTTCTCACTAGAAGTAGTTTTTGGACCGATCGTTCCTATGGCAGCTGTATGCTATAGTCATCCGATTTCTATAAATTTTTCCGGAATCATGTGAAAGCATACGAAACTAATATATATCACGATTGGTGACTCTACGATAGAAAACGAAAAAGTTGTTCTCACTAGAACTTGTTTTTAGACCGATCGTTTCTATGGCAGCTATATGATATAGTCATCCGATCCGGCCTATTTCGATAAATGTGCAGCCTATGTGTATTTAAAGACTTTAAAAATTGATATTTGTGTAATCATTTTCCGGATTTTCTAAAAATTGAAAATCACGTTGGTTTTATTTAAAAATGTAGAGCTTTGAAAATAAATTCGAAGCTGATCGACTTTTGAGGAAGATTGAACAATTATTTTGAATTCGATCGAACTAAACAATAAACCAATTTTTTTGTAACCATTTCCTCAAATTTTCCAAAATTTGAAAATCTCCTTGATAATAGTTTTTTATGTAGTGAATCGAAAGAATCATATTTACGAATTTTAAGCTAAACGGGTAATTCGACCCTACATTTTCCATTTTTAAATGGATTTTTTGAAAATCCCGTAATATTTAGAAATGTACAGCTTTGAAAATAAGTATGAAGCTTATCGGATGAAAAGCAAAAGAGTTTCATACAACAGTTTTCCATCCATTTTCTGATTTTTTTGGGGTAGCTTATCCAAATTTTAAAATCACATAGTCAAGCAGTAAAAATGAGTTTGGAACAGGGATTAATCCCGAAATGAATATCGGTTCCGGTACCCAGATTTTTATTTCGGTATACCGGTACGTACCGGCACAAGTATAATTTTTTTAATGTTCAAAAATTAAAATTGTGTTACAATATCCCCAAAAAAAAAAATGGATGCATTAAAATTTAAAAAAAAAATGTATTTTAAGACTTTGCCACATGAAACAATGTTTTTTAAAATATCCGATTTCTATCCGTTTTTATTTTGGACAAACAATTTCGCTAAAAATATTTTATACAAAATCTTTCTAAAATCAGAAAAATATTTCTTAATTATGGTTCGAAATAATCGGTCTCTAAATCTTCTGTATTCCTGCCATAAAAATAGATATTTTGTTATTTGTATAGATTTAAACCCATACTATAAAACTAGTTTTCTATATAGCTTCCATAATACGCTGGTAAATTCAGCTCTAAAAACGCTCGAAAACATTTGAAAACCTAAAATCTGTCCGAGCTTTTATTTAAATTACATTTTTCCTAATTATTGAAACGAAATTTTCTTCAAATAGGAAATAATATTTCTAAATTTGCGAGCGAAATTTGATTTAACTCAAGAAACTTGATTTCTAATATTTTTCTAACATATCAATTTTTAAGGAGACTAAAAAATCCCTTAAATTTAATTAGAGGGATTATATTTACGAAAGAAAAGTTTTTCCGCCTTTTAAGACATTTTTTTCTAAATCAATTTGATCCTGGCCGAATTTCTGAAAAGCCCGATTTTTTATTCTGATTGTATACGATGCTAATTTACCGGTTGAAATATATATTTCAAATAATTATAAATCAATAAAAATAAATAAGAAAAAACCGAAACAGTACCGGTATTAGCGTTTTGGTAAGGTTCCGGTTTTTTTGGTTCCTATTATAACCGTTAACGATTTTCGGTTCTCAAAAAATGTTTAATATCGGTTCCGGTTTTGATACCGGTACGTGGCTTGAAACGGTTTATTTCGGTTAACGGTTCCGGTATTATTCCCTGGTTTGGAATCTAATCTTTCGGCCATTCAACCCATTTTCCACCCAGGGAGGCGTAGTGGGTTAATTTTCCGCAAAACTGGTATGCAGTTATTGTTAAAATATTATTTCGATTTTTTAAAAAAAGTTTGGAGCAGATCAGATGATAAGCAATAATGATAACATTTCCCGGCGGAATTTTCCAAAATCCCGCCTTAGTACTCACTTTCAGAATAAGATGAAGCTACTGTAAAAAATTGTAAAAAGTAATAGCAAATTATGTCAAATCTCAGCAAAAAAAAATGTTAATAATTTTTTTTTTTTTTACTTGTGAGTCCAAATCATATTGTGATTAGCCCCTTACCCAGAATCAAAGCTAAACCATTTTTGCCTAGTATTATTTGTCGACTTTTCACATAATCAGCTTTCGATTCCAAACCAAAGAGTAAGGGTATTCACAGAGCGACCATTAACAAATTTGAAAAATTTTACCAATAAAAAAAAAGAGATTTAATTAGAAATTAAACTTGTAATAAAATTATTTACATATTGCCCGTGGATACCAAAATCAAATCAATTCCCATTCGTTCCTTTGGCACTATTTTCGTTTCTTTTTTTAAGTTTTTTTTTATTACAAAAAAAAAAATGAATTAATTATTTAAAATTAGGCTGAGACTGCAACAATTTCCATTCATACACTACTACACACCATCCTCTCCCTAAAAAAGGATCTCTTTACACAACACGCTTGACTTCAAAGAAACGTTTGAGGTAGTAGACCTGTCCCACGGTCATCAGAACCAAGACCAAGGCCTCAAAGGTGGACCAGAGTACCACACGGGAGTTGGTGCTCTCGTTGACAGAGCGATGGATTTTGTCGCGAACCTGGAAGGGGAAAAGAGAGAGAGTTAAATAATGGAAAGTTGACTTAAAGTTGATATAACCTTGCAGTTTGTTTTAAGATAGATATCCTTTTATTATTCGGGAGCTGTACTAAATATTTAAACGGGAGCATAACAAAAAAAAAAATATCCGGAATTTGGAAATGCTCTAATCGAAGACAAAAAAGTTTTTCTCACTAAGAACCGAAAGTTCCTATGACAGCTATACGATAAAATTGTTCGTTTTGGATAAAACTTGGTTAAATAATGTAAAAGCATATAAAATTGATATATACAAAGTTTGAAGATGCCTTCATTGAGAACTAAAAAGTGTTTCGACCGTTTGTTCCTTTGAAAGATATATGCTATGGCCTTTTAATTTGAATAAAGTTGGCTTAAACTACACGGAAGACGCTACCATTGAAAATAACAAAGTTTTTTGGACAAAATTAAGTTTTCAACCGATTTGAAAGATGCCACAGACTTCAAAACCAAAACAGACACACTTGGCCCCACACCCACAACTGCAAGGGGTAATCCTAAGTAGATTCTTCTTCTTACATGCATATACTCCTGCTCATGCTTGACACTGGTCAATGTGCCCGAGAGCTCTCGTATCATATCCTCCAATTTGGTATGTCCCGCCTCCTCTTCACCGGGTGCACCGGGCGCACGTTGCGGCGCCTCACCCACATCAATGGAGAACATGACCAATTTGGGTGTCATGCTGCTGCGCTCATTATTAAAGCACACCGTGTATATACCCTTAACGGGAGCCACAAAAGTGTATTTGCCGGAGGATTCCTTTTCGCTTTCGTGCATTACATGCTGATTGGGTCCGCTTATCTTGATATCCACATCCAAAAAGCCGCCATCGATAACCTCAAAGGTAACGCCTGCAAATGGTTGAATTTTGATTTTTCTGCGGCCCAGGGCAAGAAAATAACTTACCAAATTTCGTGCTTCCCTCGACATTCTCAAAGAAGCATTCCTCATTATGCGCATCCACGCTGACTATGAACGCCTTCGTAATGTTCACCAAGAGCAGCAGGCTGCTGAGGCTTACTATGAGCTTACCCAGCATTTTTTTGTTAGTCAATTTCTAGGTAAATTTTGATAATAAATTTTTATTCTGGCAGCCACGTAGTTGTCGAGTTGTGAGTTGTTGGCTATCGAAGTGTCAACCTTAGGCCATGAACTAGTTCGTAGGCTATCGATAAATTGTGACGCCTGCAAGCAAGGTCACACTTGGACACAAATACGGGCTCTTTGGTAGGCTGGCTCAAATAGGGGTTTTTGCTTAATAATGGTTATTGCATCGCTGACTGTTACAGTTAGTTGTTTACCAATTTCCTAGCCGAACGGTTGATATACTCCGCGTGATTTCCAAAGGAATTAACATTTATTAAAAAGAACTATAACAAATTGTTAACGATATCGTGTGTGTTTGTTTTTAAGTGAAGTTTGTGCTACTATTTTTTTTCAAGTGCCACCACGAAAGTGTGCCTCGCCCCACCCATCCAACAAATGTGGACAACAGTTAATACCACGTGTCAGCGGCGGCTGGGCCGTTTACAGCAACAACAACAACAACAATTATAGCTATAACCGTGTTAACAAATTACCAGGCTACTCCATTAGCTGCAACTGGCGCCGCAGCATCTTTAACAAAGTGCTTTCCCCACCAGTTCACATAAATCAAGTGACATAAAAAAGAAAAGAAAAAAAAAAAAAAAAAAAGAAACGGCAAACAACAAACTCATTTGCAAGTCTCTGGTGTGTCCTTTATAATCTGACGCACGCACACCTACATACCACTTGCCCCACAAGTGGGTTCACATCAAGTATTGAAGGTAAGTGTGCAAGATCATTCAAGTAGTTGTCGAGTTAGTGTGACCAGATTCAATTTGAATAGAATATCTACGTTAAATTTTGAATTGGTTATATAGTTAAAGTGATTTGAGCCGCTATATAACCGATATCTTTGATCTACTTGAACTTCTTTGTTTTTAAAGCTATTTATATAAAATTTGTTTTGTACACTTATTAAGGGCTCCCCAACTGTCTTACCAAATTTTGTTCGCTTCGTAATACCTTAACATATAGCTGACATGTAACCGATCTCGTCGAATTATATAAACTTTTTTGTTTTTAAGGCTATTCACTTGAAATTTAGTTTGTACACATATTCTAGGCTTCCAAGCTGACCTAGCGAAATTCGTTTGATTCGTATTATCATCACTTAAAGCTTTCATATAACCGATCTCTTTGAATAACACCATTTGAAATTGGTTTCGTATGCGTATTTTAAGTTTCTTAAATGACCCACAAAATTTCGATTGGTTCGTATCTCTGGGCGCGTTCAGCAGAGACACTTGATCACTGATCAGCTTAATAAAACTAATATTTTTATTTAGCACACTTTTAGGGGGTCTTGTTAAATTGACAATTGGAAAAGCTACATGTAAATTAAACATAAGAGGAAAAGTACGCTACGTAAATTACCCAGAAATATATCATTGATCAGGGAGCAAGTTCTTCTGCTGAACACGGCCATTATTTCATATAGACGCCATATAACTTATTGGTCAAAATGCTGTAACTATGAAGTTTTTAATGCCTTTCACTTAAAATTTAGTTTGTACACGTATTTTGGGCGCCTTAGTTTTCCTAAAAAATTTCGTTGGATACTTAGCACTATTTTATATAGCCGTAATATAACAGATCTATTTAAATTACCTCAACTTCTTTGTTTTTAAAGCCATCTGCTTGAAACTTGAGTCGTGCTACCAAATTTCATTCGATTCCTATAACTTGATTATATGGCCACCATATAACCGATCTTCTTAAATAACCTCAACATTTTAAATTTTAAAGCTTCGCACTTGATATTTGGTTTGTACAACCATTTTGGGCTTCCAAGTTTTTCTATTCAAATTTGTTTGATAAGGATCACTATTTCCTACAGCTGCCATATAACCAATCTGACCGACTTCCGCCCACATGATTTATTTTAAAGCTTCTACTTAAAGTTTGGTTTGTGTACGTTTTTTTTTGGGATCCCAAGATAACCTTTTAAATTTTGTATAATTCGGTTAAAAATATAATTTGCTGTCTAATAACTGTTCACTTGATAGTTGATTTGTGCAGGTTTAATGAGCTTCCAAGATGGCCTACTAAACTTGTGTGATTTCTTTTATCTTTTATCTTATCTAGGTTGGAATTCCTCCACTAGAACACAAAATTGTCGTTGTTAAAGTATGTTCGTGATAGAATTTAGACCGCTTTGTTCTTAAAATTTAATGGTATTTTTTTTTTCTTGAACCATGCATCAGTCTTTCTTGCATTTAAAAACATATGACTTAGAAAAATAATAATGTCATAAAATACATTTAATTTCAACGTTAAAAGGATTTTATAATCAAAAAACGAACTTGAAATAAGAATTTTGATCTTAGTTTTGGAAATTCCGAACTTGGTCAGCTTTTGAGTTTGTTTGTACTTGAATTGTCCCTGTTTTATTACGAAATTCTTGATTTTTGTTTCTGAGTGTAGCTTACTAAGGTAGCTAAGGTGAAAAGTGGTGGTGCTTTATCACCGTAAGTTGGCCTTGTGTGGCTTAGTGGGTAGCGTGTGTGCCTAATGTGCGGCAGGTTTGTGGGTTCGATCCCGCCTCGGAACATCTAATTTAAAAAGTTTTTCTTTAAAAACTTTTACACATAAGGTCACCTTCACCAGCTGTTGATGCTAGTTGTGAAGTATGCAGCCATGAAAAAGCTTCTCAAATAATTTGCCGTTCGGATTCGGCGTTAAACTGTAGGTCCCTTTCTCTTTAGCGAAAATCAAACGCACGAGCCAACAGATTGAGAGAAGCTCGGCTTGGCCCCATTATGGGACTGTAACATCCAATTTTAACTTTTAAGTTTAACTCAATCGATGCACACTTAACTTGATATTCCATTAAGAAAATCCTATTAAATTATCGTACGAAAATCGTAAGTTTAAATTAATAGTTTTCCATCTATTTCGCGGGATTCCCAGGAACGGAATTAAATTTAAAATTAACGGTCGAGAGAATAGGGGGAGATCGATTCTTGCTTCTTAGTCAGGTTTACTTAAGAGATTTTCTTAGCATGCTTTTGGGCATACTAATAAAATGCATCTAAGTGCCTAGGATCACATAACATTGCCTACTTTTTGGCATCGTGAAATCTGTTAACATTAGGGATGGTAGTTCACGCTTTGGAGGCGAAGAACGTGTCAATCCAATTTCCCCTAAGTGCTTTCTGCATTGACCGGAACATAATAGTATAGTGTGATGGTGCAAGGTCTGGGCTATAAGACTATCTATCCATCAGGCACCTTCAAGATAGATTTTTTTTACCAATTTTTCGACATGCGGTTGAGCACAAAAATAGAGGAAGATAAATGACTCAAGTCTGGTTGTCTGGTTTACTGGTTGCTTCTGTAGAGAGTTCTTCATGGGTTTGAGTCTGCTCTTCGTATAAAATTGCCTCAAATTCGGCGTCTTCCATCGCGATTCTTTTGGGCTGTGTCGAAATCACCACTTTTAAACATCACCGGTCCGGAACCGAACCCCTGAAAACCGGTTCGGTTCGGGTTTTTCGATGAGCCCGAACAGGACCATGTTCCAATCCTTTTACCCGAACCGGACCACTTATTAAAATTAAAAAGGTTCGATTCATAATATTAAGTAATGTATTAAGTAATGTATTAATTAATGTATATTAAGAATGAAGTAGAAAGCAATCAACATTTTTTCAATAAAAAAGCGATCAATGATCTTCAAGATTTTTTTTCTAAAATTGTCCAAGAGAACAAATATATATCGGACCAATGTTTTCAAACTTTAAAAAGTCTTAAAACCTGTTCCAGATTTATTTGTACTAGCATTTTTCACACTAAGAAGTTAAAAGAGATGAACAGATTCAGGAAGAAACAATGTCTAAACAAACATAAAATCCGAGATATTCCAATTGATGTCAGAAATAAGTCTATTTCACATTTTCCAAAAACCAAGTACGAATAGATTTTCCAATCCCTGAATTCTTGTCTTGAAAGAGCTCAAAATACGTTTATTTCAAAAACACGGTATTTATTTAAGTATTACTCTTACAAACTCTGTTTTTAAATGTGATGATTATGCCAAAAATCTACTGAAAAGAGAAAAGAGTCGTAATACAAATGAGCCTAGGCGTTATTTCTTGTGAAACGATTAGCAAAATTTCTTAGCCGATTCGAATTAAAACTTTAAAATGCATTTAAAAAACAAACTTTTATTTTTGTCGAACCTCGAACCGAACCTCCGTCGAAATTGTAGGAAATTGCAGCCCTGATTAAGATCAGTAGGCACCAAAAAATCTAACGAAAGAGCGCAGCAACAACGATTTTTTTAAATTTCCTTGTAGAGAGTATATTTATATAGAAGGAAGCATCTCCGACCCCATAAAGTATATATACTTTTGATCAGCATCAATAGCAGAGTCGATCTAGCCTTGTACGTCTGTTTCCTCACTTTTAAAGCTATCTTAACCAAACTTTGCAGAAAGTCTTGAAATACATAAAGGCTAATCAGCATATAGATGCCATAAGAACGATTGGTTTAAAAACTACTTCCAGTGAGAAAAAATGTTTAGTGTTTAATAGTAACGCTTTCAAACTTGGCATTAATAAATTTTATAAGCTTTTACACAAATCTGTAAAGTTTAATTAAAAACGGACGACTATATCGTATAGCTGTCATATAACTGATCGTTCTGAAATCTAGTTCTAGTGGGAAAAACTTTATAGTTTTTGTGGTATCGCTTTTAAACTTGGCATTCATTTATTCTATACGCTTCCACACAATTTCGAAAAGTTTGATCAAAATCGAACAACTATATCGTATAGCTGTCATATAACCGATCGGTCGGAAAACTAGTTCTAGTGGAAAAAACTTTTTAGTTTTCAATGGTAGCTATTTTAAATTTGATATTTATTTTTTTTATAAACGAAAATTGAATTTATTTTTAAAAAATTCGAAAAACCTTTGCTTATATAAATTAAAGTTTGGTATTTGCAGTGACAGGTTTCTACCAGTGCTCTAAACCGGTTGTCAAACGAACCGCTTTGAACCCGAAAATCCGCTGTTTCTTTTACTATGAATCGAACCTTAAACCAAAAATAACTGAACCTGAAAAATAATAGATAGTACAAAAAAAATCTGTCCCACTGTCTAGCAATTTTTCCATTATCTGGTTAATTCCACATTAAAAATTTATTTGGTCTAATAAAAGAAGAAGTATAAATTGACAATAGATTTTTCTAGCACTGACAAAATCCAGTTGATGAAATTCCAAAATAATCAAGGCGCCACTACGTGCCCCTTTGCTGATATAAACGTTACTGTCTAATTAAGCATTAACGTGTTATCATTTTCCCTACACTGATTACTTTATTTTTCTTTTTCTGAAATCCTTTCCCCATAATATATCCAATGGCATTCTCAGAGTCCACGGCGTGGCCTGGCATCTCATGAAACTGGACCCATATTTAAGCCAATTTTAATTGCTGCGCGCGCTCAGAAAAAAAGAAAGGCATAACCTCAGCATGAAGCTTCGCATATTAATTACAACAAATTAAACTTGTGTCTTTCGCCCGCGATTCTTGGTGCTTTAATTAAAGACGCCAAAGAGTAACGGTAATAATCGACGACAAAAACCAACACGACGACTACGCTCCTATTGTTGCTGCGCTTTGGGCGCCTGGTAATTGTGCCAGACATCGTCGCTTTGTCCTTTTAGTCCTTGTTTGCCTTTGTTTGTTTTCTATTTTGCGAAAAACTGTGTCGCCTTTTGCCACTGTCTTGCGGTGACTGTCAAACTGTTGCCAAAACAACCGACTAGAAAGACGCCGCCCCACCGTTTTGCTCACTCCCAGCTCTCAACTTGGCTTGCTTGATTTATGCCAACGGCAAAATTATGAAAAATTGTTACAAGCTGCATTTAAATTATACGCAAAAATAACAAAAACAACACACAAAAAAAAAATGTATAGAAAATTCAATAATGTATCCATAAATTCTCTGGAGCATATTCCGCTAAGCAGGTTTTGGCGTTCATTGGACCGTTAGGGGCGCTAGGACGCCTTGTAGCAATTAACATTTGCAAATTGCTAAATCACATAAATTTAAATAGAATTTATTGATAAACAAAATTAGGAAAAGGGAGAAGAAAACACTTGAACATTATAGCTAAATCGATCAGTAAGTAATACGGGAGCAAATTGGCTCCCAACGTGCGGTCTTTAAACACTTTTATATGACTTTCAGCAATTAAACTTTTAATGTAATTCTCTTAAAATGTATTAAGAACAATCAGAAATAGTTTAAAATTTTAGTAAAATGAAAGAAAACCCTCTAAGGCCAATAAAAATAAGCTTGACAAATTAAAAAAATAATACTGCTCAAAATTGGCGCCCAACGTGAGGTCTTTCAACACTTTTGTATGTGTTTAAGCAATTTATCTTAAGGGTTTCGTTAAGTAATAAAATGTGGCTCTTAAATTGTATTTAGAACAATCAGAAATAGATAGAAATTTTAGTAACATTAAAATAAACTGTTGAAATAACAGTTCAAGTGTATTATGGTGTCTAATTTAATGAGAGCAAGTGATATGAGTACAAGAGATAATTCTAGTGATGGCAGATTATTCATTACATTTACAACAAAAACCCCTTAAGGTCAATTAAAATAAACTTGGCAAATTAATAAAATAATACTGCTCCAAATTGGCGCCCAACGTGAGGTCTCACTTTACATTTTGATACGATTTTTATCGTTTCAAATTGATTTTAAGGAGGAAAAGAAGACTATATAAATTTTCTAAAAATATATATCATTGATCAGTAATCAAGAGCCTCTGACCGATTATACTTGAATACATTTTATCAACAGTACATATATGCAATTTTATTTCAGAATAATGTTCCCAGACCATATTTAAAAATGACCTAACTCAAGGTTTTGGTTCAAATCTTGATTTATTATTGATTGGATCGTTGCTATTTTAGGTGAATTTTAGATATAATGAACTTTGCATTTGAAGCGGGAGGAGACATTTAATTTTCCAAGCTTATTAATATGACAATTTATGCCTAAGATTAAAATTATTGTTAATAAACTTAAGTCAGCTATCAATGGCTACCAAAAGTGCCTAGTTGTCGACAGTAAGTGAAAGATCCGGAGATTTTGACAACCGGTTGCTATGTAAATCTCTCAAAAAATCCGTCCAGAGATTTAAATTTCTCATAAAAAAGTCTAATTGGCAGTTTTGGAAGTTTTTTTTTCTCGGAACAAGAGTCACGGAAGAAGAGTCACGAAACAAAAGTCTCGGAATAAGATACACGGAACAAGAGTCTCGGAACAAGAGTCTTGGTACAAGAGAAACGGAACAAGAGTCTCGAAACAAGAGCTTTGGAACAAGAGTCTTGGAACAAGAGAATCGGTACAAGAGTCACGGAACAACAGTCTCGAAACAAGAGTCTTGGAACAAGAGGCTCGAAACAATAGTCACGAAACAAGAGTCACGAAAAAAGAGTCTCAGAACAAGAGTTTCAGAACAAGAGTCATGGAACAAGAGACTCAGAACAAGAGTCACGGAACAAGAGTCTTGGAACAAGAGACTCGGAACAAGATTCTTGGAACAAGAGTCACACAGAACAAGAGTCTCAAAACAAGAGTCTCGGAACAAGAGTCACAGAACAAGAGTCACGGAACAAGAGTCACGGAACAAGAGTCTCGAAACAAGAGTCTCAGAACAAGATACACGGAACAAGAGTCTCGGAACAAGAGTCTCAGAACAAGAGTCTCAGAACAAGAGTCTCGGAACAAGAGACTCAGAAGAAGAGTCTTGGAACAAGAGACTCGAAACAAGATTCTTGGAACAAGAGCGTGACTGAACAAGAGTCATGGAACAAGAGAATCGGAACAAGAGTCACGGAAGAAGAGTCTTGGAACAAGAGACTCGGAACAAGAGTCACGGAACAGGAGAATCGGAACAAGAGTCTCGAAACAAGAGTCACGAAACAAGAGTCACGAAACGAGAAGTCTTAGAAGAGACTCGTAACAAAATTTTTGGAACAATAGTCTCGAAACAAGAGTCACGAAACAAGTGTCACGAAACGAGAGTCTTAGAACAAAATTCTCGAAACAAGAGTCTTGGAACAAGAGACATGGAACAATAGTCACGGAACAAGAGTCTCGAAATAAGAGTCACAAAAAAAAAGACCAATTGAAAAGGAACATGTTCACTTGTTCCGTTTTGTTCACTCACTCCGGAACAACACAATTATAGTTCAGAGCTATATCTTATGCTAGTAATTTCAAGATCTAAATGTACCCGTAGCTCCGGGATAAATCTTAAATAACCGAAGTTTTAAAGTTCAATTTGAAGCTCTTGGGGTAAAAACGAATTTTTCGAGGTATTGATAAAAAACCAACCAAGGTCAAAATCTATAGAGACTTCTATGTAAGTTGTACAACACTGCTAACAAATTGCTTGACTTTAAGTCTCTCCCTAACTTCATATTTGATCCACCTGCCGCCTCTGTTGTTTCTCATTAATATGTAACGCTTTGCAGTTGGGGGCGGAGAGGCTCAAATATCTTAACTTTCTACTCCAAAATGCAGTTTCGCATTTAAATAGATGCGGTTAGCTTAAAAGTTGCCCTCAAGCCACACAAAATGAATAAGTGGGACACACTGACAGAGAGAGAGAGAGAGAGAGAGAGAGAGACAGACAGAGAGACAGCCAGCAGACAGGACGCATAGCTGGACACGCACCGCAAAGTCACTGAGGAGTGGAGCTCAAAGTGGCCTACGCTTGACTGATTTAATGCATGTCAAAATGTCAAAATATGCATGCACAAAGAAAACAGGCCACGCCCCCCGTTACCACCCCCAAAAAAAACCGCACAGCCCTTTTGGCCACAGCCAAACAATTATAAATGATAAATGTCACAGCGAGTGCGAGCGAGCGAGAGGGAAGGCGACATTTAAACGCACATATATTAAACTTAATTTGGCGCAGCTCATTAATAAAACAACACCAAAAAAAAGAGCAAAGCGCAGGGAGTATTCACTGTACCAGTTCTGTTCAAACTTTAAAGTGTTGTCGAGGCAGACAAATGACAGAGACGCTTGCATAATTTATGCATAAAAATATATAACAACAACTTTTTAAAAATATAACGCACAACAAACAAGCGACAACTATAAATAACGTGTGAGCGAGACAGACATACATACATACATAGACCGAGCGAGCGGTGTAAACTTTTTTTTCAAGTGCCTGTGAAACTGTGAACGGGCGGGTTTTTAGCTTCTGTTCTCGTCGCCGCCTGCGGCACGACCAACAAATTTTTCGTTTCATTTTCGTTTAGTGTCAAGTGGGTAACAAGAAACAACAAAGTACAACTAACGGTAATAGCTGCAAACACCACCACAAACTGCTCTGGCATAATATCAACGCAAAATGCAAACAGCCAACAACAACAACAACAACTTGTCAGTACCAGAAATAGCTAAGAAAGGGTATTACACTTGTACATAAATTTATCTATTTTCTAAGAAGTTATGCAGAATTGTTTACTGTCAGCGTTAAGAAAGTCGGTCTATCACGACTCTAATATACCCTGCGAAAGAATCCCTAAAAATTATTTAAAAAAAATAGAAGGCTAACATCGGCTACGCCGATGTTTTAAATACCCTTGCAGTTTTCGAAAGGCGCTATAACTTATAACAAAAAACTTTTTCTCACTTGAATTTGTTTTTAGACCTATCGTTCCTATGGCAGCTATATGCTATAGTCATCAGATTTCGATCAATTTTTCCAGAATTGTGTAGAAGTATATAAAACTAGTATATACCACGATTGGTGAAGCTACGATGGAAAACAAAAAAGTTTTTTTCACTAGAACTAGTTTTTGTACCGACCGTTTATATGGCAGCTATATGCTATAGTCATCCGATTTTTATAAATTTTTCCAGAATTATGTGGAAGCATATAAAACTTATAGATACCACGATTGGTGACGCTACGATTGAAAACAAAAAAGTTTTTCTCATTAGAACTAGTTTTTGGACCGATCGTTCCTATGGCAGCCATATGATATAGTCATCCGATCCGGCCGATTCCGACAAATGTGCAGCGTATTTGTATTTAAAGACTTTTTGCAAAGTTTGGTCAAGATAGCTTTAAAACTGAGGGAGGAGATAGCATAGAAACAGACGGACAGACGGACGGACGGACAAGCGGAAATGAACTCAGCTCGTCGTCCTGATCAAGAATATATATAGTTTATGGGGTCGGAAATGAATATTTCTATGCGTTACAAACTTCTGGGCAAAGTTAATATACACCTTTCAAGTGTATAATTATGCGCCTAAACACAAGCACAGATATTTTTTTTATGTGGTCTAAAAGTAGGCAACACACATTTTTTTTAAAAAGCTGCTAGATTTGAAAACCACGAAAATGAGAAAACGGCCCTTAATGTATCCCAAAACGGTCTATAATTAAGTACTTCGGGATTGAAAAGTTTTTACTTGAACCAAGTATTTTCGTACTTTTCTCAAGTATTTTCGTACTTTTCTCAAGTATTTTCGTACTTTTTTTCTAAGTGTACCAATATTACAGTTTCGGTATTGTTCTGGTTATAACGGCAAACGGTTTTTGTTTGCTCGCAAAATATTTCATATCAGTTTGATACGATTCTGTATCCGATAACAGTAGTTTTTCCTGCTTTTAACCCTTGAAATTAATGAAACAGAGTCGCCATGGTATTAATTAAGCCTATCCTTGATATAATGGTTTTTTTTTTAAGCATTCTATTTTTATCAAATTCACATTGGCAGTCTGTTCTCAATGGCTGTCAAACGCAGACTAATTGACGTAACCTGCTTAACAATTGATAGTTGTCTATAAACAGATGGTAATTGACAGAAGCAGTGTTGCAACACTAAGTGGGATATTTAAAAAGTGACTCACTATTTATACAAACTCTGATATACGGTTAGTTTTGTATATTTGTAAAGATTTCTTTGGAGCCCCAAAAAGTATGCTACAAAAACTGTTGTTTGTAAAAAAACGAGAAGGCAAAGCTAACTTCGACTGTGCCGAAGTTTAAATACACTTGAAAAACTTTACTCCAACTGATTTAACCGGTAAAATATATAGAGGATATAGATATCAGATATTTTAAATTTTTAAATCATTGATAATAAAAATTTGATACCATTAAAAAAAACTTTTCTTAGTAAAACACATTTTTCGACCAATCGGTCCTATGGCAGCTATATGCTATAGTCATCCGATTTTGATAAAATCTTCCAGAATTGTGTTAACGCATATAAAACTAATATATACCAAGATTGGTGACGCTACGATGGAAAATAAAAAAGTTTTTCCCACTAGAACTAGTTTTTTGACCTACCGTTTATATGGCAGCTATATGCTATATTCATCCGATTTTGATCAATTTTTCCACAAATATGTAAAATCATCTAAAACTAATATATACCAAGATTGGTGACGCTACAATAGAAAATAAAAAAGTTTTTCTCACTAAGACTTATTTTCCGACCGATCGTTCCTATGGCAGCTATAAGATATAGTCATTCGATCCGGCCGGTTCCGACATATTAGTTGCGTGCAGTAAAAAGAAGACTCTGTGCAAAATTTCAGCTCGATAGCTTTAAAACTGAGAGACTAGTTTGCGTAGAAACAGACAGACAGACAGACGACAGACAGACAGCGCGGACAGACGCGCGGGACGCGGTGGTTCTTTTTGTTCGGACAGTCTGACGACGGGGGGAAGCGGGCCCGCGGGCGGAAATGAACTCGGCTCGTCGTACTGATCAAGAATATATATAGTTTATGGGGTCGGAAATTAATATTTCTATCCGTTACAAACTTCTGGGCAAAATTAATATACACTTTTCAAGTGTATAAAAAGGGTATAAAAACTTTGGCAAGTTGTATGTACTTATGGTTATTACTTGCATTGTTTATTGTTATGATTATTGTTGTTGTTGGTCTTTAACTGCTTGCTTAGCTAAGCGGTTCCCGTTAGCACATAAATTTAGCACGGGAAACCCTCGACCAAGTGTATGTGTGCGTGTGCTGGCATGTGTGAATGATGCATTTTCTTAACCTTTAATATTTTTGTGTGCACTAGTTAAACACTTACACACACACGCACACACACACACACTCTAGAGTTGTCTTTTGCTGCCTGCAGGGGGGCATTCAATGAAGCTGATGACGAAGTTTGACTTTGTTGATAATGATGATGCTTGATGAAAATCATGAGGCTTACGCGCAAAGCAATTTGGCAAATTGCACAAACATACGAAAGAACGCACACTGAAACCGTTACCTGAACTAGTCCGCCTTGCTACGCACACACACACACACACACACACATACGCGCACACACAGAGCGTATGATTAATTTAAATGCATTGCTATTTGCATACCAACGCAAAGACAGACGAAATGAAGATAGAGAAGGAGAAACAGACAGACAGAGGATGTTCCCAAAAAAACTTTTGCATGAAATTAGATAGCTGTAGGTATACAAGGGGGTTGCCTTTTTTATATTTATGGAGTGAAGAATAGTTTTTAAGGGGGTCTTCAAAAAAAAAACTTGAAAAAAAGTTTTTAAAAAAATATTGAAAAATATGAATGAGGACCCAGAATAACATCAACTCTGATCATATCCTCATTTACCCTTTTTTATTTCCGATGAAATCTTGAATTCCAAGATTTTTTAAAATTAATTTTATTTAAAAAGCTCTTACGGTTTTCACTCCAGAATTTAAAAAAAATTAAACACTCAAAAAACCATGTGCAAAGGTAGAAATTAATTTGATTTTCGAAGGCATAGGCTGGGCCTACGAATACACACGCCGCATGCGGTTGTTTGCCTTCTCTTTCCAGATGTTGTTGTAAATTTTCATCCTATATATTGTTAAACTGATCGGCCTGCTCTAAAACGACCTTTTTGTAGGCCATAACAACTTCTTCTTGCATTGAAAAACTTTGACTTTGCACTTTATTTTAGATATTTTAGAAAAAAAGTTTTATTTGAGACTTTCCTTTGAAATTTGGTTACCACTCGCTAATTCAAAGTTTTGTCCATCGCCACTCACTTCTTTTTAAGTTGATCTACGAATTTGAATGAACAGAATTGCTGGTCAGTGAGGCAAAGTGTCATGGATCGTAACAAGTGATAAACTGAAGCAGCAATATCATACCATTTCTAGGTTTCATACTGGTTTTAAAGTTCTCTAGCAAAATAAATCACTTTCAAGAGCCTTTTGTCCTACTGTGCTTGGCTTGAACACACCAATTGTTTTAATAGAGCTTCACTGTATGGGTCCATTTTTAAAGCATTGAAATCAAAACTGTCTGGTTAAAAATCACTGCCATATGCTTTCATTATCTATTTATGATTCTAAGCGGCAGTTTTCTTTAAATGAAAACAAATAAGCAACGCTTTTAAGCAACCTACATTATCAATCTCAGCTTAAACTAAATTTTCTATTTTGCTTTTAGCCATTTCTGTCTCTCAGCGGCAGTTTTCTTCAAATGAAAACAAAATCAGCAAAGCTTAAAAGTCTACAGTTATAACTAATATAATTTAAGTCCATATTTAAGAGTTATTGTTAAAGTTTTAATTAAAACGAGAAGGCAAAGCTAACTTCGACTGTGCCGAAGTTTTAATACACTTGAAAAACTTTACTCCAACTGATTTAACCCGTAAAATATATATAGGATATAGATATCAGATATTTAAAAATTTTAAATCATTGATAAAAAAAATTGTATACCATAAAAAAAAACTTTTCTTAGTAAAACACATTTTCCGACCGATCGGTCCTATGGCAGCTATATGCTATAGTCATCCGATTTTGATAAATTTTTTCAAAACTATGTGAAAGCATATAATTCTAATATATACCAAGATTGGGGACGCTACGATAGAAAACAAAGAAGTTTTTCTCACTAGAACTAGTTTTTTGACCGACCGTTTCTATGGGAGCTATATAATATAGTCATCCGATTTTAATAAATTTTTCCTGTATTATGTGAAAACATATAGAACTAACATATACCAAGATTAGTGACGCTACGATGAAAAAGAAAAAAGTTTTTCTTAGTAGAACTAATTTTTGACCGACCGTTTCTATGGCAGCTATATGCTATAGTCATCCGATTTTGACAAATTTTTCCAGAATGGTGTGGAAGCATATAAAACTAATATATACCACGATTGGAGACGCTACGATGGAAATCAAAAAAGTTTTTCTCACAAAGACTTATTTTACGACCGATCGTTCCTATGGCAGCTATATGCTATAGTGATCCGATTTTGATAAATTTTTCCAGAATTATGTGGAAGCATATAAAACTAACATATACCAAGATTAGTGACGCTACGATGGAAAACAAAAAAGTTTTTCTAACTAGAACTAGTTCTTAGACCGATCGTTCCTATGGCAGCTATATGATATAGTCATCCGATCCGGTCGGTTCCGACATATTAGTTGCGTGCAGTAAAAAGAAGACTCTGTGCAAAATTTCAGCTCGATAGCTTTAAAACTGAGAGACTAGTTCGCGTAGAAACAGACAGACGGACCGACGGACGGACGGACAAGCGGAAATGAACTCAGCTCGTCGTCCTGATCAAGAATATATATAGTTTATGGGGTCGGAAATGAATATTTCTATGCGTTACAAACTTCTGGGCAAAATTAATATACACTTTTCAAGTGTATAAAAAGCTTAAAATAACAGTTATTAAGGACTTTTATTTTTTTACTCCACACTAAACAGTTATTCAAAACTTTTATTCTTTGACTCCGAGCATACCAGTTATTAAAGACTTTTATTATATTACTCAGTAAATAACAGTTGTAGAAAGTCTTTTATTGAAAAGTCAATAAATAACAGTTACTTAAGACCAGAGGTGCAACAGATTTAAATCATTTTTTTATTTTTTATAAAAGACTTAAATCATTTTTGATTTTAAATCTTTATGATTTATTTGCATCTTGATTGATTCAATTGAGATTTAAATCATCAAGATTCAAATCTGATTCAACTTGGCAGATTACTTTTAGTTGATTTATAAATCATTTTGGAGCAATCAGATTGTAAATATTTTGATTTAATTCATTTGACTTAAATCATTAAAGATTTAAACCATTTGATTTAAATCGTATAAGATTTCAATCTATAATTTTAATCATTCAAGTTTTATGCATTTGATTTTAATCCAAATTTTCAAATCATTTCTTATAGATTTAAATAATTTTGTGATTTAAATAATTCAAGATTTAATTCATTTTATGATTTAAATCAGAAAAAATTTAAATCATTTAGTGATTTAAATCATTTGAAACTTCAATATTTTCATTAAAATCATTAAAGATTTAAATATTTTAATTTAAATCAAATGATTTAAATCTTCAAGATTAAAATTCTCGTTAGTACCGACGAGAACTATAAATTTGTAGAACCGTTAAAATTTGAAAACAATCGGTTCAGTAGAAAAAAAGAAAAACCTTAACCGTTGGACTCCGAGACCCTCTAGGAAACTCGTTATAACTCCCGAAATATTTCGAATTTCTGTCTGAAATTTTCACAGTATATTCTCAAGACAAAAAATTTTCAAAATAAGCAAAAAAAAAAAATTTTCGATTTTTTGAACCCAAGTTACCAGACTACTACCTTAAATCAAATGAATTAAATCAAAATGTAAACAATTCGATTGGTCCGAATTGATTCTTAAATCTCCTTAAAGCAATCTTCAATGATTGAATAAGATTGAAATCTCCATGATTTAAAGCTAAATTGAATTAAATCTTTATTTTTTAAATCAGGTTGAGATCGAATCGTGAATCAATCTCGAAACGATTGATTCATTTCCAGCCCTGCTAAAGACTTTTGTTTAATTACTTAAAAATAACAATTATTAAAGACTTTTATTTTATTACTCAGAAAATAAGAGTTAACGAAAGACTTTTATTATTTAACTCTGCAAGTAACACTCAGTTCAGTGACTTATATTTTTAAATCACAATAAAAAAGTCTTATTTATTTATCTCAGTTAATGATATGAATGGATCATTTAAGCAGAGAGTAAACCGATGAAGCTATAATAAATTAAAAGACTTTTATTAAAAAAATAAAAGTCTTTAAATGAGTTTAACTCACAGAATTTTATAATAAAAGACTTTCGATAACTCTTTTTTCTGAGTAATAAAATAAAAGTCTTTCATAATAATTTCTGTTTTGAGTAATAAAATAATTAAAAAAATGATTAAAAAATAAAAGTCTTTGAATAAGTTTAATTTACTGAAATTTATTATAAAAGTCTTTCGATAGCTCTTTTTTCTGAGTAATAAAATAAAAGTCCTTCATAATAATTTCTGTTCTGAGTAATAAGAAAAAAGTCTTTAGTAACTGATATTTATTAACTTTTTTATAAAAGTTTTGAAAAAACTGTCATTACATGAGTTTAATTATAAAAGTCTTCCAATAACTGTTACCTGTGTAATAAAAAAATAGTTTTTAATAAAAATAACTCTTATTTTTGACCATTACAATAACCATTTGACCATTCGCCAAAAATAAAGAGTTCATTATGGATATCGATAGCGGAAAGGAGAACACACGTTTTGGTGTATTTTGAATAATTTTACCAAATAAGCTTCATTGTTTTATTTCTATAGGAGAGTGAAAATAACTATTATATTCCGTACCTGTAATGAATCGAAAACTATTTTACTTTTAACATCTGGCAGTATTATTTGGAATTTAATTTTTCATGGGTTAATAATTCGTACATCAAAAAGTACTGAAGCCAAACTTTTAAAAGGAAGTGTCAAAATTGGGCTAGAAAAGGCAACCCTCGTTTTAAGCGGGTTTTCCGGAATGCCCCCCCCTAGACCAAATTTTCGGTGCTTATTTTGCTTGACAGTTGGCCTGGCTCTCACTCACTAGAGAGTCTGTTTCTCTCTCTCTCTCTTCTCTTGCTAGCTGTTTAATGTGTTTGTTGCTTGAAGCGTATGTTCCGTAACCATCCCCTCCCCCTGCTGCAGTGTTTGCTTAAAGCCCTCCTTGAAATCAATTAAATGCATAGTTTCAAGTTGCCGCTCGGAAGGAGCGTAAAGGAATGAAAATGGGCGTTTTTTTCCCCAAACATTTTTATGCGCTTCGCTCAAATTCATTAGCACACCCAAAAAAAAGAAAGATGGAGTCAAGTTGCCTGTCAGTTTGACTGTCTGACGACTTGAAGTGTTTAGCTTATTGAAAAGTTTTCATTTAGCATAAAGTTGCAGCAGCAGCAGCGTCTCTTGCTCTTCCCAATGACAAAACTCAACTCCTCGCGGCTGTCGTGCTAATCAGCCAGCAGCGCCTGCAGGCTGCCAGTTGGGTGCCTGGTGCTGGCTCTTCAGTTTGCCAAAGTTCGCCTAAATTATGTAGCGTGGCGGTAATTTGAGGGAAACTTTGATGTTCAAATAGCTTTGGCACTCAAGTTCAAAAACAGAAAATCGAAAGGAAATTGGAAGGGTTAGAATAAAGGCTGGAGAATGGGCTGGCGTTTGTCAAAGTATTTGCACTTGATAAAAAACTTTTTTTTTTTACCATGAGACTATGAGAATTGCAATTTATTGATCAATTAATGTTAAATTGCTGATCATAAGAAATCCCATTAATGAAAGAAGTGTAGCAGATAATAGTAATAGTGACAGATTAGTAAGTGGCCTAAATGGTAAGGGAATTCATTTATGGGTTCATTTTGCAGTCTAGTTTTTGGGTCATATTTAAATTGATTTTTAAAATAAATTTATAAAATTAATGTATGGGGTACATTTGTACCCCAAGCCGTAAGTGTACATAATAATTCTATAAATATATATCTTATACAAAAATGTTTGCTATACGTTTTTGGGGTACAATTATTCCCCGATACAAGCAAGTAAGTAGAGTAAAAACTCACACTTTTACTGCTAATCGAAATGCTACAATTGCTATCTGCAAAACGACTTATTTGAGAAAACAGAACACCCTGTATATATTTACTAGCATATGACCCGTCGCGTTTCGCTTCGGCACAGGCAAGTAGATGTAAAAATCGGATTCCTTTAGAGCTTGCAAATCAAACTTCATAAGCATCGGATCAGTTTTAACGGTTTACTCCAAACTAGAGGTGCACGCGTGAAGTAAATTTAATAGTGTCACGACTTTTCACTACGTGATCGTGAAAAAACACAGCCTTTCGTGCGTGTGCATTCGTGATTTGTGCGTCTTAAAGATATACCTCGTTCACGAACTTTTTTTTTATTATTTTATTTGATTAATAATATTATTCCTAAAACTGATTTGCTTTTGATTTCGCACATTCGACGCTCCATACAAAAGGCGCAGTGTAGCCATAACACCCATGCTAGAATTAAGGTCTCTCCACGCAATAATACGGGGGTGGTTGATCGTGCGTGATCATTCGTGACCTCTCCTTTAACCGTGCATGAATCGTGCGTGACGCAAAAACGCATAAAAGATGTGCGTTACGTGAAGAAAAAATCGCTCACGCGCGCATCTCTACTCCAAACTAGTGGTGGAGTACTATCGATAGGCGGCATCATCGATAATCAACGATAGTTTTATGAAAACTATCGATAGTCAACGATAGTTTTCGATAGTATGTTAATTAAAACGCTTATGTTTAAAAATGATCAATTTTAAATTAAAAAACTATCTTAATAATTATTTTCCACACTTTTGGTTTCAATATTGACATTTATATAGGGTTTTTGGTTCCAATTATATATATATACCATATCATTTTTAAGAATCTCTAATGCATGCATTCGAATTATTCTGAAAACCGTATTGTTCTTGTGACTGTTTTTTAGTCCGAGATGAATCCGGGTTTTTATGGACCCCAGTAAAATTAGTGGAAAAAGTTACCTATTTTCAACCTGAAATTTTTTATGTTGTATTTTTGGTTTAACCCATCATTATTCCCTCAATCGTTAAATATAAACTTTTCCACCTTGTTGGAGGCGTCTTGCTACCAACTATGAGGTCATTCGGGGTCCTGAGTAAATATACATTTTTCCTTCTTCGCGATAAGTTTTTGCTTAAAAAATCGTACAATGGATTTTGATTTGGTAAAAAAACGTTTTTAAGCGCAAATTATCTTTTTTTAGGAGCTACCTGTTTTAGTGATGTATAAAGCTTTCAAAAAACTATCTAAAACTATCGATAGGGCAGGGCTACTATCGATGGCGACTCGATAGCTCCCAACCATCGATAGTTCTCTCCACTCAATTTAATCGAATGAAAAATAATAATTTTCATAGAAAATTTTCCGGATTTCGCATATTTTTTTTTGATCGAAATCGAAAATGGAAACAGGCCTGATAAATTTATTCAAAAATTACAGAAGCAGTCTAATTAGTTGAAATACAACATTGTTTTGATTAACGAAATTATAAACACATCAAAAATCCATTTGAATTTAATTGATTCTCTGACAAATGTACTGGGGTAAGAATGTACCCCAAGGATGGTCTACATTAGCATTGATTATCTGGCTCTATTCATTCCAAAGAATCTCATAGGGTATTTTGGGCTAACTACAAGAATTTTTTTGTAGACTAAAGAAATATAAAATGGATGAGTAAACTGAGTTCCCTGAAGTGAAAGTTCACTTTAGTTTAGACCATGCATGAATGCAGAATTAAACTACAGTAATGAGCGGTATATGCAAACGCTAAAACCGATTGACTTAAAAATTTCAGATTTGATTTGCAAGTTTGTACTCTGGAGTTACTCTTGTGGTTCTAAAAAATGAGCTGGTATAGATAACTTTTTAAAGCTTAGCTCGATAATCATTACAAGGAGAAATCAAAGAAAAATGAGTGCAATTTTCCAACAGTTTTATTTACTAGAGTTTTCAAATCCTCAAAGTTATCAAGAATTTATGGAATTTTTAATAAGGTGAGGCGCTGTCATAAAGCATTCTCTTTTCCATACAATTTTTTGAATCTTTATTTTAAGTAACCAAAAATGTATGTAATCTTTAATGAGGTAAGGCTTTGTCATAAAGCGTTCTCTTCTCAGCTAATAGTTCTTCAGTGTGCAAAAGGTTGTGTCCACACTTGTCTGCTGTCCAAGCACATACATACAAAATTTGTGTGCTGGCCACTTTGCTTTCTTTCACTTTCGCTAACAATTTTCACCTCTTCACATTACTACTCAAACTCCAATCGATAAATAATCGATAACTCATTACAAGGCTTTTGATGAACAATTCGCATTCAATGCACACGATGATGTTCTGCCTTAATTAGGTCATAAATTTGTTGGAAAATCATCAATAAATAAATATACCTTGTTTGTGTCAACAAGATGTGAATTCTCTCTGCCCACGCACCCTCCCCCTTCATCAGAGCCATCAACTATTCAAGCGTATTATCATTCAATAATAATCGTTATCGATAATAACTAACATTGATTTATGACCACTTTGTCAGTCTATTGTGTGTGCGTGCGTGTGTGAGCCTGTTTAGCGTCACTCTTAACATGTCCACACTCTTGACCCGAACCGGATTTGACCCTCGAAAATGTGAACCCCAAACCTCATTGAATTTGCACAGACAAAGCCATTAAAAACGCCCAAAAAATGCGAAACCAATTCCAATTCAAAATAAAAAAAAAAAACAACACAAATCCATTGGAAAGGCGGAGGTCTCGGTTCTCGCATGGCATAATAATAACCGCCAACTTGTCACCTTGCCCAAGGTGGGGTTTGGGGTGGGTCAGAAGAAACTCGTAAAAGGAATGTCGGTACAAAATTACGTGTATCCTTTTTCTAATCGCAAATGCGTGTGTGCACAGCCAGCGGGGGGAAAGCGAGAGAGAGAGAGAGAGAGGAGCAGAATGATGATGATGATTCGGAGTTCGAAACGAACTATTACTTTTATTTCCTTTGTGGCTCACAATGTGCGCCCGGGCCTGAACTCTGTCACTTTTGCGGTTTAGTTCTTCTCGCACAGTGGGCCAAATAGTTAGAAATTTAGGTATGACCGTGATTGATTTTAGACCGTTTTTTTCTTTCTTAAATCATATTAGATTAATAATAATTTACAGGATTTTATAGTTAAATTATTGTTCTTAGATTTTGAAACAGTAAACTTGGTAGGACTTTACGATCGTTTATGGTTATGTTTCTCTGGTTTGACTTTTATTCTGAATGTACTGATATCATAACTAATCAGAATCTTTACATTACTTCGGGCCGATTTCGCATCTACTAAATAGGTGCTATGTGTCAGATAAACTTAAAATTTACTCTGTTATTTGTAAGTTTATGTGACGTATATGGGCATTTCCGCAGAAAAGTCTACCAAGACCGAAAAATTAAAAGTTCATTAAAAGTTGTTTCTTACTTGATTTAGAAAAAGTAAATATGCAAAATATTTTTAATTAATGAGTTTAAAGCTTCCCTTTGTACAGATAGCGATATATCGGGCTAGAAAGTAGAAATTTACGTTTTGGCCAGTTTTTCAGTGCATTTTCTCTTTTCGATTTACAGCTCTCAGAGTCATTAAGCAATTCCACTCTTTTCGCAAAATTTTAGCTACAATTAAAATTGATTTTTTTGTTGCGTTAAATAATTTAAGAAAAATTTTCTTCACTTAAAAATTGCCAAATGAAATTTTAGTAACGTCACGTCAGTAACGTCACGTCAGATATAATGAAGCTAATAAAAAAAGAACGAGA
The DNA here is from genome assembly GCA_018904225.1 of Lordiphosa mommai. Taxonomy (NCBI): domain Eukaryota; kingdom Metazoa; phylum Arthropoda; class Insecta; order Diptera; family Drosophilidae; genus Lordiphosa; species Lordiphosa mommai. Next base: position 271,586 of record JAEIFT010000123.1, on the reverse strand, counting down.
AATGAGATTTATATTTGGTAAATTGGAAAATAAACTTATATTATTCTAAAAACTACTGAAAAAAGTTTCATACAAAAAGAGTTTCTCAATTCGCAGAGTTTAGCAATTTTGTAGTCCGAGTCAAAACCCACTTCCGTTTTGAGTAACGTCACGTCAGGGCATATTTTTACTGATTTCTTTGAATCCTCTGGGTCGATTTTTGTAATTTTTTTTATAAATAAAGTGCAATTGAATTACTACCAAAATATAAAAAAAAAATTTTTTAACTTGTCTCTTTCATATTTTTTTTTTAATATTTTATCGTACGAATGTCACGTCACGTCAGAAAAGAAATGCCCATATGTAGAAGATGAGAAATCGGCCCTTACTCACAACTAAAAGCACTTACATATGAAGAAAATTTAGAAATAACAATTATTTGCTGCGATTAACTTATTCAACTATTTTAAAAACTTGGCTTCGCATTTCAAAATTAAAGAGAACTATTTTTAATATCTTAACGATAAACCAAGGCGGCTAATTACGTTTTGCTCGTCTTAATAAAAAACATTGTCCTTAAAGTGCGGACATAGTTGTGCACCAAGCATAAAACGAAAATTAAATCTTAACGGTAAATTTTGCATTAGTTTTGATTCCCTTTTTATCTGTATTCACCTAATGTTACTCTCCCCTCTGTGAGAACTGGTATACTGAAAAAATTGGGTGCGGCAATAGTTATGCACCGAAGTTTCGTGGAGTAAAACTTCAAATATTCACAAATATTGCAGCTTGCTTCGACTTATTCTATAAGTTTGAGTCGTTATGGCTTAGAAATATCAAAGATCAGTTGCTTTTATTTGCCACCCCTAATTTTGTTACTATATTTTTAGAAGCATATTATTTTGTAATTGATTTGGAGCTTTTGCGGCCTTTGGGGCCCACAGTGCCTCGTTGGTTAAGTTCATAAATATTTGTGGAGGTCCATTGCGAACGCTGGACCTGCGGTTTTTTTTTTGTCGCATACACAAAGTGATAGCGAAATAAATAAATAATAAATTTTCGTTTTTATTTCCACGCAGTGTCTCGCACGATTTTCAGCAAGTTTTTGGTAATTTTTTTTGTTTGTTTTGCTGTCCCCATAAATAAATAGCTGGCAAAAGGTTTGCTTCTGTCATGAAGTTTGTCGCTTGGCGGAATGTGTTGTGTCCCTAACGGGTGGTTGGGTGCGGGGAGGTCAGCAGTAAGCAGTGAAGCCCAAATGTAATAACTGGCATATGTACGACAAGTATACCAAGTATATATGTATGTACTCGTATATGCAGAGAAGAGTGCATAAATTTCAAAAAAAAAAAAAAAAATCAAGTGCCTGATTCACTTTCTGAGTTATGAATGTCCTCGGACTCGTCCTGTGATAAGGGCTTACACACACGCACACATTCAAAAGCAAAGGGGACAGGACTATGTGTGTGCGTAAGTATAATGAAATTTTTGAATGAATGTAGCTGAGCTACATTGAGAGAAAATATCAAGTATTCGAATGAATCTACTTGACAGACATCTTAAAGTCTATCAACCTACTTCCCAGTGGTTAAACATTAAAAACCAAAAATTGATTCAGTTCAGTGATTTCTCTCAGTGTACTACAAAACTGAAGCAAATAAACTTTTGCCGCATTTTTTGATCATATTTATTTATGCATTTTCATTCATCCCATTGCCATGAATGCCAAAAGTAATAAATGCATGAGTTTTAATTCGTTTAAAGAAACATAATAATTTTACTTATTCGTTATTTGATCCCCAGTATGATAAATTCCATTCATGTATTGGTGCTTATTCCTTTAATTTGTTTACTGAACCATGATTTATTTTACTGTTATATATAAGTAAATTCACGTTCACTTTCCGTGAACTTTGCTTTATTCATTCATTCATGTCATCACTTTCATTTTTAAATTCAATTAAATTCTTACACACTTATCAAGAAGTTTCTTTGTATATTTATATTCACACTTTTTAATAAATTATTCATATATATATTAAAATTAATAACCATTCTTCATTTATTTGTTCACATTATCACTCACCTATGCAGAAAGAGTTGCTCATTCATGCATATTTGCACTCATTATGATTTACTCACTTATTAAGCAAATTTCTTTATTCATTCATACGTAGACTCAGAGCTGTAAATTGAAATTACCATTACAATTACTTTGGTTTTGGGCATTCAAAAAAAGTAATTACCATTAAAATTACCATTTGTCGTCAAAAATTTCATTACTATTAAAATTTTTAACAAATATTTGTACATTTTTTTTAAGTAATTAAAATTTTTATCAAAATTACTACAATTATTTTAGGTATTTAAAACTTTCATCGAAATAATTACACTTTTTTATCTTTAATCAAAATTACTACAATTATTTTAGGTAATTAAATCTTTTATCAAAATTACTTCAATTATTTGTAATAACAAAAAATTAAATTTATTGACACAATTATTAAAAATTTGTTCACTATTACAATTACTTTTGTTTTGGGTATTTTAAAATGTAATTACATACCATTACAATTACCACTTTTTTGTAATCAAAAATTTCATTACCATTAAAATTTTTAACAAATATTTGTAAATTTTTTTTAAGTAATTAAAACTTTTATCGAAAATAATACAATTATTTTAGGCAATAAAAACTTTCATCGAAATAACTACAATTTTTTTTTTGTAATGAAAACTTTCTTCTAAATTACTACAATTTTTTTTGTAATTAAATCTTTCATCAAAATTACTTCAATTATTTGTAATTACCAAAAACTGAAATTTTTGGACAAAATGATTGAAATTTTTTTGTTATGGTAATGAAATTTTTTATATAAAGAAATTGTAATTGCAATGGCAATTAAATTTTTAATTACCCAAAATAATTGTAATGGTAATGGTAATTTTAATTTACAAAAGAGCTGTAAATTACACTCATAATTGGCATTTACTATTATTTTCTGAGATGGAATCATTCACTAATTTTTAAAATCACGTTCTTTAGTCATGTAAATTTAAAGGACGATTTTGCTATGAATTAGAGTTGTGCTGATTTTTATGAACCAGTTCGAATAAACTATTAATTTAAATGAACTATTAAAGTAGGTCTCAGTGTTTGAACCATAGTTCATTATTATGAACTTTGCTTTTTTTGAAGTTTGCTGCAGAATTGGTTATTGAAATAAAATGTAGTTAAAAAAAAGAACTATAGTTCAAAAGTGATCAGTTCGTCAAATAATGAACTATAATTAAACGAGAGCGTAAGTTAAAGTCGGCCCTGCTCGACTTCGATATACCCGTTACTTAGGATATAAAATTGTTCAAATTGTGGGAGATATGAGTTTCTTTCCAATTTGCGGGGGAGGCAACTCTACTATAGCTCATCTGATCAGGAAATGATGTATGGCTGATCGATAGGTAATAATTATTAAAATATATGTCTAGAGGGTTCAAACAATCTATTTTCAAAATTGTGGGAGATATGAGGTTTTTTTCAAATTGCGGGGGCGGCAACTCTACTATCGTTCATCTGATCAGGAAACGATGTATGGCGGATCGATAGGTAGTGATGATTAAAATATATGTCTCGAGGGTTCGAATAATCTATTTTCAAAATTGTGGGAGATATGAGGTATTTTTCAAATTGCGGGGGCGGCAACTCTACTATCGTTCATCTGATCGAAAAATGATGTATGGCGGATCGATAGGTAATGATGATTGAGATATATGTCTAGAAGGTTTGAACAGTCTATTTTCAAAATTGTGGGAGATATGAGGTATTTTTCAAATTGCGGGGGTGGCAACTCTAATATAGTTCATCTGATCAGGAAATGATGTATGGCTGATCGATAGGTAATAATTATTAAAATATATGTCTAGAAGGTTCAAACAATCTATTTTCAAAATTGTGGGAGATATGAGGTATTTTTCAAATTGCGGGGGTTGCAACTCTACTATCGTTCATCTGATCGAAAAATGATGTACGGCTGATCGATAGGCAATAATTATTTAAATATATGTCTAGAAGGTTCAAACAATCTATTTTTAAAATTGTGGGAGATATGAGGTATTTTTCAAATTGCGGGGGTGGCAACTCTACTATAGTTCATCTGATCGAAAAATGAAGTAAGGCAGATCGATAGGTAATGATGATTAAGATATATGTCTAGAAGGTTTGAACAGTCTATTTTCAAAATTGTGGAAGATATGAAGTTTTTTTCAAATTGCGGGGGCGGGAGGGGGCGTGGCAAAAATTTGACACAAACTTGATCTGCCTGCAGACAATACAAGTCTACACTGAAAATTTGGTAGCTCTAGCTCTTATAGTCTCTGAGATCTAGGTGTTCATACGGACAGACGGACGGACGGACAGACGGACATGTCTATATCGACTCGGCTATTGATGCTGATCAAGAAAATATATACTTTATGGGGTCGGAAATGCTTCCTTCTCCCTGTTACATACATTTGCACGAACTCCCCCGCAATTGGAAAAACACCTAAAATATCCCGCAATTTTAGAGTTAGGTGTTTCGAACCATCTAGACATATAATCTACTCATCATTACTTATCGAACCCCCATACATTGTTTTCCGATCAGATGAACGATAGTAGAGTTGCCACCCCCGCTGAAAAACACGCAAAAAAGGTAGGTGCGTGGCTATTAGTCGTCGAGCGGTGGAGCACCCGCAATTGAAAAACACCGCAAATATCCCGCAATTTTAGAGTTAGGTGTTTCGAACCTTCTAGGCATATATTCTACTCATCATTACTTATCGAACCGCAATACAGGTACAAACAGGTACAGAGTATATTACAGTCGGGCTTGACCGACTTTCTTACTTGTTTGGTATGATTTACTTAATGATTCACTTTAAGACTCGCTTTTTTTTTTTAAATCCTGCATTTAATGATATCTATGCTATATTATTTACATACATACTAATTTGTGGCTTTACATCATTCAAACTGAAATGAATCACTCGTTCATTTATATTTAAGCACATTTTCTAAAATGAATCCTTCATATAGTCACTTGAAAACTAGGTTTCCTAAATGAATAACTTATACACGCACCTCCCTGAATTCTCAATTCATTCAATTACATTCACACTTAATTTTTCACTCATTACACCCATCTTCTATTCAAACTGCATTCACTTTCATACTTGGACCAAGTTTTGGCCCCATCTGGATGGGTACACAGTTCACACAATTAATCATAAGCAGCAGATAAACCTTCCTTGAAGGCTCCACCCCTCATACCCAAGTAAAATGAGCAAGACACATGACCATTCAGGGGCCACCCAAGGCACCTGGAAGACGCTGTCTGGCTGGCTGGCTAGGACTCTGACTCTGTCATATTGTCATCTGGCAGCCAAATCCCAGCTTACAGACTCCAGCATAGTGTAAGAGGTGGGAGGGGTGAGGGTGGGGTAAAGAATGGCGAATGAGCAAACATAACAACGAAACGAAATCATATGGCAAAGCCACAAACTTGCAGCAAAATATGGCGTATGTGCGTGCCTAGCTGAAACGAATGCCGGTGAGAGTTCCTTTAGCTCAACTGTGACTGTGTGTGTGTGTGTGTAAGGGGGAGCTGTGGGCGTGACAATGTAATGCAGAACTGGCTAATGGAATAGTTTGTCATGGTGTTTGCTTATGTCATACCATTACATGCCCTTTTTTAGCTAGAATATAATTTAAGCGAACTTATTATACTAATCTGGTAGTTTATTTTTATGGACATTCAATCCTATGAGCAATGCTGACTCAAAATGGTTGAAAACTGTTTCCAAAATTAGTTTAAGTCTGATTTTGAACTTGTTTCGGAATTGGATTAGAACTGGTAATCCATCAAAGGGTAAATGTGAAAGAAAATATTGCTTGAAATTAACTATTTTCCGACTTCGGGGATCTTCCAAAACCGGGAAAACACATGTATAATTATTTCGCAAAGTAAGCTTACAAATGGAGTTTCAATGTAATCGAATTACAAAAGATTTGGCGTATAAAAATTTTTCTGGTAAATTTTCCCTCCTTAGGGACGTATTTTACAAAATCAGAAAATCACATGTCTAATAATTTTACCCGTTACTCGTAGAGTAAAAAGGGTATACTAAGTTCGTGCAAATGTATGTCACAGACAGAAGGAAGCATTTCCGACCACATAAAGTATTTAAATTCTTGATCAGCATTAATTGCTCGCTCGCCCCCCGCAATATCTCCCACAATTTTAGAGAAAGCTTGTTTGGACACTCTAAACATATATTCTAATCATCATTACTTATCGATCCGCCATACATCACTTCCCGATCAGATGTACTATAGTAGAGTTGCCATTCCCGCAATTTGGAAAAGACCTCGTATCTCCCTCAATTTTGGAAAAAAAAAAATTGTTTGAACCTTATAGATAAATATTTGAATTATGATTACTCATCGATCCACGATTTATCCTTACAAACCGAGTTTGAAGTCAATCGGATGAAAAATAGATTTTTCCATATAGAATTTTCCGACTTTTCGGGCAGATTTTCCACCATCGAAAAATCACATTCCTAACTATTTTTCATACTATCCTTACAAACCGAGTTTGAAGTCAATCGGATGAAAAATAGAGTTTTCATATAGAATTTTCCGTGAATTTCCCGACTTTTCGGGCGGATTTTCCAACATCGGAAAATCTCAAGTCTAATTATTCTGCTTACCATCCTCACAAACCGAGTTTGAAGTCAATCGGATGAAAATTAGTTTTTTCCATCAAGAATTTTCCGGCCATTTTCCTTGTGGGCCGATTTTCCGGAATCGGCGAAACAGGTGTCCAATTATTTCGCTTATTTTAATTACAAATCAAATTTCAAGTCAATCGGATGAAAATTAAAATTTTCCCCATAGTAGCTTTTCCGGGAGTTTTCCACCCCAAAACTCCGCCTTAGTGCTCACTTTCAACTCATAAGGAAACTTCTGTGAAAATTGTAGCTTTCTATCTCTTACCGTTCAGGCCCTGCCAATCAGTGAATCAGTCAGTCAGTCAGGACAAACTCTTTTATATATAAAGAGATTATGATTACTCATCGATCCACGATACATCCGATCAGATGAACGATAGTAGAGTTACCACCCCTGTTGTTTGCAAAAAAAAACCCCGTATATCTCCCACTATTTTGAAAGTAGATTGTTCGAACCTTCTAAATATGTATTTAAATCATCATTACTTATAGACTCATAAACGATAGTAGAGCAACAACACCTGCAATTTGAAAAATCCACTATATCTCAGACTATTTTGAATGTAGATTGTTCGAACCTTCAAGACATATATTTAAATCATCATTACTTATCGATTTACCTTACATCAAAATCCGATCAAATGAACGATGCTAGAGTTACCACCTCAGCAATTTAAAAAAACCCCTATATGTTCCACTATTTTGAAGGTAAATGGTTCGAACCTTCCGGACATATATTATAATCATCATTACTTATTGATCCGCCATACTTCACTTCCTGATCGGGTGAACTATCGTCAAGTTCTAAGCAAATCAAATAATTACGCTTGGCATTTTGTGATTTTATAACATATTCCTATATAAACCTTTCACTGAGTAACACGTATATCGAAGTCGAGCAGGGCCGACTCTCTCGTTTTTATACACTTGCAAAGTGTAGTTTGTAACGCGTAGAAATATTCATTTCCGACCCCATAAACTATATAAATTCTTGATCTGGACGACGAGCCGAGTTTAATTCCGTCCGTCCGTCTGTCTGTTCGTTTGTCTGTCCGTCTGTCTGTTTCTACGCAAACTAGTCTTTGCACGCAACTAATATGTCGGAACCGGCCGGATCGGATGACTATATCTTATAGCTGTCACAGAAACGATCGGTCGGAAAATATGTCTAAGTGAGAAAAACTTTTTTATTTTCCATCGTAGCGTCACCAATCTTGTTATATATTAGTTTTATATGCTTCCACACAATTCTGGAAGGTTTAATAAAAATCGGATGACTATAGCATATAGCTGCCATAGGACCGATCGGTCAGAAAATGTGATTTTTGCTAAGAATAGTTTTTATACCCTTGCAGAGGGTATACTAAAATTGTCACGATGTTTGTAACGCATAAAAGGAAGCATTTCCGACCACATAAAGTATATATATTCTTGATCAGCAGGACGAGCTGAGTTCATTTCCGTCTGTCCGTCCGTCCGTCCGTCTGTCCGTCTGTTTCTATGCTATCTCCCCCCCTCTTAGTTTTGAAGCTATCTTGATCAAACTTTGCAAAAAGTCTTTAAATACAAATACGCTGCACATTTGTCGGATTCGGCCGGATCGGATGACTATATCATATAGCTGCCATAGGAACGATCGGTCCAAAAACTAGTTCTAATGAGAAAAACTTTTTTGTTTTCCATCGTAGCGTCAGCAATCGTTGTATATATAAGTTTTATATGCTTCCACACAATTCTGGAAAAATCTATCAAAATCGGATTACTATACCATATAGCTGCCATAGGAACGAGCGGTCTAAAAACTAATTCTAGTGAGAAAAACTTTTTTGTTATTAATGGTAGCGCCTTTCAAAAACTGCAAGGGTATTTAAAACATCGGTGTAGCCGATGTTAGCCTTTTTTTTTTTTATGAAATTTGGATTCTCAATAATTTTGAATTTAAAAATATCTGATATCCATATCCTATATATATTCTACAGGTTAAATCAGTTGGAGTAAACTTTTTCAAGTGTATTAAAACTTCGACACAGTCGAAGTTAGCTTTGCCTTCTCGTTTTTAGTTTCAATTTGATCGAATAACAAAAAATGTTGCTTAAACAAACTTTTCCAGTAATTTTCCTACCGTAAGGTGGAATTTTCCAAAATCGGGAAGTCACATATCTTATAATTTTGCATAGCAAGCTTACAGACCGAGTTTGAATTAAATAGATTAGCTTTTTGGCTCTTAGCGTTTAGACTGTACGTAGCTTAGAAATCAGTCAGTCAGTGAATGTGCTGAAAGTCTTTTATATATATAAAGAGGGACAAATTTTGAAATTAAGTTGTGTAACACAGTTTTGTCATAACAACTAAGCTCTGTGTGAAATTATCTGCCATCAAACATAATTTTCGTTATCATTTCCCACATCTCTCAATCGCAGACTTTTGCACCTATATGGCCTAATATGTGTGGGTATTTACTGTGTATGTAGGTAGGTAACAATGGACCGTAATAAAAAATATAACGAAAGCCAAGTTAAGTGTATGTGTGTCCAAAGCAGAAAAACCCCAACCCGGCTAATTGAAGGATGGCTTATGGGGGGTACACACACACACACACACACACACAAATGTGCCTAACGAGTGGGATGCTCTCAGCTCTCTTAACTATGCCAAGTGTTGCCAAGTGTATCTAAATTTTCTGCACTAACACCCAAAATCTAATTTATATCACGTTAATGAGCTTTTACGTCAAATTTTTGGGTGTCAAAGTTTTCCTAAAGAGAGAAAAAGGTTATACCAGAAAACTGGACCCCACAGATGCGGGAGTGGGTGGCCAACTGTCAACTGTAAAAAGTTGGCCCGGGTTATCAAACGAAATTTGTGGCAATAAAACGAAACGGAATGGCAACTCTGAGCAGGGCTGTGGCAGGGGGGTGGGGGGGTCTTGTGCGGATTTGAAGAGTGCGTCACGAACTAAGCCAATAACCGAAAGGTTATTTAATATTTGGCTACACAATTCCAGCCAGCTTCGCACTTTTTTCATAACAAACATCAAAAGCGAGGACGGAAGGCCGAAAGGGGGGGAGCAAAGAGAGTGCGCGAGGCGTGGTTGTTTTTCCTTCCCATTCGGCGCCCTGTGGCCAAATATTAAACAAATCTAAGCGAAACGCATTCCAAACTTGTCAACTTGCCCTGATAACACGCCCCTAACACCCCCCCACCACCCACCTTCCTCTCTGCGTCGTTTGTTTCTTTTGTTTTTCGCAGAAAACGAGAAAAAGGCAAAACATTGGCAAATTTAAATGCAAATTACCAGGCACAGGAGAGGAGGAGTGCAGGACGGAGTGTGCGGATTGTGGGAGATTCACAGAAAAAAAAAATATATATATATATGTATAGACAGTATTTGAAATTATGGCTTAAACTAAGTCAGGGCAGGTGCTTCATTCGTTTGGTGGGTGGGAGGCGGGGATTGAAAACTGCAGCATGTGTTACGCATTTAAGCGAATGCCACGCCCACGCCCACACACACACACAGGGCGATTGGATAGCATCTAAGGGTAAATGCCATATCAGTTGATAATAGCAAAGCGGAAGGGACTACTAAACAAATACCTAACCGATTCTTAATTGGGAATATATATGGAATAATTTATTAATTTTTCGAGGGCCAATTCCTCATCTCTAACAATCAAAACTGTAAGCAAACTTCACCTTAGTTTTGGGTTGTTTATGAATGGGTGAACAATAACGAGTTGCTCACTTTTCTTGTTTGTCAAATTTTTCTACTGAAATCGAAAAAATCTGTAAAAAGTTGTTAAAGTATAAACTAATTAAATAAAGCTAGAATTCGCGCTGCTTTCCAATTTTTCCCCGCAATCAAGTTTAAAAAAAAGCTGAGACAGCGGGAAAAAGGCTAAATTGGCAACACTGCAGGTCACAGCCCAAACCAATTAGCCTAGGGTTCTAAGACTTGCGATTTCTTAAGTTAAGGTAAATTTGGTAAATTATTTCCGATGTGTGTGGAAAAGTTTATGCGGGATACATGTTTGATGTGAAACATCTTTATTGTGGGTACTGGATTTTTTTCAAGGATAGGGGCTAAATTCAATTTCAAAATAACGCTCACACGGACACAGCATATAATTCAAGCAATCGCTTGGCCAACTGTGACATTTATATTCATCTTAGTAGTACTATGTTTTTGACCACTTGTCCTTTGGCCTTTGGGAACTTTTCCAACACTGTTTTCCAACACTTTTCACCTACATTGTTTTCCAACACTATTAAACAACACTGTTATCAACAATGTTTTACAACACTATTTATCAACATTGTTTTTCAACACTATTTTCCAGAGATGCAAACCGGTTCTGAACCGAACCAAACCGTACCGAACCGCTTATTTGAGCTCGTAAACAGAACCAAGAACCACCAAACTAAGGTGGTTCTTTATACATAGACTAATAAATAGTGAAATCGACTCATCAGAGTTGCTTAGTCAAATTAATCTTAGTGTTCCTCTTAGACAGACACGTAACTTTATCCCCTTATCTCTAAAACGTTGTACTACTAACTATGCTTTGCATGAGCCGTTTCGTGTCCTTTGTGCTGACTACAATAAACTCTTTCGAGTAATTAGTTTAGAAGATAATATTTTTGCTATAAAAACCTCTATATTAACGTATTTAGCCCGTAGTTTGCTTTAATTTCGTGTTTTTCTACGCGTTTTCGTGTCACTCGTTTGTGGCAGCGCCCCCCGGTCGGTTGGGCGGGAGGTGGGCTGCCGTTTTGCCTGGGGTTCGCGCGTAACAAGCTTCGGCTTGGTGTCGCTTGGGCCACTTGAACATACTGCGCATTGTACATCAACATCCAAACAAAGAACAGAACCGATGTTCTTTCGAAAATGCTGAACCGAACCGAAAACCGCCTACAAAAACGGTTCAGTTCAGTTTATCCAAGAGTTTAATGATGTAAACACTACGAAATTGTACCTAAAAATTAAAAAAATTTTCTAAGGAAGTGGTAGTGTTTCGTTTCCTCGTTAATTTAAATTTAGCCTTTGCACTACCTTTATGTTCTCTATTTTACATTTGTAGAGAAATTATTATTAGAGAAATTCTTTTCCTTCAGACAATAGAGAAACGTTTCCTTTTGTGAGGCTTTAGCTGGGAATCCATTTGATAGGCACCGTTTTTCAAAATGCTGTGGTATACCATAGCATTGCATTTTTGTTTAACTTATGGACAGCGCCTTCGAATCTGTCTTTTTACATTAAGTACATTTATAATAAGATCACCTCACCAAGGCAATATTGGATTATATGAATGGTACCTGATTTTTATCTTTAAAGTTAATATATTTCGAATGGGAATCAAATTTATTTTAGTAATTTTCATTTTAGAAAGTTCGGGAATTGGGAATAGGGATCAAGTTACTATATTAACCTTGAACCGCGGTTCGGATTGCTACAAAAACCATATTATGACCCGAACCGGTGGTTTAATAACTCTGTGAACCACACAACCGAACCACTTCCTTATTTCCGAACGGTTTGCATTCCTGCTATCTTCAACATTATTTTCAACAACATTCTTTTTCAAAATTGTTCTCCAACACTTCTTTAAAACACTATTCTAAAACACCTTATGAAAACACTTTTTTCCTATTTCAACATTGTTTTCCCGCATTATTTTCATACATAGTTTTCCAACATCCTTTTTCAAAATTGTATTCCTGCGCTGATTTCCAAAAGTATTTTAAAACACTATTTTCCTATTTCAACATTATTTTCCAGCACTATTTTCCAACTCTGCTTTTCAACATTATTTTCCAACACTGTTAATCAACATTGTTTTCCAACACTATTTTCAAATACTGTTTATCAACATTGTTTCCCCACACTGTTTTTAACATTGTATTTTCAACATTTTTTTTCATAATTATTTTCTCACACCGTTTTCCAACACTATTTGAAAATACTTTTTTCCTATTTCAACATAGTTTTCCTGCACTATTTTCCAACACAGCTTTTCAACATTGTTGTCTAACACTGTTTATCAACATTGTTTTCCAAAACTGTTCTTAACATTGTTTCCTAAAACTATTTTCCAACACTGTTTTTCCACATTGTTTTGAATAATGTTGGACATTCTTTTCAAAATTATTCTCCTACTCTGTTTTTTAACTTTATTTCAAATACTATTTTCCAACTTTGTTTTCCAAGCAATAGCCTGGCCAACCGTGGCATTTCTCTCGGTATTTTCATGTTTCACATCAAAGCCTCGTGAGTTTTTTTAATTCCACAGAACAGGACTTTTATACATATGTAATTCTGAAACTCCCAAGCGCCCACACTGAATTAAATCTTTTACGGACAATTTGTCTTCTTTTGACATTTTTATCAATTTTGAGTTTATTGAATTAGCTGCAAATTCTATACAACATATAAGATAAACTGACCCCATTTGTGTTCTCAAAAATCTTTAGTTGAGCCATAAATAAAACCTGTTCATACTGTTCAAAAATGGTAAGCTTAAACCTTTTCTATATAAAAAAAAAACAGTTATATCAAACAAGGCGATGCACCGCTTCTGTTATTCATCCCTGACCTATACCGAAATGTGCAAAATGTTCTTTCATTCATTTAAATACACGTGAAATTGTGCAAATGACTTTAAAACAAAATTGTGGGTTAACTCACCCAATTCCCCCCCAAGGAGAGGAGTCTCCCAATTGCAGGAGAAGAACCCCGTCGTTGTCTGTCCCAGCACGCTATTCTTCCGCTTTCTTTTCGCTTTTTTTTTTCGTGCTTATTTTGTAGCCTTTTATTGTTGCTTTGGTACCCGGCAAATAGCAAATAGCCATAAACGTGTGCGTTAGACTCAGACATGGTTTTGGTACGCCAGCCAACAGCACCAGCTGCCGCCGACCAAAAAAAAAAAAAAGAAGAAGAACAACAACAAAAAGTACGTTCAGGATGCGAGGGAGCCAGCTTCTACTCGTACTTCAACGCATTTGTTGTTATAGCCATCTAATATTGGATTTGTTATTGTTACTTCTTCCTTTGCTTAGTCTCTGTTTCGGTATTTTGTTTTGTTTTTTATACATACATACATATATATATATATATATGTATATATATGCACAAACAATATTCATATACCAGTTGGTCGGGACGGTAGGGGTAAACGAACGACAACGCCCACGGTGGTATGGCTCGTGTCTGTTGTTTCAGGCGCCCAACTTGTATTTGCCGGGGAGGGGGCTGAATGCCTGTCCGCTGCTAAGCTCAAGATTTATGTACTAAAAGCACGTTGAAATGCAAAAAGAAGAGAGGCGAGCGAATATTTTCTATATAGAAATAAAATAAAATAAATTTTATTATTTATATTTGTCGTGACTTCGATTTATTATATGGCCAAGTATAAAGTGTACAGTTAGATGTGCGCACAGATAAACTGGTCGGCCCAGACGCGACGCATATGTGTGTGTGTGTACGAGTGTCTTACTAACCCTCCATTTCATATTCTCGTTTATGACACACATTTCGTTGCGTTTTATGAGTTGTACTTTTGCTTTTCAATATGCGAAAGAAGAAATGTTAAAGCAATGTTCCTGAAAGGAGTTGAGTGTCATAAAAATCCCCCACATCAAAAATTCAGTACCAAAACAATCATAATTACTTCCGGGCCTAAGCTCATTAACACTGGCCAAAAGTTTGTTGAAACAATTTAAGCGGATAAAGTTAACTTTGATTGTGCTGAAGTTAATATACACTGACAGTCTATCAATTTGCACATCTATTGACTTATTTGATCAATTAAGTTGTAAAACGTCTGGTGCTTGGTATCTCATTTCCCAGCGAATTCTTATATATTTTTATGAAATTTTATAGGAATCCCACAAAAATGCCTAGTAGAAAATTTTTTTAATTAAAAACGAGAAGGCAAAGCTAACTTCGACTGTGCCGAAGTTTTAATACACTTGAAAAACTTTACTCCAACTGATTTAACTGGAAAATATTTGATATACAGATATCGATATTTAAAATTTTTAAATCATTGATAATAAAAATTTGATACCATAAAAAAAATTTTTAGTAAAACACATTTTCCGACCGATCGGTCCTAGCAGCTATATGCTATAGTCATCCGATTTTGATCATTTTTTTTGAAAATTATGTGAAAGCATATAAAACTAATATATACCACGATTGGGGACGCTACGATAAAAAACAAAAAAGTTTTTCTCACAAGAAGTAGTTTTTTGACCGACCGTTTATATGGCAGCTATATGCTATAGTCATCCAATTTCGATAAATTTTTTTAGAATTGTGTGGAACCATATAAAACAAAAATATATTACGATTGGAGACGCTACGATGTAAATCAAAAAAGTTTTTCTCACAAAGACTTATTTTTCGACCGATCGGTCCTATGGCAGCCATATGCTATAGTGATCCGATTTTAATACATTTTTCCAGAATTATGTGGAAGCATATAAAACTAACATATACCAAGATTAGTAACGCTACGATGGAAAACAAAAAGTTTTTCAAACTAGAACTAGTTTTAGCGATCGTTAGGGCTATTTATAGTCATCGATCCGGCCGGTCGACATATTGTTGCGTGTAAAGAAGACTCTGTGCAAAATTTCAGCTCGATAGCTCAAACTGAGGGACTAGTTCGTAGAAACAGACAGACAGACCGACAGACGGGAAGAATGACTCAGTGTCGTATCAAGATATATATTTATGGGGTCAATGTATTTCATGCGTTACAAATTCTAAATTATACACTTTTCAGGTATAAAAATAGTAAGAGAGCTGCTGTCAACTGCACGACTCCAAAACATCCTGTACCCTTGATTTTGTGTGTTTTTATAACCCGCTGCCAACGCTTACGACACCGCAGCCGCGACGCTGGACCCCCGCTGCCTGTTAAATGGCTAAAAAAACATTTTACTTTCAAAACTCCCGTGTTTTTAAACCGATCTTTTAGGCCCCGCTGCCTAATGGATGGCTGAAAAGCATTTTACTTCCAAAACTCCCGTGTTTTTAAACCGATGTTTTAGGCCCCGCTGCCTAATGGATGGCTGAAAAGCATTTTACTTCCAAAACTCCCGTGTTTTTAAACCGATCTTTTAGGCCCCGCTGCCTAATGGATGGCTGAAAAGCATTTTACTTTCAAAACTCCCGTGTTTTTAAACCGATCTTTTAGGGAGTTTGAAATAAACCTCAAGGAAGGTTCTAGGGTTAAAGTATTGTATTTAGCAATTTTATTGGCAATCTTTCTAATGTGAATAATGCCTATAAAGGACTCTGTTTCATAAACCTCCCGACCCTAGCTTTATTAGGCTTTTTGCTGACGACTACAGGTTTCTAATGGCCCTTCCTGCCAATCATTACTTTAAAAGTAATAAAAGCTTTAATAGTACATTTTATTTTGCATTCCAAATCGCAACAATTTCATTATTTTCTTTTATTTACCATATCTGACAAGTTTTAACTTAACAGTTCGAAACACTAGGATTTTCTAAAACCCAACTTAAAACTATTTAATTAACATACCTTTTTTCTAACTAACCAAAACTGTTAGCTGGGTCATAAAATGACAATTACCTAAAAATGACAAATGATTTGCCTTCAAAATGACTCAAAATGAAGCACTGTAAACCCAGCCTAAGGCAGACGTCGGGGTCACCAACATGTAAAATGTTAAAAGTTAAGTCTTCGTTAAGATCTTTCTATAGACAAAGAACTAAAAATCAACTTCTTGATCATTCCTAAGCTATTTGTCCGTTTCTTTTGCTTTTTGATAATTAAAATGTCCGCTTGAAAGAGTATTAAAATACACAATCGGCAAATCAAATTTGAAGCACATCAACAAATTAGCCCTGTCAAACTTCAAGCAGAGTCAACTTCAGTCAATCAGTCAATATTTACTCATTTCATTTGGTCATTTTCAATTTATAACCATTAAACTTAATTTCCCTTACCAATTCATGATGTTCTCAGCCGGTCCGTTCTTCCATCTTCCCCCTCCTTCCTCTTCCTTTCATGCTTCCATGTCCCAGTTTGCCACTACAATTTTTTAGCGTTAATTTCTCAGCTACTTATGCGCAGACGAAGACGAGAGTTGTAGAGGAGAGGTCGAGAGATTAGATTGTGCCTTTGCCAGAGGCGAAAATGGTGGAGCAGGAGTAGGAGGATGCAGAGTAATACGTACATCTATCAGGCTGTCAAGAGAATGTGAGTTAGGCAGCAAATTGCTGGTGGATGCCCTTTCTCAGGCCGGGTATAGTGTTACCATTGACTTTGTTGGCGAAAAAATGAATGACCTTTTGTACCTAATGTGTAATATTAAGGGAAGACTGACTCGTAGGCGTGAGAAGCATCTTATGATTGTTTCCACAAATTAACATACTAAATATAAACTTCAAAGTAAATAAGATTCTTGAATAAAGAAATATTTTCTAAAAGGTAAGAAAAGTAAATAGATAAAAATAAAGGAAAAATCGAATAATAGTTAAAGCCTGAGGACCTATCCGTACAAAACTGAGCTGCTAATTTAAACTTGTAAACCGTGAACAGAACCGGTATTTAGAATACTGTACTATCTGGTTATTAAATATCTCGCTGTTATATTCTATTTTTATTTCTATTATAATTTATAACATAAGTGAAAAAGACTCAATATAGAGTTTACTTATTAATAGATTTTTATACCCTGTACCCATAAAAAATGGGTAAAAAGGGTATCATAAAGTTGTGCAAAAGAAAACATTTCTCAGCCTTTAAAATATATATATATTCTTTATCAGCGTCAACAGCCGAGTTAATTAAGCCATGCCCGTCTGTTCGTATAATCGCGTCAATCTCAGAGACTATAAGAGATAGAGCCACGTGCTATTGCATATAAGTAGGTGTATACCATACGCAGATGGATTTTTTTTTTTTTTTTTTTATAATTTCTTTTCGTCTCCACTAACTGCACAACACTGACAGAGCCAGAACTTTAAACCTTGTGTCTTTAAATAAAGTTTTTTTAGACCTAAAATCTATCTTTTCTGAAACGCACAATAAGATCGGTTGAAGAACACGGGAGTTTGGGTGGTAAAATGCTTTTTAGCCATCCAACAAGCAATGGCTTCGAATGTGTGTGTGTGTATATATGCGTATAAAAACACACAAAATCAAGGGTACAGGGGCACTCGATAGCAACTCTTGTTCTTGTTATTATTTTGGCACCCAATGGGAAGCACCTACAGGACCCAGGGTCATTATTTTTAGCCTTATTCTCAATTCCACTTCCACAAAAGTTTTGTGAGATAGATACATATAGAACGGATTTTTTTCTGAGTGTACAAAATCATTTTGTGAATGGAACCGATGGTTTAAGACCTCTTTTAAGTTTTAACCACTGAACCGAACCGATTCCGGAGCGGTTTGCAACCCGGAAGGGTGTACCACTTAAGGGTGCGCCACTGAATCGATCTAAACCGTGGTTAAGTTAGCTTAATTTTTGCGCGGATCGCATCCCTCAAAAAAAAAAAAAATAAGAAAAAAGAAAAAAACGAGAAGGCAAAGCTAACTTCGACTGTGCCGAAGTTTTAATACACTTGAAAAGCTTTACTCCAACTGAATTAACTGGAAAAATATATATAGGATATAGATTAGAGGTGCGCGCGTGAGCGATTTTTCCATCACGTAACGCACGATTCACGAAATAAAAGTATCTTGACGCACGATTCACGCACGGAATTTTTTCAGCAATTCGCGTCACGCACGATTCTCTCACGATTTACGAGACGTCACGAATGATCACGCACGATAAAAATGCTTCCCTATAAAAAATTGATGTAACGCAATTATGTATATCTTATCGATATCGATATTGCAAGCAAGGGAGACCCTCATTCCATTGTGGGTTTCATGGCCACACTGCGCCCTCTATATGTATCATCAAGCGAGCAGCGGATTCACAAAATCAAAAGCAAATAAACAAAAAATTTGTGAATAATGCATAACTTATATTCACGAAGTAAAACTTTAACACGCACGAATCACGCACGGATCACGGATGCACACGCACGAAAGTCTGAGTTTACTCACGATCACGTCGTGACACATCGTGACACACCGTGACACGTTAAAATCACGTCACGCGCGCACCTCTAATATAGATATCAGATATTTAAAATTTTAAAATCATTGATAATATAAATTTGATACCATAAAAAAAACTTTTCTTAGTAAAACACATTTTCCGACCGATCGTTCCTATGGCAGCTATATGCTATAGTCATCCGATTTTGATAATTTTTTTCGAAATTATGTGAAAGCATATAAAACTAATATATACCAAGATTGGGGAAGCTACGATAAAAAACAAAAAAGTTTTTCTCACTAGAAGTAGTTTTTTGACCGTCCGTTTATATGGCAACTATATGCTATAGTCATCCGATTTTGATAAATTTTTTCAGAATTGTGTGGATACATATAAAACAAATATATACTACGATTGGAGACGCTACGATGAAAATCAAAAAAGTTTTTCTCACAACGACTTATTTTTCGACCGATCGTTCCTATGGTAGCTATATGCTATAGTGATCCGATTTTGATACATTTTTCCAGAATTATGCGGAAGCATATAAAACTAACATATACCAAGATTGGGGACGCTACGATTTAAAACAAAAAAGTTTTTCTAACTAGAACTTGTTCTTAGACCGATCGTTCCTATGGCAGCTATATGATATAGTCATCCGATCCGGCCGGTTCCGACATATTAGTTGCGTGCAGTAAAAAGAAGACTCTGTGCAAAATTTCAGCTCGATAGCTTTAAAACTGAGAGACTAGTTCGCGTAGAAACAGACAGACGGACAGACGGACGGACGGACAGACGGAACTGAACTCAGCTCGTCGTCCTGATCAAGAATATATATAGTTTATGGGGTCGGAAATGAATATTTCTATGCGTTACAAACTTCTGGGCAAAATTAATATACACTTTTCAAGTGTATAAAAAAATAGAAAGCTAACATTGGCCGATATTTTAAATACCCTTGCAGTTATCTAAAAAGAAAAAAAAAAAAAGTTTTTCTCACTAGAACTAGTTCTTAGACCACCGATCGTTTATATGGCAGCTATATGCTATAGTCATCCGATTTTGATAAATTTTTTCAGAAATATGTGGAAGCATATAAAACTAATATATACCACGACTGATGACGCTGCGATAGAAAACAAAAAAGTTTTTCTCACTAGAAGTAGTTTTTTGACCGACCGTTTCTATGGCAGATATGATATAGTCATCAGATCCGATGTGTATTTAATGACTTTCTGCAAAGTTTGGTCAAGATATCTTTAAAACTGAGGGAGGAGATAGCATAGAAACAGACGGCCGGACAGACGGACATGGCTATATAGACTCAGCTCGTCATGCTGATCAAGAATATATATAGCTTATGGGGTCGGAGATGCTTCCTTCTATGCGTTACAAACATCGGTATAAAAAATACTGTTTGCTTTGTGTATCTCCTAGTAAATCGTTATTTACCAACTGTGCTTTTTTCACTATTTTCCAACTTTGATTGAAAATAAAATTTTTTTTAATTTTTTATATTCGCCATATTTTCTAAATATTTTCTTTGATTATTCTTTTTACCTAATTTAAAAAGGTCCAGACTTTTAAAGGTAAAATAGGTAAAAACGACCTGGCAATATGATCTACTTTTTCATCATCCGATCTACTTTTTCATTTATGATGTGAAGTCTCGAAAAAGGTTAGAATCCTCTAGTTTTGGTTGAAAAAGTATTAATCTTTTAGATATACCTTGTCTTATAAAACAGCAAAAAAAAAAAAAAATTTTTTTATATAATTAAAAAAACAAATTAGAAAAAAATTTTTTTTATTATTTTTAATTTTTTGGGTAATAATTTTAAAACATAACAACCTTAAATAAGAAACATAAAAAGTGTATATACAGCCATGCTCCCATTTTCACTTTCGCAAAATTTTTGCGATTTCAAACCGGTTTTAGGAGCAAATTTGGTCTCTAAATCGCAAAATGTTTGCGAAAGTGAATATGGGAGCCCGGCTGATAGTTAAAAATAAATTTTTTTTTGTTACTTTAAAATCCATAAATCATCCGATCGGGATTTTTTCTTCCGATCTCAGCTTATCCGCTCTCTTCTTTTTTTCTATGTTGCCATTATTTCGGCTGCCGGCATCAAATTTATATTTGCTTTCAACTTCACTAGGATTTATCTGATCATTACCAAACCTGGGGGATCGATTAATAATGATTACAATATTTTAAAAGTCTAAAAAAATAGGCTTACCAAATTATGGAAAATATGAGATTTTTTCTTTAATATTAGGAGACTACATTCAAAATGCAAACGAACAGACAAGACATTGGTAACTTTCTTACTGGGTATAATATTAAAGAGTATCCAAGAAGAACATTTGATCTTCGGCTGCCAGTCACATCCCTCGCCCTTTCTATCTCGCCCCATTCCACCACCTTCTCTGTACATTTTTAATAGTCGCCATTTTGTTTCAGCTCTTGTCCAATGTCGTCTTGAATGGACATTGAAGTTGTAAATTTTCTTGCGGCATTTCCATTCATTTCTCTGGCTCCCCGAGCCCACTATGAATCCATTTGATGTAACCGCTGGTCTTAAAGAGCGAGAGAGAGAGGAGTGAAGTGGGAGGAAAACTTTTTGGCTGGCGCTCAATTAACGCTTTTGCTTTATGGGGCAAAGAAATTTTTTGGTTTAAAAAGACGCGGCGCTGATAAGTAGGCAACACTTTTGTAAAGCTTAAGAACAATTAGGAGGCAACTCAACTTGGCACAGCTTTTTGGACATCATAACGCCGCAAAATGGCTTCATTTACAGCTTCAGCCAACTGTTTCCCCCCCTTGCTTAAAACAAACCCTCCCCCTCCACCGCCACCCGATTCAGCCTACCCACCGAAAATACAAAAATATAAAAAAACACAACAAGCAGCGCAAACTTTTCCACTTTATAAGAGCTTCCAAGTCGCTGCCTAAGAAATATAGTGAAAATCTATTTTCGAATGCCAGTCAGGCTTCCCCCCAACGAAAAGTATTTTTCATTACATTTGCCAACAATTCACAGGGAGAAAACCACCCAGCACCCCCCCCCCCCCCCAAACCTCCACGTCGACTTAATTTATAATTACGATAATTTGCGCGTTACGTTTTCTTTTGTTGGCTGTGCCCGGGTCCTGGGTGGACAGAGAGAAAGAGAAAAACTTTTGTTAGTTAGTGGGGAAAAGCCGACTTAGTTCCGATGTCGCCGCAAGGCTGATTGCGTCCTCCTCCTCCTCCTCATCATCATCATCATTTCTCTTGCTCCTTTACTCTCTTTATTTTTTTTTCCTTTCGCCGTTGTCCTTGCGGCTTATCAATAATGTTGATTTCACTCTGTGTCGCATAATTGAATTCTGAAGTTGTTAAGTCACAGCGCAGCCAAATTTACGCGCAGGGAATATGCCCTCCTTCGCTTCGCCTTGCCCTGACGCTCGCTGATTGAAAATTTGCCAATTAGAAATAATGAAGCGTGTGACATTAAATGCAAGACAAGCAGCAAATCGGGCAGAGGCCTCAAGGGGGCACCCTATCTAGGTAGGTGCCACTCGGCCCTCTCCCCCCTTTCTACCACCCTTTCTTTTTTTTTTTTTTTTTTTGCTCGTTAGGTGGCGGCACTAGCCTGCCCTAGGCGATAACAAATTTTGCTTAAACGGAAGTGGAAGCTCTTAAAATCTCATTGCCGCTCCAGCACCCCCTGCACTTCGCAACACTCCGCACTCACACGAGTCTCCGGCAGTCGTTAGGCACGGATATCGAAAATTTTCATGTCTTCCTTTAGTTTGTCTTTAGTTTTTCAATCCGAGGACGCTGCATCATTAGACCAGCTTTTCCCCGGTTCTTGGCCGGAAATTTATAGTTTTGAGACGGCAATATATGTGCGTATGTATGTGCATTAGCCTTGGCTCTGGCTCTGCTGCTGCACACGCATACATATTTCTTTTAAGTAGCTCATTATTTTTATTTTTTCCCTCCCCGCCTCCACACACTCCACCAATAACTGAAAACTATGCACAGGAAAATAGTTGGAAATTCCTTCATGTGAATGGAGCAGGGAAATTGGCGTGGTTAGCAAGTGGTTGTCAATGGTAGCGACAGCCTGTTGATGGGGGGCAAAAAAAAAAAACCACAAAGGCAAACATAGTTAAGTTAACAGGAACGAACATATCGTTGGAGAACTAATGAAAGAAACTAGTTAGGAACCAAAGTGAGTGGGATAGAGATCTTAGACTGAAAGACAAAATAAGTTGGCATGGATGTTGTTGGAATATGTTGCTCTCTAGGAATTCCACAAACTCGTAAGACGAAGAGTGTGTACCCACTGATTTTCTGTTTGAAAATCAACGCACTGCTTAAACGGCAACAGCTACGGTATAGAAATTAAGGCACATCTTTTCTTTAAAAATGAAACTGAGTGTTAAGAAGCGGTTTTGGAAAATTCCAGCCCCAAGTTAAGAAAATTGTTGAAAAAAAGTTTATATGAGAAATCTACGCACTGCCTAAACGATAACAGCTACGATATCGAAATTAAGGCACATATTTCCTTTAAAAATGAAAATGAGTATTTAGAAGCGGTTTTGGAAAAATCCAGCCACAAGTAAAGAAAATTGTTGAAAAAGTTTATATTAGAAATCAACGCACTGTCTAAACGGTAACTGCTACGATATTGAAATTAAAGCAACAGTTTTTTTAATAACGAAAATGAGTGCTAAGAACTGGTTTTGGAAAATTCCAGCCCCAAGTTAGGAAAATTGTTGAAAAAATTTATATTAGAAATCAACGCACCAAACTATAAAAAAAAATTTGAAAATCAGCAAGAAAATTAAAAGATATAGAAACAACGACTGCCTAAACGGTAACAGCTACGATATCGAAATTAAAGTAACAGTTTTCTTTAATAACGAAAATGGGTGCTAAGAACTGGTTTTGGAAAAATCCAGCCCCAAGTTAAGAAAATTGTTAAAAAAGTTTATATGAGAAATCAACGCACTGCCTAAACGGTAACAGCTACGATATCGAAATTAAAGTAACAGTTTTCTTTAATAACGAAAATGGGTGCTAAGAACTGGTTTTGGAAAAATCCAGCCCCAAGTTAAGAAAATTGTTGATCAGGTTTTTATGAGAAATCAACGCACAGTCCAAACGTAAATAGCTACGATATTGAAATTAGAGCACAAGTTTGCTTTAATAACGAAAGTGAGTACCAAGAAGAGTTTTTAGGAATACTCCAACCTCATGTGATGAAACTTATGTGAAAACTTTTTATGCGAAATCAACGTACAGCTCAGACCATGATAGCTACAATATTGAAAATCACATGTTTTCCTTAATAATAAGTGACTACTAAGAAGCGTTTTTTGGGGATACAAAATTGTTAAAAAAATTATATATTTCATTTATTTATTTTGACTTCAGACTTGTTATGTGTAAATATATATACATATACAGGGTAAACAAAATACAGTTTGTTGCAAAAGTATTAAACTAATTTGGATTAAAATCAAAGTGTAAATATTTTGTAAATATTTTTCTCTCTCTCTCTTTAAATAAACTTATTTTACAATCAAAATCCCTGGATTTTATGATTACATATAAAAGTAGATCAAAATTGGTTGCATAAAATTTTAGTTTGACTAATCCGAGGCAGCACATACAAAGCCTTCCCCTAATTCATTTTCTGCGCAGGTTTTATTGAAAGCGTGTGTAGAAGTAGTGGCATATTTAGCACTTAACCTGACACACAGATAAAGTTGGCCCCAACTTGTTTCACTTCGTCGTTCCCCCTTTTACCACTCCCTTCGAATAAACACCAAAAGTCACAAGCGCAAAAATTAAATTAGAAGCAAGTTGTCTTGATGCCATTCAACTGCTTCCTGACTTACTTGCCTGCCTGCCTGCCTTCCTAGCAACCCATTCTGCCGCATCGCTCACCCTAAGCACATAATTACAATTCTGTTTTATACTTACGTGTATTTTATATTACCTTTTCTTGTAAAGACGACGCACAGTGACACGCTTGCTTCCGGAAAATGTGGCAATAATCAAATGTCACGTTAAGTAAAAGTTTCAGCTAGTGGTTTAAGTGTTTTGCTTGTAGCCAGGCCGGCTCTGCAAAGTACAACGTATAAAGCTATTTCTACCAAACAAATTTTGGTCACACAGAAATAGCTCTAGGTATTGACCTGGAATTGCCAAGAACGTATTGAGAACAGAGTGATATGAACTCTTGAAAGCTATAACTTTGATTAATGACAGAATCTAATGGAAAAATATACTACAACAACCGCACAAATCTGTCAGAGTCACAATTTAAGTACCTACTGACTTAAAATATATTAACTTAGGACTAAAATCTATCTACTCTGAAAAGCCTAACTAGTTCGGATAAAAAACACGGAAGTTAGGTACAAAAAGATTTTGCTAGCTTTTCTTTCTTTTTCGCATAATAGCTCTTTTTATGGACTGGCATCTATTCTATCCAAACGCATTTGCTTTTACTCGTCCCATGTTTTTGTTCGTAAAGAGGGTCATAGGCGCAAGCAAAGTTAAAGTTTGACTTTAATCTTCATTTGACTAAAATTAATGTCTATTAGTTTTGAATAGATATGAATTAAAAGGGGGTTATAGGGGAATATGGTTGATTGATGAGAAGGCATCCACTTATGTTTTGTTTGTTTTTACGATAGTTTTTCGACCGGAAATATGATTTCGTCTTCACCTTATAGGCTGACAGTCTCATATTACGACGATAAAGTTTCCTTCATGAAGTTCTTTCTGAAGTTTTTTTTTTGTCAATAATTCTTCTGTGATTTGATCCAATTGATCTTTTTGATCGATAACTCGTGTTGTCATATAAGTTAAAATATATCTTTACGAAGTAAACTTCATCTTGTAAATGCGCATGGGGTTTCGAAAATGCTTTAAAACGATCTCAGAGAGAGAGAGAGCTTTATGAAGCAACTTTCATCGTGTAAACACTGACTTTGACTTTTTTTCAATCTTAATTCCCAGAAAGTATCAAGAAGTTTGGCTGATTCTTGGTCTATGGCGAACCCATGATTTGCCTATGCGCCAAACAGTCCTCAGAATAGTACGATAATAATTCGAACGCGGCACCCATCTGACAGCATTAATGAAATATGGGCATTTCCCCAGAAAAGTCTGCCATGACCGAAAAATTAAAAGTTCATTAAAAGCTGTTTTTATACACTTGAAAAGTGTATATTAATTTTGCCCAGAAGTTTGTAACGCATAGAAATATTCATTTCCGACCATATAAACTATATATATTCTTGATCAGGACGACGAGCTGAGTTCAATTCCGCTTGTCCGTCCGTCCGTCTGTCTGTCTGTCCGTCTGTCTGTCTGTCTGTCTGTTTCTACGCGAACTAGTCCCTCAGTTTTAAAGCTATCGACCTGAAATTTTGCACAGAGTCTTCTTTTTACTGCACGCAACTAATATGTCGGAACCGGCCGGATCGGATGACTATATCATATAGCTGCCATAGGAACGATCGGTCGGAAAATAAGTTATAGTAAGAAAAACTTTTTTGTTTTCCATCGTAGCGTCCCTTATCTTGGTATATATTAGTTTTATATGTTTCCACATAATTCTGGAAAAATGTATCAAAATCGGATAACTATAGCATATAGCTGCCATAGAAACGGTCGGTCAAAAACTACTTCTAGTGAGAAAAACTTTTTTGTTTTCTATCCTAGCGTCCCCAATCTCAGTATATATTAGTTTTTTATGCTTTCACATAATTTGGAAAAAATTTATCAAAATCGGATGACTATAGCATATAGCTGCCATAGGACCGATCGGTCGGAAAATGTGTTTTACTAAGAAAAGTTTTTTTTATGGTGTCAAATTTTTATTATCAATGATTTAAAAAATTTAAATATATAATATATATATCCTATATATATTTTTCCAGTTAAATCAGTTGGAGTAAAGTTTTTCAAGTGTATTAAAACTTCGGCACAGTCGAAGTTAGCTTTGCCTTCTCGTTTTACTTGATTTCGAAAAGGCAAATTTATTTTGATTAAAGAGTTTAAAGCTTTCCTTAGTACAGATGGCGATATATTGGGCTGCAAAGTTTAAATTTCTGTTTTTCCCATTTTTTCTCTTTTCGATTTACAGCCCTAAATGTCATTGAGCAATTTCACTCTTTTTGCAAAACTATAGCTACAATTAACGTTGATTTTTTTGTAGCATTTAATAATTTAAGAAAAATTATTAAATTTTAAATTATTATTAAAAAATTGCCAAATGAAATTTAAGTAACGTAACGACAGTAACGTCGCGTCAGATATAAAAAAGCTAATAAAAAAATAACGATAAATTATTTTTGTATTTGGTGAATTGGGAAATAAACTTATATTATTCTAAAATCTACTGAACAAAGTTTCATACAAAAAGAGTTTCTCAATTCGCAGAGTTTTGCAATTTTCTAATCTAAGTCAAAACCCACTTCCGTTTTAGGTAACGTCACGTCAGGGCATATTTTGACTTATATCTTTGAATCCTCTGGGTCGACTCTTGTCATTGATTTTTCTAAATAAAAAGCTATTGAATTACTACCTAAAAAAATTTAAAAAAATGTTTAACTTGTCTCTTTCATTTTTGTCTTCTTAATTTTATCTTACGAATGTCACGTCAGAAAAGAAATGCCCATATATGACTGATCGTTCATTAAAACAAACTTGTTTTGTTGTTTTCCAATCGACATGATGAAAAAAGATAGGAAAAATATAAAAAGAAAGAAAGATATAAATGTAAGAAAAAAATAAAAATATAAAAGTAAGAAAAAAATAGAAATTAGGAAAAAATAAAATATAGGAAAAAATAAAAATTAGAAAAAAAATAAAAATTTGGGAAAAAATAAGAAAATAATTAAAATTGGAAAAAATAAGAAAAAACAAATAAAAATTAGGAAAAAATAAATATTTAAAAAAAAAATGAAAAAAAAAATATTTATGAAAAAATATGAAAAAAGGAAAAAGAAAAAGAAGAGGAAAAGAAGGTAGAACGGGCGAAAAATAAGATATGAGAACAGATATGAGAACAGGAAAAAGAAAATCGTAGAAAATGAATGAAAGAAGTAATAATAAAAATAACTTAAGCAGGACAAAATACAGAGCACAAAGTCATGCTAAATCCCATAATGATTTTCTTGGCCAACTACTGTTATTACACCCCTCCCCACCCTGACTCAAAGTGCTTCGCCTAATGAGCGACCGGGCAATGTTTTAATGAGTCTCACTGGCAATGCCTCTACTTCCGCCCACACATCAGGTGTAGGGAAAAGCATTAAAATTGAAATCAAAAGCAGCCACACGAGAAGAAGCAATACTACACATAAAAATAATAATAATAACACACACACACACACCCACACGCAGACACGGCAATTCGCAATCAGCGATTCATGCCACATGAATTGCCATAAAACTTACAACTTGACATCAACTTGGCGCTTAACATCAATTAAAGACTCACAAAATCTTATATATACCCACCCCCTTCCCACTTAACCCATAACCAGGAGCGCTGTTGCCAACAAAACCCAACATCTCATCCTCAACTCAGGTGAAAAAGGGAAAGTTTTTTGCCGAAGACGTGCAAGTTGAGTCGACTTACTTGCTTCATAATTATATAAGCGCCTATCGCGATGTTTGTTGTTGTCGCACCCGCTTCCACGCGCGCCTCTCAAAGTCAAAACGACGACAGCTAAACAAAAGCGTTGAAAGACATCTGTCTCCCTAACCTGCGGGGGTATTTTAGCCCTGCCCCGTTCCTCCGCGCGCCAAAAACTGACTTAAAGAAACCAAAGCAAATTCTACCACTGCTCCCACCCTCTACTCTTTCAATTCACCTTTGGGCTCCGTATTACAGCCACGTAAATGTAATTAAACCATACATCAACGTGAAATATGTCGACGATGAGAATGAGAATAAGGATGGGGATAAGGATGAGGCCTGTTAAGGAGAATACCGTTTGGTAAAAGAGGTAAATGGAGTTTCATATACACCCGAACCAAAAGAGATTAAGAAAAGGCAAGGCAACCTTTGGATATATTTATATAACTTTGTTGTCTACACCAACTTTATAAGATACTTTGGTGTGTTGAAAATTTGATTAACCGTTTGCCACTTCATTACATTATGTTTGTATACCTTGGAGTTGGGCTCAATTGTAACAACATCTGATCAGGTTATACAACTCTAACGTTCTTAAAGCAGCAGAACTATGTACACAAAAATCGAACACTTGTTTGGAAATCATTAATCATGGGTCACAATAACCAAACTTCGTTCATTGCTTAAGCTCAGTTTTGTACTTATGCTAACTTGGGGTTCCCAAATAGTTATAGCATTGCTGACATGAGAAGGCAGTTTTTATACCCTTGCAGAGGGTGTATTAAAATTGTCACGATGTTTGTAACGCATAGAAGGAAGCATCTCCGACCACATAAAGTATATATATTCTTGATCAGCATGACGAGCTGAGTTCATTTCCGTCTGTCCGTCTGTCCGTCCGTCCGTCCGTCCGTCCGTCCGTCTGTCCGTCTGTTTCTATGCTATCTCCTCCCTCAGTTTTAAAGCTATCTTGATCAAACTTTGCAAAAAGTCTTTAAATACAAATACGCTGCACATTTGTCGGAATCGGCCGGATCGGATAACTATATCATATAGCTGCCATAGGAACGATCGGTCCAAAAACTAGTTCTAATAAGAAAAACTTTTTTTTTTCCATCTTAGCGTCACCAATCGTGCTATATATAAGTTTTATATGCTTCCACACAATTCTGGAAAAATTGATCAAACTCGGATGACTATAGCATATAGCTGCCATATAAACGGTCGGTACAAAAACTAGTTCTAGTGAGAAAAACTTTTTTGTTTTCCATCGTAGCTTCACCAATCGTGGTATATATTAGTTTCATATACTCTCACACAATTCTGCAAAAATTTATTGAAATCGGACGACTATAGCATATAGCTGCAATAGGAACGATCGGTCTAAAAACTAATTCTAGTGAGAAAAACTTTTTTTTATCAATGGTAGCGCCTTTCAGAAACTGCAAGGGTATTTAAAACATCGACGTAGCCGATGTTAGCCTTCTATTTTTTGTCTTGAAATAGTTGTGTAAAGTCTTTGTTTTTCTAAAGAAATTGTTACGCATTCTTCGCTTTCAGAGGATAGCCTGAAACTTTCTTTTTCCGGACTATTTGACATTTAGTTTCTGCGGTTCTGGGAATTCAATAAACAAGAATCAGAAAAAATTCAAGTACAAACTATCTAAGTTCGAAATTTCCAAATCTGATAACAAAGTTCTCATTTAAAGTTTGCATTTTTAATAAAATCCCTTTAATTTGAAATGAAATGGTATTATGTTACATAATTATTTTAAATTTTTATTCTCACTCTATTGATTCTTTGCTCAATTAAAAAAAAAAAAACACATTTCAAGTATAAAATTAGAATGATATTTTTTCTAAATCTCTCTTTGAAATTAGTAAATGTTTAATAGGAATTCCATTTCAAAAATAAATGTTAGGAAACGGGGAAAAGCGTGGACCACTGATCTGAAACAAAACAGTTTTGCTAAGCTACGAAAATCAAATTATGAACTAGAGAGCTGCAACGAGCACCTAATTTGCGAGAACACTTGATTATTTGCCAGGCTTGTTTGCGCTCATCGCTCGTTGCTCGCGACACTTGCAATGTTCGTTAGCACATTTACTCAAAACCATCAAGCTGTTTGCTCGTACGAGTAATAATAGATCAGCCCATTCTAGCTTAGCTCAGCGGCGCCAAAAAATGTCATATAACATACCAAAAATAAATAAGGGCCATTTTCTATGTTCCCTTTTTGTAAATCCAGGTGCTTATTGAGAAAATATATGTTGCCTACTTTTAGGACGCTTCTGAAATATCTTTCTTGTGTCTTCGACGACCCACGTATGATTTCAACCGCGGCCAAAAAATAGGCTACATCTATTTTCTCAATAAGCACCTGGATTTACAAAAAGGGAACATTAGAAAATAGCCCTAAGAAAAGGATTTAATTTTGTTGTCTTTATTAAATTGATAAGATACTTTGGAGCTTAAATAAGATTTTAATGTTTTTCGATCACTGCTTTGAAGTCTTGATAGTTGGATTATCCGTTTTGACACTTCATTCATAACTAAAGTACACCCACCGGATCGAAAGGAGTTTCTTCTTCTCTTCTGCATTCTCTTTTCTTTTAATGTTTTATGTATCCTACTCTCTCTCTCTCTCTCTGTTTTTTATGTATTTTATTTTATGTCTGAAAAACGAAGTTGCTGTTAAACGAAATAAATTAATTACATTAACGAGTGTTGAGCAAACGGCATTCTTAATCTCTTGCGCTCTCCGCAAAATGTTTTTTTCCCTTATACAAAAACAAAACAAGAGAGGGCAAAATGTTCTCTTTTGCTCCCACATTTTGTTATTTTTTTGCTCTGCTTTAGCTTGGCGCGAGCTGATAGTTTAACTCACAATTAGCGCTCGTGGCGACTCGTGCACTTCGAGCAAATCAAACCTTTGCACATATTCGCAAATAAAATGCGACTGATACACGATTGCCAATTTAAACACTTAAAAGGCTTAAAGCTCGTATAGAATTGTGAGCAAGTCTTAGCGAGCCGACTTGTATGCACTCAATGCAATAAGCCCCCAAAATTACTCCCCAAAAGGTTTCCATTAATACGGTACGTTACTACTAAGTTACCGTATTTGAGTTTTACGTACAGTAAATGCTTCGTAATGTCATGTACCGTACTTGCGTACAAAGCATTTACCGTACTAGCTGTATCTGGTACTTTCGTATTGTATGTAAGCCCTGGTATTTATGAGTGTTGTGAACAAGATCAAATGTACTAGTTATTAAAATGAACAAGTCATTAAAATGAACTAGTCATTAAAATGAACAAGAACATTGAAAAAAATTAATGAACTAGGTCTCAGTGTTTGAACTATAGTTCATTTTTGGGACTATAGTTTATTTTAAACTATTCACTAATTGACCTATAGTTCATTTATCGAATTAAAATGAACTAGTCATTAAAGTGAACTAATCATTTAAATGAACTAGTCATTGGAATAAACTAATTAACTAAGTCTCATTGTTTGAACTTTTGTTAATTTTTTTAACTATTCACTTAAAGACCTTTAGTTTATTTATTGATCTTAAATGAACTAGTCATTAAAATGAACTAGTCATTAAAATTAACTAGTCATTAAAATGAACTAGTCATTAAAGTAAACTGGTCATTAAAATGAACTAGGTCTTAGTGATTAAACTATAGTTTATTTATTAAACTATGGTTCATTTAATGAACTATTGTTCATTTTATGAACTACAATTCATTTTTGGAACAAAAATTCCCTTTTTTTTTATTTATAAAATTTAATTTTTTTTGATAGAAAACAATGTGAAAAATAGTATTGAAAACAATCTTCTTAAATAGTGTTGGAAAACAATTTTGAAATCATTTTTGGAAAATAGTGTGGGAAAACAATGTTAAAAAATAGTGTTGGTAAATAATGTTGGAAAATAGTTTAGGGAAACAGTATTGGAAAACTCCCCAAAGGCTAAAGGTCAAGTGGTCTATTACATACTACTACCAATTTTAATTAAAGTCCCACTGTTTGCCGGGCGATTGCTTGGAGTGTCTGCTGTGTCCGTGTCAGCGTTTGCCTTATTTCTGTCATTCTATGAAAAGTCGCGCACGATTATCTACTCCAACTTTGAGCCATATTATTTAATAACTTGACTTTGCACTATTCGAGATAAAAGTTGCCTAGTTAAATTTTTATTAATTTCACATTTTCTTATCTTCTTCTTATTGTTTTGGTTTGCAATTTCTATATATCTTTAACCCAGCGCCTTTCCCTTTCTATCGACCACAATTATGAGGTGCTTTTAATCATATTACAGGCTCCACTTGGGGCGGGGGCGGATTGTGCTTGACGAAGCGTCTCGGTTGGCTCATATTTTTTCAGTTGCTGTTGTTGTTGTTTTTGTTAAAGCTACCCTTGACCTTCAATTCGCTACCCAACACCCTAATGCTGGGTGACCTTTTTGAATGACTCTCCATGGAATAAGCACGTCCTGCCTCGCTGCCTATCGGGCCAACAGCAGCAGAAGCTGAACCACAATGCTTATCGCTATTCTATTAGACACGCCACAACAACCGGCCGCCCTCCCCTTCGTCCCACCTTATCGCACGAAGCATTGTTTCTAAAATGCCCATTGAAGAACTTTTTGTTTGCAATTCGAGCGCAGCCACAAGCAATTCCAAAATGCCAACTGCTGACCACGATGAGATCCTCTTCTGTAATTCATTTCACGCTTAAGACACAAAATACTGCCGTTCAAATTCACGTTCAACGAACTACAAGTAAGTACAAGTACATAAGTAAAAGTAAAGCAGGGCAAAGCCTCTGTCGGCTCAAGAAGAAGTTGAATTTCGAAACCGCAAATGGAAATGGAAGAAAAGTGCGCATAATTTTATGAGACACTCGGGCAGGAGCTAAAAGGGGGGACTCGGTCTCTTCTGTGCCTAATTGACTGTCCGTTTGAAGTGGAGCACGGGTTATTATGGCCCAGACTTTGGCCAGAACTTGTCCAGGTAACTGACACCGGGAATAATAATAAAATTTACAATGCAGCACAAAAAGTTTGCCAACAACACAATGCGAAAGCGAATAACAAAGATTTTCTAATGAGCAAACTTGAAAGCCGTGCAAACCGACGGACCGACCGACCGACCCAAAGTTTTCCACCTGCCACGCCCATTTCAAAACGGTCAGTCAAATAAAGAAAAACCCGAATTGAAAGTCCTAGCCAAAAGCGGCAGCAAAGGCAGAATTATTGAAGCATTAAATACATTAATTAAGCTCAAGTTTCTCATAAATAAATAATATCAAAAAAAAAAAAAAAAAAAAAATGTAGTCAAAAGTCATGAAATCAAAAGCCATTTCTCGTTGCTTTAAAGGACCCTCGACACACAAAATGTGATGAAGTGAGGTGAAGTGAGATAATGATGTCCATATGGTTGGTATATATCCACTTGCGGTTGGAGAAACTGCGGCTAGTCGGGTGGGGGCGAGGGGGCAATGCATGAGTTGGCATAATTGAAACAATAAGACAAACCTAATAAAGGAGAACGGCGAAGAGGTTGGTTGAGACTTGGGACATATGGGTTAGCCGACTTTGGTTCAATTGCTTAAACAAGGGAGCAAACGCTTTAAAGCTACAAATCGTAGAAGAGATTGGCTTATTTTAAGCAAACTATGATAACATATGGGGTGGCTAATGAATGCTGCTACATTAACAAACTTGAATAACCTTTTTTTTCAATTTATTTAAACTATTTTAAGAGCGGGATTTAATTCGGAAATTAAAAATTCAGTTAGTGAAATCAAAACAACGAAAGTAACTAATTAAAAACAAGTAAGAAAGTCGGTCAAGCCCGACTGTAATATACTCTGTACCTGTTTGTATATAACTAAACAGTGCAAGTGCTGCCCATCACGATTACGGGCTGTGCTGCCCATCGTAATTATTTGATTTGCTTATAACTCGAATATCGTTCATCTGATCGGAAAACGATGTATGGGGGCTCGATAAGTTATGATGAGTAGAATAAATGTCTAGAAGGTTCAAACAACCTAACTCCAAAATTGCGGGATATTTGAGGTGTTTTTTCAAATTGTGGGGGTGGCAACTCTACTATCGTTCATCTGATCGCAAAACGATGTATGGGGGTTCGATAAGTAATGATGACTGGAATATATGTCTAGAAGGTTTGAACAACCTTACTCCAAAATTGCGGGATATTTGAGGTGTTTTTCAAATTGCGGGGGTGGCAACTTTACTATAGTTCATCTGATCGGAAAACGATGTATGGAGGCTTGATAAAAAATGATGAGTAGAGCATATGTCTAGAAGGTTCGAACAACCTAACTCTAAAACTGTGGAAGATATGAGGTTTTTTTTTAAATTGCGGGTGCGGCAGGGGGCGTGGCAAAAATTAAAACTAAACTTGATCTGCCTGCAAGTATAAGAAATATATGTTCCATACACTTCAAACCTCTATCTCTTACCATCTATGCCATATGCCACCCTATATGATGGTATCAGCCGGAAACAGTAAATCATACAAAACTTCAACTTAAGCAAAGTTTGGTTTTAAATCAAATTCTTGAATTGTAGAGAACTGCGAAATAAGTAATGCGAAGATCTGAATTTTCTCCGTATTTATTTTATAATTCTAAAATACTTAGCGTTGGTATTGTTATAATTTATGAATTGTTGGTCTTGTTATCGCGCTCTTACGACACCTTTAACCAATTTCTTTTCACTTATGCTTCTTTTTACAGGTAATTTTATGTAACCAAAAATGAAATAAAACTCTTTCAACTTGGCTGCTGTGCTGTGCTGTGCTCATATGTAAGTTTTTTCCTTATATTTTTGGGTGGGGATTTCAGCCACTTTGCCCCAGTTTTTTGTTTGTGCGAAGAGAAAAAATGTAAGCTTAAGCTGTTCCAAATGGCTGGCACGATGCCCCTCATTTTCTTATTTCCATTTTATTTCAATCGTTTTTCTTCATACACACCAAAAAAAATGGATGTCAAAATTTGCTTTAAGCAAAAACAAAATCTGGATTCCTTTAGGTCTCTGATCTCAGATGACATAAATTTCATTTTCACCACAATACTTTATACAAATAAGACAACTGTTAAAAAGCATTCTGATTTCAAAGCTCTACAAAAGTGTTTCTATTCATATGAAGCATTGTGTCGAAAATAATTTTTATGTCATCTGAGAATAGGCCTTTAGCTCAAAAACTTATTTCCTGTGCCAAATCAAAAGGTGACTTTAGTCAATACGAATTAATATTCAAACACGATTCTTTCAATCGAAGCACTGCACTGCATGCGCAATTGTTATTGTAAAGCACTTCGGCATGGCTCTCGGCACTAATTAATGCGAAATACACAATATTTTTATACACTTGAAAAGTGTCTATTAATTTTGCCCAGAAGTTTGTAACGCATAGAAATATTCATTTCCGACCCCATAAACTATATATATTCTGGATCAGGACGACGAGCTGAGTTAATTTCCGCTTGTCCGTCCGTCCGTCCGTCTTTTTTGTTTTCTATCGTAGCGTCTCCAATCTTGGTATATATTAGTTTTATATTCTTTCACATAATTTCGAAAAAATTTATCAAAATCGGATGACTATAGCATCTAGCTGCCATTGGACCGATCAGTCGAAAAATGTGTTTTACTAAGAAAAGTTTTTTTATGGTATTAAATTAAATATTTGATATCTATATCCTATATATATTTTACAGGTTAAATCAGTTGGAGTAAACTTTTTCAAGTGTATTAAAACTTCGACACGGTCGAAGTTAGCTTTGCCCTCTTGTTTTTTTTTGTTGTGTGAAATCCATTAAAAACCGGAAAAATATCGATTTTCGCAGATATTTCAATAGATTTACACGTTATTAAAAATATTTCACACAAAAAATGAAAAATATGGCCATATACACGGGTGTCCTGGAAATCTCTAGAAAGAAAAATCCGTCGGTGTCAAAGAACTTTAAGAGTTTTCAAAGTTTTTAGGTTAAAACTATGTGTCTAAGATAATGTTCTCATCAAAAAAAGAAAATCGCATGCTTATTCCAGTATCGCAGCATTTTTTGTTAAATTTTTTTCACCTGCGGCGCCGTTTCCTCTATCCTGCAGAATTTCTTATACATGCTTTTGGGGTGTTTTCTTATTTTTATTTCTGTTTTATGTTTGACATTACCTTCTTACCTTAACCTAACCATCCATGACTTTACAAAATAGTTTGAAATCCCGTAATTTTAAACAATTGTTATTAGGTTGAAAGCAGCAACAGTTACGAAACGCCTGCGAGCGTTATGTCTTACTGAAAGCGGGCGTAATGCTACTTCTGGAAGTGAGATAAAGCCCTAATAGATATATTCAGGCCTGTTCTCGTTTCCGAATTCGATCGATCGGAATTGGTAAAGTTTCTTATTTCCAAGAACCGATTAGAGAATTTAATTAAAATATTTTTCCCTCAAGACAGTCAAATGAAGATAAATAGAAATTAAAAGTTGTTCGGTTTTAGGAAACGGGAACTTTTACCAATTACGATTCCACATGATTTGATCGGAATCAAAAACGGCAACAGGCTTGAGTATTGAAGAAATTGAACGTAATGAAACTATCAACACAATACGTTAAGTTAGCTGCGCCCCACTATTTCGTGAATTGAAGGCGAATTCATAGTCAAAAAACAAGTCAAAATTACTTTCGAAACCATTTCATTAAAAGAGCATAGCATAAACGTACACTTAAAACCTCGGGCTCTTTCCATTTCTAAGATCCATACGTTCATACTGTCAGACAGACTGTGCATGGTTGATGCTGATTAAGAATATATATGTATACTTGATAGGATCGAAAATGTTTCCTTCTGACTGTTACTTACATTTGCAAAAACTTATTATTAGACAGCGGATTTCGCATATTTTTAGATATAAGTAGATCCTAGTAGGCCAGGGTAAAACGTTTTTAAAAACCTTTTTGTGATTTGAGCAGTCTTAAATTCTACTTGAAAATATGCAAAATTTGCTGTCTACTCATTATACAATAAATTCCTACATTTGACATATTTAGGGCCATTTGTAAATCCAGGTGCTTATTGAGAAAATAAATGTAGCCTATTTTCAGGCCGCAGTTAAAATCATTCGTTGGTCGTCATAGACACAAGCAAAGATATTTCAAAAGCGTCCTAAAAGTGGGCAACCTATATTTTCTCAATAAGCACCTGGATTTACAAAAAAAAGCGAGCATTAGAAAATGACGCTAAAAATCTTAAAAATCGTGCAGCGCTCTACTACTTGCTTCTAGGCAATCTTTGGCAAAGTTTTTACAAGCCAAGTCAAGAAGTCTTTAAACTCTTTGTATTACTTTCGGGCTTGAGAAAAGATCAATAAACTTTTCTTTATTATGTTAACAAAAAAGGTAAAATTGTTGCCAAGATAAAAACTCTAGCCACAGTTCAGTACATCCATTTTTAGTAATTACAGATTTTACCTTACCTTTTGTATGTGATATTTAATCGTTTTACTTGATTTTTGTTCGCATTTGAAAAGCATCCTTTGATCTGCTTTCTGTTATTTCCGCTTTTGTTATTATTGCACATTTTCTGTAACGAGTATTTCCTTCTGCATCAGCAGCATGCAGCACCTGTTTTTTCTTCTTTTTTTTTTTTTTTTGGGTAATATTTCAACCGTATAATAAACTCGTTGCCATTAATTGCTGCATTTCGCTGACGCTGCCTGGGTTGGCCTTTACATATGTGAACAGTTGCCAGTAAGTTCAGCTTTTGCGGTTGACTCAGATGGTCCCTTGACTCTGCCCCACCCCCTTACCAAAAAATTGACTTTGGCCCGGGTTTGATATAAAAGCTGCGCTTATTTCACTTTTCCACTTGGCTACCATTTCACACACACACACAAGACAGAAAGCAAGAGCCCAGCCAGTCGCAAATCCCACCATATAAACTTATACAAATGACATCCGGTGCACACACACACACACACATACACACGCACGCACACACAGAAAGCGAGCTATCCGGGACCGTTCATTGTTGAATGATGTATGAAGCTTGGGGCGCCCAGCGGCCACGTTTCGGTTGCCACCGCCGTCGCTGTCGCCGCTGTCTCTTTCCCTTTCCCGCTCACTTGGCTGAACACATGAATCGAAACCGAAACAGAGGCAGAAGCAGAAGCAGGCACGCAAATACCGCAATGTTAGACGCGTCGTGCGGCTGCTGCGGACGAGGTGTAAAATCGTGTTTGAGCGTCAAACGGCCAACAAAAGGGTTTTCATCTATGCACGAGTATGTACACGGCAGGGTACAGTGGTCATTTGTTGATAAAAGCAAACAGAATTCAGGTGGAATTTAAGCAGAATTTATGGTCATTTAAAGTTTGTTGAATACAGCAGCGAGTAAATGTTAGACTCTGACTCCTTGTGCATGTGTAAAAAAATCTAGAATAGGTAGAAAATTTAAGCTAGAAACAATTTTACAATCTGGTTCTGTTTTAAAATTTTGTGGTCCTTCGAGCCGGATCATAATCCAAACCTTCTGAAGTAATGACCTTTCGAACCCATTTCTATATTTTAAAAGCTTCTTAAATAATTTTCTCAATATTTTTACAGGCTTAATTTAAGTTAAGACAGAAAAAATCACTTAACAGAACATTAACAGTATGTTAAACCAATAGATGTGGTCAATAATGGTAATGTCTGGACTGTTAAGACAATATCTCCGCTTTATAAAAGCCAATCGTCATGTAAAATAAATCTGTACCTTTATATGAGTATTTAAAATAAGAGCTTGATATATAAAAATTGTAGGAATTATTCAAGATTCAAAGTTTTGAAAGAAACTGAATATGCGTGCCCACCAAATATGGTTGCACCAGCTCGTATAGACTCTAAAGGTCTAGGTCAGCGTTTGTCAACTAGAGCGAGTCAAAAAAGACTCTAATCTACTTCATCGATCGCTAGCCAGCGACTGATTAGCTTTGCTGATTTGTTTGCTCTCTTGAAGTGCCGAATGTAATCGTCCTTCAGGCGTTCATAATATCGGTATCAATTAGCCGATTCGGCTTGGCGTTTTTTTTTTTGGTCCTTCGAACCGGATCATAAATTGAACCTTTTAAAGTCACGATGGGCCACCCAATAGTCTGTTGCGTTTAAAAACTTAATCAAAATACATACAAGCTGGAAAGAAAAATTAGAGAAAACTTAAGTCCGGTCTACCCATGGTAGAATAATATAAGGTAGAGTTATCACAAATTCACCATGCGAGCGGGGTACCAATAAACACTAACACATAACACACCAATAAACACTAACACATTTCACCACTCCATTGGTACCCCAAAAAGAGGCAGCTTACTATACTGACCTTACCTTAAATAATTCCACCATGGGTTATTTTGATTTCTTTAAATTTGTTTAATGACTATTTCAAATTTACTTAAAATGATCAAATAATTCGCTTGAGCTGTATTTTCGATTGTCTGACTTCTCATATGAGTTGCTAAGATAGTGTAATAGTCAATCTGAGAAATTTAAATGTGTAAAATTTTAGTGTAAATCCTATCAAATCTCTTATATGAAAAACTTATATGAGATTTTTGACAGCCAACTCACAACTTCCTGAGGTATTTGTCAGCCATATCATATGAAATCTCAAACAAGTGAAAATACACCTATACTGAAATTTTGTTGAATATGAAGTTTATTTTATATATGGAAATACTCCAAATTCTGGATTTTTCTTAATAATTTATTCGCAGTCTGGTCTTACTTATCGACAGTACAATATCAGTTCAATAGGTTCTGTGGTTTAAGAGTTATTTTATCTAGACTAGATGAGACTGGCAGTGTGCAGCGTATATAGAAACAAAGACCATGTTTGAAGTTTCATTCAGATAGCTTTAAAACTGAGGGAGAAAATTGTAAAGAAGACAGAATATATATACTTTATACTATGGAAACGCTTTCTTCTATACTTTACAAACATCTGGACAAAATTATAATACCCTCTACAAGGGAATAATATGATAGATCTTGTAACTCTATTTCTTTAGTTTTGGTGCACATTGCTATTTTAAAGCAGTGGTGGGCAAATGATATAATCACATTTGTGCGTTCTGCCGCTACGCGATGGACTGGAACCGGACTATTTTGCTTTGTTACAACAGCAGCGCTGCCGAGCTTATAGTGTCGGTGTTATGACGGCTTTGGTATGCACACGCTAAAGTGACGCGCCCGAGGCTCGAGTTATTACTATTTCAGCCTGAGTCCGACTGGACCTCTTTTTTTTCTGGAAACAGATATGGCTTTTAAAATTACCTGAAATGATTTTTTTTGTCAGGAATAAAATGTGTCTCAATTATTGGATTGATGCAACCTCTAATGAAAATGTGAATTATATTTTGTGAATCACTTTGAGATATTTTGAAATGTAGTTCAAGGTTTTGGCAATAATACTTTTAGCAAAAGTCTGGTTAAAATTGATTTTAGAGATTCAAATTGGTCAATACGAAAGATGGGCGCTGTCAAGAATCTTAAATCCTGTCCCAAATCCACGTCTATTTCGTCTTGTCCCATTCCCGATAACAAATTCAGGCCTGTTCTTGTTTCCGGATTCTATTAATCGGAATTGGTAGGAATTGTGATTTCCAAGAATTGATTAATGAATTCGTTTGAAACTATATACTATCAAGAGAGTCGAATGAAGATACATATATGAAAATATGAAGTTAAAAGCCGAATATC
Source organism: Lordiphosa mommai (assembly GCA_018904225.1). Taxonomy (NCBI): domain Eukaryota; kingdom Metazoa; phylum Arthropoda; class Insecta; order Diptera; family Drosophilidae; genus Lordiphosa; species Lordiphosa mommai. The sequence goes on along the minus strand of JAEIFT010000123.1, from coordinate 230,305 downwards.
ACAATGCGTTTTTAGAAGCGAGGACATTTAACAATTCTGATTCCGCATGATTTGATCGAAATCGGAAACGTCCCGATTATCTTTATAAATCTATATATTATATTATATTTTGGGGATCAAGATTATTAATTAATAATTTCTTTCCCTCTCGATCTCGTCTATAAATTTTATTATCTTTCTTCGTTCAGTCCAATTTATTAGTGCAATTTCTAGTTAGCAAATGAGTTCTTTGATCAAAGTCTAAAAAAGTTCCTAATATATGAAAAATATATTACCTTTCCGGTAATAATACAGTCAAACATATCCAAAATTTGAGTGAAATAACGACTTTGTACCGATCTAAAACCAGCTGAGAACGAAAACCCGGGGTTCAATGCTGGTTCACAAATCGATTCTTAAACTTTAAGAACCTTCTGAAGATCCTAAATCAGAAATAAACATAGTGTGATTTAGAATAGAATTAAATTGATCTGCTTGGATTATAGAGAATTGAGTTGGAGAATCTAGTTCATTTTAATGACCTAGTTTATTAGTTCAGTTTCAGATGAACTATTCACTAAGAACTATACCTAATTGCCATCTTCCAAAATTGGAGGTGGTTTTTTTTTTGCAGCACTAGAGGCAGAAATTTTGTAAATTCACAGCCAATTAACTATACAAAATATGGTCTATGAACTACTCGGTTAAACTTTTGTTCATATTTCAAATTACATTTTTCTGCCTCTGGTGCTGCAAGAAAACCACCCCCAATTTTGACCGACTGAGAGATTATAATTTTAGTTAAAAAAAAACAGCTATGGCTCAAAAAGTGAATAGTTTAAAAAATGAACTATAGTTTGAACGCTGAGACCTAGTTCATTTTAATGACTAGTTCATTTAAACTTGTTCACGAAATTCGGCACAACTCTAGAAGAGAAGTCTACATATTGAATTTGTTTTCAAATTAGCACTAAAAGATCATGAGATCTTGGTGTTGATTGAAACAGATTTAAGTTATCAGTCAAAAGGTTATGATAAGATATTTTAAACATATTCAATAATTCTGCTCGTTTAGGACAAACTTCGGTTTTTGTGAGGTTCTAGCGGTAGAACATTCGACCTTTCTGGTGACAATGAAACCACTAATAACACTAGTTTACAGCGAAAAAGACCCATTGAAGCCATTATTTTTTAATGATGTATTTTGGAATGCTGAACTCAAAAATGAATTTCAAAAATTTTTGTATGGATACGTTTTTGAGTTAGAATTTTTTTTTAGTTTTTCGGTAGGTACCCATACCAGTTAAGCCATATCTGGAGTTACTAACTTTAGATGGAGTCAAGCAAGGTATTAATCAAAAGGGTATGCAATTCCTAATAGTCTAGATTCAATACATTTGCTAATCGGTTTAGTAGTTTAAAAGTTAAAAGTAAAAATATTTCGAAAAAACCGATTTTTTTCTCAAAAATGTGAAAATTTTGATTTACTAAAATCTGTAAATGGTTGAAAATCAAAATCAAAAAATTGCTTTTTCTCTTACACTCACTAATTGTACTTCTAGGAAGAAAATAAGGTATTGATGACGAAAATGTGTGGATAAATAGCGAAGTTGTTTAATCAATTTTGTGAAAGTACTAAGAGTCAAATTTGACTATTTTACGTGTTTATTAAAAAAAATTTTTTTTTTAATTTGCTTTTTCCTCAATCAACGAGTTCCAATAGAAGCCAAATCACAGAAAAAAATTAAGATTAAGGCCAAAAACGAAGAAAAAATAAAAATATTTTCTAATAAATACATAAAACACTGAAATTTGACTGCTAGTAATTGTACTCAAATGCTCACAACTCTTTTATTTATCCATAGATATTTTTCATCAATACCTTATTTTCTTCGTAGAAGTGAGATTCGTAAGAACAAAAGAAAAAAACAATTTATTTTCATCAGTTTCAACCTTTAACAGATTTTAGGAAATACAATTTTACACGATTTTGAGATAAAAATCGATTTTTTCGAAATATTTTTGGTGGCAGCATTTAAACTACTAAACCGATTGGAAAATGATCTTCAACAAGATTATTTAAAATTGCATACCCTTTAGAATTATTCCTTGCTAGTCGATATCCAAAGTTTCTAACTCGAGACATGTCATTAAATGTAAGGGTGCCTACCGAAAAAACGGAAAAAAATTCTAACTCAAAAACGTATCCATACAAAAATTTTTGAATTTCATTTTTGAGTTCAGCATTCCAAAGTACATCATAAAAAAATAACAGCTTCAATGGGTATTTATTTTTTTTTATTTTTGTAGACTAGTGTAATCTGATACATACTGTTCCAGTCCAAGGTCTTTGAAATTGCCTTTTAATAAAAAAATTTCCATTGAATAAAGATTTAGGAATTAGGCGCAATAGACTTCAGCTGCCCTTAAACCGTTACCCCACTGTATGCTACGCATGAACATAGTTTAGCAATTTATATTTGATTCAAAGTTCGTTCGTTTGGCTCGATTAGTTGGTCCTGGGCTGCTACAGCCGCAGAAACAAATCTGCCATCACCACCAGGACGAAACCAACCGGCTTACCATTTGACCCACTCTCTGGTCCAATCCACGGCTGCTGCTCGTTACGGCAGGCAGCGTATCAATTTGATCATGCGTGTCCTTTCGCTCCCGTTGTATATGTATGTGCATGTGAGTGTGTGTGTGTGTATGTGTGCTAAATGCCGCAAATTGAAATATGGTTTTCGATTTTCAGTTTATATGCAGCCATCTATAACCAAAACCGAACCATCCATATATATGTAGAGCGTTTGTTTGTATTAGTTTATCGTCATTTCGTTTACTTTTCAAATTTCAAGTCGTTTTTTTTTTTATTTATCCACTTGCCCCAGCGATTTCAATTGATTTGGTGTGTGGCCGGGGGTATATAAGGCTGTAAGTAAGTTAGATCTTACTAGGAAATTGGCTGTACTGTTTATTGTTTAAATCCTTTTAGTCCTAGATATTCAAATATCTATTTATTTATAACGAATGTTGGTCTTTCTTTTAAAAGTGTGGTTATCTATTCAGATTCAGTTCTAATCTAGGTTGATTGGGCTTGGATATGGTTTTTATTTTTGAACTAGTTCATTTTCATTTGATAGCACTTCAACGTTAACCCCTAAAGTATGCTTAGATATTTTGTTTTAAAATTTTGAATATCACAGGGTATCAAAACCTTTGTTGCCACTTTTTAGAAACTTTATTTCTGGGTCCCGTATGTGTTGAGTGTGTTATTGAATAACGGCTTAGCCAGTCCATTGTAGACACTGCCACCCACTCACCCGTACAAACACACACTCACACACACGCACACTCCTATGAGAATCATATTAAATCATACAATTGGTCAGCGTCCCGTAAGTAAGCAACAAATTTTTGAAACCGTAAACCAAAGCGGTTCTCCCTATACACAGACCGTTGCTTTGCCGCATGCTGACACATTTTGCCATTCACTTTTCACGCTTCCACACACACACACACACACACAGACTCACGCTTTGTATCAGCTGGGAAAAAATTTGCATGCTATCCGTTTGCTTTATAGACTTTTCGATTTGTGTTTGGTTGTGTGTGTGTGTGTCTGTTTGTCAATTTTGGTGTTGTTGACGCCGCCGCCAATAGGCGGCTTAGCTAAATTTGCATTTATTGTTAAAATGTTTCATTTCATTTATTTGCCTGAAAAACTGCACACGTGTGTGTGTGTGTGTGTGTGTGTTGTATACGCGTGGGTTCGCTTTTTGGTCTATTCAGCTGTGGTTTTTTTTTTGTTCCTTTCTAGTGAATAGTATGAGAGGCACACATGCGGTTCGGTCTATTGGTTTTTTGGCTTTGGATTATGACCAAAATTTTGGGGGGGAGCCACAGAAAAAAAAAATAGTTTGGTTGGACAAATGCTCCTAGAATTGGAAAACTTTTTAGAACACAAAAAGCCTTTATGAATTTAGCTGAACTTTTGTTTCGATCTGTTGACCTCTTTATTAAACAAAAAAACGTCAGTGGCTCGTGAGTCGAAAAGCGACATTTCTGACGCCGACAGAGAATAACAAATACGAAAAGCAGTTTTTTTTTTGTTGTCGCTTTTGTTGTTTCGACCTTTTATATCTTACGCTGTGTCAGTCTTTTATATAAAATAGTAAAATCTTCTTTGTGGTAATTCTTACTTTCTTATTACTTTCCTTCTTTCTTTCTTTCTTCTTTCTTTTTTCTTCTTTCTTTCTTATTTCATTACTTTTTTCTTTCGTCTTTCTTTCTGTATTCTGCCTTCTTTCTTTAATCTTTCTTTCGTCTTCTTTCTTTCTACTTTCTTCCTTCCTTCTACCTTCCTTCCTTCTACCATCCTTCCTTCTTGCTTTCTTACTTCTTTCTTCCTTCAGTTCTTCATTGTTCCTTCTTAGTTTCTTCTTTCTTAATTTTTCCCTTTTTCATTTCTTTTATTTTCTTTCATTCTACCTCCTTCCTTCCTTCTACAATCTTCCTTCTTCTTTCTGCGTTCTTTCGTATTTTTTTTCCTTTTTATTTCTTCTTTCTTTCGTCCTTCTTTCGTAATTCTTTTGTCTATCTTTCTTCTTTCTTTCTACTTTCTTTCTTCCTTCTGCCTTCTACCTTCCTTTCTTCTACCTTTCCTTTATGCATTCGTTCTATTTTCTTTCTTCCTTCCTTCCTTCTACCTTCCTTCCTTCCTTCTACCTTCCTTTCTTACTTCTAACTTCTTTCTTTCTTCCGTTCTTCTTTCTTCATTGTTCCTTCGTAGATTCTTCTTTCTTAATTTTACCCTTTTTCATTTCTTTTCTTTTTTTTCTTCTTACCTCCTTCCTTTCTTCTACAATCTTCCTTCTTCTTTCTGCGTTCTTTCGTATTTTTTTCGTTTTTATTTCTTCTTTCTTTCGTCCTTCTTTCGCATTTCTTTTGTCTTTCTTTCTTCTTTCTTTCTACTTTCTTTTTTCCTTTTACCTTTCTTCCTTCTGCCTTCTACCTTCCTTTCTTCTACCTTTCCTTTATGCATTCGCTCTATTTTCTTTCTTCCTTCCTTCCTTCCTTCTACCTTCCTTTCTTACTTCTTTCTTCCTTCCGTTCTTCTTTCTTCATTGTTTCTTCTTAGTTGCTTCTTTCTATATTTTTTCTTTTTTCATTTCTTTATATTTTCTTTCTTTCTTCTTCTTGCCTTCCTCCTACCTTCTTCCTTTCTTATTCCTTTCTTCTTCCTTCCTTCTTTCTGCTTTCGTCTTTCTTCTACCTTCTTCCTTCCTTCCTTCTATCTTCCTTTCTTCTACTTTTCTTCCTTATAACTTCTTTCTTCCTTCCGTTCCCATTTCTTTATTTTTTTTAAATTTTTTCTTCCTTCCTTCTATCTTCTTTCTTTTTTCTGCTTTCGTATTTTTATTTTTTTGGTCTTTCCTTATTAGTTCTTTTGTCTTTCTTTCTTCTTTCTTTCGTCTCTCTTTCTTCTTTCTTTCGTCTCTCTTTAATCTTTCTTCCTTCCTTCTACCTTCTTCCTTTCTTCTTCTTTCTGCTTTCTATCTTTCTCTTTCTTCTTTTTTTCTTTTTAATTTCATATTCTGTTGTTCTTTAATGTTTAATTTCATTCTTCCTTTTTTGTCAGTTTTCTTTATTCCCTCTGTTTTTCAACTTTTGGTCAATTTCAAGCAATCCATCTTCCTCTTCAAATTGTAGTACAGTTACACAATTATCTTTCACTCTTAGCTACAAATTTTCTACTGTTCCCTTTGAAAACTTTAGAAAAAAATGGAAGAAAATCACCCGTTATTTCTTTAACGTTTTAACAATTACTGTGTGTGTCTTCAATTAAGTTCTGAAATTGTTAGGCTAGCTTCCAGTTGACTTGACTCACTCTCTCCCCCTCAACCAGCATCATTTCTCATCCATTGAAAAAGTCGTTTTTGCCCATATAACTCAATTTCGGCTTAAACAACAAACCAAACTGGAACGTAAAATCCGAACCAAAGTGAAATCATACACCCAAAAAAAAAAAAAAAGAAAAAAACCCCAAAACAACAACAGCAACAACGGAAAGCCTGAAAAACTGCGTCAACACGTGACTGACAGGCCAGGACTGGGCAACACACACGCGCGCGCCTACCGAGAGTGAAATAATACAAAACATAGCATACTTTTGAGTGTTCGCTTTGTACAAAAAGTCCGCAGCAGCAGCACACTTTTTGGCCAGGGGAAGACAGCCCGAGGGGACGGATTGCACGACAAACGAGTCTGGGACAGCCCATTTAAAAAGGCATTTTCCATTGCATTTTCATTCATCGCTCGTAATTGTGGTGTAAAAACGAACTCAACATGGAACGGGGTGGGGCAATAACTGTCATTTCCTGGCGACCTAGTAAAATTTACCACTGCGTGGTGCGAAAGAAGCCAAAATGAAAATTGCTGACCTCTGCCAAAAAAAAAAAAATTAAATAAAAAAAACAGCCTAAAAGGTTCGCTCACCACGTAGTGTGACCCTCCCCTTCTGTCGCACACATATGCAACAATTGTAATGGGGCCCCCAGCAAGGGCGGGGTACAGAGTGAGAGCATAATTTGTTATCTAAATTCAGGTTGCCTGTCGAAATGGTTGGAAATGCTATACTGATTAAATTTGCTACACACACACGCAGGCAGGACTCGACAGGACTTGCATTGAAAATAAAAATCCTCCAGCTCCTTAACACGTTTCATGGCATGAATGAAGAACGTGCAGGCTACATATGCGAACGCTCCAAGAAATGTACGCGTTCAGCAAACCAAAAAAACTGTCCGTGCCAGCCAAACATGATTCGTTGAACACTCTCAGGTACAGTGGGACAAAAACAATGGGCAAGCATGGAATGGAAATAAGTGGTGGTCAATTTTAGTTGAAAATAATTGCAATGCGTCTTAATCTAATCTAATCTATATATCACAACTTTTCGATTAATTAGAGAAATGCCAACTTTACTATCCTGAAAGATTTCAAAATCTATTTCCAACAGTAACATAAATATCGAACCAAATTAGAAATTAACTTTATCTGCCTATGGTATACAGCGTGGCTCTATCTCTTATAGTCTCTGAGATCAACGCGTTCAAACAGACAGACAATCAGACAAATTGATAAACAGAAAAACAACGAACAGACAATCAAACAAACTGACAAACAGAGAAACAGACAAACAGACAAACAGACAAATGGACAAATGACAAACAGACAAATAGACAAACAGACAAACAAACAATCAGGCAATCAGACAAAATCTAAGGTCCCACAATCAAGTAATTTGCTCAAATTTTGATCAAAATTTGGCTAAATTGACCTTAATAAGGAACACTTCGGCGATATTTGAGCTAGTTACTTGCGTGTGGAACCATACCTTTAGTTTAATGTTCTGCAAACTCTAAAGTAATGGCTATTAAGACCAAATATCATTAAAATTTCTGAAAACTATTTGCCTGTGGGACCTTAGCTAATCAGACAAACAGACAGTCTTGGTCGCGCACATTGTATATATTTTGTTTTTCCTTCCGTCTACTTGTTCATGCTGGCGACGGTAATGCATGCAATTTGTTTTTGCTATTTATTTTAAAGCGACGCAATTTTTGTTGCGAAAAAAAGTAACTTTCGGAGCAAAGGGTCGGAAATGTTTTCTTCATTCTGTTACATAGATTTGCTCAACTTTATGATACCCTTTCAACCCATTTTTATTGGGTTGAGCGAAAAATTAGTCAGCTGTTCTTTGTTATTTTCGCTCTCTGAGTACAGTCTTGACAATGTCCGTCTCGCTTTAACCGCCGTGTTTTCCCATATGTGTTTTAAGTATCTAAACTCGTACTAACGCTTAACAGAAGTATCTTCACTCGTACTACCGCTTAACAGCGCCACATTTTAAGAGCCGTCTCAATCTTTCTCTCTTATACTCTTGCTCTGTACATACTTGTAAATTCAATGATGCGCTCCTACACTATTGTTTTTGGGTGCAAGGGTGAGCGAATACAGGTCTTTGATGGGAATCAAAGTTTCTAATAACATAACCTGAATTAGAGCTGTAAATTGAATGACCATTACCATTAAATTTACAATTATTGGACATTTATAAATTTAATTACTATAACAATTACGATTTTTTCGTAATTAAAAATTTCTTTACAATTTTTTATGTAATTAAAAATTCCATGAAAATTACTGCAATTATTTTAATTACCAATAAATTAATAATGTTTGGAAAATGCCATATTTTATTCTAGTTAAGCAGAATTACTTCTTACTTCAAAACTAACGTTATTCGTCTTTGGGGTACATTCTTACCCCAGAACAATTTCATGAGAAGCAATCAAATTTTTATAGATTTTTAATGTTTATAATTTTGTTTAATGAATTATTGTTGTATTTTATGAAATTTGTATACAGAACAGTTGGATATAACATTTTACCCCTAAGACGTAAAGCAAAAATTTCCGTATTTTGATTGGCGTGAGATCTATATTTATAGAATTATTTCATGTAAAAAAGGAACGACAAAGCATTAAAAACATTAATTCTAACTCATTCCTCAATTTTACGTTGAAAATTGCTTGGGGTACAAATGTACCCCAAGGACGGTTTTGGGGTTAATGACATAAAAGTTTATTCTTAGCGGCAATATGGCTTCAGTGTAAATGCTTTTTTGCTGGTAGCTACCAGAAAGTTATACCGTTCCCAATATAGCTGCGATATCAAAATTAGAAATTCGTAAAGAAATAGAGATCAAAAAATAAATTTTTCAAACTATTGTTTATATTGCAAAGTATAAGTATGACCGATCTTTAGCTTTATTTAGTATCCAATTGGTAAGTTTGTTTAACTTATTTATTATATTTGAAGATCTGGGAGGCTTTTTGAATTCCAGTTTTGACGATTCGCGTTTAAACCAGGGATTAATCCCGAAACGAATATCGGTTCAGGTACCGGTTTCGGTACGTACCGAAATGGGAATATCGGTTAAAGGTTCTATTTCGTTTTTCAGTTTATTTTGGTTTTAGGTTCCGATACGGTACTCAGATTTTTATTTCGGTATACCGGTACGTACCGGTACAAGTATATTTTTTTTTAATATTAAAAAGTTTAAATTATTTCAAGATATCCAAATTTTTTGGACGAACAATTTCGCTTCTGTCCACGCTTTCAGTGGTATTCCTACACTCAGAAAAAAACCTAGAATTAAGGAATTCTCTATTCTTATGTCGCCCAGACTAATTTTTAAGACTTAAAAATCCTTTACATCCTATACAGTTGAGCCGCTTTTTAGAAATTTGTTTCTATATCTTATATATCTTAAAAATAGAATAGGATTCTGGATATTCTTTAAGGGCGAATTTCTAAAATCTAAGACTCTTTTTTGAGTGTATATATGGCTATTTTACCAGTTGAAATATATTAATATTTGTTATTATCTTAAATCAATAAAATAAATAATACAAAACCGAAACAGTAACGGTATAAGTGTTTCGGTATGGTTTAAGTTTTTTCGGTTCCTATAATAACGGTTAACGGTTTTCGCTTCTCAACAAAATTTTAATTTCGGTTCCGGTTTCGATACCGGTACCTGGCTTTAAACGGTTAAATTCGGTTAACGGTTCCGGTTTCGGTTACGGTATTATTCCCTGGTTTAAACATTTCTAAAAGAATTCTTACATAGATTTTTGTTTTCTTGATTTGGGAATCTGTTTTTTTGAAAGATTGATTGTGAATAAGGCGAAGGGACTTACTATTTATCGGAACTATTGTACCTATAAGAAACGATTTGTATCCTTTTTACCCTCTTTATATAGAAAATATTGAATTTCAAAAATAGATAGCAGCCCGATTCAATGTTCAGTTGTTCACATTTTAGTGAGTAAACAAAACGTGTATCTTTATTCAAGTGTGTACTTTATTCACTTTGTTAGTCAGTTGGTCTTTTTGTGTTCGGTTGCTCCCTTTCTTGTTCTTCTTTTATGGTTCAGTTGTTCAAGATGTTTGGTATTTGGTTCAGTTTGGTTTTTTATTCATTTATTTCACTAGACATCTCTCGCACCACTGTGCTTCGGCCAGACATGGGCTTGAGTTGGGTTTCGGGTTTCCATGCCGTTGCCGTGTGTAATTTCAAGTGGTGTGTCTGCCTCTGGCAGTCAACTGGCCTGAAGCTGAAAACGATGCGGCCCGTTTTGCTTGTTTATGCATTTCTAGCACCACAGTAAAAGCAACAGTCGCCAGTTTGCCAGCCGCTTGTATCCGTCGTCCTTCTGGCCACGTACTCCATTCGCTCTCGATGATGCAAAAGATTACCAAGTTGTTGGTATGTGGTTAAAAAAAAAATAAGGTTTTTGTGTACGCTAGTGGGTCATTATGCAGGCGCAGGCCCCGCAGCGCCGCATCCGCATCCGTGGCCGCAGCCTCATCGCCAGTCCAGTGAGCTGACAGCGCCAGAAAAGCAGAGCAAAGCAGGCAACAGCACAGTTATGGCTGATGGCGATGCCCGCTGATGGCTTTCTGTGTTTACTCTCGGATCCATGATTCGAGCCAAAAAAAAAAGAAAAGATTTATTTATTGCGGTTTTTAAATTCGTTCGCCTTGAGATTTGGTTGCTGGCAATCAAATTCAGCGCATTGCTTCTTATTTCAGTTGTGGAATGAGACATCAGAAAGTCGATGAGTGATTTACCGCACTCAGAGCTGGATGAGGAGTGAAAGTGAAAAGCGATTCATCGAAGCGAGGAATTGAGCAGATGTGGAGTGTGATAAAAGAGTAAGAGCGAGTAGTAGAATGGTGAGACTACTCACTTTGCTTTATGGAAATCAGCGTGTAGCCATGAAATCAGCGAGTAGCTAGTAAAAGCCAATAATTAAAGAAGCGTGTGCTTAGAAAGTCAAATTTATAAGTAAGAACTTAATAATATCAAACAGCTTAAAAAGAGTATTTAAAACACAGAGTAGCTGACACCGAAATGGTGTGGTATTGGTATAAAAAAGAGAAACTAAAGTCGGCGAATAGTAGAGAGGTCAAAATGAGTAACTGAAAAAATCCGTTAGGTTCAAAATAGATCAAAATGTAGTTGAGTCAAAACAACGAGCGCTAAAAACGAGAAAGTTGAAATAATAAGTATTTTAGACCGAAGCGATAAAAACGAGTGATTAGAATACTAAGTAGCTAACTGCCAATCGTGATGAGATTAAAGCGAGTAGCTGAAGTGAAAGTTCTATTAGCCGAAACGAAAGCAGCGTGTTACACATGAAGTAGCTGGAAGTATAAGTATTTGGATTATTTAGCTAAGACCGAAGCCAACGCTAAGTTTTTGTAAAAAAAACCAACGAGTACCCAAGCGATGAAAACGAGTATACTACGTAGCTAACTGCCAATCGTTATGAGATTACAGCGAGTAGCTGACGTGAAAGTTCTATTGTTCGAAAACAGCGTGCAACACATGAAGTAGTTAGAAGTAGAAGTAATTGGATTACTAAGTAGCTAAGACCGAAGCTAGCTGTGAGTAATTATAAAAAAAACACAGCAAGTACCCAAGCCCTAAAAACGAGTAGGTTGGAATACTAAGTAGTATGAGAGAAAAGCGAGTAGCTGAAACGAGTAGAAAAACACGGTAAAGGAACAACGAGAGCTTAAAGCGAGTAAAGGGAACTATTAAAATTGGAACAAAAAACAAAAGTTAGAAAGTCGGTCAAGCCCGACTGTTATATACTATCTAACGACTACATCATTTAGATAACTAAGATCTTTTAAATGTGGCGCCAAACGAAGTGTGTGTGGCGCAACGAGTATTATTGTTTCTATCGTCAGTCAGATCGGGAAACGATTTGTAGTGGTTGGATAACTAATACAAATAAAAGGACTCCTAATTCTGTTTTTACACGGTAGATACGTTTCGGAATAAACCGTATATAGAAGTATGTCATAGTATAAATGTATGTACACTGTATTACTGAAACGAGATTCATTTTGTTAAATCAAAACCGTATAAAAATAGAGTTTACATTTCAATTACGTTAAACCCCTTGATCTTGCAAGAGATCGGTGCGCTCATACAAACACATGTACAGACGGACGTGGCTATATGAAGCTGACCATAAATAAACTCAGAAAAAAAAATGGCAAAATTCTAGTACGATCGGGATAGAATTTATTTATTTATTTTTATATATATATAATATTTTGTTCTTGGGTGAACTTAAATCAAGTATGAAACATTCTTAAGTCCAAAAAACGACCGTTAATTTGATTAAAATGAGAACAAACATTCTTCTAGAATTTGTCGTACTTACAGTTAGCCAAAAAATTATAGAAATGACATTCTTACTTCATTTAATTCTTAAGCCCTTTACGGATCTGCGAAGTAAGTAATTCAGCTGTCAAGGTGAAACGTAAGTCTAGTGTGGCCAGAGCTATTAAGAAATTACACCAAATCGTGGTATTTTGTTATTGCCAGCGCGTTGGTCACACTACTTCAATAGTAATGTTGCAGTTGTTTTGATAAAGATAAGCAACTGCTCGACAAGCCTTGCTGACCAATTAAATCTTTATAAAAGGTGCTATGAAAACTGTTTTAATATGCTTCTTATTTTTGCTATTTTTAATAAGTTATTCAAACCCATGTTAAATCAAGCTTTGTAAAATTTGTAAAATTGGCTGTTACAGCCCCCCAAATGGGGCCAAGCCGAGCTTCTCTCAATCTCTTGCATTAACGACTGTATTAAATCTTCTTTTTGTCTTAAATTTAATTTCAGCTGTTTGCTGATGGTGTCAAGATAGAAGAAGGGTGAAATAACATTGTTGGCCTCAATGTTTCTTCAGTTGCTTGAAGTAAAATAAGGCCCACATATTTAACATAGGTTCCATTCATGTGCTGTTAAGCGCAACAGTACTTCTTAGCTCCGTATGAGCACAATTAAAAGGGTCAAGAAATCATTACTTCTGCTTCTTCTTTTCACAAATTTTGTATAAAACTTCGCGTTAGTTCGCAGGTCCGTATAGGGTTTTAATTGGAAAATTAAAATTGCAATGGAAAAAGTGAAATATTTTAACAAAAATCTGTCCTTAAAATTCTCAACTGGTTCTATCACTTTACTTATGGAGTGATGGTAGATTTCTGGCCTACTGTTATGCCTTCCTGGACTTTGATTAGCTCAAGGCAAAAAAATATCTTTGCAGCCATATTTGATTCGATACAGAGACATCGTTTTAAGCTCAAATAGGAAGCAGCTTAAGAATTTAATGTGCCTGAACCCAGAACATTTTGTACTTATTTTTTATGTACTTTTATTTGGTTTCAAGAATGTTTTGGGGGAATAATTAGGAATTCATTAAACTTTAAAGAACGAGAAGGCAAAGCTAACTTCGACTGTGCCGAAGTTTTAATACACTTGAAAAACTTTACTCCAACTGATTTAACTGGAAAAATATATATAGGATATAGATATCAGATATTTAAAATTTTTAAATCATTGATAATAAAAATTTGATACCATAAAAAAAAACTTTTCTTAGTAAAACACATTTTCCGACCGATCGTTCCTATTTCAGCTATATGCTATAGTCATCCGATTTTGATAATTTTTTTCGAAATTATGTGAAAGCATATAAAACTAATATATACCAAGATTGGGGACGCTACGATAAAAAACAAAAAAAGTTTTTCTCACTAGAAGTAGTTTTTTGACCGTCCGTTTATATGGCAGCTATATGCTATAGTCATCCGATTTTGATAAATTTTTTCAGAATCATGTGAAAACATATAAAACAAATATATACTACGATTGGAGACGCTACGATGGAAATCAAAAAAGTTTTTTTCACAAAGACTTATTTTTCGACCGATCGTTCCTATGGCAGCTATATGCTATAGTGATCCGATTTTGATTCATTTTTCCAGAATTATGTGAAAGCATATAAAACTAACATATTCCAAGATTAGTGACGCTACGATGGAAAACAAACAAGTTTTTCTAACTAGAACTAGTTCTTAGACCGATCATTCCTATGGCAGCTATATGATATAGTCATCCGATCCGGCCGGTTCCGACATATTAGTTGCGTGCAGTAAAAAGAAGACTCTGTGCAAAATGTCAGCTCGATAGCTTTAAAACTGAGAGACTAGTTCGCGTAGAAACAGACAGACAGACGGACAGACAGACGGACGGACGGACAAGCGGAAATGAACTCGGCTCGTCGTCCTGATCCAGAATATATATAGCTTATGGGGTCGGAAATGAATATTTCTATGCGTTACAAACTTCTGGGCAAAATTAATATACACTTTTCAAGTGTATAACGAGAGCGTAAGTTGAAGTCGGCCCTGCTCGACTTCGATATACCCGTTACTCAGGGTAAGGTTGCCCAAATTGTGGGAGATATGGCGAATTTTTCAAATTGCGGGGACGGGAACTTTTCTATCGTTCATCTGATCGAAAAATGATGTATGGCGGATCGATAGGTAATGATGATTTAAATATATGTCTAGAAGGTTCGAACAATCTATTTTCAAAATTGTGGGAGATATGACGTTTTTTCATATTGCGGGGGCGGGAGGGGGCGTGGCAAAAATTTGAAACAAACTTGATCTGCGTGCAGAAGATACAAGTCTACACTGAAAAAATGGTAGCTCTAGCTCTTATAGTTCCTGAGATCTAGGTGTTCATACAGACGGACGGACAGACAGACAGACAGACGGACAGACGGACATGTCTATATCGACTCGGCTATTGATGCTGATCAAGAATATATATACTTTATGGGGTCGGAAACGCTTCCTTCTGCCTGTTACATACATTTGCACGAACTTAGTATACCCTTTTTACTCTACGAGTAACGGGTATAAAAATACTACTAAAAAAATACTACTAAAAAATACTTGATATTAGAACTTTGCACTTGATTAAAGTATTTTCGTAGTTACCATACTATTAACACCATTTATACTTCATTCAAAACAAAGTTCGTGGATTTTTTCTGAGTGTAATATATATATATATATAATTTATAGGATCGGAGCTACTTCCTTCAATCTGTTTTATCTGTAGAGAGTTTTTAAATTGTTAAATATGATCAAAAAGATCTTAATATAGTTCGAAATGTACTTAACCTGAATATGCCCGAATTAATTCACATAAAATTAACAAAATAAAAAAGAGTTAGAAATATTCATTGGGATGCTTTTAGATTAAAACAATTCTTTTTAATTATATCTTCAGACGGTTTTATAAGTTTCATTTAATGATAGATTGCATTATATTATCGAGATTGTAGTTTTCTGGCAAATAATGTTTTAAAAAGGCATTTGTGTGCGTTTTTGCGTGATCATATGGTCACACTAGGAGGATTCAGGTTAATATATCTCGGAACAGTCTTGAATCAAGTATTTCGGAATTTAAAAAAATTGTAAAAAATTGTTTTGAATTGATATAATAACTTTGTACTTGATTCAAGTATTTTCGTACTTATCGTACTATTGACACCGTTTGTATTTGATTTAAGAACAAAGTTCCTGGTTTTTTTCTGAATGTGTATATATACTTTATAAGGTCGAAGATACTTTCTTCTATCTGTACAGAGTTTTAGAATTGTTAAATATGATCAAAAGAACTTAATAGAATTCGAAATGTACTTAATATAACTTGGAACGGTCTTGAATTAAATATTTCGGGACTGAAAAAAATCGTACTTGATATAAGAACTATTTACTTGAATCAAGTATTTTCGTACTTATCGTACTATTGACACCGTTTGTAACTTTAAACGGTCTTGAATTAAATATTTCGGGATTGAAAAAAGTCGAACTTGTTATAAGAACTTTGTACTTGATAAAGACACGAGCCAACTTTTATGTTTTCCCTTTCGTATAAGGAAACCTAAAAATATATATATAAAAAATTGGTTGTATTGTTAGATCTTGGGTAACATTTTGGTAATTACCGTAGAGTTTCACGATTGCAACGAATTATCGCTAACAGCTTTAAGCTGCAACGTGTATTCTTTTTATTTTTTAAGGGTCAAAATTTTGTTTGTTTTTTTGTTAGGCATTGCCTTTTGCCTAATTGAAAGCCCTTGGTCATTATCTTTGATACTCTGTGTGGTGCTTGGATTTGGATTGGGTTCTCATTCGTATTTGCATTGGCATTCATTCGGTGAACAACACTTGAAACTTGTGAGTTTGTTAGCGAGACTAGAGAAATCTGCTCTTGTGTATTCTTTTTTTTTTTTCTTCTCTGGTCGTCTGCTGGCCTTGTGCCAATCAGGCTCAGCGCCACTTGTGGCAGTCTCTGTCTCTGCCTCAAACACTGCCTCATCCTTGGCATCATTATTGTGATAAGTGTGTGTGTGTAAGATGACGACACTGGGACTTGGGGTACATTTTTGTAAGTGCATCAAAATTCCTAGCACAGGACTTTGGATTTGTATCTGGTTTTGTTTCCATTTCGTTTTTTACCTTGGCATTTTTCATGAATTTTTTTTCACATGCTGAACTGGTCGGGCGTCCATTTCTTGCCACATTTTCATGTCGTTTTCTGTTTGGTTTTTATGTTTTGCACAACAAATTTTATGTTGGTTGGTTACGCCCCCCCCCCCTTGGCTTCTTTGTACGTGTGTGTGTGTGTGTGGGTGGGTTTATTTTTTGCTCTAGAAAGTGCAGAGAAAAATTCTTCATTTGGTTGTGAGAGCTGAGAGTTTCAATTGAATTTAGAGATGCCTGAGAGTCTACGTGGGAGTGTGTGTGTGTGTGAGAGTCTGGGCATTCAATCATTGCAAGACTCTACTCGACATGCCTTAGGGCAGCAGTGGTGGGAGGAGGGGAACTTGCTCTGACTGATTTCTCTTGTATTTTCTTCTCCTCTTTTTTTTTCAATTTATTTGCTTGCCCTACAAAATCACCAGCTAAGCAATAACAACAACTTCACCCCCGTATGTCAGACGTGCCCGAACGTTTCACTTTGCCATGAAATTGTTTTTTATTTTTCATTTTCAGTTTACAGCTTCTATTTGTATGCAATTTTTGCTATGCGGCAGCAAGTGTTCTGCCTCCCACCGCACTAATGGGTTAACTTGAGTTTGTTACAATCCAAAATCCAAGTGGGTAAAGCCTAAGCATTTGTCTGTCTGCTTCAAGGGCTCAAGGCTCAAGTTCAACTTGTTGGCCAAACGAAATTAGTTCAGGAATTTCGGCGAGTCATTGTTTTTCTTTTCTTTTTGTGCGTGGGAACGAAGGGCAGGTGAGTGCAACTGAATTGGGTATGCCAATAAAATGTTGATTAGTTTGTTATAAAAATTCGAAATACTTTTAGAATTTTTATAGTACGAAATTGAGTTTTAGGTTGACCAACAAAGAGAACATTGAAAATAAAAAAAAAATTAATTATCTCGTAACTGTCAGGAATCTGTGTGTGTGTGTGTGTGTGTGTGTGTTTGCACTTTGTTATTTGATGCCTAAACATTTGTAAATATAATTCACGAAATTGTTCGAGGCAATTAAAATTTGTTCAAATATTTGTAACACCTAGAAGGAGGCTACTCCGTCCCCATAAATTATTTATTGAGTCAAATCGAATTTTTTGATCAAATTCAAATGTTACAGAATGAAAATTAATCGATTATGCATTAGCCCTTTTTGTTTGACCACTTTTGACAACCTTTTAGACAGCTGCAGAATTCCACGCGTCCTTATTCTTAGAAAACTGGACTAAGTGCCATGTAAAGAATTTTGAAGAGACCGAATTATCTGAAGGTGCAAGGTCGGGGCTATACGGTGGATGTGCCATCACTTCCCAATTCAGCTCCGATTATTTTATGTATGCTGTTAGCGATTGGCTTATTCGGATGCTTCTTAATGTATTTTGACATTCATTTTTTTTTATACCGTGGACGACACCTTTTAAGCTCCACCAAATAGACTGAATATTGGCTTTTGATATAGTTTGAGCCGGCTCATCTCTTTTGCTTTATGGTCGCTTTCGCTTGACGTCATTGTAAACAACCCATTTCTTCCCTTATTATTATTCATTTCAAAATTTCTGTTCAAAATGGAGACTACCGTTTATGTAAAAAAAAAGAACTCCTAAACCACTGTTGATTAGGCAGACCTGACTGCGTATAAACAACTAAAAAAAAGAGCGAAAAATCGCGTTCCCGCATATAAAAGAAACACCACATTCATTAAACCTCTGTAGGAGTTGTTTTTTTTAATTTTGGAGAAATAATTTCGCTAAACTCTTTAAATGTTGTTCCCACACCCATATAATTAAGGAATTCGCTAAAGGTTTTAATAGCTTTAACAGATTTTACAGATAGAATTTATAGGATATAAATCACAGATATTTATACTCTGTACCAAAGGTACAAAGAGTATATTGAGTTTGTACAAATGTATGTAACAGGCAGAAGGAAGCATCTCCGACCCTATAAACTATATATATTATTAATCAGCATCAACAGCCGAGTCGATATAGCCAAAAACTCCTCAAAACTCCCACAATTTTGGAGATAGATTGTTCGAACCTTTTAGACATATTTCCTACTCATCATTACTTATCAAACCGCCATACATCAGTTTCCGATCAGATGAACGATAGTCGAGTTATAACCGAAACAAATAATTACGATGGGCAGCACTGGCCGATATCGTTTTGGGCAGCACTTACACAGTTTGTGTGACTCCACACCTAAAAGTTTTCATTTATGTACAATCTTTGACAGGTACAGAGTATATTACAGTCGGGCTTGACCGACTTTCTTACTTGTTTTTATTTAGAATCATTAGACATCTAAGTATTTACTTTTAAGTTGAAGTAAGCTACCATCAAAAACATATAACTTTTCCCACTAAGGCCCTCCGCGAAGCAATTTTCCTACGAAGCAATTTTCCATCGGCGAAACACAAAGCGTAAACATGTAAAGGGATAAAGACTAATTAACATATCTTGGTCATCGAAGTCTTGGGTGCAAAAATGCAACCAGAAGATTATTTTGTTGCCACTGAAGAATTAGCAGAATTCGATATAAAATTTCACACATTTTTTTGAATGTCATAAAATACATTTAAGGATTTATTAATGGTAGTTAAGCCTTAAAATGCACAAATTTGATAATTTAGACTGATATATTTTCATTAAAACATATAAAACTCATTAAAAAATGTAAGCAAACAGCAAGCGTACGCTCGTACACGACGAGAAGCGACTGTCACTGCTTGACGATAGTCGTCATGCTGCATGCATGTTGCGACGATTACACGATTGGGAGGAGTCGTGTGCGTGTCTCCCCTTAAACACACGTGAGCAGCAACAAATCGTATGCTTCTCGTACATCGCGTCGCATACGCTACGATAACGATACGAGTCGTGTGCAGACGGCCTAAGACACATTTTCCGACCGATAGATTCCATTGCAGCTATTATGTGAGTTAGTACGAGGCTTTGATGTGAAATATCTTGATTTACAAGAGTTTAGGCGATTGCTTCGAAAACAAAGTTTGAAAACAGTGTTGGACACAGTGTTAGAAAACAATGTTGAAAACAGTGTTAAAGAATAGTGTTGGCAAATAGTTTTAAAAAATTGGATTAAAATAGTGTTGGGAAAACAAAGTTCAAAAAAGGGGGTTGGAAAATAGTGTTAAAAAAACAGAGTTGAAAAACACTGTTGAAAACAGGTTTGGAAAATAGTGTTGGAAAAACAATGTTGATAAACAGTATTGGAAAACAATGTTGAAAATCAGTGTTGGAAAACTCCCCAAAGAACAATGGTCAAGTGGTCTAAAACATCCTTCTACTAAGTTTAATTGAAACGCCACGGTTGGCCAGTCGATTGCTTGGAGTGTATGCTGTGTCCGTGAGAGCGTTATGCGTAACGCGTTATGCGTTATACGTTATTTTGAAATTGAATTTTACCCCTACAAAAAAATCTTCCGTACCAATATTAATATTAATTAATTATTAAATTAATATACAAAAGTTTCCTTCTTGAATGTTAAGAATTTGTACTTGAAATTGGAGATGGGCTTGGCATAGCAAATTGCCTCTCGTCCCGCCCTTTCCAAAGCAGAAATTATTTGTTCGTTTATAGGGCTTTTACAACCCTAAAATTTATTTTCTCTAATCAAAGAAGTAGAATAGACCGAGAAATACTCGAAGAAATGCAACTTTTAATTGAGAATTAAAAATAAATTAAATCGTAGGTTCAAGGAAAAAAATTAACAGAAATTCGGAATATTTTTTTTTTTATTTTCAACAAATAATTGGTACAACTTATATCGAACGCCTTGATTGTTATCCGCTGCTGTCTTCTTAAAAATGTTGGCGATGCATGCCAGTTGTGCCATTTCGCGATTTGTATGTTACTTCTTTCAATGCACTCATAAAATGTAGTCTATTTCTGCGGGAATCACATCCCAAGCCCATCTCTACTTAAAATCGAACAATAATCGTTTTTAATTTTTTTTTTAAGGGGTAACTAAACGGAGAGAGTAAGCAAAGTTGAAGAGCATTGAGTACAAAAGTCTTGGATTAGAATTTCAAGAACAAACACTCATACTTAGTCTCATATTAACATCCAAGTATGAATATAATATTTAAATTTAATCTGAGAAAAAAGCTAAAATTGAATGCTTACAATTTCTAGCGATTCTCTTAAAGTTTCGTTCATCAATTGAGCCTAAAAGCAGGCAATGATTTTTTTCACTTAATATTTTAAATACCTCATAAGTATTTGCTTGTGGCAAACAAGATGGATAAGCATACCTTCCCCAAGCACTCCGCACTCATATGTTCATGTCATGCTGCTTAATCACGCCTACACAAACAGCACACACTCACACACACACTCACACACGCACAGCTCACACACCTGGCTGGGGATGTCGATACAACATTCATTGCACCTTTTTAATTGCTGACATTTACTGAACGCACCCACCCGACCGCCCCACACCCAGCATCTCGGTCCTGTGTTAAATCTACCATGAATCAAGTCAGCCAAGAGGTAGATTGGGTAGGACGTGAGGGTATACATAAATAATTACATATGTATAGCTAAGCTAAATACCCGGCAACGCTCGGGTGCTTAAAATTAGTTTGATATTGCTTTATAAGAGAGAGAGAGAGAGAGATTGAGAATCAATTTTGGGCAGGTTCGGATCTGGTTTGAACCGAAAAAATATTTTACAATAAACTGCAAATCATTTTTCAAATATATAACTGAAAGACTTCCAGCTGTTTCGGGATCCGTTTGATTCGGGAAAATATGATTTAACAACAAACACATCTATTTATAAGCTTTCTTAGTTGAATCCTTTATAAGAAATGGCTCTGAACCAGAGGTGCGCACGTGACGCGTGAAAACATAGTCTTTCGTGCCTGTGTATCCGTGATCCGTGCGTGATTCGTGCGTGTTAAAGTTAAACATCGTGAATATAAGTAGGGCAGTATTCACGAAATTTGTTTCTATCAAGGTTCGCATACAAAACGAAAGTATCGAACACAGCAAGTACCGTACATTGGCAAGTAGGTACATTTTTCGTTACGTACTGTACGTAAAACACAAATTCGGTTCCTTCGTCGTAACGGGCCGTCCGAAAAAAAATAAGTACTAAACTATTTTGTGGTTTGTAAGCGTGCGAGCAAAATATTTTTTACTTAAGGAGGCGAAGTACAAAATAATTTTAGTTTCGGACCGTTCGGGTCTGTCAGTTACAGTCCGTTTGCTTGTAGATATTTTAAATCACTCTACTCTGCCGGACGAATCATTATATCGCTAATTTAGGAAGTTGATTTATCAGCTTCCGGGGTGCTAAGTGCCATACTATATTTTTACGGAATTTAGTTTGGGTCCGAAATCGTTTTGTACTTCGCCTTCCTAACTGAACTTGTACTGAACACAAAATAGTTGAGTACTTTTTTTTTTAGGACGGTCCATTACGATGAAGGTACCGTACTTGAGTTTTAGGTTCAGTATGTTACAAAGCATTTACCGTACTTGCATGTGTACGGTACTTGGCTGTGTTCAGTATTTTTTTTGAATTAATAATATTATTTCTAAAACTGATTTGCTCTTGATTTCGTAAATCCGCTACTCGCAGCTTCTCCATACAAAAGGCGCAGTGTGACCATGAAACCCATGATAGAATAAAGGTCTCTCCACGCGATAATTCGGAGGTGGTTGATCGTGCGTGATCTTTCGTGACCCTTCCTTTAATCGTGCATAAATCGTGTCAAGAGTTTGCGTTACGTGAATGAAAAATTGCTCACGCGCGCTCCTCTACTCTGAACCACTTTAAAACCGGCTAAATTTGGTTTGGAACCAACTTTTAGGTTCTTAGCCTAAGTAGTTTCACTTTTGAACCCGGTTTTAAATTGAAAAAAATATTCAACTCTATATTATCTACTCAACCAAAAAAATTTAGGTTCTTAGCCCAAATAGTTTCTGGAGATATGGCTCTGTATCTTTTTTGAACCGGTTTTACTTGGTTTATGGCTCTATACCAATTTATGTGGCTCTATACCACATTTGATTTGGGACTTTTTCCAGTGTACATTTTCATTAAGATCGGTTCAGTAGTTTTTATATATCGGGAACACATACAACCATACATTCACTCTTAAATAAGTATATGTATGTATAGATTTCTGTCAGTGTGCGAGGGGGGGGGGGCCTTTGACTTAAGTGCAAACTTATGCCAATTATGCGTAGCTTTTGCCTGCCATCAAAGCCAATCCTTGCTTGAAACTTTGTTGGAGTTGGAGAGCGCAGTGGGAGCAGAAGCAGGAGGATTGTATGAAGCTCAAGCAGATTACACGGATCATTAGCTCAAATGAGAAAGTTCACATGTTCTTTGCCTCGTCTGTGTTAGTGTGTGCGCCTTTCTTCACACTAAACACGACGTCCAGCACTTAATCAAAATGAAAAAAAAATAAAAAAAAATCAAAATCGGATAAATAAGCAAGAAAGCAGGAAATGGCATTGATTTTTTAAAAATAGTAGAAGGAAACCAAGTAACTTTCTTGCAAACGGCTATAGCTAGAGCTACACATGACACGTGCAGTTATTTGCGGAATTTTGATAGATTCTTGCAAAACTGATTTGCGCACGTACACTCTGAAGTGTGACCAGAGGTGGAGAAGAAGGAGGAGGTGGAGGCAAATCAAATGGAGCGCGCTGCTAGAATGTCTGCCTTCACTATTTGTCATTTTATGTAAGTGCAAAGCAATGTCTGTCCAAGTCCAGCTGCGTTTATTGATGCCACTGACACAAACCGAGAAAAAAAAAAAGAGAAAAAACGTTTCTCATGTCAAAAACTGAAGCTCTCTCTTTGATGTGTAGAAATATCCATGGCGTTTTTGGCAAACTTGCTGCACAATTAAACGGCAAATCATGCCTAGGATTTTGGTAAAAAGCATTCAACATGCAAACAACTGTCCAATGGAAAACCACACAAAAACCAATTGGGGGGAAAAAAAAGGGCAGCAAATCTGGAGCATAGCCAAAGGCAAAGGAATGAAGAATGAAAGAGAGAAAGAGAGAGAGAAAGATATAGGGGGAGGACAAATTCTGCAGCCACAAAATGCAGTTAGAAAGTGGAAATGAATTGAGCAAGAATAATGGTAAATCAATCAAAAAATCAAAGGATCAATGTAAAACCTTACGGCCGCTGTTAAGTTGGGGAGTTAAACTCTCACTCACACAGATAGAAGCTGTTATCAAGGTACCAACACACTCAAAGCATTCTCCAGCTTTTGGCGGTTTTACATTCTTGGGTTGCTTGAAATTCCTACTTGGTTTAAGCAACACTTGCATGGAGAGACCACTGAAACTCTGGAGATGGCAGCAAAACCTCGCTGATGAGGAAATCTGGCGATTTCCGAAACAGCTGTACAAGGAACCATGCTCACTTTGGTGTTGTTGGTACACTTGTTTTTTGTTTTAAATGTTATGGAAACATAACATTTACATGACCTCGAGCCGGCTAGTCCCAATTCTAATTTTATTGACGAATATTTGGTCACGGTCGCCACCTCAGATTTGATACTGAACGAATATTTCTATGCATTGCAAAAATATACACTTTAGAGGCACTTTTCTGAAAACTAGGTGCTTTTTGAGAAAAACTATGTTGCCTTCTTTTAGGGCGCTTTTAAAATCACATCCGGGTCGTAGTAGACACAAATATAGACAATTGAAAACGGCCTAAAAGCAGGCAACACCTTTTCTCATGTTCTCTTTTTTGTAAATCCAGGTGCTCGTTGATAAAATAGATGTAGCCTATTTTTAGGCCGCGGTTAAAATCATACGTGGGTCGTCGTAGACTTAAGCAAAGATATTTCAAAAGCGTCCTTAAAGTATTATACCCATATTTTCTCAAAGGAAACATTAGAAACTGGCCCTTACAATTATTAATCACGCTAGAGTATTTCTTAAAGGCTTAAAATGTCTCTAATGAATGAATGTTACTTACTTACCATTTGTTTGAGCTTTAATTGAAATTGAAATCTGACACATCCATTTCACTAATTTGCCATAAATTGACATTTAAGCTCACCTTTTATTTATCCATTGCAAAATATTATTACAAATGTGTGAATATTGCCTCGGCTTAAAGGCAAATATTGCATTTAAATCCAAACAAATGTAATGGCTTTTGCTTTTGCGTATAAATAATCCGCAAATTAGATTGCTTATATGTATGTACTACTCACTTACAATATGTACTCTCGCTGCCCATCAGAATGTATCAATTTCCATTTGAGTTAGACACAACATTTGTATCAGTTGAGTTGTTGGATACAATTACCAATTAACTCAACTGATTTGTCTGATGCTTGTCGTTGTTTTTCAGAAATATGTTTTTTCCAGCTATCGCCAGTTATCATATATACAAATCAGAGAGAAAGAGAGAGAGAGATGACATTGTTGGGCCAACACAATTAAACATGTTTTCCCAAAGTGTGAGTGTGTGTGTGTGTGTGTGTGTGTGACCAAACGTGCCGGCATAATTAGCCTGGGTAGCCGAGACAGCAAAAATGCAAGTAATAAGCGAAAACAAAGCCCCAGAACCCAGAACTGGTCTCCTAATTGAAGTGCCATTGTGTGGGATTTGGGCAGCTCTGGCACGTGCTCTCTCTTACTCTCCCCACAAACAAACTTGTCGGCAAGTTTTTGTGCTTGGGCGGCGCAATCTTTAATTTAAATGCCGGCCATCTTCACGTTTATCAGATTACGCGACACAACAAGATCCACACACACACACACACACACGCGCAGTATGATTTCCCCCACTTACCTAATCAACCTCTATAGTGCGTCGGGTATGATGGAACCTGAGAAAACTCGTGCCATTTATAATTTTGCTGAAGCTTCGAAATTAGTCGTACAATCTAGCTCAGAAAAAAAAAACATTTTGTTTATTGAAATTGGTGGATTTTCGATTGATAAGTAGAGTTATTACAACAAAAAGGCGCAGCAACAACATCTTAAAACCAATTTTTATGTCTTTATTTATTTTTTATGTTTCCACATAATTCTGGAAAGTTTGATAAAAATCGGACGGCTATAACCTATATCTGCCTTAGGAACGATTTGTCCAAAAACTATTTCTAGTAAGAAAATTTCGTTTGTTTATTATGGTAACGTCTTTAAACTTAGCCTTAAGTAATCTTATATGCATCCACAAAATTCTGTCAAGTTTAATCATTATCTGATGACTTTATTGTATAGCTATACGATACAACCGATCGGTCTGGAAAAAAGTGAGAAATACACTCAGAAAAAAAACGGCTGCCAGCGTTCTAGAGCGAACGGGATAGAAATTATTCCGTTTTGTACTTAATTCGTACTTGATTGTACCTTAACTAAGTACGTATCAGTCATAAGTGTTAAAATTGACCCAAAATGTTTCTAAAATAAGAACAAAATTCTTAAATCAAGTACGAAATACTTAAATCAAGATTTTTGTTGTACTCAAACGTTCTAGAACGAACGTGATAGAATTTATACCGCTTTGTACTTAAAATATTTGGTATGATTTGTTCTTGGGTGTACTTAAATTTAGTACGAATCAGTCTTAAGTTTCAAATTTATGCAAAATGTTCCTAAAATAGTAGTTGTAATAGCCATATCAGAAATAATTTCATTGGCAAAATACTCTGATTAAAAATGAGAACAAAATTCTTAAATCAAGTACAAAATACTTAAATCAAGATTTTTTTGTACTCAAAAGTTCTAAATCGAAGTTATAGAATTTATACCGTTGTGTACTTAAAATATCAAGAATGATTTGTTGTTGAGTGTACTTAAACTAAGTACGAATCAATCTAATAAGAAGGAATCGGGGTTGGTTCAAGACCAATTAGATTTTAAACCCTTGGAATAGCCCCAAGTGTACTTAATGTATCCCAAAACGGTCTAAAATCAAGTATTTCGGGATTGAAAAAATCGTACTTGAAACAAGTATTTTCGTACTTGTATCAAAAATTTTTATACCCTCGCACAGGGTTTATTAAAATTGTCACGATGTTTATAACTTAGCTTAGAAGGAAGCATCTCCAACCTCAAAAAGTATATATATTCTTGATCAGCATGACGAGCTGAGTCGATATATATCCGTCTGTCTGTTTCTATGGAGATAGTCCCTCAGTTTTAAAGCTGTCTTGACCAAACTTTGCACGCACACAAACTTTGTCGGAATCGGACAGATCGGCTGGCTATATAATATAGCTGCCATAGGAAAGTTCTCGGTTTTTTTCTGAGTGTACTTATTTTTAATTTTTAATGGTATCGTCTTTTTACTTGTTAATCATGAATATTATCTGATTCAACACAATTTTTCCGGATGTGATCAAAATCGGATAAATATATATCGTATAGCTCCCATATAACAAATGACCCTGTTCAGCAGAAGAACTTGCTCCCTGATTCATGATATATTTCTTGGTTATTTACGTACACTCAGGGAAAAATGCTGTGAAATTTTAATATTTTCACGTTGACTTAAATATTTTTGCCATTGATTTTGCGTTAAATATGGAATTCGTAAATCTGAAGTGCTTACACTTTAAATCGAAATAAAATATGAAAATAGTCAAATTTAATAGTTTTCATATTAAATATAAAAAGACCAAATTATTAAATTTAACCAAAAAAATATTTAATTTTAAATATTTCATAATAATTATGAAATATATTCATATTAAATTTAAATAAATATAATATTTAACTTTAATATACTTTATAGTACTTTAAACTTTTTCTTGTATTTGGCTTTACTTTTTTTATAGTAGTATTGAAGTGGAATAATATTTAACTCAAATATGTTTCATAACGAAAACAACAATATTTCTTATTAATTTCAAAATCATTTTATTTCAAATTGAGATGTGCTCATTTAAAATTGAAACAGTTACATATTTTATATAAACTTTAATTTAAAAGTATCCTTCTCAAAATAAATATAGTTTCTCAATTTAATCTAGCAAGTTTTTAGCAGACTCGGGGTCTAATAAGTTATGCAAAGCTTTAGAACAAGTACACACTCAATACACAATGAGGCTGTATGGATAACCATACAGCTGTTTCGGAAGGTTCCACTATTCTTCAACATTGGTTTTCTGCCTGACGAACTACAGCCAATGGCACGAATGCCATAACTGGTTGGGGAGCCCAAAACCAGCAACGTGTAAAAACCTTTATTTTTAAGATGAGAACCTCATAAAAGCAATATTACTCATATTTAAAAATAATATTAAACATAGTTAAGCAATACATATTTGCGTATATTTGAAATAAATATGATTTTACTTTAATCTGAATACAGCAATATTTAATTTTATGTGAATTTTACTTTGATTTTACTATATTTATATTAACTTCAGTGGTTAAGAATGTTTTCAGTTAAATCAAAGCGCTTTCTATTGGACTTTAATACATTTGCTATTTGAAAACAGCATAGTATAATTAACTATGATTGTATTAATTTTTACGATTTGTTTTTTCTCTTGGTGTAGCCTACTTTAAATCTTGTGTTTAATATGAAATTTAACTTGGGGCTTTTTCAAATGTCAATTTAAAAAAAAAACCCTAAATTATGCTAAATAATAAGAGTAGTAAGCTGATCAGTGATCAAGTGTCTCTCTCTATTGCTTAGCTTGGGACATCTCTCAACTAGACTTGTTCTAATCGAAAATTAAATTCTTGTAAGAAAATCAGGAAGGCATGCATTGTATAAGTGAAAGAACTGCAAAGGTATATGCAAACTGGTGCTAAACCAAACCGTACCGAACCGCATATTTGTGCTCATAAACCGAATCACGAACCAAACCTGTGTTATTTCAAAAGTGCTGAACCGTACCGAAAACCGTCTATAAAAATCGTTTGTTTCGGTTCAGCTTATCGTTGAGTTTAATGATGTAAAGCAGGAGTGCCCGCTGAAAGCATATGGAAGAGCAGACACCAATAGATTTGATGAATCGAATTTATTTTTTAAACGAAATCATTTGTTGACAATAATAAAATATACGGTTACTAGCACTTACCAACCAACTGGTGCTTTTTAGAGAGAAGATAAATGTTTTTGCTTATGTTTCTCGTGTGTGCCTCGAGCTCTGACTGTGATTTTGTATGCTCGCGAGCTAAGCAACAACAAAACAGCACTGTGAGTCAGAGTTGCCAAAGCCTCCTCAAAAATAAAGGACAGATGACCCTTGAAAAAAAGATAGAAAACGAACAGATTTTTATTAAAAGGACAAAAAAATAGGACAAATGGCAAAGCCGGGCTTACTAGGCGTGTCGGACCTCCATCCTATCCATATTTAAGAAATGCAGTTTCAAAGTACGTCAACAGAAAGTAGTTTGTCGTTTTTTTTATACATCTAGTACCAACGCTAAGTTTTAAATAAAGATTTTTATCATTTCCAACACAAGCGTTTTTCGGACCAACTACCAAATCTAAAAACTCCTTTATGTCAGCGCTCCCCTCCCCCAGAAAATTTTTTCTAACTTTTAAAAAGCAATAAAAAATTCTGCGAAATTTTTAACTTCAATTATTTTAGACTTTTAGTTGGGGTACCACTTTAATATTTAACATGGTTAATTTTCATTTAAAAAAAAAAAACAATTTGTATAATTTTTACAGAATTTTTGAAGGTGTGAAAGGTGGTAAAAATTAATTAAAACCGAAATGTTAAAATTTTTTTAAAGATCTCATTAAACTAAGATCGGTTTCAAAACCTGGCGATATATGCATTGTTCACCGTGGCTTCCACCATGTTATGGAAGATTTAATTAGATATTGTTCGATAAATAAACTTTATCGTCAAAAGATACATTTCTTATACATAATCATATACATTTTTTATCCGGGATATACATATAATGATGTCAATATAGCCTTTTGCGAGAAAAGTATCATATTCTTCATCAGCAGATGGATAACAAAATCTTATTAAAATAAAAGTCCATTTGCAGGAAAGCAGTTTTTTTTTAAAACAATAAGTTCGGCGAACATTTAGATGTAGCAAGGAAATCTCTTATCTCCTAATAAACTAAATGATCCGAAAAAGAGCTCTCAAAAGCTAAATATAGCATGTAGAAATATGCGGCTTAAGAAGACGCAAAGTTTTCTTTCAAACCATTTCTTCTCTGGATACTATGAACTTTTTTGAAACAACTGAGAAGGACCTTAAAACATCTTTTACCGTCTCGTACCAACTAAGGCGGTATCCCTCTTGGTAGAAATTATTGATAAGCTTGGGAATCTTAACAAAAGTTTTCTAAAGCAAAAAAGAATTTAATTCAAATTTAATTGTGGATATTTAGGAAAATGGCGCAATTGGTGTAAATTTATAAAGCTCCAACTGATTTAACCGGTAAAATATATATAGGATATAGATATTTAAAATTTTTAAATCATTGATAATAAAAATTTGATACCATAAAAAAACTTTTCTGAGTAAAACACATTTTCCGACCGATCGGTCCTATGGCAGCTATATGCTATAGTCATCCGATTTTGATAAATTTTTCCAAAATAATTTAAAAGCATATAAAACTAATATATACCAAGATTGGGGACGCTACGATAGAAAACAAAAATGTTTTTCTCACTAGAACTAGTTTTTTGACCGACCGTTTCTGTGGCAGCTATATGCTATAGTCATCCGATTTTGATACATTTTTCCAGAATTATGTGGATACATATAAAACTAACATATACCAAGATAAGTGACGCTACGATGGAAAACAAAAAAGTTTTTCTCACTAAAACATATTTTCCGACCGATCGTTCCTATGGCAGCTATATAATATAGTCATCCGATCCGGCCGGTTCCGACATATTAGTTGCGTGCAGAAGATTCTGTGCAAAATTTCTGCTCGATAGCTTTAAAACTGAGGGACTAGTTCGCGTAGAAACAGACGGACAGACGGACGGACGGACAGACGGAATTGATCAAGAATATATATAGTTTATGTGGTCGGAAATGAATATTTCTATGCGTTACAAACTTCTGGGCAAAATGAATATAGACTTTTCAAGTGTATAAAAAGGGATTTTTCCGGATAGGGGACAAAACAAAATTTTTTCGGAAATGCTACTTTTAAAAAGGACAGATCTATCCGGAAAAAGGACAAATTGGCAACACTGCTGTGAGTATAGGCACTGGGCATCTCTGATGTAAAGACTGCATTATTGTAATTGAGAGTTTTAAATTTTTTCTAAGTTAGTAATAGTGTTTCCTCGTTAATCTACGAGTACCTTTAAGTTTTCTATTTAACGTTTATAGAGAGATAAGAACGCTTACAATTCGTTTAGAGGAAAGTCTAACGCTTAATTTTACTAGACCATCCGACAATTTGTTTTCGCGAAAGCCATCCAATAGATAAGCATCGTTTTTGAAATGCTATGGTTTATATTGTAATTTCGCTTCTCAAGTCAGTCTTTCTTAAGAATATGACTGCCAGGTCTAGTATTAGGCGTTATCCACTTAGAGATATTATTATTAATTTCTTAAAACTTAAAGAACCACATTATAAATGTTTGGAATGCATACTAAATAAGTAAAATAGCCAAAAGAAAAGCTAACAGCCCAGACATCAATATCAATAAGCAGCAGAGATTTATTTGAAGAAAGCAAACATTTTCTTACTTATTTGTAACTTATAAATTGTTTACCTAATGAAGTCACTTCTAGGGTATTTTGCCAGCTACCACCAACGTTTCCTAAGCAACGGTAGCCTTAAAGTTGTTGACTCAATTACATGGCATTTGCCATGCAATTTGTCCACACACACGCACACACACACACACACACACAGCCACGTATGTGCAGAATCGCAATTTTCATTTTCATTTTTGCCAGTTTTTCACGCAAATATTTTGCATTTGCAGCAACCGACGCACCCCACAAAAAAAAAAACAACCAACCACACCGAAAACCATTCCGAGCCACATAAAAGCAACAACGTGAGAGGCGCAACGTAGGCGTTGTCGACAACGACGACGACAACATTTTATGACGGTCACATAATAACAACCAGGAGGCGACAAACGGTAAACGGCCAGGACGAAGGATGCAAATTATGTGGCATATGAAGCGTCAAAGCTTTTGATTTGATTGCCAACGCCAGAGCGAAAAGCAGAGACGAGAGAGACTCTTCTTGAAACACACATCAACTGATTGATTGACCGGCCGCACCCAACACAGCAGCAGCAGGCAGCAAAAACGTTTCCAGGGGTAGGAGCAACCGGAACAATGAACAAAAAGCCGCCACTGCCGCTGGCGGCCTTTCTGGGCGGCAATGATGGCAACAGCGGCGGCAACAACGTTGCAACGGCGGCTAATGACGCCAATGGTGGCGGCATCGGCATGGGGGCGGTACGTGGAGGACGACAGTTGGCCGGTTTTGCAAGCGGCACTACAAATGGCGCCCAAGGTGGGGCCAATTCGTCCACGGCCTCTGGATCGTCCACAGCCAAGGCAGAGAAGCAAACAAATCGAGAAACTGGAGTGGGCAGCAGCTTGTGCGGCTGTCAGAAGGCACCCAAATCGCATTGCATATCAGCGACAGGTGAGTGAGGGCGTTGATTAAATTTATCAGCTGGGTTCAGATTCATTCGCGTCAATGTCTTAAGTCTTTATTGCGAGCAAGCGGTTTCGTTTGAAGAAAACCACGTTGAATCTGAATCTGTTTCTTTGAAATTTTAAATTATTTGCTAGGAATTTTTTCTTATATAAATTGAAGTATTGGTAAGTCTTATATACTCTGTTTCTGTATATTCTTTTGAACTGAAAGAAATCGGTTTTGTTTACTTAAAAATATGCACCCACGTTGGGCGCCAAATTTTGCAATATTTTTATTGTTCATGTTTTAAGTCTTAAACGCCTTTTCATTGAATATTCCTATTAAAAAATTAACAATATAATATAATTTATCAATGATTATTATGTTCCGAGTCTCAACTGCCGCCATTCAGTCGCACAGACAATCGCGTCGTTTTGGCTCCGACAGTAAAATCAAAATACAAGCAGTGTGCGCTTTCGAGACTTGCACAGACAGACGTCTGCTAGACTCGAGCCACGCTTATAAGGGTTGATTTTTGTTTCTGTTCTTTTTGGACTGCTCCCAAACTCAAATTTCCGCTGATTTTAACCGTCGGTATAGTTTATTTAAGAATGTATATAACATATTTTCTTATTAACTACAGGAAATTCCGTTCGCTTGAATCCAAATGATTACCCACGTTGGGCGCCAATATTTCAAGTATCAGTAAAGCTTGTACATAAAGTTCCAAACGCATCTTTTTTTTTGAATTTTTTTGTCAGTTCTATATGAATTCGAATGTGCACCCACGAGGGGCGCCTAAAATCTCTTTTGTTTAAATCCAAATGATTACCCACGTTGGGCGCCAATATTTCAAGTATCAGTAAAGCTTGTTCATGAAGTTTCAAAAGCATCTTTTTCGAAATTTTCTCGTAAGCTACCAAAAATCAGTTCTATAAGAAGTCGAATGTGCGCCCACGTGGGGCGCCTAAAGGTGTGCTCATGTATTGCGCGTTTTTATACACTTGAAAAGTGTATATTAATTTTGCCCAGAAGTTTGTAACGCATAGAAATATTCATTTCCGACCCCATAAACTATATGTATTCTTGATCAGGACGACGAGCTGAGTTCATTTCCGCTTGTCCGTCCGTCCGTCTGTCCGTCTGTCTGTCTGTCCGTCTGTCCGTCTGTCTGTCTGTCTGTTTCTGTTTCTACGCGAACTAGTCTCTCAGTTTTGAAGCTATCGAGCTGAAATCTTGCACAGAGTCTTCTTTTTACTGCACGCAACTAATATGTCGGAACCGGCCTGATCGGGTAACTATATCTTATAGCTGCCATAGGAACGATCGGTCGAAAAATATGTCTTTGTGAGAAAAACTTTTTTGATTTCCATCGTAGCGTCTCCAATCGTAGTATATATTAGTTCTATATGTTTCCACACAACTCTGCAAAAATTTAACAAAATCGGATGACTATAGCATATAGCTGCCATATAAACGGTCGGTCAAATAACTACTTCCAGTGAGAAAAACTTTTTGTCTTCTATCGTAGCGTCCCCAATCTTGGTATATATTAGTTTTATATGCTTTTACATAATTTTGGAAAAATTTATCAAAATCGGATGACTATAGCATATAGCTGCCATAGGACCGATCGGTCGGAAAATGTGTTTTACTAAGAAAAATTTTTTTTTATGGTATCAAATTTTTATTATCAATGATCCTATATATATTTTACCGGTTAAATCAGTTGGAGTAAAGTTTTTCAAGTGTATTAAAACTTTGGCACAGTCGAAGTTAGCTTTGCCTTATCGTTTATACTAAATATTCTATTCAACTGTTAAAAATCAAGCCGTTTAAGTCTTATTCAGATCTTTCACTAAATTTTTTTCACCCACGTTGGGCGCTAAAAATTGTATTTATATAATTTTTCTTCCCTTAGGCGTTCTCTTGTTGGTGCTTTTGTACACGGCGATGGGTTCGATAATTTTTGTCACTCTCGAAGGTGAACTGGAAGATGCCACAGCATTGGAAACAGCAGTGGCTGCCTCAAAGCCATATCCCCGCACTGAATTGGCCAATGCCGAGATACGCTCCAGGTAGGAAAGAGAGTTCTCACCTTCCATATACAATTTTCCCCATATAATTGTTGTATTTATTTAGAACTGTCGATCGTTTGTGGTCGATTACCGAGGATCTTAACATACTCTACAAAGAGAACTGGACTCGTTTGGCCGCTCAAGAGGTTCAACTATTCCAGGTGACTTAGATTTGCTGCCGGCTCCAAATGCCCAAAGTTAACTTTCGTCATATTTTCATCTTCAATTGCAGGACACTCTGCTGCGTGCAGTGCGCCAGTCGAAGGTCTATCAGCCTGGCGGTGTGCAAATGAATACACCAACGCACAAATGGACCTACGCCTCGGCCTTTCTCTACTCCCTGACATTAATTACAACGATAGGTGAGTGAAAGGAGCAGCTTCTCCCTTTGTTCCCCAGTTGTTTCTCAGTTCGATTCTCTGGGCAATTTATTAGCCCTGTCTGACATTTGCCATCGTCTGCAGGCGGCATGTGTGAGCGGAGCGGGTGAATCTGTGTGTATGCCCTGGGTTCGAGACGTTGAGTGACCGCCCGAGTGAACAGCCTGCTGGGCCGGCTGCTGTTTTTAATTAACAAACTGTCAACCGTAGCGTGGGTTGGCCGGTTGCGGGGCGGCGACAACATCTTCTCAACGTTTTTGTCGTGTCGATGGGCCATCCACTTGAAAACATTTTTCAATTTGCCAACGCGCTTGTGAGCCTCCTCTTGCCCATTTTTGCACAGATTTCAATAAATTATAAACGGCCGCCCAAGGCCTAAGCAATCCGTCTGACAGGCGCAGAAAGCTTATGGAAGATTAAAAAAAAAATATGTAGAGATACGCAATTGTAATTAACATGTCCCTGTCCTCGATTACCCACAAGATGCGTTCGAGCATGTAAATTGAATTTTCCAACCAGAAATTGATCAAGCAGAAAATAAACAAAATTCTATGGAGTTTTCTAGGAGAACAAGGTTTTAAAGTTTTAAGTCTTAACAATACTGCAAACCCCTTAGGTTATGAAAACAGTTTTGGTTTGAAGGTTGAAATGTTTGATTCGCGGACATCTAAGTTTTTCGAAGCTTTTTATACACTTGAAAAGTGTATATTAATTTTGCCCAGAAGTTTGTAACGCATAGAAATATTCATTTCCGACCCCATAAACTATATATATTCTTGATCAGGACGACGAGCTGAGTTCATTTCCGCTTGTCCGTCCGTCCGTCTGTCTGTCTGTCCGTCTGTCTGTCCTGTCTGTCTGTCTGTCTGTCTGTCCGTCTGTCTGTCTGTTTCTACGCGAACTAGTCTCTCAGTTTTAAAGCTATCGAGCTGAAATTTTGTACAGAGTCTTCTTTTTGCTGCACGCAACTAATATGTCGGAACCGGCCGGATCGGATGACTATATATTATAGCTGCCATAGGAAAGATCGGTCGGAAAATAAGTCTTAGTGGGAAAAACTTTTTTATTTTCTATTGTAGCGTCATCAATCTTGGTATATATTAGTTTTAGATGATTTTACATATTTTTGGAAAAATTTATTAAAATCGGATGAATATAGCATATAGCTGCCATATAAACGGTCGGTCAAAAAACTAGTTCTAGTGGAAAAAACTTTTTTATTTTTCATCGTAGCGTCACCAATCTTGGTATATAATATAGTTTTATATGCGTTAACACAATTCTGGAAGATTTGATCAAAATCGGAGGACTATAGCATATAGCTGCCATAGGACCGATAGGTCGAAAAATGTGCTTTACTAAGAAAAGTTTTGTTTTATGGTATCAAATTTTTGTTATCAATGATTTAAAAATTTAAAATATCTGATAACTATATCCTCGATATATTTTACCGGTTAAATCAGCTGGAGTAAAGTTTTTCAAGTGTATTAAAACTTCGGCACAGTCGAAGTTAGCTTTGCCTTCTCGTTTCATAGCATATTAGATCTCCTAAAAGTTTTTTCTGTCATTTATGGGGAATTTTGCATGAATGCATTCAGCAGAACAGCTTGATCGTTGACCAATGATTTTTTTTTCGTAAATTATATGGTCTACTTCTTAGGTCATAATTCGATTGAAGTTTTTGCGTCTTTTATTTTAATGTTATTTTTTATACCACCCCTTAAAGTAGGACAAGTAATAACAGAATTTTTTTTTTAGACTGATCGGTGATCAAGTGTCTCTGGTGAATGCTTCCATCTATTTGTTTCGAAAATGAACCACATTCAGTTTTGTTCAGACAACCATTTCCATGGCTCCCACTTATGTCTGGTCTTTAAAATTGGTTGGTAGCCTCAAACTCGTATGGGTATATATAAGAGGTGTGCGCGTGACGTGAACTTAAACGTGTCACGGTGTGTCACGACGTGATCGTAAGAATACACAGTCTTTCGTGCGTGTGTATCCGTGATCCGTGCGTGGAAAAATTTAACATCGTGAATATAAGTCATTCAGTGTTCACGAAATTGTTTTCTATTATATTTGATTAATAATATTATTCCTAAAACTGATGTGCTTTTGATATCGTGAATCCGCAGCTCTTAGCTGCTCCATACAATAGGCGCAGTGTGGCCATGAAACCCATGACAGAATTAAGGTCTCTCCACGCAAATATTTGGGGGTGGTTGATCGTGCGCGATCATTCGTGACCTCTCCTTTAATCGTGCATGAATTGTGCGTAACGTAAAACACTTGAAAGAGATTTTTCTTTCGTGAATTGTGCGTTACGTGAAGGAAAAATCGCTCCTGCGCGCAACCTCTAGTATATGTATATATTTGATTTGACTTGACTTTTATTTAATTCTTTTTTTCAAAGTCAAAATTTGCCGAATTTGATATTAAATTTTAAGGTAAAAAAAATAGAAGTTTTTCCATTTTCTGAAAATTTGTGATAAGGTTTGAGTTTATTTCACTAAGCATATTCACATGGTCTTTTATTTTTAAAGTGAGCAAACTCACTTGCTCAGTTGCTCACTTGCCCAAACGTTAATCTGCTTAATTGATCAGTTGCTAACTTGCCCTGTCGTTCACAGTTGCTCACTTGTTTACTTGCTCAGTTGTTCACTCGCACAGTTCTTCACTTGCTTAGTTGTTTATTGGTTCAGTTGTTAAGCAGTTGTCTACTTGCTCAATTGCTTACTTGCACCAGTTGCTAAGCTATTCACTTGCTCACTTTAGTCTAGCTCACTTGTTCACTTGTGTACATGCTCAAACGCTCTCTTGCTCAATTGCTCACTTGCTAACTTGATCAGTTTTTCACTCGTTCACTGGTTTAGTTGTTCACTTGCTTAACTGTTTATTTCATTAGTTGGCTCAGTTGTGTACTTACTCAATCGCTCACTGTTGTTAACATTTTTAGTGAGCACTTGTGCACATGCTCAGTTGCTCACTTGTCCATTACTCAGTTGTTCATAGGCAAGTTGTTGAGGACTTTGCTCAGTTTCTTACTTGCTCAGTTGCTCATTAGTTAATCTCGTGTTCATGATTTTGAAATCCGTTTTCTCATGTTCATGTTTCTCAAAGCCAGGTGCTTTTTGCCTGCTTTTAGGCCGCTTCAAAATATCTTTGCTTGAGCTAAAACGACCTGCGTATGATTTTAAACGCGGCCTAAAAGTATGCAATATAGACTTTCTCAAAAAGCACCTGGATTGAAAAAACATGGAACATGAATAATGTTGCTTTCGCAGCAAAGCCCAAAAGTTTTAAATTCAGATTATTTTTGTAAAATTTCACTTTTAATTTACATTTAGTTTGAAAAACTTATTCAAAGTAACTTTCCTTTTGTGGCCTTAATGTGAGATGAACCTCTTACGAATCCAAAAAACCCAACACCCACCCACACACACACACACACACACACGTACGCGTATTTTGGTGACACATTTCGGACAGAAAACAGAAGACAGGAAAGCAAGTCAAGCGCTAAGAAAAATATCAAAGGCAGACGACAACACAATGAAATTTTTGGAGTGCGAGTGAGTGAAAGATTCGCCCAACAATAAACGCGTCTGTCAAATCAATCGAATTTGTAGCAATCAGCGACAGTGTGTGTCCCCTGTCCCCGCTAGCCCAACTTGCCGTGATGGGAATTGAGTTTCAAATCAAAACTCAATTTCAGGGGAGGGGGCCGGGAATCTGTCTAAATAACTCGATGTGTTCCGCTGTCCGCCCATCCGCTAGCTGTGGCTCTGTCATTGAAATTATTTTGACATCAGTCCGGGAAATGTAGTTAAATCGTCGAGAGGGGGCGAGGGGGAGGGAGTATGTGTGCTAGTCTGCGGTTGGCAGCTGGCGAAACCAGAATAACAGACAGCCAGTCGGTGAAGCTTCTGTGTTTCCTATTTGTATCTCGGGAACTCGGGAAGACTTTGGCCTGCACATCAATCAATTATGAAACAATTTGTCGAAAATGCGTTCGTTTTTTATATATTTTTTTTCTCTTTGCTTAGCCTGATTGTTTTTTTCCTGGCTGTAAAGGCGAGTTAATGTGTTTTTCTATAAATATAATAAATGACCAGAGAAATAGGCCTGGGGGAATAACCAAAATTCAGAAAAAAAAAAATTATAATTTTCTTCCTCAAAGGAAGGAAGAAAACATTGGAAAAGTTGTTACCAAAGTATTTAGCCTTTTAAGCAGTTGTCGCAAACTTAGCTGAGGTAACCAAAGTACTAGGGGGGCTGTTCTAGGTCTTAAACAAGATAAGATTGATGAATTAATTCGTTTTGGTACCGAAATAGTACGAAATTTGGTGATTCTTCATTTAATAGCATTTATCTTCGTAGTTTTTCAAACCGAATGTTCTATTAAAAATTGATTTTTTAGGTAAGAGACTTGGAATAAGACTCGGTATAAGACTTGGTTTTCGACTTGGTATAAGACTTTGGCTAAGACTTGGTACAAGACTTGGTATAAGACTTGGTATAGGACTAGGTAAAAGACTTCGTATAATACTTGGTACTAGACTTGGTATAAGACTTGGTATAGGACTCGGTAAAAGACTTCGGATAAGACTTGGTAATAGACTTGGTATATGACTTGATACAAGACTTGGTATAAGCCTTTGGATAAGACTTGGTTCAAGACTTGGTAGAAGACTTCAGATAAGA
Source organism: Lordiphosa mommai (assembly GCA_018904225.1). Taxonomy (NCBI): domain Eukaryota; kingdom Metazoa; phylum Arthropoda; class Insecta; order Diptera; family Drosophilidae; genus Lordiphosa; species Lordiphosa mommai. The sequence continues at coordinate 191,082 of JAEIFT010000123.1, read as the reverse complement.
CTTGGTATTAGTCTTGGTATAAGACTTCAGATAAGACTTGGTACAAGACTTGGTAGAGGTCTTTGTATAAGACTTGGTATGAGACTTGGTATAAGACTTAATATAAGACTTCGAATAAGCATTGGTACAAGTCTTGGTAAAAGACTTGGTATAAGACATGATAAAAAACTTCGGATAAGCATTGGTATTAGACTTGGTATAAGAGTTCGGCTAAGACTTGGTAAAAGACTTTGGATAAGACTTGGTACTACGTGGGTTGCTATTTAAGTTGCTGGCCTAGGTCACTTCTAGCCATTTTAGTACCAATTGGACTTTTCCCAATAAAATTTTGGACTTTTATCAATAAAAGCTCCATACAACTCTTTCATGTGTGACCACGTTTGATATCGATTAACGATTAATCAAAAACTTACCTCGGCAGAAAAATGGAATTAACTCGTGAACATTTTCGTGCAATCATTTTTTACAACTTTCGACGTGGATTATCTCGACAAAAGTGCAACGATGAACTTAAATCTTTGTATGGCGATAAGCACCATCCGAAAGCCCTGTGAAAAATTGGTTCAATGAAATCAATCGCGGGCGACGCTCGCGTGAAGACGAAGGTCGTGAAGGTTGTCCAAAAACAGTCGTTGTGCCAGAAAACATTGATGCCGTGCTTGAACTGATAATGCAAGATCGTCATGTGACATACCGTGATATAGAGGCATCTTTGGGCATTTCTTTCACCAGTATACATTCGATATTGTTTGTTCTCGTTGGGGAAAAAAAAAAGAAAAAAAAGGGGGAAAAAAAAGAAAAAAAAAAAAGAAAAAGGGAAAAAGAAGGAAAGAAAGCAGAAAAAAAAAAAAAAAAAAAAAAAGAAAAAAAAAAAGAAAAAAAAAAGGAAAAAAAAAAAAAAAAAAAAAAAAAAAATAAAAAAAAAAAAAAAAAAAAAAAAAAAAAAAAAAAAAAAAAAAAAAAAATTAGATTTAAAAAAAAAAAAAAAAAAAATTTTGAAAAAGTGTACATTTTGACGTTTCTGACGGCACGTGTCACATATTTTAGTTGCCAACGACAACACAAAATGCTCTCGTCGCATACAAATTGTGTAAAAATAATAATAAATATTATTAATATTATTAACCAATCAATCAGTTGACAGCAACTGGATGGCAAATTGAAAAATGTGTCAACGACAAAGTGTAAAATGTAATGCAGGCTAAAGTGTTTAATAAAGTTATCAATAACCAGCAACGCGAATGCAGATCATAAAACTAGGTAAAGACAGCCCCCTTCCCCCCCCACACCCATAAACAATAAAGACAAAATGCAGTTGACAACTTTTCCGCAGTTGAAGACCATTTTTATTTCGTTTGGCGCAATTTGTGATTCAAAATGGCAACCGGAAATGGCAGACAAAAACAAATGGCCCAAAAGAAGCGAGAGACCATTACATTGCAAACATGAGTAATTGTTTTAATGGGCATCTAGCAAAGAAATTGAATACAATTTCCATTGCAAAAAGCACTTCGACTTGAATCGCCCCACAGTAATTTGATTGATTCCATCGAGCACAAATTATTTAATTGTTTTATTATGTCAGTATTAATTATGCAAAAATATGCAATTAGTTACAAATATTTTATTCTCATTACCCCGCAAGTAATTGAACCGTGGCATTTGAATAACATTATCGCCTTGTTATTGCTTTAGCATTAAAACATTTGCAGAAATGCAAAACCAATTCTAATGCATATGGATAAGCTTTCACAATATGCGAGTTAATGTATCGTGACAATGAAATGTTAATTGGTAGGTGGGTAGGTGGATCGGTAGGTGGATAAGTAGGTGGGTGGGAATATGTTGATACATTCATTAGACAAATGTAGATAAGAATTATTAGGGGGATGCCTTTTAAGTTAGGTGTTTGATATTGTTGATAATATATTAAATTGGTTAAATAGATATTGGGGTGATATCAGCCAAAAAGTACAAGCCGAGCAATAACTGCCTTCGTTTAATAAACACATTTTGTGACTGATTTCCATTTTTGAGTAGCTTAGCACGTTACCATGGGCATACAGACAGTTTGAACCAGTTGAAACCCTGTCCCGCAAGTAACAATTACCCTTGAAGTTCGTGTACCCTGTGATCCAAGTGAGTGATATGTGGAGCTGTTCTGTCATCTTTTGATGAGTTTTGCGGCAGTCGATTACCAATAATAAACCATATTTATTGTATTCAGTGTCCCAGCTGAGTACCCTGTAGTTTTTTCAGGGATAGGTGCAGCCGTACGTAAGCCATCAGATGACCCGATCCGAACAGTACTACCTTATGTTCCTACATATTTAGTTATTCATCCGGCAGTCAGCTTCGGGTAACCATCGGCCTGCCCGATAGGCACATCAATACCAGACGTTCGCACATAAATTGTCAGCCCCCCTCTCGCAGGACTTTTCCGTCAACCACCGGTCTAACCACGCCCGTCGCAAATTTACACGAACAGCCATCCGCCAGGCGGTTTGAAGACAGCCATCGGCCAGGGCTTTTCCGTCAACCATCCGGTTGTCTGATAATGGTAACCATCGACCTGCCCGATCGGCACAACAATTCCAGAATTTGTACACGAAATGCCAGCCATCCGCATGGCGGTTTGGAGACAGCCATCGGCCAGGGCTTTTCCGTCAACCATCGGCGGAGTCGATTTTAAATACCATTGCACTTTTTCTAATTTATATAAATAGGCTTTCCCAATTATCTTACAAAAATTTCATGTTTGCTTGAAAAACTGCTAGTTAGGTGGTTTCCCCAATTGTCCAACAGAAGGCGCTCTTCTTAAACACAATTTTTCAACAGAAAAGCGCCATCTGTTGGAGATTTGCAACGTTTGTTATCGTTCGATGACAAAGATGAGAAACAATTTTTTTAACAAGGTTGGCTGTGCAAATAAAGTTAACTTTTAATCAGAAAAAAATTGGGTTTGTTAAAACATTCATTCGTACGTACGTGTAAGTGTTCACTTGTTAGAACTTTCTTGTTAGTCAGAAAGAAAGACTATTGTCGAGATTTTCGAAGTGTACACCGTCAAGTTTGAAGCTGTCACGATTCACTTAAACGGTTCGATTTCAAATATCCAGACCTTTGATTATTAAAGAGCAAAGACACTGAGTGCAATAGTTCTCTACCTTTCCTGACTGACTCACTGATTTAAGGTCCATAATCAACGCACAGGCTAAATGGTAAGTGCTAGATAGCTCAAATTTTTACAGTAGTTTCCTTTTGAGCTGAAAGTGAGCAATAAGACGGGATTTTGAAACGTTTCAATTCCAAACGGGTTCAGCCGACCATGATCGAATTCGGTTTGTTATCTCAATGCGCAAATTAAATTTAAAAATAATGTCAGAATCTTGAGGTTTCAATTACAACGTTTATGCACAAAGTAAAAAATTATGATTTTTGCCCTTCCAAGTATGCTAGGTTTATGAAAATGAATAATTAAGGAAAATATTTATTTTTTAAGTAGCCTTAAAACTAATTACATTTGTATACCTTTAACTGGTCTGACAATATGCGTGAATACGCGGACAAATAAATAATTCCTAAAGAATATTAAGATTGCATACTTTGAGGGGCAAAAAGCATGATTTTTTATAGCATAAACGTAGTAAATGTCATTGATAAATAAATTGCAAGATATAACTCGACTGGGCTGGGCTATTTGTCAACCTTTCAACAGTAAGAATATAAGTACTCGAAAATATTTTAAGCTGAAATCAAGCTATAAATGAGACTCAGTCTAAGGGCCATTTTCTAATGTTTCCTTTTTGTAAATCCAGGTGCTTATTGAGAATATATATGTTGCCTATTTTTAGGTCACCATTAAAATCATATGTGGGTTGTCGTAGACACAAGCAAAGATATTTCAAAAGCGTCCTAAAAGTAGGCAACGTATATTTTCTCAATAAGCACCTAGATTTACAAAAATGGGAGCATTAAAAAGTGGCCCTAAATATGCAAAATTGATCCACTACCGAACAGAACTTACTACTCTGTAATAATTGTAGTTTACAGAAAAAGCTGTCTTCCTTTACTTTGGCTGAGTACACACTGTTCGACGCATAAGAGATGCCCATCTAGTAGGGCCTTATTTATTTATTTCGTTTAAAAGTAACTTCGTCTTTCAGACACAGTTACCATATTATATAATATTTACATGATATATACATGAAAAACAGAGAGAGAGAGAGAGAGAGAGAGAGAGAGTAGGATATATTAAATATTAAGAGAAAACAGAAAATAGAAGAGCAAAAGAAACTCCTTCCGATCCGGTGGAGGCACTTTAGTTAGTCTCAATGACTCATTGACATTCAAAACAATACAACATGAAGGCTTACTTGATGATCGTGTTTCATGCGTCAAACAATGTGAACTCAGCCTAACAGATAACAAAATTGTGAGAGACTTAACCAAACTTCCAAGATAACTGAACAACTAATTGTAGAATTATTAGTTTAAGGTATAAGTTCAGTTATTAAGCAGCATTTGCCTTATCTTCTTTCTAAGGATAGAAAGGATACCAAACTTTGGAAAATAATTGAGATTCAATAGAAGGGTAATGGCCGATTTCTCATCTCCTACATAGCCCTATCTGTCACATAAACTAACAAATAACAGAGTAAAATTTAGTTTTATCTTACACATATCAGCTATTTAGAAAATGAGAAATCGGCCCTAAATTGAACTAGATAAACAAAGGGTTCTTGACAGTATCCGTAGGTACCTTAAAACGGAAAGCTTTGGACTTTTAGAGTTTTGGAACATATTGTATATAATCGGTTTTTCCATCGGTAAAATTAGGGTGTAGTAAAAGGATGCGTCAAATTTGGAATCGTTTTCTCTTAAGGTTTTGCGGGTAGTTTCAGCATTTTTAGATGTTGGTTCGGTTCGGAACCAGTTTTGCATATCGAAATTCGGTGCCCTAGTGCTTCCAGCAGCAGATTAAGAGTTACCGACAAAGCGTACCTAGTCCCCCTTAGTTCTAAAACTAGCTGGTTGAATCTTGTCACATAGGTTTAGAAAACTTTGTCCGAACACGACTTCTTTGCCTTTCTTACTTGTTTCACTTGCATTTTAACAAACACCGAACTTAGCTGCTTCCATCATTTTTTCGTGTGTCCATCGACATCATCAACTAATTAGCCATAAAACTCTGCCTAATGGATGGTTATTGGCTAGTTGGTAAAACGAATAGATGATTTTTGGGAAGGGGGGTGGGGGGAGATGGTCAACCACTACCACAACAAGAGCAACCCAAAGGGCAACACATGGCTGTCAGTAATCCTGAAAAGGATAAATCACAGTCAGCCCAGAAGGGTAGCAGCCGCCCGAGCAAGTAAAAAGGGGGGAGTGACTGACTGGCTAGCACATTTATGAGTTCGATGTGTTAATTTGATTACTTTTTGGCCAAATTGAATATCTGGCAACTGGCAACAACGACTAATGACTCGATTGTGTCATTAGGCGAAAGCCTAAAAGTAGGCAATGCATTTTGTTCTGCGCATAAGCTTCTCCTGGGCGCAATCAATTAATTGACAACTCATATGGGAGCAGCCATAAATTGTCGCCCCAAAATCCGTCAAATGCAAAATAAAGCCGCTAATGTAATTTTGCACAAAAGCCTCGTACTTCAAAAAAAAAAAAAAAATACTGAAGCTTTAGATTGCAATTTATAACCCAAAAGAAGTAAAAGGAAAACCTGAAGATAAATCTGGCAATGGTTTTGTTTTTTTTGTTGTTTAAGCATTTTAATTGAAAGGTAAGCGGCAATTGTTGTTGCCCCGACAGCCAGAGTAAACACAAAAATAGCTGCATAGCTTTAGCCAGGCCATTGAAATGTAAGCCCCGGTGTAAATATCCTCATTACTGAATAATGAGCAACTGCTGTTGTGGTGGGTGCAGAGATAATCGATTTGCCGAGGCGGCATCAGCATAATAATGGAAGGGAGTCTGTCCCACTTAATCGGATAACGATCAGCGGCTTCGGTACTGTTGGTTGTTTGGCGCCCATTAAAGAACAACATAGTGGGAAGCAAGCCGGAAGGCTGTGGTGAAGAATATGTTTGGCTCGATTCCAGGGGGAATTTTTTTATATCTTTTTTTTGTGGTTTTCTTTTGATTTTTTGGCTATCATAAGTGTTGCTCGATTTGGCTAAGCCGGGATGGTAATTACACTAAGAAATTTTTTTATATGAAAATATTTTAATTTTTTTTATATGAAAAAATATATGCCATAGAAATTGTATCCGGCTCGAAGGACCTATTTTTTAAAAATTTATTTCAAGCAATGTTTTGCATGCGTTTCGTGTACGTATCCATGCTGGTAAGGAATTATAAATTACTCTATAAATAAGTCCGAATAATGACCTTATAACACAGCTTTTATAGAAATTGTATCCGGCTCGAAGGACCAATTTTGTTCTTTTTTATTGATTGCAAGCAAGGTTTTGCATACGTTTCGTGTACGTTTCCATGATGCTATCACAAGTTACCCTTTATTTAAGTCCGAATAATGACTTTATAACACAGCTGTTATAGAAATTGAATCCGGCTCGAAGGACCAATATTTTATTTTATAATTCAGTGCAAGCAATATTTTGCATACGTTTCGTGTTCATTTCAATGCTACTGAAGAATCACACATTGCCTCAAATATAAGCCTGAATAATGATTTTATAACACAGCTGTTATAGAAATTGTATCCAGTTGGACGGACCAATTTTTAATTTTATACTTATAATCGTTTACGTTTCCTTGCTGGTAAAAAATCACAAATGACCCATTATATAAGTCGGAATAATGACTACTTAACAGGTGACATAGAAATTGTATCCGGCTCGAAGGACCAATTTAATATTTTTTTATTTATTCCAAGCAATGTTTTGCATACGTTTCGTGTTCGTTTCCATGCTGCTTAAGAATCACAAATTACCCATTATATAAGTCCGAATAATGACTATTTAACACAGCTGACATAGAAATTGTATCCGGCTCGAAGGACCAATATTTTATTTTATAATTCATTGCAAGCAATGTTTTGCATACGTTTTGTGTTCATTTTAATGCTACTGAAGAATCACAAATTGCCTCAAATATAAGCCTGAATAATGACTATTTAACACAGCTGATATAGAAATTGTATCCGGCTCGAAGGACCAATTTTTACTTTTTTGCAAGCAATGTTTTGCTTACGTTTTATGTACGTTTCCATGCTTGTAAATAATCACAAATTACCCATTTTATACATAAGTCTAGCAAAAGAGGCAGCCCTGATCTTTTTTTTTTTTTTTTTGCTGACAGCTTGTCTTGTGCTAACCTTTGCTAGTTTAGTTATTAGTTTTGTCACTGTATAACAGTGTGTATAACACTTGACAAAAAATTTAGCTACTAAGGTCAAGTTTCATCAGCATATAACAGTTTTCTGTTTGTATAACACTTGAGAAGCCAACTAGGCAAAGTAGAAAAAAAAAAAAAAACCAATCCAAAGTTCATTTCAAGAATCATAAAACGGCAGCTGGTACAGTTGAGTTTGCAAAAATTTTTGCTTACTAGGTGGTAGCGCGAGAGAGAGAGAGAGAGAGGAGGGGGGCAGTCAGCAGCTGCAAGGTTAAGGAGACAGAGAGTGGCCACTCAAATGGTGGCAGCATGCCATAAAGTATGCTATGCAAAAGGGCATACACACACACACAGACATAGCTGCAAACATATGACAGCCAAATGCCAAAAGCCAAAGCTATAGCCATTGTTCCTGTTGTTGCTGTTGTTACTGCTTGGTCTGACTTTTTGATTTTATGACATTATTAAGCATTGATATGTGACAATAAACAATCTACATGGGGGGCGGTGGGCGTGGCCGAGGGGATTAAAAGAGACAGTAAGGAGGGGTCCACTTGATTGCTTAGACACATGAATAAAAGACCTGCGTGAGAAGAGAAGTGGGTGTGTGTGTGTGTACCAATTTCTCTCAATTTTGGGGCTGGTATGATACATAGTAAAAAGAAGTAAGACAGTCGACCAAGCTCGACTGTTAAATACCCTCTAGCTGAAGTAACTTAACAGTTTCAAATTAAATTGATTTTCTAAATAAAATGCTTTAAATGCAATTTGTCTTCTTAAAGCCTGATCTCAGATGACAAAAATTGTATTTTCGGAACAATACTTCATATAAATAAGACATCTGTTCAAAAGCTTTCTGATTTCAGACTCTACAAAAGTGTTTCTATTCATATGAACAATTGTGTCCAAAATAATTTTTATGTGATCAGAAAATAGGCCTTAGGACTAAAGAAAATAACTTATTTTCAGACATTTTTCCTTAAACTTGGAAAGAAAAAAAAAAGGATAAAATTTGATATTTTGTTCAGTTGTTCAGTTGCTCACTCACTTGCACTAATTTGTTCAGTTGTTCAGTATGTACAGTTCCTATCATACACTTCAAGTGCTTGCATTACTGCGTTTAATGGGTAGTAAGGAAATTCTTAAGAGAAATTTAGAACAACTGAACAAAAACAGTGAGTGAGCAATACTGCATAAATGAACAAATAATGGCAATTAAAACATATTCAGTGTAGTGAGCATTTTTACTCCACATTTTTACATGCTGATCAACAATACATATATGTTATAAAGGTTGTACTTTTGCCCAAATCCATTATACCCTTTGTACCTATCGGTATCTTTGGTACAGAGCACAAAAATATATAAAAAAAAGGGAAATTGAAATTTTCTCAACTCTTTTGCATGAATAAATTCTGTGAAATTCCTGTATAAATTGGACAACTTTCTCAATTGAAGTTTCATTTGTCACTTGCCACAATTGAAGCCTGTTTAAGGTCCGTCTCTACTGGCTGCTCCCTTTTGGTTCTCTTTGGCTTTTGTGAGATTGATTGCCGGCAGTAAGCATAGCAGCAGATGAAAAACTAACCAGAGAATAGCGTGGAGGGGGAAGCGAAGGGAAGGGAAAGGGTTGGGGCTGGTTTAAAGGGTATATGCGTGTTAGCATGTGACACATATCAGGCCTCTTAGGCCTGTTGGAACAGGAAGACATTAAAAAATGTATGCAGCATGTCAAGGGCCGGTTAAATGCAAAATGGAAGAGGAGGGAGATGCGAGTTGCGAGATGTGTGTGTGTGTGTGTGTGTGTGTGTGTGTGTGCCACATAATATAGCCCAGGCATTCATTCATTCAGTCATTCGCTCGTTGTCCTCGTCAGCGGAATGTTGACTTATCTGTGATTGCCATTATTGTTGTTGTGTCCCATCGCTTTTGGCATTATTTGTTTTATATTTGACACTGCACACCCACACAACAAAGCCTGGTGCCATAAAAATGAGTGCGAATTGCAATAAAATAAAATAAACGACCGTGTTTTTACACACAGAGAATCGGCCAGCTCTGAAGAAATAGTTCTCCAAATTAATCAACACATTTTGTCACTTTTCCCCACAAAAGATTACCTAAAAGCTTCGATTTTTCAAAGACTTAATGTGTCATCGGGTTCAAAATTTATATTTTACGATATTTTACACACAATCTAAGATTTGCGCTTTTTTAGTATACACGTTACTCGAAAACAAAAAAGGGTATACCAAGTTCATGCTAATTTATTTAAAAGGCAAAAGGAAGCAGCTTCGATCCCATAAAGTATGTACATATATATTCCTTATAAGCATTAACGCCTAGATCTCAGAAACTATAATACATAGCTATTTTCTGCACGCAGATTAAGTTTTTTTTTCAAATTTATGGTTTTAATATTTTAAATAAAAATTTGCTCTTTTGATGCTTTAAAAAAAAAATTGAGGAAGAGAATAAGTGGAATGATATTAAGATCTGTAACCACGCAGGTTAATTAACATTTTAAACATAAACTTTAACTCAATACATGTGTGTGTCGCTCAGCTTCAGTTCTCTCAATCACTTGGCACCAGTGTGACCGTTCGTCTCATAATACCAACTCATTCGTTGAGTCTCCACAAAATCCATACAATAATTTTTCTCTTAGAACTAAAATCTGACAAAGAAGCATTGAAGTCATTTGCCAATTTAGTATAAGATATTATACAATATCAATATTAGAACAATGGGAATATTAACTATAGTCGTTTTTTTCTTCTCAAGCATTTTACAATGAAAACATTTATTTCTAGAATCTTAAAATTCAGATGTAAAAAGTAAATTGAATAAAATTGTAGTTAAAGTGCATTTGCATAGAAAAGACGTATTTCCGTTATTTTAACAATTTGTAAGACTTTTTTGAAATAATATTGAAGAAACTGAACCCTTTTGAATACTTTTGTACTCCGATTCAGGTATTGCTTTGTGCCGCTCAGGTTCGAACAAATCCGCTGGCTCCGATTTTGGAGGTTGCAGCTCTGCTTGTAACCTTGAACTTAACACTTCATATAATAAGGAATGTACCGAAAAGAAACTGCATGCATACTTTTGCTTATAACCTCAATATTTCTACTGCGATTTGATACATTTTTATGGCCTTGCAGTGAAGGAAGCATTTCCGACCACATAAAGTATATATATTCTTGATCAGCATGACGAGCTGAGTTCATTTCCGCCTGTCCGTCTGTCCGTCCGTCCGTCCGTCTGTCCGTCTGTTTCTATGCTATCTCCTCCCTCAGTTTTAAAGCTATCTTGACCAAACTTTGCAAAAGTATTTAAATACAAATACGCTGCACATTTGTCGGAATCGGCCGGATCGGATGACTATATCATATAGCTGCCATATAAACGGTCGGTCCAAAAACTAGTTCTAGTGAGAAAAACTTTTTTGTTTTCTATCGCAGCGACACCAATCGTGGTATATATTAGTTTCATGTACTTCCACACAATTCCGGAAAAATTGATCGAAATCGGATGACTTTAGCATATAGCTGCCATAGGAACGATCGGTCTAATAACTAATTCGTGTGAGAAAAACTTTTTTGTTATCAATGGTAGCGACTTTCAAAAACTCCAAGGGTATTTAAAACATCGGCGTAGCCGATGTTAGCCTTCTATTTTTTTTTTGTATTTAAGATAAATATATTTACCTAAAATATTGCCAAAACTTATTGAGAAAAATTCATTCCCTTGTTTCAGATAGAATTGTTTGATTTACCTCTTTCATTAAATTTTGGGTACTTATGTTTTAACGTTTCGACTTGTTATTTCGCAGTATTTTATTAAACTCCTTCAGATTTTCAGCAACTCTACTATTCTTCTTTAAATTCTATTCGACAAATGCTCAATATCGATCTATTGGTTGGGCTTAATTTGCAGTATCTCGAGATCAGTACGAAATATTGCTATCATATTGTTTTTACGAAAAAATGGTAAAAAGTGATTTTTTAAACCCTCATTCATGTTGATAATGGCGCTTTGAAAGTCCTATACTTGACATATTGAAATCTTATGATTAAATGTTTGAGCTTAAATTCGTGTATTTCATTTGTCAACAGAACCACCTTTCTGCTTTATATAAAATATATAAAAAAGCAGTTAATCTGTTTAAGTCCTTTTTTACAATGCACACAACGTTTTCAAACGGTCTTAAAGATTTCGAACTCAATTTTTTTCCAATTTCTACTTCTTGTTGACTTTTTCAAACCTATTTGATTTTGAATGTCTTTCAGTAATGCCGTTTGATTCACTCTCCGAATCATCGAGACACACGTTTCAGTTTTATGGTCAGATATCGGAAGATTATTCTTTTTTTTTCTTTGGTTCAGGGCCTATTCCTTATTTTCAAGATACTGATTCTTTGGAACTTTTTTTTTACCGGTATTCTTTGAATATATTTTGAAGAACAGGTTTCATCGAGCTGATTTATAATAGTTCGAGCTCCATTAAAGTTCAGTTTATAGCAATAAGGTACATTTTTATACAAATTTTCAATATTGGTACAGTATTAGTGCTGAATTTTGTCGAGTACTTGCAGATCGCAGACTGCGGTTTCATCAAAACTATAAGGAATATAAGGTTAACAGTTAAAATTGGCTGTTACAGCTCCCTAATGGGGTCAAGTCGAGCTTCTCTCAATCTCTTGAAGGCATAAGTAGAATACGTAAAATAATGAGAATCGCTCAAGCTTTCCAACGATACTTTACATGGCATGAAGCGATGCTCACACTGCGAGAAATGTGCGATTGAAAGGGTGCAGTTTCTTTTCGGTACAGTCCTTACTTAGTGAAACTTTTTGTATAATGTTTGGTATAACACTTAGTATAACAGTTTGTATAACAATTGGAATAACACTTTGTCAAACACTTTCTGGAGCGCTTTGTTAATCACTTAGCATATTACTTCATATAACACTTCGTATAACACTTTCTTATAGCACTGTTTTTTCAGTGCCGTTTTTTTGTATAACAGTTTTTTACGTATAACACTAATTGTTCAATTTATAACAGAGAATACCGCAGTTTCTATAACATTAAGGGGCTATTTCTCATCTTCTAGAGAGCTGCTAAATATGTGTCAAATAAACATAAATTTTACTCTGTTATTTGCTAGTTTATGTGACAGATAGTGCTATGTAGGAGATGAGAAATCGGCTCTTAGTAATAAAATTGTAAGTGAAAAATAGTTTGCATAGCAATTAAAGCCAGGTATGCAACGCGGTTCTGAAATTGTGTTGGTAAAAATTCCAAACCGAACCAAAAATCTCAAATAAAAACGGTTCGGTTAATTTTGAAATACACTCAGAAAAAAATCTAGAATTGCGTACTTAAACGGGGAAATTTAAATACGCACGATCTCAAAAGCTGACTAAGTTCGGAACATACAAATCTGAGAACAAAATTCTTATTTCAAGTTCGTTTCGGGATTATAAATTTAATCTTTTCGGATACTTCAATTTGTTTGTTATTTACTCTTAGGCTGAGTTCACATTGTTCGACGCATGCGACATGATAATCCAGTAAGCCTTAATGTTGTATTGTTTTGAATGACAAATGACAAGCTATTCACATTGAAAACTAGGCAACTAGGCCTACTTGATGGTCATGTCTCATGCGTCGAACAGTGTGAACCCAGCCTTACTCTTTTGTTATTTAATTTATAATGGATTTATACATGATGCAATATAAAAAGACCAAAATAACGTTAACATTATAAGAACAAAACGATCTTTATTTAATTAAGGTCACACCTAAATATTGGTATTTTTTTCTGAGTACATTTTGGAATATTTGTATTAGGTAAATAGAACTTAAAGAATTTGATCGTATTGTTTTATCTGATATTCGGCTTAAGAGTTTTTAGAGAGATTGCTACGGACTCTTCTCGTTCCGAAGATAGAGTTGAAGAGTAGAGTCGCACCGTGTTCGAAAATTTTTAACTTTGAGATTTTACTGAACAGAAACCCCTGTTTATTTTTTAGCTCTAAAAATAAAAGTGCGAATAGAACCGTTGGTTCAAAACCTTCGTACACCATTGAACCGAACTTGTCCTCCTTACTTTTTAGACAGTTGGCATCCCCGGTTTAAGTTCAAGTCGCAGTTTTTCTCTCTATTTAGACTTAACTGAACTTGTGGTCTGGTATAACAATTTCTTGTTAAGACGCCACATCAATTTGTCTATGATTTGACACACTTTGACATATTAAATGTAGGAAATACCCCTAAGCCCCCTCCTGCTTCGGCTTTTGAACTTTTTCCCCCCCTCCCCTCGCCCAATGGATGGCTGTGCTTCAACTTGTCTCAAGAGGCGAGCAGGCCGCATTTTTAGCTTTTGCTAGCTTAGCAAGTCGTTTGATTTGATTAGTGGCCATTGATTACAAGGTCTCCCCCGCCCCCTCCCCTCTCTCGCATCCACCGTCAACACAATGGTTGGCTGAAAAGGGCAAGCAAGGAGCAATGTCCGGCCCCCAAGGCAAGGCCTCCTAAAGCCAAAAACCTCAAACCCAACAAAACCAAAAGAGAAATATTTTACTACGGCAATTTTCGGGCATAAAGTAATTACAAAATACTGGCACCCCCCCCACCCCTAGAGGGGGGTAGGGGGGGTAGGAGTGGACACGAGTCTCTCTAATAGCTAAGAAATTAATTTTCACAAAAAGCTATTAAGAGAGTCACAAAAATTTTCAAATATAAAACCAAACAATGCGCATAAGTGGGTGGAGTTTCCACCACCCCAACCCTCCCCCCGCCCCCCGTTTCAACCTCCTTTTGCCAGGCCTCGAGGTCAAGTGGCAATGGCTGAGTGGGCAATGAGGTCTCTCTCTCTCTATTCTCGCTCTTCTCACTCTTTTTTAAACGTTTTAATTACAGATTCTGCAAGTATGCGAGTGCCTGTGTGTGTGTGTGTGTGTGTGAGTCGCAGTCTTTGAGTAATGAAATTGTGACACAATCACGCGTCTCATCGCCATAAATAGACAAATGTTCAATAAACAATGCAGAATGAAACAAAAAAAAGAACAACAACATTGCCATAATCATAATAATGATATGCAGGAAACAAAAACATGTCATTAAACGCCCTTCCCCCAACCCCCTTACCCCACTCCCCCCCACCCACACAGCATCAACATGACAGCAAACATTTTTTTTATGACATGGCAACGCTTGGCGCGCTGGAGGAATTAATTAAAAATTAAATGGCCTATTAAAATTGTTATCGAGACGCGGCGACGCCAACGCCCAATGGCAACAGCCAACAACAAAAACAACAAAAACAGCAACAACAAATGTCGACATTTGGCCATTTTAACTGTCAAACAAATGCGAAATGGAAACAAAAGCCAGCAGCCAGCACGGAAAATGCCCGAGCCGCCTGCAATCGCTCAACGAGCCATGTGTGTGTGCGTGTGTGTCCTGTGTGTGTGTGTGTGTGTGTCGAGCCATAAAACGATGGATGCGTTAGGGGAAACATGGTGAAGTGACGCCAAACGATGCTTAAACATGTCAAAACATGCATAAAGTGCGAAAGTGAAGATATTGTTAATGTTGGGCTTTTATATGTACTTGAATATACACACACACACACACACACACACACTTGTATGTGTATTAGCCCAATAGTTCTGTGGACACTAAGCCAGCATTTGTCAAGAACAGCGAGTTCAAAAAGTGAGAGTGAATTGGTGCGCTTTGCACTGTACAAAAAAAATTAAGTGAAAAATGCTGAAGCCAATATTAATAAAATTTTATTTTCAACGTTAAAACTTGTGGCATTAGGATGGGGGACGTAAATAACGTAAAAAAAACGGGTAAAATTAGGTGTAATTTTTATACACTACCAAAGTGTATATTAATTTTGCCCAGAAGTTTGCAACGCATAGAAAAAGAAATTTTCAACCTCATAAACTATAATATATGTATTATATATTCCTGATCAGGACGACGAGCCGAGTCGTTTGAGCTTTGTCCGTCTGTCTAGAGTTTTAATACCGTGAGAAATGTCATGGTTGTCCAGGCGATTGCTTTGGAAAACATTCCTAGAAAACAGTGTTGGAAAATAGTGTGGGAACCAATGTTGAAAAATAGTGTTGAAAAATTGTGTTGGAAAACAATGTTAAAAACAGTGTTGGAAAATAGAATGGGAAAATAGTGTTGGAAAATAGGGTTCGGAAACAGTGTTGAGAATAAGTGTTGGAAACAGGACTGCAAACCGGTTTTGAACCGAACCGTTTTGAACTCGGAATTCCGATCTTTTTTACTGTGAACCGAACCTTGAACCGAACTTCTTGTGAAAAAAAATGTTGAACCTGAACCTGTTCCGAACCAATACTTTCGGTTCAGCAAAAGTCTTAGTTAAGCGTTCGTTAAGTTTTGTTTGATCAACTAAGAAGATTAGAGCAAAAATTACTCGAAGAAGTTCTTTTAAAAAAAAAAAAAAAATAAATAAACAAAAATCCAGAATATTGATATATTTTTTATAATTTTAAACAATTAATTGCTTTGCTATCAAAATTTGGTAAAATTTGAGACGAACCAAGGTTCGAACTAAAACCTTAGCACAAAAACCTTAAGCCTTAAATTTCTGAACCCTAACCATTGGTTTATTCAGATTCGAACTCGCGAACCGGAGCTCCGCAAAAATGATTTAGGTTTGCAGCCCTGATTGGAAAGCAATGAGAAAAATAGTGTTGAAAAATATTGTTGGAAACAATGTTGAAAAACAGTGTTGGAAACAGAGTTGGAAAACAATGTTCAAAACAGTGTTGGAAAACAATTTTGAAATACAGTGTGGGAAAACAATGTTGAAAAACCGTTTTTAAAATAGTGTTGGAAAACAATGTAAAAAACAGAGTTGGTATACAGTGTTGTTAAATAGTAAAAAGAAAAACAGTGTTGGAAAATAGTGTTAGAAAACACTCCAAATGACAAAGGTCAAGGTTGAAAAACCTTTTTTCAAATAGTGTTGACCCCAAAGGACAAGAGTCAAATTGTTTAGAACATACTACTACACTCAGAGAAAAAAGCGAGCAGATCGTGCTTGATATCAAGCAGATTTCGTGTCAGAAGTTCGGCAAGACAAAATCTTCTTGGATCCAAAAATAAAATACTGAAATCAAGCATGACTTTTTAAGCTCGATCTGCTCGGTCTTAAATTTAGTCGGCTTCATATCAAGCATGATTTATTCTCGAATTCAAGAATAGATCTTCTTGAAAGTACGAGAGAACGAAATGCTCTCGTTTTTTCGTTCGCTCTCCGCAATGCGAACGCCTCACCTCTCTTGCTACCAAACTCAAATCGAGCGCACAAGTCTTCTCGATTTCAAGCAGATTTCTTCTTGAAAATTCAAGACGAAAAAAAACTAAATTGAAGCCGCTAGATTTCTCTGGGTGTACGACACAGTTTAATTGAAATACCATGGTCGGCCAGGCGATTGCTTGGAGAGTATGCTTTGACCATGTGATCGTTATGCGTTACGCGTTATTTTGAAATTGAATTTTAGCCCTACCAAAAAATCTTCTGTACCGAAAATTTCGCATTAAAAAAAAAATGCTAAAATCGCCACAAATGAAAAAAAAAACGATATTTCGGGAATAACAAATAATAAGAAACATTTTTAACCCTAAATGTCATCATCGTTCGTCGATTCCACTAGCAAATTGCATGTACATCAAAATATCGATGACCTTCCTGGGTTAAATGAAAATGCCTCATTCGCACGGTACAGCATCAATGTTTTCTGACACATCAACCGACGTTGGACCACGATTAAATTCACTATACCAGCAATATACAGTGGTTGTTGATGGTGTTTTTTTTGCCGTACAAAGAACTGAGTACATCGACACTCTCTTATTAAGATTATCCCACGTCGAAAGTTGTGAAAAATAATCCAACAAATATCATGCTTGTACATCAAAACGTGGTGAGACAAACGGTCTTCTTAAAAATGTCAAACTTTATTTTGCGAGAAAGTGCTAATATAAATTGTCTATTGTAGATGTTGTTGCTGCGCCCTTAAGTTAGATGTTGAGGCTTAATATTAACACCGAATAACCCAACTAACTAAATGGTCTCTGCAGAGGCGCTATCTATCGGTCGTTGGTGCTAAAGCAACGCTATTTTAAACGCTCTAAGGGCCGTTTTCTCATCTTCATAGTTTTTAAATCTTGGTGATTTTTTAAAAAAATGTATGTTGCCTGATTTTAGGCCGCTTTTAAATATCTATGCTTCTGTCCTCAAGAATCCGAATACTATTTAAAAAACGGTATAAAAGTAGGCAACATTAAATTTGAAAACCATGAAGATGAGAAAACGGCCCTTACGCACGATTTGCTTTGAGATGAAATAATCTAGAAATAGCGTTCCATGGCATATTTGTATTTGCCGATAGTGGTGATTAAATTGCTTTGTACGTTGTACTTTTCTCTAAATCGTCAAATAAATACACACACACACACATTCATATATTTGTGGTATAATTCTCAGTATTGGGTCCATCCCCACAAAATAATTACTTCAATCTAATTGTAAATGAAAATCAACTGCCAGATTTTGGAATATTTTGATGGGCCAATTTTGTGGTGATTCTGCAGGCATTTTTCGGAAAAATTGACAGGCTCGTCGCTGCTGGTGGGCCCACCAAATGGTCATAATGACCCCAAAAAATCCAATAGACATGGCAACCCCCAAATTGAGCAGCAACAACATGGAAATAGTTTTTACTGCTGCAGCAGCAGGAAAACTTGAAAATTGCTACGCATAATTGCCAGTTTTTGCAGAGTCCTCAGGCTGTCTAGTTGGGTGCGATGCCCCTCCCTTCCTCCCTCCCTCCTCCCTCCCACCACACACACACACACGTGGCAGTGGAAATCTTGTTGAGTTGAAAGGTCCTAGGACCGGCATGTGTGCGCCGTTAGTTAGTTAGTTATAACTACATACAATTTAATGGTTGCCATATTGTGAATGTTATAATTTTCACTAACAATTTTTCGGGGGTTTTTCATTTTGTCCCATTTTCCGCCATGTCCTTCTTTCCTTTTTTTTTTTTTTGTGTTGTGTTGTAGAGCGAGCAAGATGGACGGAACGGATGATGATAATTTTCAACAACTTTCAGCAGGAGGTGCAAGTGCTAACTGGCGCCGGCCTACACATGCATCCTTTCTCCCCCCCCGCCCCGCCCCCTCTTCAGTCTGCTCTTCATGTATGCACTTAAACGTGCTTGGGGTTTTAAAGCACTTTTTTTTTTATACAATATTAAGGGCAGGGCCAACAGCTTTTTGTGTTTTACATTCTTTTATGTGTGTGTGTGTGTGTATGTATATATCTTTGGTTGTCGTTTGCTTTTTATTTTTTTAAGTAATAAAATTTAATACATACACACACACACACACACGCACAATTTTACTCAATTATAAAAGTTTCTACATTAAAAGTTCATTGCGGAGGCCAGAGAAAGGGACGAAAAAGGAATGTCTACCGTGGTTGTCTCCACACTCAAAAAAAAAATATATGTTTTGTATTTGAAAATAAATATTAATTTCAGCAGAGTATTCTAGAGAAATACGACGAAAGTTTATTAAAAAGCATTCAGCTTTCAAACCGTTTCGAATGTGTTTCCATTCACATAAGAAAGAATTTGAAGTTGAAGCTGGAAACATTTTAAAACAGCTGACTTTACAGTATTGTGTGTGTTCTGTTTCTAAAGTTATGTATTTTGATTTATGTTTAACCTAAAAGATTTTCAAGTGCTTGACACGAATCTGTTTGCCAAAATGGATTTTTTGTAATTTAAACCTACAATTGGTAAGTGCTTATTTTTACCATTTTAAGGCATGTTTTCTGGGCAACCAAATACGTCTGTTTCGAATCTGCTTGATTTTATAGTAAAGTACTATTGCTTAGCTTTAAAATAAATTATCACAATTAATTTTGTGATTTTTTTAAAAGAAGTTATACCATTTTTAATGCATGTGTTAGAATTAACATCATTTTGATGTCTAAAAGTATGCTAAGCAAAAAACAGTTCATCGCCTAGTAATTCTTATTAAATTATATGCCCATTGCATACTTTTGGGCAAGGGAACATTTAGTCGGTTCGAATACTTGTATTCAAAATGGTTTATCGTTGTTGAAAAAAATCGCCGAATTGTTTTGAATAATTTATTTTAAATAAGGGGGAGGATACAAACGTATAGGTTGCCCACAAAATATGCCTTAGCTTGTACTCACAATGGTATATCTTCGTTGAAAAAAATCACAAAGTTGGTTGGGATCACTTATTTTAAAGTTAAAGAATATATCTTTCCGTTAATATTAAAAGGGGGGATAAAAACAAACGTGTATAGGTTTCCCACAAAATATGCCTTAAAAAGCTCAAAAAAAGGCCCACTTTTTCGCACTTAATGCTCAAATTGCCATAAATCCTGACGTGATGCATCATTTTGGTAAACAGAATCGTGTTAAGCACATCAAAAATAATTTTGAACAAGTAAGAAAGTCGGTCAAGCCCGACTGTAATATACTCTGTACCAGTTTGTATATAACTAATAACTTTAAATTGTGGGGTCACACAATCTGTGCAAGTGCTGCCCATCACGATTACGGGCAGTTCTGCCCAGCGTAATTATTTGATTTGCTTTAACTTCGAATATCGTTCATCTGATCTGGAAACGGTGTATGGTGGATCGATAAGTAAAAGGTTCAAACATGTCTTTAAAATTGTGGAAGATATTCGATTTTGTTCAAAGTGTGGGGGTGGCAACTCTGCCATCGTTCATCTGATCGGAAAGCGATGAATGGGGGCTCGTTAGGTAATGATGAGTAGAATATATGTCTAGAAGGTTCGAACAAACTAACTTCAAAATTGTGGAAGCTATGACGTTTTTTTCAATTTGCGGGGGAGACAGGGGCGTGGCAAAAAAAAAAAACTAAACTTGATCTGCCTGCAAGTATAAGAAATATATGTTCCATTCACCTCAAACCTCTATCTCTTACCATCTCTGAGATCTCAGCGTTCATACGGACAGACGGACATGTCTATATCGACTCGGCTGTTGATGCTGATCAAGAATATATATACTTTATAGGTTCGGAGATGTTTCCTTCTGGCAGTGTACCTTCGGTACAGAGTATAAAAACCAACACTTCCTCTATAAACTCAATGTGCAAAGTCGGCGTGGCCATACGATGGATGTGCCCTCACTTCTCAATTCAGCTACAATAATTTTTAACGAGTGACTAAATATAAATGCGGTCACTAAACGGACACTCTTGCGATTGACAGCATAACCTTTGTCTGCTGAATATCGGAGTTTGATGGCTCATCTCTCTTTCTTCATGATCGCTTTCGTTTCACATTATTGTAAACAACACATTTTATATACACAGTTATAAATCGCTTCGAAATCGATTAGTGGTAAAATTCTGCAGTCTCCACCTGGGTCGGATCCCACTGATCCTCCTCATTCTAAGCAGCTTCCTCCCCAGATTGTTTGGGTGAATCGCGACCTTATCCAAGTATTGAGCTGCTTGTCTCTTTATACACATCCCCTACCATGGAGAAGGTCACGTGTGCGTATGTATTCGGTTTAAATGAGATTAAGCATCGTTATTGTAACTGGCGTTAAGGAGCCATCTCATTTTTCGCGCCTTGGCTTTCAGTCTGCCTACCACCTCCTTGATATGTTGGCCAAATGTGAGCCTTTTGTCGAGGGTGACCATTAGGTACTTATTGCTGGTTTTTGTGAGGTGGCACCTCTCCATTTAGGAAGACTCCAGGGCATATGTCACATTGGCACACTTCTCCGGGTTTACTGCAATGTTCCACCTGCACGCCCATTTCTCTAACCTTTTCAGGTATTCCTGGAGCGTATCAGTAGCTGTGTAGACCAGGCCCGGCCAGCTCATAGCCACTAGGAACCGAGCGCATTAGTGTTTTTCACACAGACGCGAGCCGAAGTCATGGCTGTGTGAATTTTGTAAGTGAGTTGGCTGTTTACTGTGGCACTCAACAACACATGCTCATATTTGAGTCCTCTTCATTTGGCCGACCCTGGTGTAGTCATACCGATTTCTGACCATAATCGCAGTCTCATCAGCGAACGTGGCTATTAATATGTTATGCAAGTCATCAATTGGCACTGACCGAGCGGTTGGCATGTCACTAGTAATCAGGCTTTACAGAGTTAGGCCTAGCACGCTACCCTGAGGTACTCCTGCTCGAAGGTGAAAGGCCTTTAAAACATATGGTTACGAAATATCGGGCCTATTTACGTAGCTAAGTGGTTTTCCACTGTTTCACATTTAGCATCATCACAATCTCTCTTGATGAATAACGGCCAGGGTGTCAAACCAGAACCCGAACCGGAACAGTATACCGTAAAGAACCTAATGAAACTCAGAACCAGAACCGTAACCGGAACCGTTATTATTTATTTGTTTGAGAACCGGTATTTCGGAACCTTTATTTTTGGAACCTAAATGACCGAAAAGAACCAAAACATTGTACCGGTACAGTATCGATTCTGAGTTTGTTTTTTTGTTATTTCAGTTTTAATGCTTCAATCAGGGATTTCCTCAGGGTGAAGCGCAGGGTATACGTTATCAAAAACTTACAAATGTTAGGTTAAGGGGCCATCTGGTATATACTGAAATTTTCAATAATAATAACAATTTCATCTTATTTCTTTACATCGATTTTGGTTCAATAATTTCGTAAATTTATTTTTGCATTTACAAAGAAAACGAATTAATAATTGGACCAAATGGATTTAACCTAACAGCAGGGTTAAATTGTGATCGGTAACGTTATATGAAAACAATGTATTTAACATTCCATCAGATATCAAATGTTCTTCTTGCTCTTCCAGTTACAAAAGTATTTTTAGGACATTTGTTTTCTGGGGTAAGGTTAATTATGATTAATTTTCCCGTTCTACCCGTTCTATTATATCTTCGGATTAAAGGATTTTTAAATTATTTAATAAATTATTTATATACCGAAATAAAAACCAAAGTACCGATACGGAACCGAATACAGAAATAAACTAGAACCTAAACAAAACCGTTTACCGAAACATTAGTTTTGGTACCGGAACCGAAATTTGATTCGGTTTGATTCCCTGATAACGGCAGTTTTTATTAATTACTTTGATTGTCATCAGCCTCGAAAGGGCGAACAGTAAGCGGTGCGTTGTTCACCTGAAAATCTTCGAAACAGAATTTGTCAAACCAACGCTGACATTGTCGTTGCAGCTTGAGTTGTATTCCTTCCTTTCTGGAAGTAAAACAACAAAATATCTCGAAAATTCGCATTTTTGTTTGTCCAGCTTAATGATCTACGCCAAATCTCTATCGATTACTACGCTTATGCATAAAAAAAACATCATGATTTTTGCTCTTCCAAGTATGCTATGTTTTATTATTAAGGAAATATGTTTTTTAAACCTTAATACTAAGTATTTTTGAACACCTTTAACTGGTCCTTCAATCTGACTATAAATTATCTTGTTCAAATAATTAATTCTTAAAACAAATAAAGTTTGTATACTTTGAGGCGCGAAAAAATCATGATTTTTTAAAAGCATAAACGTAGTAGATGTCTATCAAAATCATTTTTAAGGAGTCGATAAAAAGAGCCAGGTTTTTGGGGGACAACCCAGATCTTTGTAGAATGGTTTTTCCAGGTACAGGGTGCATCCATCTATCTCCTCCTCATTCCTACAGCTACAACAGAAGTCGTTGTACCCCGTTAAGACTCCGGTCATAGTCCTCATCCTGTTTTTGCTAAAGTGTAGGAGTTGGTAGGCTCGTTTTGGTGCATATCTCGGCCAGAGTGTTTGGTACATGTGACAATCAGATGCGATTTCCCATTGTCATAATGCCTTGGTTCTGGTTATCCTATGTAATTCTGTCAGTATATACTGACACTTGCACGTTCTTCGATCGCTCCTTCGATGCCTGGTATGCCTGAGTGGCCAGTTGTACCGGACGAGAGTGATGGTGTGCAGCTGGATTGGGCAGTCAATGATTGCTATTGGTGGAGCTATGACAAGGATTGATATGTTCCTTGGTATTTCATCCTAGGTGTATATCAACTGCATAGATCTCTGCCTGAAAAACGCTACACCATTTCGGTAGACGCAATGTGCACTGTGTCGCTAGTTCTTTTGAGAAGATTTCCGTTCCTGAGCCTTCCTTCGCTCTTGGAATAGAAATAATTACTTATATGACATCGGCTAAAACTAGCTGGTTTAATATTATTATTATTATTCATATCAGCATTATTTATTGATCCCTTAACAGTGATGGGCAGCACTTTGTGTGCCACCACACTTAGGGCCATTTTCTAATGTTCCCTTTTTTGTAAATCCAGGTGCTTATTGAGAAAATATATGTGTAGCCTATTTTTGGGACGCGGTTAAGGTCATACGTGGGTCGTCGTGGACACAAGCAAAGATATTTGAAAAGCGTCCTAAAAGTAGGCAACCTATATTTTTTCAATAAGCACCTGGATTTACATAAAGGAAACATTAGAAAATGCTCCCTAAAAGTTATCAGTTATATTTTAACTTTATCGTTAAAATATTTATATTACTTCTAAGAAAATATTGCAGGAATTAAGTATGATTTGGTTAAATCTGAAAGAATCTTGCTTTAATTTTCAATCTGTATCATTACATTTTTATGTTGAAATTTTGTAAAAGTTTTTTTTTTTTAGTGCATGTTGGGTTAGGTCGCGTCCAACGGCGACAACATCAAAGCCATAAGCAAAGCGTCTCGACGGTCACAGTTTTTTTTTTTTTTTTTTTTTTTTTTGTTGGCCGTCACAGGAAATATTAAAAAAAGGTTGTTGCCAGGCCACACCACAGTATTGCATAGTAAAAACCAAAGTTAAACCAGACCAGACCAACGCAGAGCAGGGGCAGGGGCAGTGGCAGGTCAGGGCAGGATGTAGCAATGCAGACAATTCAAACCGTTTGTGTTGTAGCTAATGTAATTAGAGGTTGGGAGTCTAACACTGGTGGTGCGTGTGCGTGTGTGTGGCATCAATCTGGGCTAATTAAGTTGGACAACTGTTAGTATAAACTTTTATAAGCAAATTCAAGTTACGACGACAGCTTGATAAGTCAGTGACTTTTTGCTTCAGTCAATTACCAACTGCTTGGGAGGAGGGAGGGGGCTAAGCGTGTATATATGCGTACTAGCATATAACCTGGAGCGCTAAGCTTCGCCACCCCACCCCACAGTGAAATATCACATTTTGCACATGTTCGGTTAGTTTTAAAAAATTTGAACATTATTTTTCATTTGTTATATTTGGTCTATACCATACTTTCAAACCATATGTTAATTAGATCTGCTGGAATGAAAAACCGTTTGGCAATGAAACCACCCACGCCACCCATTTTCCGACCTTCAGAAATGAGAAAATTATTTTCCACCTATTTGGCCCATTGTGCGTACAAACCCTGCAACCACATATCTCACTCATTTCAAACCAAATTTAATACAAATCGGCTCAAATATAACGTTCAGCCATTAACCCACCCCCGCACCTAAATTCCGACCTAACAAACGAATTTCATTCAGATCGGCTTACAAATAGCTATTGTCACTGAACCCAAACACGCCCACCGCCTGGGGGCGGAAATTCCACCACCGAGAAATCACATGTCTAATTATTTTCTATAATGTGTTCACAAACCGAGTTTAAAATTAATCGGATAAAAAAAAGTGGTTTCCATATAGAATTCTCCGGAAATTTCCCGACTTTTCGGGAGGATTTTCCAACATTGGAAAATCTCATGTCCAATTATTTTGCATAGTATCCTTACAAACCGAGTTTGAAGCCAATCGGATGAAAAATAGTTTTTTTCCATATAGAATTTTCCGGGAATTTCCCGACTTTTCGGGCGGATTTTCCAAAGTCAGAAAATCTCATGTCTAATTATTTTGCATCCTCACAAACCGAGTTTGAAGTCAATCGGATGCAAATTGTTTATTTTATATAGAATTTTCCGGGCATTTCCCGACTTTTCGGGCGGATTTTCCAAAATCAAAAAAATCTTATGTCTAATTATTTGGCACACTATCCTCACAAACCGAGTTTGAAGTCAATCGGATGAAAATTGTTTATTTCATATAGAGTTTTCCGGGCATTTCCCGACCTTTCGTGCCGATTTTACAACATGGGAAAATCGCATGTCTAATTATTTTGCACTCTAAAATTACAAACAGAGTTTGAAGTCAATCGGATGAAAAAGTTGTTTCCATATAGAATTTTCCGGGCATTTACCGACCTTTCGTGCCGATTTTCCACCACGGGAAAATCGCATGTGTAATTATTTTGCACTCTATAATTACAAACCAAGTTTGAAGTAAATCGGATGAAAATATAGATTTTTCAATAAAAAATTTTCCAAGCATTTTCCTTGTGGGTGAATTTTCCAAAATCTAAAAATCATATCATTAATTATTTGGCATACTATCCTTACAAACCGAGTTTGAAGCCATTTGGATGGAAAGTTGTTTTCTGCATATTGAATTTTCCGGGCATTTCCCGACTTTTCGAGCGGATTTTCCATCATCGGAAAAACTCATGCCCAATTATTTCTCATTCTATCCTCACAAATTGAGTTTGAAGTCAATCGGATGAAAACTAGTTTTTTCCATGAAGAATTTTCCGGCCATTTTTCTTGTGGGGGGATTTTCCAAAATCTGGGAAAGAGGTGTCCAATTATTTCAATTACTTTACTTACAAACCAAATTTGAAGTCAATCGGATGAAAACAAAAAATTTCCCCATAGTACCTTTTCCGGTACCTTTTCCGGTTTTCCACCCCCTAGGGGTGGAATTTTCCAAAACCCCTCCCTAGTGCCCACTTTTAACTCATATGGAAACTTTTGTGAACATTTCAGCATTCTTTCACTAATCGTTCAGGCACTGCGTAGATTGCCAATCAGTGAATCAGTCAGTCAGTGAGGACAAACACACAAAATCAAGGGGTAACTTCACTAAAGCGCTCTTACTAGTTATGGGTTAAAAGATCACCCTACCCAGACTCGACTCGCCCTGCTTTTCGCAGCTTTACCTTGACTAACTATTCTTCTCTATCTTCTTGTGTTTTCTTTTAGGTTACGGCGGCATCTCGCCGCGCACTCAATGGGGTCGTGTGGCCGCTTTAATCTACGCTCTCTTTGGCATACCCATTGTCCTGCTGTATCTATCCGCCATGGGTGAGGCATTATCGGCGGGCATGCGCTGCCTATTTCGACGACAACGTGGCAAAGGTGGTGGCGGTGGTGTTGGTGGCGGCGGCGGCGCCGGTTCCTCATCCTCGAACGGCAGTGGACGCAAATCGGACAAGGGCAAGCATTATGGACATCATGGCAGTGGCACCAAATTACATCAATACGGTCTACCGCCCTCTGTCTATCAGCAGCAGCAACAGCAGCAGCAGCAGCAGCAACAACAACAGCAGCACAACAACAAACGATCCGGCTCCAGCGTGGGCTCACCCAGTGTCCCCATCTCGATATGTGTGTGTGTGCTGCTCTGCTATGTGACCAGCGGTGCGATACTCTTTCATAAGCTGCAAAACTGGAGTGTCCTGGAATCGCTATACTTCTGCTTCACCTCGCTGGGCACCATCGGATTCGGTGAGCTGGCCCCCAGCGGTGCTTTGACCCTGTACACCGCCTCGGCTTATATACTGGTGGGCATGGCGGTGGTGGCCATGTGTTTCAGTCTCATCCAAACCGAAATTGTGTTGTGGCTCAGGAAGTTCAGTGTGCAGGATCATGTGATGCCCAAGGCCGAGGAATTGGCCCTAGTGTCGGTGGCGGTGACACCCAAACCCTCCTGACAACGACCCAGTGCGGCAGAACCAGTGGGCGTACCCACGGGCAACACATTGGCCCAGCATCAGACCATGTTCTTTGGACCGGCTCATACCCTAACCCAATACAGTTCGTTGCCGCGACGCAGTCATTTGCATGGCGCGGGAGTTGCACACGCCGGCGGCGGAGCTTTTCAACGGAACACACCCATACGTCGCAGCACGGGCATACCCGAACATCATATGGAATACTTTGTGCCGCGCAGCATTAGTGAGTTCAATCTGTCCGGTGTGGGTGATCTGGCTTTGCCGCCACCACGTCGCTATTCCCCGAATATGACGCTAATGGGTAATGCGGGCATGGGCCTGGGTCTGGGCATGATGACAGCCGGAGCTGGTGGAAATGGACTGCCACATGGTCTGCAATTGGGTCCACCGCAAACGCTGTTGTGTGCAACAGGTGGGCCATCTGTGGTGGTGCCACCACCGCCACCCGCTCAATTGCAGATTGTGCAGCTGAAACCGCGCAGCGAGAAAATGGTCACCTTTGAGGATGAGTCCAAGCAGCAGGGGGCAGCTGGGGTAACGGCCACAACACATTGTCCCCATGGAGTGCCCACCACACCGCGTAAATCGTTGGGTGGTGGCGGTGGTGGGGATATCTTTATGTGACCAGTGAGCAGCTGACCCAACGAGCCACAGCAGCAGCAGCAGCAACAGTCGGGGGAGGATGAGGAGCTGGGACAGCAGCAGCAGGAAGCGGGAGCAGAGCTAAATGCGGCTTTACGTCTGCGGGATAGCATTGATGATGCTTTATGTCCCAAACCAACGCCAGGTGAAGTGATACGTGTCTAAAGGGGGAAGGAAAAACATGAAAATATACACACATTTCACACACACACACGCACACTGTAAGTACTAGCACACTCACTTCTTTCTCAAAAAAAAAAAAAAAAAAAAACTACGAGGGTTGTTCAATAAGTCTTTACCAAACCAACTTCAACATGGCTCCTAAAGCTAGCAAATAATTTGTCCAAATTTTAATTAATATTTGTCTAAATTAGAGTTGTGCCGCAGTTCGTGAACTAGTTCAAATGAACTAATTAAAAAATTAATATTTAATTTTTTTGAACTCAAGTGAACAAAACTGAAGGGAATAGTTCACAAATGAATAAATTATATGAAAATAAAAACGATTAGTTCATCAAAAAATTAACATTCAAAAATGAACTATTCAACTAGTTCATCCGAATATGAACTAGTTCATCCAAAATGAACTAATCAACTAGTTCATCCAAAAATGAACTATTCAACTAGTTCATCCAAATATGAACTAGTTCATTCAAAAATTTACTTGTGAACTAGTTCATCTAAAAATAAACTAGTTCATCCAAAAAAGAACAATTGAACTAGTTCATCCAATAATAAACTAATGAACTAGTTCATCCAAAAGTAAACTAATTAACTAGTTAATTAAAATGAACTAGTTTCTCTAACTCCAGTCATAGCCATTATATCAAATTTTGTAGAACTCAAAACTAAAGCTATAAATCCACAGGCAAATAATTTGCTCAAACAGGTACCAAAAAGTTTGCAATTTAAGCCTATTTAGCCTAATTTTCTTCAAACTTTGGGCAAATTATTTGCCAGTGGGACCTTAGCCCTACGTATGCTGTACCTCACATTTTGAACTAGTTCTTATGAACTTGGTCAATTGAATGAACTTTGTCAAAGTTATTGAAATATCATTTTCTTGAACTATTCACATGTTGAACTTTAGTTCATTTTCAGGAACTATTTTGTTAATAAATTGTTTAGTTTAGAAATAGACTAGAAGAATGATCGAAATAAAGATAAGTTGAGGACGTGGCTTGACACGAGGGCTTGGCTTCACTTGAAAACTTGGCTCAACTTACTTGCCCGTGCAAACGCGACGATGCTTATGGCGCTCGCTCTGGGTGACTTTGCAGGCCTAAAAAACAGGGAAAGACAGATTTTATAAGCATTCACACACAAATCTCACTGCCACTTACCATGCGGCGGTAGCGATCTTTTTTTTCTTGAGGCAAACGACACCATGCACGAGCTGCTTTCATTACCAACTCCTTGGGCTTCAACCGCAATGTTTTCGCCGATAAGTTCTAATAAAGTTTAGGTAGCCATTGTTGGTCACTGGGCCTGGTTTACTACACATTTTGCGCATCCCGCAGCTAGGACGCTTTAACTTGCAGGCAGACTTCTTCGGCTTGGGCTTTGCACAAGCAGGCTTGCGTTTCTTGGCACAAGGGTTGGCCTTGCGCTTTTTGGCACAAGGATTTCGTTTGCGCTTCATGGCACAAGTATTCGTTTTACGCTTCTTCGCCGGGCACATCTCCGATGCAGAGGGATCGGGCGTATCGCAATCGGTAATTGTCTAGTATAGCGGCCTACTCTCAGAAAATTCCAAAAAAATTCCCTTCGATAGATCGCGAATTATGAAGAATTTTTGTTTTTTTCAATAAATATATTAATCGATCCATCGATGAATATTTTATTGTACCCAATAAAATAAAAATTTTTAAGCTTGCATTTCAATTCAAAAGGTTACAATAGGAGCTTTTGTGACCGCACTCTGCCCGTTTTCTGCATACGTATACAATTATTTTCTCAATTGCCAGTGGCAAATTCTCTGCTCACATTGCCGACCTCTGCTTTAAGCCGTCTGCCATATTGTGGATTTTGGTAATCAACTCTGGGCTACTAAACTCAATTGGACCTGCTCAATGGAGTTCACACACTGAAGCTTTATATTTTTGTAAGCTCTCAAAATATTGCAGCTAATTTTATTACAATATAAATACTGATTGAACAACCCTCGTACGATGTGTGTAAATATTGAATACCAATCTAACACCGGGAGAAAGTTGTAGCAACTAACATTTAAATTCTAAAATTATTCGCATTATGCATAATTAATTAAAAAAGTTGTAAATGTTTTTTTTTTTTTTTTCATAATAATCTAAACAAAGCCAAAAAAAAAAGAAGAAAACAACACACAAAAACAAAAACAAAACTATGCATAATAAATACCATAAGCTAGATGGGGTGAGTCATAGAACAAACAAAATGCAAAATGCAAATGAAAATTAAAATGACAAATTGTATAAAACTGGGAGGACAAAGTTTATTTAAGCGATTTGTTAGTTAGTTGTTTTACCAGCGATTTATTTGTGCTTCCATCGTTATTATCATTATTTTTTTTTGGGATGTTGTTGTTGCCTTTAGAGCATTTTGTTTCATTGTTTAAAGGAATGTGTGTATGTGTGTGTGTGTGATCAAAATTGAATTGAGTTTAGGCAGCTTTGCTGCACCTGTAATCGATGGGTTTTTAGTCCTGATGTACGCTTTAATGCTCGTTCGATTTTCACTTGTCTTTGCCTTTGCTTATTTGTTGGAAATCAATGCGCTTAAGTGGTGTGTACTCGATTAGTTTCTAGTGCTGCTTTTTGATGTGTATATTAAGCATAGAAAAAAGCATTCCCTTATACTGAAAGTATATAAATATATTGAAAGGAAAGCGTTCTTCCATTTTGCCTCACTCAGTTTTTTCAAACTTCAAACTGCCTGTCGTATGCTGTGTTTATATTGTGTCATAAAATGACAAATGACAGAAAATTACAATGTTTTTTCCTTGAAAATAATAGGAATTTAACTCAAAATGACACAAAATGAGGCAATTTAAAACCCAGCCTTAGTTTTTGGGCTAGCTGCATGTTCAATATACAAAAGTCTTTCAATAAGTCAGCTTGATTATATTTTTTCTTAGTGATCATTTTATAAGATTTTTAAAACAGACATTTGTTTGATGTTAATCTGTTTAGCTTAAACGACTTTTATGTGCTTGAAACAGGGACGGAATATAATAGTTATCAGAGATTAATCCCGAAACGAATATCGGTTCCGGTACCGGTTTCGGTACGTACCGAAATGAGAATTTCGCTTAATGGTTATATTTTAGTTTTTCAGTTTATTTCGGTTTTCGGTTCCGATACGATACCCAGATTTTCATTTCGGTATACCGGTAAGTATCGGTACTAGTATAATTTTTTTTAAATATTAAAAAATTTAAATTATTTCAACATATCGAAAAAAAATAATAAATGTAATAGAACTAAAAATTGAGTTCTAAGCATATATATATTCGGATTACTAGAATTTTTTATTTTTGGACGAACAATTTCACTAAACGCTTACCCTCAGAAAAATATTTCTTAAATTCAGGAATTCTTTCCAGGCGAACTCGTCTTAGGGCCATTTTTCATAAAGCTGAAAAATATTTCTTAATAATGGTTCGAAGTATTCCGATTTAAGATCTGTGAAATACTCAAATATCAGGTATATCAGATCATATACACAAAAACAATTGGAAACATCTGAAAAATCTGCCTCGGCTTTTCCTTACATTAAATTTTTTGAAATATTTAAACTGAATATTTTTTAGGGCGATATTGGATTTAAATCCATAAACTTTAGATATTTACCGAAGAAAAGTTTTTCCGCTTTTTAGAAATGTTTTTTCTATATCTTATATATCTTAAAAAAAGAATTTGTTTCTGGTTATTCTTAAGACTTTTTCTTGCGTGTATATATTGCTATTTTACCAGTTGAAATATTTATTTGAAATAATCATAAATAAATCAAATAGATAATATAAACCGAAACTGTACCGTTACAAGCGTTTCGGTATGGTTTCGGCTTTTTGGTTCCTATTATAACGGTTAACGGCTTTCGGTTATCAAAAAATATTTAATATCGGTTCCGGTTTTGATACCGGTACGTGGCTTGAAACGGTTTATTTCGGTTAACGGTTTATAAAACTTTTATAGAAATAAATCAATGAAGCTCATTTGATACATTTAATCGAAATATTTTTTATTTTATTTCTATTTTTTAATCGAAATATGCGAAAACGTGTGTTGTCCTTTTTACTGTAGATATCCACAATAAACTTTTTTTTGCTGACTTTTATTGTAATGGTCAAAAATAAGAGTTTATTGTTATCGTTATATAATCGTTATTTAATACTTTTTTCAATTACACAGTTTATAACAGTTATTGGAAGACTTGTATAATTAAACTCTTGTAATGACAGTTTTTTCAAGACTTATTAAAAAGTTAATAAATAACAGTTACTAAAGACTTTTATTTTATTACTCAGAACATAATTATTATGAAAGACTTTTATTTTATAAGTCAGAAAAATAAGTTATCGAAAGACTTTTACTTTACAAAACTTTGTTTTTCTTATATAAACTAACAACGAAAGACTTTTATTATAAAATTCAGTAAATAAAACTCATTCAAAGATTTTTATTTTTTAATAAAAGTCTTTTTATTTATTATACCTTCAGCGGTTTGCTCTCTGCTCAAATGATCATATCATTAACTGCGATAAATAAAGAAGACTTTTATATTGTGATTTAAAAATATAAGTCACTGACTTAGTTGAATTTACTGAGTTAAATAATAAAAGTCTTAATACAACTGTTATTTTCTGAGTAATAAAATAAAAGTCTTGAAAAATTGTTATTTCTGAGCAATTAAACAAAAGTCTTTAGTAACTGTTATTTATTGACTTTACAATAAAACTCTTTCTACAACTGTTATATACTGAGTAATATAATAAAAGTCTTTCTTCAACTGTTATTTACTGAGTTATATAATAAATGTCTTTAATAACTGGTATACTCGGAGTCAAAAAATAAAAGATTTTGAATAACTATTTGGTGTAAAGTAAAAAATAAAAGTCCTTAATAACTGTTATTTGAAGAATTATAAATTAAAACTCTAAATGTGGACTTTATTAATACAAGTTAAAACTGTTACCATCTCTGGTTTGAAATTTAAAAGAAGTTACAGATTATCAATTGACAACAGTTTGAAGTGAACATTTTACAATTTTCCCTTATAAAAAGCATGAACATGGCGTCTACCTACGTCTTTGCATTCTTAGAAGCCGACTCTGCTCTAGATTAATTCTTGATCTCGTATCAATGTGATGCGCTATGTCTCATATGAAATTGAAAGTAGATCAAGAAGAATGATTTGAGGTAGAAACTCTTAAGGGCGCGCCGACCACTGCCCTTCTGTATATCGTGTGCTTAGCTGAATGTGCAGTGACTGTGACTTCACACAGCACGTTGTGCTGCTGTCAATTTTGTATCGGTTGCCAAATGTAAGGGGTTTCTTCTCTGCGAGCACCAAATTTCACTACGAGTTTAAACCCAGCTTGAAAACAGTTTGCTAGAATCCCAATGACTTTCATGACTTACTTATTTGTTACTTTACGTACACTATCAAACTGGAGGGCTAAAAAGACTTAGCTCATCCATTTTTTGAACAACACTTTTCGGTGTTTTAACCTGGTTTTATTATTTGCTTTGCTTTTTTTTTTGTATTAAAAAACTTTTGATATAAAATGTATCATAACAAAAATATAGGAAAAACTCAATTTAAACAAATGAAATTTGAATTTCATTTTTTTAAGCTAAAATAAATTTATGTTTTTATAAAAAATATATATAAAAGCCATGTTATAGTTTTTCTAAAGGATTTGCTGACAATTTTGACAGGGTTTTGTGTATGCAGTAGCCGCTCCCCAAAAAGCAGGCAATGTGTTTTTTTTTTAAATACAGCTGCCCTGACCTGCCCCAAAATGTGGGCAATGAAATTTTTCACTTCTCACTGAAAAGAAATTTAGACAGGTGTGTGAACAGCTAAAAGCTGGCACTTTCTTGGCAAATCATTAATTTAAACGAAATGTTGCCTTCAGCCTGTTTTGAGCTGGTTGGTCAATTAGGTTTAAATGCTTTTTAAATGCATTTCGATTGTAGTTAATTGAGCGCGTGAATGTTCATTTGTTATTTACTCTGTGTGTGTGTGTGTGTGTTTGTATTTTCATTTTGTATATACACAACGAGCTGCCAACTCGCTTTGGTCGCGCCAGGCCTGTCAACTGAACGAGTTTGGGTCACTTGAATTGAATTTTTGGTTCTGTCTGTCTGTCTGTTTTTTTTTCTTCTCTCATTTCAATTTATTATTTGCATTTAATTGAAAATAAATTAAATTTTAGTGTCAGTGGAAAATAAACAAAAAAAAAACAAAACAAGAGACGCTTTAAAATTTATGGGTTGTGGCACTAACGAAGAGATTATTAAACAAAACTAAATAATATGCAACACAAAAAAAAACAAAAAAACAAATATTTCAACTTCAATTTATATGAATGTGTGTGTGTGTTGGTTTTAAGTAGTTAATAAACTAACCAAATGTTTAATATAAGTCAAATGTAATTAAAATTAAGCCACATTGATAACTATAACTACATGCATATAAATATATATATATATATATATATATTATAAAAATATATATATATATCAAACGAATAGACAAAGAATGAGCATTTTTTTTTTCCAATTCGTAGACAAGTAAGTTGAAATATTTATATAGTATTTTAAGAGCGTGACGAGTGACACTTAAGCATAAACTACATTTAATTAATGTACTTCTAGTCAAACTATTGTGTATGTTAATGAATTGCAACTACACACACACACACACACACATAGCCCCTGTATCCCTACACAAATGAAACTAATTTAATATTTGAACATAAAACGAAAAACAAGAAAAGCAAATAAACGCATACCGCATATTTAACTAAATATATATATATATATACATACACACACACACATATATATATATATAAACAAAAACAAAAAAAAAAAACCAACCTGAAAGATAAAAATAAATACATCATGGAAAATTTAGTCAAACATCGGACACAATTTGCGTTTTATTTTACGCTCGGTTTTTGCGGTCTTTTGGATAACCAAAAAAAAAAAAAAAAAAAAACAACTTTTAACTGAATTACCAGTTTTTTGCAGGTTGAGACGAGAGTAAACCTCCAAAATTTAATATTTTACACTCAAAAAGTTAACGGAAGTTGATTAATGTCGCCATTTTCTACAAAATGTAAGTTAGTGTTTCAATAGGTTTCCGTGTTTGACAACTGAAAGCGTTCAGCAGAGACACTTGATCACTGATTAGCTTAATAAAACTACTCTTAATTTTTGGCATACTTTTAGGGGTCTTGTTAAATTGACATTTGGTAAAACTTTTGGTAAATTATCATATTAAACGAAAGAGGAAAAGTAGGCTACGTAAATGTACAAGAAATATATCATTGATCAGGGAGCAAGTTCTTCTGCTGAACACTGATTCATCGGCTTGCTATCTGTGTTTCGCATAAGCCAACTTAAGTTACTAACAAAAATATTATTGAACAACAAATTATATAAAATTTAAAAAGTTAAAAATTTTAAATTCCAGTTACAACAACAGTTTCATTCAGCACAACGTCAACAATCACAATTTCGTCAGCCACAACAACAACATTTACAGCCGCAGTCACAATATCAACAACAACATATACAGCAGCCACCACAACAACAATTTGACAAACAAGAAGAAACAAGCAAAAAACAAAAAATATATAAGGAAAACCCAAAAGCTGCTATAATAACAACAACAAAAGAAAACAACAAGAGCAACTACAACTACAAACAAAATTTGTTCGAAAATCACAAAATACGCCACATCTGGGCCATTTCACTATAGGAAATATTTCAATTTTTAACTTTAAAAGTAAGTACAATTTTGGTAAGTACAATTTTGGGTTAAATTTGGTAAAAAATGGGCATGGCAGAACTTGACCACAGATTAAAAAAAATATTATTTAAATTTGTGTTTTTTTTTTAAATTTTTAAAAACCAACATGAATGTTGTTTTTAAATCCTCCATTTAGTTTTGCATCAGTATGATGTTTGATAGTCTAAATTCTTGTTTTCTTCATAAACATAGCATACTTTAAAGGGCTACTAAGTATCAGCCCAGCACATTACACAGGGCAACAGCCATTTTGCTCTGGCCTTCTCGATGCAAAATTCTGTTCATGTTCTGTGCCCTGATTCTAAAACTGGTCTCGGTTTTTCTTCATCATTTATTTTGAAAAATTTGCTGTAAATTGAGAAAAAATTATCTTCAAGGTCCAATTTAGGCACTTTCTGGTTTGCTGATGCAGCTTGCTTGATTTTTTATGGCTGCATTGATGTATGAAGTATCGCATAAAACTAATAAACCTACAAATTTGTGCTTGGTGTGATCCCCATAATTTTCCATTAGCTGAAAAAAACTGCAAAATGGATTTTCCGCGATTTCTTGAAAACAAGAGCTGATGTAGATATACCGATACCAGTTTTGGAATCAGGGAACAGAACAGGAACAGAATTTTGCAGCAAAGAACTTTTTTAACACTAACAATTTTTTAGAAGCATTTACCGTCATAATGTGTAAAAAAAGGGTGCGGAAAGAGCGATTTCTTTTTCTATTAAAACGTTCGCACTTAATGTGAATGATTTGTGAGTCCAATTTGACTTCTTCCTGCCTCAGATATAAGTACTTTCACCCTCCCAATAAAGTATTGAAAACCCTCTGAAAAGGCACACAAAAAATGCTTTTTTAGGCAGGTTCTTTTTAGACGATTATTGGAGTGCAAAAAGTGCAATTTGTTTGTAAGTTTTGAATAATATATTCATATTTGACTTAAAAACTAATAAAATGAGAAATATATTGTTCTAAATGAATAAATTTGTGATTTTTCTATCGTCTTGCTTATCGCATGAATCTGTATTCCGTTAAATTCAGCGCCGATTTTAATCACTTATTTCTTACATTAATTCCGAATATGCTCAGACACAAGAGCTTTGTATGAGCCCGTGCTTAGAAAACACTCCGAAAACTCTCCAATTTATGTGTTTACTCCAAAAACGCTCTGGAGCTAGACAGATAGTTTTGAGCGCTTCTAACTTTGCAAGGTCAGCTTTCACAACTTCAAGAGTGTATATGTGGCATCAGGTGTCCACAGAAATCTCTTCTCAAAACCAATTAAACACTTGCTTACCTTTCTTTTCAGCTACAATCTCCGGATTAATTGGTCATCACACAAATCCTGGACTATCTTGCAAACAGGCGACATATAAAGACGTTACTCTAAAACTAAAAGAGGCCATATCTGCCATATTCAGGTCAGGATCAGGATTAAATTGATGTCAAAGTAATTCTACTCGAAATCACTTTCCTTTGGATAAAGGAC
This sequence comes from Lordiphosa mommai, assembly GCA_018904225.1. Taxonomy (NCBI): domain Eukaryota; kingdom Metazoa; phylum Arthropoda; class Insecta; order Diptera; family Drosophilidae; genus Lordiphosa; species Lordiphosa mommai. Next base: position 153,613 of record JAEIFT010000123.1, on the reverse strand, counting down.
ATGCGAATAGTTCTGCGCATAGCTGGAGTTATTAATGATTTAGTGTTTTTTGACCATTGGTCCTGTAAAATTTCAAGTCCCTAATTCCTAAATGACCATCCACATCCTGTGACGCCAATTGATAAGAAGTGTCTGGAGGATTTGGGTAATCCAGGAGTCCTGCGGCTGGGTACAATTGAGTTATGTTTAGCTTAACATTTTTCTTCACTTGATGTCAAACTGTTGATTTAAAATACAAAATAAAATTGTTACAATACATGCCAAACTGTAAACTAAACTTTTATATTTATAAAATTATTGAAAAATAAACAAAAAAATTTCGAACTGTAAAATTAATGTGAATTACCGGGCGAACAGAAATCAGCAGCAGGTTACTTTAGGATAATTGAAATTTTCAAAATTCCATTGCCTACTTTCCAGGGCAGTCATTCGAGTGACCACAAAATTGCTTCAAATGGAGCATCTGCCGCATTTTAATTACCAGGCCAACAGAAACCAACAGCAGGTTACTTTAGGATTTTCAAAGTTGCAAAATTTGAATTGCCTACTTTCAAGGGCAGCAATTCGAGTGGCTACAAAATTGCCTCATTTGAAATACCAGGCCAACAGAAAGTCGTAGCAAGTAAACTTCCAATTTTCGTAAATAGTGGGGACACCAACCTTAGTCGGGACAACAACCTTAGCCGGGACAACAACCATAGTCGGGACATCAACCATTGTATTTAAAAACACAAGAAATACGCATTATTTTGTACTTATTTGAATAAAAATATTTTAATATAGTTTTTGATTTTTGAGTAATTTTCAAGTGTTTCTTGGTAAGTAGAAATATAGAATTAACTTAAGGACACTCCGGATCCGAGATGAGCCACATATCCTTTGCCAACAGTTAAGAGAACTCCTCAAGAAGATCTGGATAAAGCAATGTGCTGTTCTTCTGTTTCAAAATATGCCAAAAATCTAAAAATAAAAAAGGAAATAATAATAATTAGTATCAATAAAATTGATACTAAAATTGTACTAAAGCCACAAAATTCGCCAAAAGGACTATAAGGGTGTGATTTTGAATAAACATACAATGTATGACATTAAATTCTAGATTATTCTGCAATAGGTCGAGTTATCTCTTAAACTAAAATAGGCCATAACTGCCGTATCCTTGCCTGGAACACGACCAAAATCGGTATTTATTTATTTTTATTTTAAAAATATTCTGTCTTTAATTTGATCTACATTGGAACGACAATAAATTATATTTTATAACGAACAAGGATGAGTGAGAGCAGAAGATATGATAATATAAGTTATAGTTTAAACAAAGGTTTCGGAAGGGTTCGTGATGAGCGTAGTTTGTTAGGCATGGCTGTAGATAAATAGGATAAAAATGTCTAGTAATGCGTTGTGGCACTACAAGACTTATATAAGATAACAAAGCGATTGAGTCAATTTCACCAGACAAAAGTTTATGAATGAACAACACACTATGGCAAGCTCGGCGGTTCATAAGAGAAGGCAGGTTGAATAGGTGAAATCTGTGTTCGTAAGGTGGAAGATGGATGGTAGGATTCCAGTTTAAGCCGCGGAGAGCGAAAATTAAGAACTGTTTTTTAACCGATTCCAGTTGATCCTGATATATTTCTCTCTACATATAAAAGAGTTTGTCCTCACTGATTTTCTGATTGGCAATCTAGGCAGTGCCTGAACGATAAGAGATAGAAAGATGCAATTTTCACAGAAGTTTCCATATGAGTTGAAAGTGGAAACTAAAGCGGGGTTTTGGAAAATTCCACCCCTTAGGGGTGGAAAACTCCCGGAAAAGCTACTATGGGAAAATTTTTGTTTTTCATCCGATTGACTTGAAATTTGGTTTGTAACTAAAGTAAGCGGAATAATTGGACACCTATTTCCCAGATTTCGGAAAATCTCCCCACAAGGAAAATGGCCGGAAAATTCTTCATGGAAAAAAAACTATTTTTCATCCGAATGACTTTTAGCTCGGTTTTTGAGGATGGTCAGCAGAATAATAAGACTTGAGATTTTCCGATGTTGGAAAATCCGCCCGGGAAACTCGGTTTGCAAGGATAGTAAGCAAAATAATTAGACATGAGGTTTTCCAATGTTGGAAAAACCATTATTTTTCAGCCGATTGCCTTCAAACTCGGTTTGTGAACACATTATAGAAAATAATTAGACATGTGATTTCTCGGTGGTGGAATTTTCTCATTTCTCAAGGCGGGGATGGTTTCATTGCAAAACGTTTATTTTTCTAGCAGATCTAATTGAAATTTGGTTTGTAAAATATGGTATGGACCAAATAGATGAATCAAAATTTTCGAATTTTTTAAAACTAACCTAAAATGTGAAAAAATGGGGAGTGGTTAATTCTTCACTGGGGGCGGGATTTTTGTGTTAAGCTCTGTTAATAATAAATCCGATTTTTATGTCTTTTTGGCGACTATACTGATGGTGGCGTAGCGAAGCGCGCCGGGTTATATGCTAGTGATAATTATCAAAATGATTCTATGCCAGAGCACTCTTATCTAGCTAAAGGACAGTTATGAAGGATTTGTAACATCCTTAGTTCATTTTAATAAGTAGTTCATTTGAACTAGTTCACGAACTTCGACACAACTATATGTAATATATGAATATTCGTATAAAAACACACAATATCTGCATTACCATGGAGGCACTCTGCATTAGACTTATGTGTTTTTGTGGTATGTTTGCCAAAATAGTTATGTTATGCTCTTGCTATTAAGCTGTCATCACTAGCACAGAGTTTGCACAGTTTTTATTTGCTTATCGCACTTCTTTTTTTTTTTTTTTTTGAATCAATTAAAAATTTGTGCCCACAAAATCAATTTGTGCATTAATTGCTAACCGCAAATAAAGACAACAAATGTAGCTGCTGTTTTTTCTTGTTGTTGTTGTTAAATTTAATCATTTAATTAGAGTTAATAATTCATGACATAAATGCAGAGCATTAATCGTCCCCGCTGGCAGCTACCGCACACTGTTTAAAGAAATTAGATATATCAAAGTTTAAGCAGACGCTTCGGGGGGTTATTGTCGGAGCCAGGTTTAACTATGGCAATTCTGAGAATGCGCTGACAGTTGTCAGTTTTAGTTTAGTTTTGTTTAAAAAGGAACGAGCCAAGCCAAGCCATAACGTTATCAGGCATGCTTACTTACTGACGTACAAATAGAAGTGAAGGAGCAAAAACTCATCGAAGTAATAAATTCGCTTAAATGCTCTTTGTTTGAGTCATTAAAATCGCATTTGGAAACAACGACTGCAGACCGATTTGGCATGGTTGCTGCTGCTGTTGCTGCTGCGGGATGATGGTTTCTGGTGATGATTCTGGGTGATGTCTCTGGTGATGATGATGATGATGATGATGCGTTGCTCTCGCGTTAACATTAACGTTGAATGTTACGTTGTCAACACACTTGACATATAATTTGATTACGCATACGCATTTTATTAACTCATTTTCAGTGTGTGCGTGTGTGTGTGTGTGTGGGGGCGGAACCTTCTCTTGCCTGATGTGGATATGATATACTCGCGAGTTATGTGTGTATGTATACTTGTTTGTCTCTCTGTATGTATGTATGTATGTGTGAGCTCTCGATGAGTTTGCTACCAAGAAGATGACGGTTTGAACAACGGCACTTCACATTAACGGTTACGTTATGCCGGGTGTGCGGTTTTCGAGTAGCCTTAAGGTTCTGAGTCTGTGGATTCTAAGCCCCATTGAAGCAGCAGCATGACTCAATTACAACAAAATAACTAAGGCACAACAACAACATCAGACTTAGAGATGGCCCAGCTGAGCGTATTGAAGGGGTACGAGGTGGCGTGACATTGGATGCAATACATTTATATGATGCCTCTCTTTGGATTTAAACTTTGGTCTAGCAGCCCACCACCCGCACAACCAACCAAAGGCGCATAGATTAAGGCAAACTACAAACTTAATACCCCCAAATTTTAGGTTTTCATAGCAGAAAGAGATTCTTCTTTAGCTGAAAACTCCGTGGAGTAAAGCAAAGTTAGTTGTACAACGTTTCAATGATAAGGGACTAAAGTTACGAATCGATCTTAAAGAAACACTGAGATTAATTTGACTAAGCACAACTCTGATGAGTCGATTTCACCATTTATTAGTCTATGTATAAATTTTACTTGAAGCATAACTCAACGGTTAATTAGGGTAGCGAAAATTAATTAAAAGAAGTCTACTATGAGAACATACACAGTGCTCCAATTTAAACTACAAAGAGTGAACCATAAAAATTCACACAGATTTAGATTGAGCATCAAAATTTCATTAAATAAAATGAAATTGTTCCTCTTAAGTAATAAATAAGCTACTGTGCCAGAATAAACATCTTCTATCTTTTCACAAAATTTGTTATTTTAATAATTTAGGAAAATTTAAAAGAAAACGAGAACGATCGGTCCTATGGCAGCTATATGCTATAGTCAATTAGTTTATTCAATAGCCATTAAAGATTATTCAATTTTCTTCATTGTCTAACATAATATCAAATTGCTCCTTAGAATCATCAGCAGAGTCAGAATCTACATTTTCAGGCTTTATAATTGTTTCGTAGTTCGAGAGAGATTGTGATTTTAAAGGATTAATTACATCTGTTGGAAAAAGTAGTTTTTTCTTTTTCTTGAGCCTTTGATTTAAACATATACTTGATATTAATGGATCAGAGGAATCCATAGCTCTATAAAATACATCAGCCATGTTATTTAATCGACTGTTCTTTCGGGCATGTAATTTCCTATCGTTTTTATAGAACTTTGTTCCTTGCATTTGAAGCATTTCCTCCTAAACACCCTACCGGAACTAAAGAGAAATTCATTATTTGCCTAATATTTTGTGAACAAGGATACGTAATCATATATATAAAATAAGCTTCTCACAAAATGCCTTGAACTTTACAATGTCAACAGAATGCTTGTATGAAATAGTAGTCAAAATTACATATAAATTTTATAACGAGAAGGCAAAGCTAACTTCGACTGTGCCGAAGTTTTAATACACTTGAAAAACTTTACTCCAACTGATTTAAGGGGGTATTCTACCTTTGAACAGTGTTTTATGAGTGTTTTTTAAAAAAATTCTGGATAGAAAGTCATAAGAGCTTTTTCAGTTTGGTTTTTGGATTTGAGTTATTAAAATTTGGATTTCGAGGGCTGTTCAAAAAGTTTTCGGCCTGCCAATTAAGGTCTTAAAAATAAAGGTGTAGAGGTGGTGGCCATGATTCCGGGACTCAGGGTTATCGGAATTGAAAACGGTAAATGAGGTTATGATTAGAATTGATGTAATTCTGGCCCGTACCTCAATCATAAAAAAAAATTTTTTTTTCTAAAATTTACAAACATTTAAAAAAATATATTAGATTTTCGACGTTTTTTTTTTTATTTAGTTTAAAAAAAATAGTAAAAAATTTGTTATCTTCATGATTGAGGTACGGGCCAGAATTACATCAATTCTGCGTCGATTGCAACATGGCTGATCAAAATCGGTTCAGTAGAACTGGCCCAATCATGGCTAGCAGGTCAAAAAACGTGGTTTAGAGAAAAACGCGGTTAAAGTTTTCAGCAACGTTGAAAATACTCACATTGGCAAGAACATTGCTCCACTAAAACGGATATATCTGCTAAACTATTTCGAATAATTAAAAATGGTTTAAAGGGGATGAAAGGGGAATGTTCAAGCTGTAATAATAAGGCAAAACAAAAAAATCGAAAAAATATATTTTCAAAGGTAGAAGACCCCCTTAACCGGTAAAATATATATAGGATATAGATATCCGATATTTAAAATTTCTAAAACATTGATAATAAAAATTTGATACCATAAAAAAAAACTTTTCTTAGTACAACACATTTTTCGACCGATCGGTCCTATGGCAGCTATATGCTATAGTCATCCGATTTTGATAAAATCTTCCAGAATTGTGTTGACACATATAAAACTAATATATACCAAGATTGGTGACGCTAAGATGGAAAATAAAAAAGTTTTTCCCACTAGAACTAGTTTTTCGACCAACCGTTAATATGGCAGCTATATGCTATATTCATCCGATTTTGATACATTTTTCCACAAATATGTAAAATCATCTAAAATTAATATATACCAATATTAGTGACGCTATAATGGAAAATAAAAAAGTTTTTCTCACAAAGACTTATTTTTCGACCGATCGTTCCAATGGCAGCTATAAGATATAGTCACCCGATCCGGCCGGTTCCGACATATTAGTTGCGTGCAGTAAAAAGAAGACTCTGTGCAAAATTTCAGCTCGATAGCTTTAAAACTGAGAGACTAGTTCGCGTAGAAACAGACAGACAGACGGACAGACAGACGGACAGACAGACGGACGGACAGGCCGTAATGAACTCAGCTCGTCGTCCTGATCAAGAATATATATAGTTTATGGGGTCGGAAATTAATATTTTTATGCGTTACAAACTTCTGGGCAAAATTAATATACACTTTTCAAGTGTATAAAAAGTTTCGATCAAAGTTTGTACATGCAGCTTAAACAATTGGTTGCAAAAGCCACCTTAAGTACTGAACCTTGAACCTCTACAAGATATGGTTGCATTTCGGCAAATATTTCTTAATATGTGTTATAAAACTGGTAACTTTTTTAACAATTTGATCAACGTATAAGCTGCTGATATCATTTTTATCACCTCTTTAAAGCAGAGACGTCGCGCTTGTTGTTGTCCCAAGCTTGGAGCAATGTTGAGCGTTGAAATTCATACACGGCTGCAACATGTTGTTTTTTTTCGAAATCGAACAAAAACGGGCAAACAAAATTATTAATACCATATTCTATACATATTAACAAAGAGCACACCGGTTTTAGTTGCACGCCAGAGCGCGCGGGAAGAAAGTTACACTCCACGAAACACGATCACATTTGTTAAGTTCTAGCTGTAAAAAAAAATACGTCATCTAAAGAAACTACCATGCAACGTTGATTTAGCATACCTGTACGAGTATTTTCTATATTTACAGTTTGCTTACACTTTTTACAATAAGTCACAACAAACGCGCAAAGCTTATTAATATTCACGGTTGTACATCGAAAACTCAGGCCTGCATTTAATCAGCTGACTTGGATTGCGCGCTAAATTCAAAACATTATAATAATAGTGGCATTCAATTGCGAGACAAAGTTACCCTTAACCCATTTACTTTCTATCATATTGTCCATCAATCTTTGTAATCTTTCTTTAGAGCCAAAAAAAAAAACGACTTCTCTAGGAATGAAAATTGAATATTTTTTTTTTTGTGTTGTCTTCTTATGATCTTGAGTCACGATGGTGTCATCTCTAGAGCATTAACCCCCGGCAGCAGCAGCAACTAATTTCTTTTTACAACTGTGGCAGTTCTTCAGCTTTATAGGAAGGCAATACACTTACACACACGCACTTGCCAGTGTACTTGTATATGTATGTAAGTATGTGCGTGTGTGTGTGTGTGTGTGTGTGTGTTTGCATGACCAAACAGCTGCCGCCAAGCGAAGCAAAACCCTAGCCCAAGCCAAGCCAATATACCAAAGAACGATGAGAAGGCGATGCAAACTGTTTACATACACACACACACACACACACACACACACACACACACCCAACCACAAAACTTATGCCCTGGCGCAGCAGCCATTGAAAAGTCGTTAGCAAAACGTCAGACAACACACGGCATATGGCCCAAGTAGTAAGTATATATAGATATATATTTATATATATGTATGTGTATAGTAAGGGGACTAGGACCTTGGGTCTTGGTCTTGGGTCGGTTTGGGGTTCTGCAACTTTGTGGTGGAGACTGGGTTGGCCAGGGGTTAACAAAAAGGGTGAACAGGAAACATGGCCGAAACGGCCAGAGGCAAAAGTCGTGATGAAGCCACAATATTTATTTTATTACTATTATTATTATTATTATTATTTATGGGGATTTATCACACAAAAATTCTATAATTTGCTAAATGATTTGATCAATTTCTATAAAACGGTTAGTTCGGTTAAGTGAAGCGTGTGTTTAATAAGTGTTTAATATGAGTTGTTTCAATTGGCAGTTTACATCTCAAAGTACAAAACAAATATTCTTGGGAAACCTTTTATCGCTAGTGTCCCTCCTGGGATCGGTTAATGTGAAGAAATCGAAATTAAATGCGGCTGCTGCAATCTGTACTGGGCCAGACCAGTATGGGCGTCCAAGTGGAATGCCATTAACCCCATAGCTAATGCTGGGGCCCAAGCCTAACAAATGGTGGCGTCCCAAACCTGTGGACCAGTCGCACAGTCTCACAGTCTCGCAGTCTCTCAGTGCTTACAGCCAATTGCCAATTGCGCAACCAAATTAAAAGTCCTGACTGTCACCATGCCACGTTACGCCGCGAGTATCTCCCGCTAGTTCCCTCTTTTTCTCCCCACCCAACTTCCCACTTCCGGTTTGGGGAGCAGCGGCAAAAGCAAAGTGCAGCCATTTTGCGTACGCCCATAAATCTATTAAGACAATTTGGCAAAGGCAAAGGCAAAAGGCAAAGGATGAAACTTTGTTTTTTGTATTTTTGGCGCATTGAGAGCGCCACAAGCAACCGCACCACAAAATTTAAAACGCAGCTAAGCAAACAGAACAGAAATCGCTGAGCCAAAAAGCAGAGGAGCTGGAGCTGGAGCAGGAGTGGGAGTAGGGGGTATCGGGTAGAAGGAAGCAAACAAAAGTAAACTTTTTATCCTTGTTTTTTAAGTACTGTCAAGGGTATCGCTATCTATCTATATGCAGAGTAAGTGTGTGTGTGTGTGTGTGTGTGTGTGATTATATGACAAGGTGCTTGATGCACATGCGAGAACCCAGACCCGCATCCTGGAGCTGATCCAGCCAGGCAAACAAGCGGCATACGCTTTACTTTGCTGATGCTGCTGCTGCTCCTCCTCCTGCTTCTTATCCTTGTCATTTTAGGTACACTCAAAAAAAAAACAAAAAAACTTTAAAAAAGTGCTCCAAAATTTAGAAATTGAACTTAAGAATGGGTCAAAGGCGATTCGATAATTAAAAAAAAGTCGGCTGTAATATACACTGCTCTTGCCAAACCCTTGAAGTTCCTTTTAGACTTCCTTTCGCTTTCTCTTACCTAGTTAGTATGCAAATATAAATGTTATAAACCAAATAATTGATCTAGAAGTGGTTTTATTTTTCTTAATGCAAATTTGTATAATATATATCTTATTTCCAATTTTTTTCAGAAAAACTGTGATTTTGTTTTTAGAAAATTTATGAAATTTTTTTACACACATTTTCGTTAGAAAAAATAAAATATGAATGAAAGTGTTTAAACAATTTTTCAGGAAAAAAATATAAAAACAGGCAATTATTTTTGTATACAAATTTTGATTAAGAAAAATAAAATTTGAATGAAAATGTGTAAAAATTGTACTAGTAATTTTTTTCAGAAAATTTGTAAGCTTTTTTTTTTTTTATTTTTTCAGAAAATTTGTGATTTTTTTTATTTTTTAAGAAAATTTGAGAACATTTTTTGATACACATTTTCGTTAAGAAAAATAAAATATAAATGCAAATGTGTAAAAATTTAAATTGTGACCTTTTTTTTTTTTTTTTCAAAATATTTGAAATTTTTTTTTTTTTTTAATTTTTCTTAGCAAATTTTGAATTTTATTTTTTTACACATTTTCGCTAAGAAAAAAATATTAATAAAAATGTGAAAAAAATTGAACTAGAATTTTCAGAAAATTTGAAAATTTGTTTTTACTTTTTTTTTTTTTAGAAAATTTGTGATTTTTTTTTTTTAATTTTCTTAGAAAGTTTGTGAAAATTTTTTTTATACAAATTTTTATTAAGAAAATTATAATATGCATTCCATGCAAATGTGTAAAAATTGAGCTAGAAATTATTTCAGAAAATATGTGACCTTTTCTTTATTTTTTCAGAAAAATCAAAATTTTTTTATACAAATTTCTATTAAGAAAAATAAATTATGAATGAAAATGTGTAAAAATGTTACTAGTATTTTTTCAGAAAATTTGTGATCCTTTTTTTTTCAGAAAATTTGAGATTTTTTTTTTTAAATTTTTTCAGAAAATTTTTGGAATTTTTTTTTTACATTTTCGTCAAGGACAATTCTCAGATAAAATTAATTTTACTTTTGGCACTAGCATTTTGATTTCAAAGCTCTACAAAAGTGTTTCTATCATATGAAGCATTGTGACGAAAATACTTTTTTGGGAATTTGTTTTTGAATTTTTTCAGAAAATATGTGAATTTTTTTTTTTAATTTTTCAGAAAATTCGTGAAATTTTTTTATACAAATTTTTATTTAGAAAAATAAAATAGAAATGAAAATGTGTTTTTTTTTCAGACAATTTGTGAAAAAAACATTTTTATATTATAAATTTTTTTTTTTTTAGAAAATTTTGTCTCATCTGTGCGAAATCTCAGCATTTGGTTTCGATACGATAGCATGTGTGAAAAGTGCGTGACCAGCTTTCGTATTTCACAATAATGACTCTTCGATAAACAAAGGGTGGCAACGCTGCAACATCGATTTGTCTTCTAATTGTCTATACTTAGGTCAAGACAAACTGCTGAATATTTATAATAATATCAAATAACTATTTTGCTACGTCATTTACTTATCATTTGTTCTTTTTTTTTGTTTTTAATATATAATTGATTTCAGTTTAATTATTATTTTTCAAGATGCAGATATATCGGGGTACAGGTGTACCCCGTTGGTATGAATTTAGGTTAAAGTTTGGTATTGAGAAACTGCGAAAATCGTGCTAAATCTCTGCAGATTTCCCTCAGTAGTTTCAAATCTAACTAAATCTAAGCCCGATACGATTTTTTCGCTAGCGAAAAAGTCTAAACAAAATCAAGTAAGAGCGCTGCATTCGCATTTGAGTTACCCAAAATACTCTGTACCCTGAATTATGTGTGGTATCATTAATTTGCTTGCGTAAGTAAGTTAGTTCAGCCTGGCTTCCCACCAAATCTTAGAAATTGCTAGTGTGAGATCAAGTGCTTAGATCAGCAAACGCTATTAAGTACCTAGGGGTATTGCTGTCTCACAGACTTAGCTTATTATGTGACAGATAGCGCTATGTAGAAGATGAGAAATCGTTTTTAAGTTGTTTAAGTTGTGAGCAAGCACAACTACCTGATCTCAAGCGAAGAAATATTTTCCTTATTTCGAATATTAATAAAAAAACATTTTTCTTTTTGAGTGTATGTAAAAAAATAAAGCAACTTTGACTTGATTTACTTTACTCCTGCAAACCCGTTCCCTTCTCAAGTTAGTGTCAACTTGGCATAGTCGGTTGGCTGGTTGGTTGGTTGGTTGGTTGGTTGGTTGTGCGACTCCCAGATACTGTCAGAGACGTTGCCTGCCGCATTCTGTAATAATCTATCAAAAATTGTGCGCAAACAAAATGTGATTTGGCTCGGGATGGCTGGGCCACGTGCTCTCTGACTTGCGCCTCCTGCGTCTCTGCTCCTCTGCATAAATTTTGCGTCGCATTTGACAATTGCATGAGAAATGCGAGTATTATGTAGACGCGAGAAGGTTCATTCCTTTGGTACATATCTGCGTTTATTTACCCACACCCGAGCACATGATGAACATTTTGAGATTGAGCTGGAGCAGTGCAGCTGCAGCTGCTAGATGCAGTGTATGCAGCAACTAGTTGAGATTGCATTGAGACTTGGAGACTGCTATTGTTGGTTTTTTCTTGAAGTGAGTGAGTGGAAAAAAGGGTTGGAAAGGTTGGTCGCTGGTGCACAGAGAGAAAACATTAAGTATTTAAGTGCTTAAATTCTGTCAATGCGAACTTGAAAGTTGAGTGTGCTTGAGAGAATGTTCTCATTAGAAATTTTGAGAAGCAAAAAAATGAGAAAGAAAGGCGGGGGGGGGGTTGGCGGGGAGGAAATAAAGTGAAAAGGATTTACTCCGAAGTTCACGTATCCTTGAAGCACCAAAAAAGTACTGACTAGTCAGCACAAAAGACTTGAAAAACAGGTTGAACTCAGCCATGTGGAGCAAGGTCCTTCACAAGCCACAGTAGCAGTATTTAGAGAAGGAGTGAAGGAGCTTCCCAAGGCTCTCTCTGTTCTAGGACCGGTCTATTGGAACGTTACATATGATGGCATTTGGTAACCATGACGAAGCAGCTGAACAAGTCAGTTCAACAATCGATCAGATCATAATGTGGCTAGCAGAAAACGAGCTTGTAGCTCGCAGCTGGAAGAAGCTGAAGAAGGTTACTGGTTACGGGTGGGTTCAGTCACTATTGAGTCGCAACCTGCCTTAGAGTACGGCACCATGCTCGACCACAGACTCTCCTTTTATTCCTTTCTTTCTCCTCTTTTTATGTTATTATTTTCCTTCGTATTGGATATTCTGTTTTCTATGCTATTTAAACACCTGAGTTGGTCGCGGAGCTGTCGCTGCTCCGCCTCTCTCTTCTTTTTTAAAATAAGTACGGATCCGGAATCAAGCAATAGTTCATAAAAGCTAATAATAATCCAATTCATTTGGTTACACCAGCACTGGTTCATACGAGAATCTTCAGCTTGTTTACTTGACCAATGAACTAGTTCTTCCAAATGAACTTGTTCGAAGAACTAGTTCATTTGTAAGAACTAGAAGAACTTCTTCGAAGAACTAGTTCATTTGTAAAAACTATAAGAACTTCTTCGAAGAACTAGTTCATTTTCTGACAAATGAGTTTATTTAACAATCTCAAGCATATTTATCAGCCAAAAACGCAAATCTTTCAGAGTTGTGCCAAACCTTAGGTCTTGATTCAGTCGGAACTAGTTCATTTGTGGTACTATAGCTAGCTTATTTTTTTGTCACAAATCGAATCCATTTAATGATACTAGTTTAAGTGTGTCGCTGCAGGTTGTGTATATGTCAAAAGAACTAGTTCATTTCGGGGGAATTACATTATTTAACTTACTTTAATTTGCTTATAAGCCAAAGCCAAATTTTTTAATAAATTTCACTTAATTGGTTTTACCACCACTGGTTCATTCGAGAAGCTTCAATTTGCTTCCAAGTCAAAAGAACTAGTTCATTTGTAAGAAATAGTTTATTTAACAAACTCAAGCTTGTTTATAAGCCAAAAGCGGCAAATATTTAAGATTAAAGCCAAACAATTTCACTTGATTCGGTCGGAACTAGTTCATTTGTGTTACTAAAGCTAGCTTAAATGTCATAGCAACTTGTTCATTAGGAATAATTAACAAATCGCTGCAGTTTGCGTATATGTCAAAAGAACTAGATCATTTCGAGGGAATCACATTCTTTTATACATATCACTGATTTGGTTTTACCAGCACTCGTTCAATTTGCTTACAAGCCAAAAGAATTAGTTCATTCGTGAGAACTAGTTCATTTAAACAACTCAAGCATGTTCATCAGCCAAAAGCGGCAAATCTTTAAGATTAAAGCCAAACCATTTTACTTAGTTTGGACAGAACTAGTTCATTTGAGGTACTACTTGGGTTGCTATATATATTTCTGGCCTAATAATGAAAGCGCGAATATTTTTGATCAAAAATGATTTTATTGTTTTTCAAAGTATTCTTTATTATTATATTATATTTATTATATATTTTTTTTTTTTTTGCACCCATCCACACGAGCCTTTTTTGAGCGATGGTCAAATTGTGCGAGATCCAACGAGATCAAACCTTTTTACGCCCAGGTGTTCATGCAATATCGAATGTATGCTGGTGGAAGAAATGTCCAAGTATGCCTCTATCTCACATGAGCTTGCATTATCAGTTCACACACGGCTTCAATGTTTTCTGGCACAATGACTGTTTTTGGACGACCTTTACGACCTTCGTCTTCGAGCGAGCGTCGCCCGCGATTGAATTCATTAAACCAATTTTTCACAGTGCTTTAGGATGGTGCTTCATCGCCATACAAAGATTTAAGTTCATCGTTGCACTCTTGTCGTGATAATCCACGTCGAAAGTTGTGAAAAATGATTGCACGAAAATTTTCACGAGGTAATTCCATTTTTCTGCCGAGGTAAGTTTTTGATTAATCGTTAATCGATATCAAACGTGGTCACACATGAAAGAGTTGTATGGCGCTTTTATCGATAAAAATCCAAACTTTTTTTTGGGAAAAGGCCAATTGGTCCTAAAATGGCTAGAAGTGACCTAGGCCAGAAACTTAAATAGCAACCCACGTATAGGTAGCTTATATGCCATAACTAGTATTACGATCCATTTTAATTGCAGAATTTTTATACTCTCCGAGCTCTTTTGTTGCTGCCTCACTCTCCGCTAAGTCGCGAGCATACGAAAGCCATAAACACTCCACTACTTTGACTGCGGCTGCCAAAATACAACAACAACATTGTTGGCGAGTGCGAGTCAACTTAGGCTGCGAAAAAAGTGCACGCTGAGATGAAAATAATGACGAAGAAATGGTGGTACCAATTCCTGGCTGTCGATCGCACCCCCTTCAACAGAAATCTTACTCAGTGAACTCACAATGGACTACGCACCCGGGCTGAAAATGAAGCAATTCAAGATGTTCCTTTTATTTTTGTTTTATTGACATTTTTTTTTAATTTGTTCCATTTTGCTGTGCCCTGCCTATTCTCTACTCTCTCATATAATATATGGGACCACATTGCGGATGCGTAATAATTTTTTTTAAGTATTCATATTTATGTTTTGAATGTTCGAAATGTGCCCATACTGCCTATAAGGGACCACATTGCGGATGTGTAATATTTTTTGAAGTCTTCATATTCATGCTTAGACGATCGAAATTTTGAATGCACTAGGTTTTCCAATGCCTTTGCTAGCTGAAAAATTGTCATATTAGACAAACTCGCCTACTCTTATCATATGGGACCACAGTGCGGATGCGTAATTTTATCTTGAAGTATTCATATTTATGATAATGCCACAATGTATTTGCGGCAATTTAACAGTTAGAGACGAATATGACGACGAAGCTAAAGAACAAAATGTAGTCTTTAGTGCGAAGTTCAGCGGTCCGTGAGTGAGGTGAAAAAAAGTGAAAAAGTAAAATGGATGACAATTTATTGTCTATTGCATTGGCAGAAAAGGAAATGGATTTTTTTTTTTTTAATTTTAGAAAGTTAATAATTAAACGTGTGTATGTACAAAATCTGCATCTGTATATGTACATACATCCGCATATTCTTGCGGATCAATATGCTCATGCAGCAACAAATTTCACACTTGCAGCTCATACATACATACAAACATGCATAGCGCTAAAGGCAGCGCATTTGCCAAAGACAGTGGCGAGTTAATATAATATTTGGGCGAATACTTTTGAGCCTCACTGTGCACAAATTTTTATTTCATTTTCTTATAAAATTTAGATTCATTGTTTTTAGATGCTTGAGTCAAATATAATGACGCCCGACGAGGTCAAAGAAGTCTTCCACCCGCCCTGAGAATACAATTTAGAGAGAAGCCATTCTCTCAAGAGATTTAAAGTTTGTTTAATACTTTCCATATTCCAAGTTCCTTATAAATTTGTTTTATTTATTTCTGACACTCTGTCCCTGTCATCAAAGTGTCTAATAGTGTTTTTACACTGAAGCCGTAAGGCACTGTACCAAGCTAAGGCTAAAACAAACAAAAGTGCCGTCACTCAGTTTTGACAGTTACAATTGTGTGTTTTCACATTTTTATAAAATGTGTGTAAATGAAAATAATATTGCTCAGGCCCAAAACCTAATCGAACGCATTCAGTATGTGTCCAACGACGAGGATAAACGTGCAATAGCTGTATACAAGCAGAGTCGACGGCACGCATGCTATTGGAAGAAGGAAGCACCCAAAATAAAGCACACATTTTTTTTTTATTTTCTTGAGACGCAAACTGACGCCTGGCAGTCCCCTAGAAAAGGCATTGCCATAGAATTCTACACTTTAGGGCCTTCCGCGGAGTACCGAACTATTGGCTGCATAATTTGTGTGTCAAAAGCAAGTGTGTGCAACATTTAAAAGGAGTCCTGCTCAACTGTGTGGAGAAATATTTAAGTCCAATAATCCTAACCCAATCCAAAGTCGTTGGTTTTAGGTATTTCTTTTCACATATGCTTTACATTTTAATCAATTTTTACTTTGTTCTTGGGCTACTAATGGATGGCAATGGAGCCATCAGTAATTCCTTATCCACATCTTGAGACTCTGATTTCAATTCTAGAATTGGTAGCTGAGCATAAATATGTATAATTTTCAATGGTTCCCGACTTCTTCTTTTCGATCCACTTAATTTTCATTCATGTCTTTCTTCGGGTCTATCGCTTTCGTTTTCTCAATATCCACTAATTTGAAATTTACAAAATATATTATATATTTTAAATTTTCTGTTGATTCTTTACGAGTTGTTGCTTTGATAATGAAAAAAAATGCCCTACGACTGCCTTAAGGCATTTTTGCTTACGGCTTCGTTACGGCTCCAATGTAAAAACACTATAACTGGCTTGGAAAATGTTCTGGAGTCACAGTTGAACGCCCTAAGATGACTTAAAAGAAAACTTTAAAACCTACAAAACTCTGTTAATTCCGTTATTAATAAAACAAAAACAACTGAATTAAAATTGCTTAAGCTTTTGATTGGAAAATGGACGGTCTTGATTTAAGAGTAAGTGCTCTTGATTCAAGAACGGGAGAATAGTCAGCTGTTGATTAAAGAATGGGAGATTTTTGGACTTGAGAATACTCCGCTTTTGTTTCATGAATGAGAGAATCTTGAATTTGGGTCTGTCAAGCTCTCGATTCTAGAATTTTCTACTTGGAATAGGAATTTTTAAACTTAGATCGAGTATGAAAATTCTTGTTCTAAGAAATTTGTACTGAAAAATTCATTCATGGATCAAACATTTTCACTCTTATCGTATTATTAAGCTCGACTGCTCTTGATCCAAGTATGAAATTCTCTATTTTTTCATCTTCGCGCTGTGAACGAATTCAAGCGAATACATACATACAAATCTAACTGAGCAGTTTTTCGTCTTCAGCGTCTTCAGCACTTTGTTTGCAGCCTTTGGGTCATTTTCTAATGTTCCCTTTTTGTAAATCCAGTAAATATATGTAGCCTATTTTTAGGTCGCGGTGAAAATTATACGTGGGTAGGCAACATATATTTTCTGAATAAGCACCTGGATTTACAAAAAGGAAACATTAGAAAATGACCCTTAGAGTTTGTTGATTGAACAAAATTAGATTCTGTACATGTTTTTAGTGTTTCCACATGCGTTCTTTGGGCACCACTGGTTTAGGGAATACTAATTTATTTGTGTAACTAGTTCAAATGAACTAGATCGTTTTGGAAGAATTAAAGAATTGAACGAACTTTTGATTGCTTATAAGACAAATAGCGACTTCTTTCATTCATTTCACTTGAGTTTGCTAGAACTAGTTTATTTGGTGGAACTTTAAGCAGCATAAATGAAAAAAGAACTAGTTCTTTTCAATGCGCTTCAGTTGCTTTGGCCAAAACTTGTACATTTTTAGATTTGCCATTTTTATTAAAAGCCAAAAATGAACTTGTTCATTTGCAAGAACTAGTTTTTTAAAACAAGGGCCCTAACTCTTTGAGAGTTCATAACTTGTTAGCTTATATGCCAAAAGAGCAAGTTCTTCTCAATCCACTTTAGTTGGTTTGGCCAAGAGTCGTATAATTATTTTAAATGAACTAGTTCATTTGCAAAAACTAGTTTTTTTGTAAGACAAAGGCTCTAATTCTTTTCGAGTTCATAGCTTGTTAGCTTACACTCCAAGGGAACTAGTTCTTTTCAATCTGGTAAGTTTTATTTTAAATGAACTAGTTTATATGCAAGAACTAGTTTTTTTAAAAGACAAATGCCCCAATTTTGTCAGAGTTCATAACTTGTTAGCTTACATGCCAAAAGAACTAGTTCTTTTCAATATTGTAAATTTTATTTTAAATGAACTAGTTCATGCTAATGAACTTTTTAGACAAACGCTACAATTCTTTCAGAGTTCATAACTTGTTAGCTTACATGCCAAAAGAACTGGTTTTTTTTAGTATCATAAACCAGTTCCCCAAACTTTAGCTCGATAAACAAAGTTTTCTATTAATCGATTCGCGATTCGATTTGAGAATTTGACTTTGAATCGCTTTCTAAATCGCTTTTGTTTGAAAGTTTTCGCTCTTCCGCTCTCGCTCTCTTTCTCCTTCGGTTTCTGTGACTGTCTTGCGTTGCCGTGCTCCATCCGTCACTCAATCTCCCCAAAGGCAGCTCTAGTAAAACATTACTTTTGTGCCAGTTTCTTCTATTTTTTTTTTTTTTTTGGTTTTTTTTTTTACCAAAAAGTTGAAACGCAACCAGAACTTTTGCACACATGCTGGCTGTCTGTCTGCCGGTCTCCCTTCTCCCGTTTCCCGTCAGCCGTATCCTGTCTCCTGGTGATGCAACATCTTTGTGAGCTGGCGAAATTGTCCTTGGCATGCCAACTTTGCTTACACTCAACTCGAATTGAATCGACGCGACTTTCCTTTTACTTTTCTCAGCCAAAGTACAAAACAAAAGTCGCCTCGAAATCGGAGCAAACAAATTTTTGCCAGAATTACTCAAACATCAGCGGTTGGAGGGGGGAGCGGAGCGGAGCGAACTAGTCGAAATCCCATTGAAATTGCATTTGTGGTACCAAATTTGAATTGCAGTTGCAAGCTACGCTTTTCGGCCCTGAACCGCCGCCGCCTGGTTTAGTATTCTTTTCTCTTGAAAGTTTCCCTTTTTTTTCTATATTTTTTGTCCAAGAGTCCGAGACTTTGGCTGGTCGTTTATCAAAGCCAACGCTTTTGAATTTCTGAAATGTCTTTTCCGTTTTTTTTTTTTTTCGCTGAGCGGGGAGAGGGGGTTGGGGAGGGGAGTGGCAATGGAACCGGAAAAGTATCGCTGCAAATTACGTTGGCGTTGTCGCTTAGTTTTTCCGTTAACATGACAAATAGATTAGCCCCGACTTGGGGAAATTCGAATATGAAGGACACTTTAATGATGATGTCCCCAACCAACTGCAATTAGATGGCAGACGGACATTTTTGTTGTTTTTGTTTTTGTTTATACTCAAATGTCAAACGCATGAAAAATGTGAAACAATTGCCACAAGCATGAACAATGGTTGGCCACACGTTTTACAATAATACATTGCAGTTTCTGTTGCGTTTTTCCACACTTTTTTTTCATTTTTTTTTTGTTTTGGGTTGATCTATGGGCCTCGCTCCATGGGTTCCATATGTTACCGTTTGCCCATTTATGGTTATTAATTTTTATGCAACACGACCAATTGATGCTTGTAATTGTTGTTGTTTTTTTTTTTGTTTAAAAAAATATGGAATTAATTATAACGAAAGTTTGAAAAGGATTTCAATTTAAGGCAGAACTTCTAAATTGGTTTCAAATTTATGACCGTCGCTTTATGTGTCTTTGATATCTTTCGAAAATATGTATGCCCCTGACTTCTTTCTTCTTCAGTGCCTGGAGCCGCTCTCTTGTCTAGTTATGCGCCGCCCTCTAACCATTTCCTTAGCCGAGCATGTTAATTATGCCACTGCCTGTCCACAACTTGGGCATTGGGCCAAAGTTGAAATATACATGCATATATATATGTATAAAGGACGAGGGTAGCCGCAGGAATAGTAGGCGGTTCAACAATTGTCGATACCTTACCACACGTATGCACTGAGGCATTGGAAGGATTCGGAGCAACAGAGCTAAGGACAGTCATAACCACAATACACACACACACACACACACGACGACAAACCTTGTCAGGAGCGTTGGCAGACATCAACCAACGAACGATGGACCCACAGACTGATTTCAAACATACAAAACTGGATAAACAGAAGACACGGACAGTTTACTAACTACCTAACACAACTCTTTGACACGGGACACGGTTTATCGGGCAATCGATCACCCAAAACTCGTTTTCTTTTTCTGTACGAAATTCCAAGAAGAACAAAGTGACTTAAGCTTGCGTTTGGGTAACCCGGGTAGCCGTTGATAATCTGATGATTATCATGGCTTTCAGCTGTTAAAGTCCCCTAATGATAGCATTAGCATCCCCTTTCAAAACTATACAGAGAACCGGTACCTAGTAACTACCTTAATAAAAATTGTGTGTAACTCTTACCAGGTTCGCGAATCTTCGGATTCTAAGTCATCGGGTTTTTTTTTCAAATTTTCAAAAATTCAAATTAAACCTTAGCTGGAGCTGAAAGTTTGTTTAAAAACAAATTAATAAAAACGAGAAGGCAAAGCTAACATCGACCGAAGTTTTAATACACTTGCAAAAGTTCACTCCAACTGATTTTATCGGTAGAATATATATAGGATATAAATATCAAATGTTTATAAATTCAAAAAATTAAAAAAAAAAATGTTTCTTAGTAAAATTTATTTTCCGACCAATCGGTCCTATGGCAACCATATGCTATAGTCACCAGATTTTGATAAATTTTTTCAAAATTATGTAGAAGCATATAAAACTAGTATATACCACGATTGGGAACGCTACGATGGAAAACAAAAAAGTTGTTCTTACTAGAACTAGTTTTTGGACCGACCGTTTCTATGGCAGCTATATGCTATAGTCATCCGATTTTGATCAATTTTTGCACAATTATGTGGAAACATTCAAAACTAATATTTTTTTGTTTTCCATTGTAACGTCACCAATCTTGGTAAATGTTAGTTTTATATGGTTCCACATATTTCTGGAAAAATTGATCTAAATCGGATGACTATATCATACAGCTGCCATTGAAAATTGCTCAAAAAAATAGTTCTAGTGGGCAAAACTTTTTTGGTTTCTATCGAATCGTTAATATGCTTCCAAATAATTCTGAAAAAATCAGGGACCGAAAATAACGGTTATGGGGTAAATTTTTAACTTAAAAAATCATTGGGATCCGGATGTCCTACATATACATCAAATATATGAATATATTTGTTCTTTTTATGGACTTTGGAAATATGTAATGAACCGTTATTTTTGATTTTCATTTTTAAAAATCATTGGGAAAAAATTATTTTTTGATTTTTATTTTAAAAAATCAATCTTGATTTTTATTATTGATTTTTTTAAATAAAAAATCACTCATGAGTTTTATGATTGATTTTTTTATAATAAAAATCAAAAATGAATATTTAAAAAAAATATTAAAAATCAAAAATCATTTTTTCGATTGATTTTTTAAAAATATAAATCAAAAATGATTAATTACAATTGATTTTTATAGTTAAAACTTATAACCGTTATTGTCCCTGGAAAAAATTTATAAAAATCGGGTGACTATAGTATATAGCTGCCATTGGACAGATGGATCGGAAAATGAGTTTTACTAATAAAAGTTTTTTTTGTATAGCGTGTTTAAATTTTTATTCTCAATGATTTCGAATTTATAAATATCTGATATCTATATCCTATATATATTCTACAGGCAAAATGAGTTGGAGTGATTTTTTGCAAGTGTATTTAAAGTTCGGCACAGTCGAAGTTAGCTTTGCCTTCTCGTTTTTAAATGGTTTTTGGACTACTAATTTTAGTTATGTCAAATCAAGGAAGATATTTTAAAGCAAACATTTTAATATCCGACGTGGTTGAAAATATTTTAGACATTTTTTTCATTAAATTATTTTTTCTCCATGGTAGGGGATATTATAAACACATAAGCAGCTCGGTACTTGGAAAAGGTCGCGAGTCGCCCAAACAATCTGGCAAGGGCGTTGCTAAAAAGGAGGAGGATCAACGGGATTTGAGCCAGGAGAAGACTGCTTCGCTTACACCCCACTGGCTTAGCCAGTCGCAGGATTTGATCACCACCCACATAGTAAACAACAACAAAATAACATAAAACACACTTAAACTTAGTTAAATAAGCTAATTGTTAAAAACCCCACAAGAAGCAACACACATTATTTTCTTACCATAACTATAACACAAAATTAATTCAATTATACACTTCACTACATTATAAGTTGCTTAAAAGTAACAGTAAAATGTAAAAAATTTTGTATTAGGGTTACATTATTTTAAAATCAAACTAATTAAAATTAAAAAGAAAAAATCAAAAAAATTTTATTTTAGAAAAAATTTTTTTTACGCGCATTAATTGATTGTCCCGTCGTGAAAAAAAAAATTTCATGAAAATATCGGTTGGCCCTCTTTGAAAAAAATACAAAAAGCCATTAAAGATTGCCAAAATTTTTAGTTTTTTGAAACTTTTTATTTTTTTTAGGATAGAAGATATGAAAATAGTTAATTCACAATTTGGTTTGCTTAAATCGAAAGCACCGTTGGGACGCAATAATTTTGTAAAGTTTTATTTTCTTTGTCGATGATCTCGCGATCTGTTAGTGGTGGTGATCTCAAAAAATAGGGTTATACTATGAGTTTCTGTTAAAACAGGAAACAAAAAATTGGATTTATTCGTTCTTGAATTTGATAGAATTTTGTTCTTGAAAACAAGAACGTTTCGTTCTCAGGATATTCTTGCTTATAAGTGTGTTCAGCTTTTAGTTCAGGAATAGAAGCTTTTTGGATTTTAGTATGTTGGGGTAATGAACTAGTTCATTCCAATCTCCAAGTTCTCAGTCATCTCATATTTCACCCCTGGCAGTGCGTATCGCATCCAATCTGCATCTTGCATCTTGATTAGAAATCAATCTTCTCCAGAATACCACATTTCTCCTGATGTGGATGCGCTACGCTTGGTACTTGTCGAACCGCCCTCGTTCATTCTCATACATCCATACTTCCATATATACATATATTTAAGGTCACTGGGTGTCAAAATAAATAAATCAAAATGTCGCTGATTTGTTGTGCGGGCAGTTCTCGGCTTCAGCTTCAGTTCTCGTGAGTCCTGTCGTGTCCGCTCGTTGTATTCGTGTTATTGTTCTTGCAGTTGTCAATGTGTGTGTGTGTGTGTGTGTGATAGAGGTAGGAGTTGGGTCCCTTAGTTTTTGGGTTGCTTTTTGGTTGAGCTTTGCAAAAACTTTTCGCTTGCGTTTGAATTTTATGCGAGTTTTGGGTGGCATTTTTTTGTATTTCGGCGTGTCGCATAAATTTAAGTTAGTAGCACATTTTCGCACTGCCTCAAAAAAACAGAAAAAAACAACAGAACCTCTCTCCCAGGCTCAAGGACAACCGCAGAGTCACAGTTTCTCTTGGTTTACTTAATGTGCCGCTAAAAGTTTTTCTATTTTATTATTTCAGCTTTTTCTTTTCTTCGGCTACAATTTTTTTCTTGCCTGTTTTTGGGCACGCTTTGGTTTTTCAATTTTCGCTACTCGAGCCAAACTATTTATAAGTTGTATTTGTCTTGTTTTTCGACGTGGCTGGAATTTGTACGGGTTGGGGCGGAGTGTGGGGGTGTGGGTGTGGGGAGGCGTGTCTTAATGAGCCAGGCGCAAATAGTTAAGAGAGAGAGAGAGAGAGGGAGGAGCTGGGGTTGCCGAAAGTGCTTAACTTTGACTCATGCGTGACCCACAAAGTGTGCGTTTAAGACTCAGACTGCAATAATATTAGCAATACAAATAATATTTCTCTGCTATTTTAGTTATGTTTAAAATGTCAAGTGCACTTGGATCTAGGGTTAAGTGAGTTTAAGTAACAATGACAAAAGACTCATCTTTCAAAAGCCAGAAAAAAAACAGTTAATAAAACGAGCTCAATCACGGTGCAAAGGTTTAACTCAACTTAACTTAAGCAGAGAAGCGCTTACAATTTGCCCAAACACAAATGTCGTGGTTTTCCGAGTGGCAATACGTTGATCTTTCAGTTGAAAACAAATTTCATTTAAAAGAGCCAAAAAAATATTATTAATATTATTTTGCATTATGTTTATATTGCCCCAAAAGGTAGGCAATGGAAATTGAAGTTTCAATGTCTTAGAATAACAAGAGCCAAAAAGTAGGCAACATAAATTATAGTTTGTATTGCCTTAGAACAACTACCCTGCTTACATGTTGTCGTGTTTCTTATCGCTCTCTTCTAAAAGAGATAGTTTGACGATAGTGTGAGTTGAGAATTTAAAGATTTTTTGGCGACATACACCAACAAAATTCATTTATTCATTACAAGGAATAAATAAGCTATATGTTATCGGTTATCGGTTAATTTGAGATATGTATATCCCTTTAATCATTATTAAATCTGTAAATTGGGGGTACATCGCTTAACAATCATATGGAAGATCTAAATGTGATTCTTCTTGATACAATCTTACAAAAACCAAATACTTTGGTATCGCATTTGTATCTTCCTGGCAATGAACTGGTCTGGTTTAAACACAAGCCTCATAAGCAGGCCCTATTTCTTCTTTCAGTTGCCCCCCGTCATAGGTTTTCTTTAATACAAAGTAACAGAGTAAAGGCCAGAATAAATTTTGGAATTTCACAGAATAAGTTCACTCAACGTAAAAATACTTTGAAAAACTTGAAAAAATTCGGCCTAAAAATTATGACCGAACTTAATTGGTGGGTTATATCTAAGGGCCGTTTTCTCATCTCATGGTTTTCAAATCTAGATGCTTTTTAGGAAAATGTGTGTTGCCTGCTTTTAGGCCGCCCTTTAAATATCTGTGCTTGTGCTTACAACGACCCGCTTATGATTTTAAACGCATTCTAAAAGCAGGCAACATAAATTTTCTCAAAAAGCACCTAGATTTGAAAACCATGAAGATGAAAAAACGGCCATCAGTTTTTGTTAAATGTCCACATCAATTTTGTTAGTTTTGTTAATTTTGATTATTTCAAAAATTTTTCTCGTAATGGTTCCCAAGTCCACGGATATGGACATAAACAAAGATTGCCTACAACATTTTCTACAAACAAAATATATATAACCAATTTGTTGAATTAACGATTTCCTACCTTATCTTTAGAAAGAAACGCATTTTTTTCCCACAGAGACTTTTTCTAATTCCAAAAATACTCTATTTCTTATCCCCAGAATGAAACGCTTTCTTTTTAACAAGAGGACACTTTTTCTTATCTCCATGAAGAAAAGCTTTCTCTTCCCTCAGAAGGCACTATATTTTATTTTCTCATAGAAAATGCTTTTTCTTAAACCCAGAATGAAACGCTTTCTTATCCCCAAGAAGAGACTGTTTCCTATCTCCCAGAGGAAACGCTTTCTCACCTTCCAGAAGTGTCCTAGAATGGCACACACTACTTTCCGAAGGTAGAAGGTGGAAAGCGATAGGAATGCGATATCGCTAGAGTGAAGCGATACCTACTGGAATTTCGTATTCATATTTATGTTTGCTGGGACTAGTGACATATTTACTACGTATAAAAATCATGCTTTTTGCCCCTCAAAGTATGCAAACTTTTTGTTCTTTAATTATTATTTTTTTTAACGACATAATATAAAGTCAGTTATGGCAGCATCTTTTATAATCCACATTGTGCATTCACTCAGATTATCGCACCAGTCAAAGGTATGCAAAAATAATAAGTGTTGAGGCTACTTAAAATTACATATTTTCCTTAATTATTTATATTTATAAACATAGCATACTTTGAAGGGCAAAAAGAATGATTTTTTTTATTTGTTCATAAACGTAGTAATTTATATGAAGACAACGGCCAAAAATACTTCCAGTAAATATATCAATTTAATATTGAATATAAGAATTATATTTTGAAAAAATGGGTGTGGTTGTACGCCCACATATTAGTGATTAATTGGCGAAAAATGTACAAAATATGTATATTTATTTACAATATATATTTATCCGATTTTAATCAAATTCGGCCAAATTGTGTTAAAACAGATAATATTCACGATTAACAAGTAGAAATACGCTACAATTAAAAATCTTTTCATTTACTCATTAGGCAAATGGAGCTAAAACTAGATTTCACTCAAACTCCCAATATTAGCCAGCCTAAAAGAATGCTATGAAAATATGAGTGAGATGTAATGAGCAACAAAATGTTATCGAACCAAAAGCGCTCATAACAGACTCAAACGTCAATAAGGTCTCATGGTCCCATAACCCAACTAGCCCTTCCCCTTCCGTTTTGACTTTCATTAAGTGCAGTTCACTGAAAATTTTTAAAGTGCAAAAATTTGCAAGTAATTTCTACGATATTAGATTGAGTATACTCGTTTCGGTAAACTAAATATTACCGAAATTTTCTGTCTACCCTATCTTTCTTCACTGACTGAGCGTTCAGTTTTAGTAAGATTCAGCATGCAATTTTCTATAACATTGTTGTATAAAAAGGTGAGCAAGTGGCTTGGAAAACCATTTTGGAACCCATCCCACTACTAATTATAATAGCCGGAACAAGCGCATGCCCCCTCCAAGTCTGCTGCACCTCTATCAGCTTGAGTGTCTGTCCCGATGCAACATTTTGTTGCTAAAATCTACAGAGACAAAACTTGAAAAAATAACCACCACTTCAAATGCTAAAAAAAAAACCAAAAGAAAAGCGCAAAGGAAAGGCATTACGTTGTTCTTTTAGATGAAAACAAATTTTATTTAATTGAACCCAAACGATATTATTATAATTATTTTGTCTTATGCTTTGTATATTGCCCCAAAAGGTAGGCAATGAAAATTGAAGTTTGCAATGCCATCGAATAACTAGCCCCAAAATGTAGGCAACACAAATTACAGTTCGCAATGCCTTAGAACACCTGGCCCCAAAAAGTAGGCAATATATATTAAATTCAATTATTTCTTAGAAAACCAAAACTATTAAAATTCATTTTAATATTCTTAATTAATTACATCAATATAATTGTCAAATCTCTTAGTGATAAGCAAGCGTTTATACCTTATTACGTGAAGGGGGGAGCCTCGCTTCGATCTCTTTGGTTGGTTATGCAAACTTCATTATGAAAAAACATAAATGATTTAATTCATTTGAGGTAACTTACTCAAAATAATATTAATAATGTCAATTTCAAAGCTTAAAGGGAAGTTGTCACCCCCGCGGTGATTCGTTAGCTCAAAGTAAGAGCTAATTGAAATTTAAACGAATTTTCTAATTGTGTTTTGGTACGATTCTAGCAAATTTATGGCCAAATGCAGTATCCTTGAATACTTTTAACATTTGATGTGTGCGTGTGTATGTGTGTGCGTGTTTGTGTGTGTGCTTGCACATCATTCATCATCATCTATCAGCTGGTCTCTTACTGTTGTTGTTGCTTTAATAGGGTCCAGCCAGTCTAACCATTTGGCCCTGTATTTCATGTTCAGCTGCAGCTGTCCCAGCATTTTACATATTTAGAAATCAACAACAACAACAATGCCATGTCAATGACGTTGCTGAAAAGTATGCTATGCTTCTGTGTGTGTGTGTGTGTGTGTTGGCAGCCATTTTGAAACTTAACAGCGCTAACAACCGGAAATCGTGCAAGTATTTAAATACAAGCAAAGTGGTAAGTGCTGCGGATTCTCAACACAAAACGAAGAACCATAACCCAAAAATGGAAATAGATGAAAATTTATTTGAATTGCAGTTTCTTTCTCTCTCACCCATGTCGTTCATTTCATTTGGTTTGCCGCTTGTTGTTTGTCTATTTCTTGGCTCGACGTTGTCGCTTGCATTTACATGCACTTACCGTTGTCATTGAAAATTTACATTTCCCTCCCAATAAAAAAACCAGACCCCGCGTCGAGTCATCTCGGGCATTATCGTTACCCTTAACGTTTTCATGATATGAATTATTGATTTGATTGCTCGTCAGTGCCACTGCCCCCTCCATTTGCCCCCGGCATAAGAGCGATTATACATTTTTAATTTGATTTCTCGAGCTGCTCTGCTCGTTGCTTCTTTTTATTTTTTTTTTTACATTTTTGTGATACTTTGAGGGCCGAACGGCAGGGCAGGTCACATATATGACAAATTAACATTGTTAAAATGCCAGGACCCACAATTTATCATCAATTGGGGAGTCAGGATGTTGATTGAATGCCTCATGGGCTAAATGACTGCGAGAATAAATAAAAATGGCTTGACCTTTGGCCTGTCACATTCATCGACAGAGATCATATGTCACATTATAAGCTCAAGAAGCGCAGACTGACTAACTGATTTTGTATTCATCATGTGTACACAGAGCCTAAGTGGCAGGAAGTAAATAAGTAGCTGACATTTTTGAGGAAATAGAACAGAACAGAACTATAACGAAACGAAAGCTTAATTTTTCCTTATTACAAATATATATATTTTTGATTTGGTTAGATATTAATATAATATATGCATTTTCCAAAGATATCCAAATCGGATTGATTCTTGAAAATTTCTCAATTTATTTCCCCATTGACATAAATTTTATTTCCGGCACTGTAATTCATATAAATGAGACAGCTGTTTAAAAGCTTTCTAATTTCAAAGCTCTACAAAAGTGTTTCTATTCATATGAAGCAATGTGACGAAAATTATTTTTATGTCATCTGAAAATGGGCCTTAAGAGCTGGCAAATCGAATTTCAAATGCATCAAAACTCCGCTCCTCATCTTGCCACATTTTGGGTTGGTTATCCTAAATTAAAAAAAAAAATTGAAGGCTACATCGGCTACGCCGATGTTTTAAATACCCTTGCAGTTTTTGAACGGCGCTACCATTGATAACAAAAAAGTTTTTCTCATTAGAATTAGTTTTTAGACCGATCGTTCCTATGGCAGCTATATGCTATAGTCATCCGATTTTGATAAATTTTTTCAGAATTGTGTGAAAGCATATAAAACTAATATATATCACGATTGGTGACGCTACGATGGAAAACAAAAAAGTTTTTCTCACTAGAACTAGTATTTGGACCGACCGTTTATATGGCAGCTATATGCTATAGTCATCCGATTTTGATCAATTTTTTCAGAATTGTGTGTAAGCATATAATACTTATACATACCACGATTGGTGACGCTACGATGCAAAACAAAAAAGTTTTTCTCATTAGAACTAGTTTTTGGACCGATCGTTCCTATGGCAGCTATATGATATAGTCATCCGATTCGGCCGATTCCGACAAATGTGCAGCGTATTTGTATTTAAAGACTTGTTGCAAAGTTTGGTCAAGATAGCTTCAAAACTGAGGGAGAAGATAGCATAGAAACAGACGGACAGACGGACGGACGGACAGACGGACAGACGGACAAACGGAAATGAACTCAGCTCGTCATGCTGATCAAGAATATATATACTTTATGTGGTTGGAAATGCTTCCTTCTATGCGTTACAAACATCGTGACAATTTTAATATACCCTCTGCAAGGGTATAATAATTCCAAAAAAAAGTTTTTTCTGACGTGAATTTACTGAAATGAAAACATTTATTCTATCTATTCGGCCATAGAGCGTTTAACATTATCAATGGGCCCTGAACCCAGACACGCCCCCTTTTTTCCGACCCTGGGGCGAAAATTCGTGCACCGAAAAATTAACTGTCTAATTATTCACCATAATGTGCTCGAAAATCGCGTTTAAAGTCTATCGGATGAAAATTTGTAGAATTTTTCTTTTGGGCAGATTTTCAAGTATCGGAAAATTACTTGTCTACTAATTATTCAAACTATGCTCACAAACCGAGTTTAAAGGCAATCCGATGAAATATAGTTTATACATATAGAATTTTCCGGGCACTTTCCCACCCTGGGGACGGATTTTCCAACATCGGCAAATCTCTTGTCTACTAATTTTTCAAACTATGCTCACAAACCGAGTTTAAAGTCAATCCGAAGAAATATAATTTATTCCATATGGAATTTTCCGGCTATTTATCCACCCTGGGGACGGATTTTCCAACATCAGAAAAACACTTGTTTACTTATTTTTCATACTATGCTCACAAACCAAGTTTAAAGTCAATCCGATGAAATATAGTTTATCCGTTTATCCGCACTTTCCCACCCTAGGGACGGATTTTCCCACATCGGAAAATCATTTGATTAAATATTTGAAGTACTATGCTCAGCAACCGAGTTTAAAGTCAATCGAATGAAATATACTTTATTCAAATAGAACTTTTCCGGAAATTTTCCCACCCCGGGGACGAATTTCCCAAAATCGAAAAATCCCTTGTCTAAATATTTGAAGTTCTATGCTCAGAAACCGAGTTTAAAGTCAATCGAATGATATATAGTTTATCCATATGTAATTTTACGGTCATTTTCCTACCCTGGGGACGGATTTTTCAACATTGGTAAATCACTTGTCTAAATATGTCAAGTAATAGGCTCAGAAACCGAGATTAAAGTCAATCAAATGAAAATAAATACTTCTCATCAAAAATTTTCCGGCCATTTTAATTGTGAACGGAATTTCCAACTTGGAAAAATTTTTGAACTAATTATTATGCATACCGAGTTAGTCATCGGATGTAAAATAGTATTTTTGTATTTCGCGCATGTTCCCACCCTGGGGGTGGATTTCCCCACATCTGAAAATCTTTTGTCAAATTTTGTTTAAATATATCGTTACAAATCGATTTTAAAGAAAATCGAATGAAAAAATAGGTTTTTTATAAAAAATTTATCAACCATTTTCCTTGTGGGCGGATTTTCCGGAAATCTCCACTTTCACTTTCTCTTTCAAACCGAGTTCAAAGTCGATCAGATAAAAAAACGAATTATTCCCAGGAGTTTTCCACCCCTTGGGGTGGAATTTTTCAAAATCCCGCCTTAGTTTCCACTTTCAACTCAAATGAAAACTTCTGTAAAAGTTTCAGATTTTTATCTCTTACCGTTAAGGCTCTGCGTAGATGGCCAATCAGTGAATCATTCAGTCAGCCAAAGAGAACAACCTCTTTTATACATAGAGAGAAGAAATATCGCTTATTTTGCCTTAAAGAAATTGAAATAAGCTCAATGCAGGATTTTTTATTTAGAAGCTTTTCACAATCTTGATATCCGCAATGTTTTTGATGTAAGTTGTCATTTATTTAGACCAACAATTAATTACAATTTAACAATTATGTAATGTATGCAAAGTCAAGGACGGGAATAATGTCAGCTATTATTATCTCATATAGGAACGATCCAGCATAATAAGCTTTGTGTATGCTGGAACCTTTTCTATTTTGGTTTTTATCATTTGCCTTTGAACTTTTGCCTGACCCCGCATTTTGTTTTAATCTATGAACTCCATTTGCTCTTTTTTTCGCCCCCCCCCCTCTTCCCACCCTGAACTGCCAACTTGTTGTTGTTTATTTGTTTCATTTTGGAGTGTTGTACATTATTTTTCTTTCGCTTGTTTTTACGCGCGTCGCATTTTTGTTGTTGTTGTTGCTTTTGCTTTGTGAAAATGAAAAAATAAAATTGCGTTTTACGCAAATCATTTTTAATGAATTTTAATATGGCCGCCTTTGCTGTTGTTACAGCGCAGCAACAAGCAAACATATAGCGAAAATACAACTTTAACAGCAACGCCAACAACAACAACCAGAGAAGCCGCCGTTAGGTCATTAAATTTTAAATGAATTCCACGCAGGCAAAACTCTCGCGGGTTCATAGGTAAAAATCGTAGGCCAGCAGCTCCAGAATGAAGTACAATAAAAAAAAAAGCATTATATATAGTATATACGAAGCTATATATTCATATCCGTATGAATATGGGTAGGTAGAGGCTATGTGCCATAAATGCGGTTTCAGCTTCCTTCGTCGAAGAAGCAACAAAAAATACGAATAATAAAAAAAAAAAAAGTAACCAGCAAGAACAACAGCAACAACAACCAAACTCTCACCTCGACAACGGTCGAGCTATTTTTCCTTCATTTCGTTTACTTTTTATTGTTTATACCTGAAATACCCTGTAAGACAGGGTGGGTAAGGAAATAGGCAAACGCTTGCATATGAAGAAAAGAAAAAAATTAAAGCATACTTTTTAGGGCAGACGATTTGCTTGATGCAAAACCTATACGGTTTTTGATAATAATCTTGTTTAAAAAAAAAAATTTTTATTTAATGCGCTGAAGTGGGTGCGAGAATGTGAGAGATTTTTTCATAGCGATCAAGCAAACCCACATTTGAGATGCCTGCAGCGACCTTCCATTTGAAGTGTAAATTTTTTTGATTCTAATCTACTTATAATTGAAAGGCAGATTCAAAGTCCCTCTACAGCTTCGTAAATTTTAAGCGTAATTAATCTGAATTTCATTAGAGCCGAAACCGATTCCGATATTGACAAACTCTTTGCCTCATTTTTTTCAAATTTGCTAATCTTCTACTAAATATGATAACCATCCTCCATATCCCATTCCATTAAATCAATCTAACTGCATCCCGAACATGTACATTAGGGCGTACTTTTTTCCATACGATTTTTGACATTTGAAATTCTTTGCAGCTCTTGGCCCAAAAAAAAAACTATATTTTTTAAAGAATTTCATAGAAAACCAAAATTTGATATTTTAAGTTTTCGCGAAGCTCTGTGGCTTTAAAGTTTCCAATTTCCCCTTAATTTAACTTTTAACTATCAATGAAGGCAAACCCCTTTTCTAAAAGTGTCAAAAAAAATAATTTGAGAATTTCACAAATTGGGAAACAAGCAACCTTATCGGAGGCCGAGCTGTTGGTACAATTTATAATCTTTATAAGCAATATGGAAGAAGAACGTACAACTGAACCTGTTTATCTGGTGGGGCTTATGCAATCAGTCATCGAATTGGAAAAACTGCCTTCAACTAAAGACGTTCTTGCAGTGCTGTTTTATAATTTAATTAATTAATTTTTTAGAATATGATCCAGAATCATGGCCGACCATGTCCATGCTTAAATTTTTAAAGATAGTAAATGATGTGGCAGAAAGAAGCATGTAGAAGACTTTGATGGAGTGGTTTGCAAAAAGGCCAACCTCACTTTCTACAATGCATTGAAGAGCATCGAGAGCTTTTTCCAAATTGTTTAAAAAAATATTTATAAAGAGTTTATTTAAATTACTTCATTATATATGTTTTATATAAAATACAATTTTAAAATTTAACTAGAAAGAACGTGTTTTAATGGTTAAGCCAACTGTCCATTTTTTCAGGTTGTTTATATTTATTGGTTTAAGTAATGTTTTCAGTTTCTATCAGAGCAAAGACGTTTGATGATGGTAAATCGCATATTTAATTGAGAGAATGTTTATTGTTCATCTGCGGCGGTATTTGCAGTGACTCCGTTAAAGTCCTAATTCTAGTATTCTAATTTAACATTAACTAAAACATTACCGCTTTTGCAGTGTTGTTTTCGAATTTTTAGCGCAACTAGACCAGTAACACTGAAACACTTTAGACCCAAAATAGTTATTGGTCTAGTTTATTCTTAAATTATGAAACAGCCATGACATGGAAGGAGTTTTTTAAAATCCATCTAGAGAACCACACAGAGAAAAAAATTTATATGAAATGACAGTCATTTCCACATTTTTATACACTTGAAAAGTGTATATTAATTTTGCCCAGAAGTTTGTAACGCATAGAAATATTCATTTCCGACCACATAAACTATATATATTCTTGATCAGACCGACGAGCCGAGTTCAATTCCGTCTGTCCGTCCGTCCGTCCGTCCGTCTGTCCGTCTGTCTGTCTGTTTCTACGCGAACTAGTCTCCAAGTTTTAAAGCTATCGAGCTGAAATTTTGCACAGAGTCTTCTTTTTAGTGCACGCAACTAATATGTCGGAACCGGCCGGATCGGATGACTATATCTTATAGCTGCCATAGGAACGATCGGTCTAAGAACTAGTTCTAGTTAGAAAAACTTTTTTGTTTTCCATCGTAGCGTCACTAATCTTGGTATATATTAGTTTTATATGCTTCCACATAATTCTGGAAAAATGTATCAAAATCAGATCACTATAGCATATAGCTGCCATAGGAACGATCGGTCGAAAAATAAGTCTTTGTGAGAAAAACATTTTTGATTTCCATCGTAGCGTCTCCAATCGTAGTATATATTTGTTTTATATGTTTCCACACAATTCTGAAAAATTTTTATCAAAATCGGATGACTATATCTTATAGCTGCCATATAAACGGTCGGTCAAAAAACTACTTCTAGTGAGAAAAACTTTTTTGTTTTTTATCCTAGCGTCCCGAATCTTGGTATATATTAGTTTTATATGCTTTCACATAATTTTGAAAAAAATTATCAAAATCGGATGACTATAGCATATAGCTGCCATAGGACCGATCGGTCGGAAAATGTGTTTTACTAAGAAAAGTTTTTTTTTTATAGTATTAAATTTTTATTATCAATGATTTAATAATTTTAAATATCTGATATCTATATCCTATATATATTTTCCAGTTAAATCACTTGAAGTAAAGTTTTTCAAGTGTATTAAAACTTCGGCACAGTCGAAGTTAGCTTTGCCTTCTCGTTTATATAAAAAAAACATTGCCTGGTCTGAGGCGAACTCGAGACCTTGCATTTAACACGAATGGAATGACGCCTCAACGCAGTCAGCCAACGCACACGCTTATGGACAAACGTCCAAAGAGACTATTTAAGTAAGGTATGAAAAAATTTGATATTTTTAAAAGATCAGTTTAACCAGCAAAGATTAAATTGATCTTGAGCTTTTTTTTTCACTGTGCACCGTCTGTTTTACGATCTTCTTTAATGTTGCTTATAAAGATTATAAATTGTACCAACCAAGTTTGGCCTCCGATCAGGTTGCCTGTTTCCCAATTTGTGAAATACTCAAATTATTATTTTTTTGACAATTTTGGAAAAGGGGTTTGCCTTCATTGATAGTTAAAAGTTAAATTAAGGGGAAATTGGAAACTTTAAAGCCACAGAGCTTCGCGAAAACTTCAAATATCCAATTTTGGGTTTCTATGAAATTCTTTATAAAATATACTGCATTTTTTGAGCCAAGAGCTGCAACGAATTTCCCCAAAAAAAATTTTTCATACAAGGCAGGTAAACTCTAATGT
This sequence comes from Lordiphosa mommai, assembly GCA_018904225.1. NCBI lineage: Eukaryota > Metazoa > Arthropoda > Insecta > Diptera > Drosophilidae > Lordiphosa > Lordiphosa mommai. Next base: position 118,621 of record JAEIFT010000123.1, on the reverse strand, counting down.
ACTTAGATGAGAATCGTCTCTTATCTCATCTGGATTCACTTGACCCCTCATTCTCTCCTGGACCAGACAATGTTCCAAGTTGTGTATTGAGATACTGTGCTAATGGCCAACTTCAAGCTCTCCATGCTCTATTCAATCTCTCCCTAAATCTCGGGGTTTTTTCCAGTACTTGGAAGGACTCCCTCATTATTTCTATCCATAAAATGGGATCAAAAACAGACATTACCAACTATAGAGAAATATGCAAAATGTCTGCAATTCCAAAGCTGTTTGAAATGATCAATTCCAAGCAGTTTCAGCATTTCTGCCTACCAACTATTAGTCAGTCTCAGCAAGGATTTGTCGCTAAACGTTTTACAACAACTAACCTACTTGAATTCACTTCCTTAGTAAATTCGGGGTTCCTTTGAGGTAATGGTTAGGCCCTTCCTAAAATATGAATATTTTGTCTGGTCTCTCATGTACCAGAAATGTTAAGATCAACTTGAATCTGGTCTAAAACAATTTATAATATTTACTCTACGAAGCTTTAACTGGGACGTCAACTCTCAACTTTCCTCTTATGAGCAACGATTGCAACTTATCGATCTATCATCTCTCGTAAATCGAAGAATATTCCATGGAATAGTTTACCTTCACAAGCTATTACTGGGTGAAATTGAATGTTGAGAAATTATTTATTTATAAATATACCTATCGCCACACTCTTCTAACTATGCTTCTTACGAACCCTTACGCTGCCATTGCACTATAGGAAATATTTCAATTTTTGTGGCAGAAAGTCCATTTTCAAAAGTGTCCAAGTCCACAAATTTTGTTTGCCCTTAGTTTATAAATTCATCAATCCTCAATGTTGCATACCAGAAATGTTAATAGACTGCAGCCCTGGTTATATAACAGCTGTTAAAGTTAACATTTGTTATCGATTGACAGCTGGATGTAAAATGCGTATATTTCTGCTGCGATTTAGAATTGTTAAATAGTAAGAAAAACTTCAGCTTTGGTCAAATATTTTTGTTGGAATTTGATCATTGTGGTTTGTATTACGTGTCTGTACCTTTGGTCTGTAGATATAAACCGTGTTGTCATAGTTGTCAATGGTATTCGTGAGGCATCTCATGATATGAAATTTTTAAAGAAAATTTAACTTCACGAAGGCCTGCAAAAAATTGTTAGCATTTGTTAGATCTGAGACTTTTTTTACATTGTAGAGTCATCAATTCTGCGTCCGATGCACTTTATCTCAATGTGCATTTATTTGAACTTTTTGCGAAATTTAATTTTTTATAACATAACCTCAATTTTATCAATACCGACTTGTTTGCCATTTGGATAAAAGCGACTGGCCGAACTGACAAAGAGTATGTTATTTTTAATTGCTTCATATGAGGGTTAAACCAAGCACCTTCAAAATCATCGAAAATATTTTTAAAGGAAAAATCCAGGATGTTTTAAGTAAATTTGGAGGCAAAATGGCAGAAAAGTTAACGAAATCTAAAACTTTTTAAGCTAAAATATGCTGTCTGGCCTAAGGCAACACAATTGCTCAACATAAAAAAATCCATAAGTTCAGTTGATCGTCCTGGTTTCAGGTCGGAGGGAACAAGCTTCCAAGATTTCTTTATCTGAGGCGAAAAATGTGCGCTTATTAATACAAGCAGCAAGCATGGTTGCTCGTAAAAGAGGGCTAGATGACCTTGAAGTAGTTCTTAGGATACTATCTTTATGTCCGCAAAAGGCGAAAAAAATTAGGAAATACGAAGCCCGTTCGCGTATCCTCAGATTATGCATTGACATTAATATAGGATCATGATCTTACAAAAGAGCAAGATTGCGCATATAAAGAGGACTGCAGGAACAAAAACTGTGATATTTATCCGATATATATGGAAGTGGCGGAAAGGATTAGCCATTGAAGACCATCAGGCATCCTTGTTTCGGATGCTAATGCAAAAGTCAGTCTACAGAAGCTTCTGCACAACTATGAAACTCGGCTTGTTGGTTTGCAAATTGATGTTATAGCACACGCAGTGCAAGCTTAGGACGCAAATTATATTGTATTGTATATAGTATAGAGAGACTTTCAGAAAATAAATAAAAATTAGTAATTTTTTGTTTTGCAGGCAACCAATTTTTCATTAATATCGCTTTCGAAAAATATTTCTCTGATTTCGCGGCAATAATTTGGCTGTTTTATATGACAAATTGAATTTAAAATAAACAAAAAAAATTTTTAAATTAATGTTTTGCCGGGGTAAAATGGTGCCAGGGAAAGAGGGCAATCTGACCCAGGATTACCTTTTTAATGACATTCTGTTAATACAATATTCATACGTTTGCCCTTAAATGTATGCTATAATTTAAAAAAAATCCATTTTATAAACCATGGCCAAGTGCAGCCACGCCCATTTTTCTCAAATACGTAGCACAATGATATGAATGACATAAAGCAAAAAACCGGATCAAAAAATCTCGCTTACTTTTTAAGTTATTAATTAATGCCACAAAAATTGAAATATTTCCTATAGTGCATTGTCATAATTATTTTGCCCTTCAAAGTATGTAAATTTTATTTTTTTTTTTAAAGAATTATTTACTTATTTAGAATCATTTTTGCAGCGTAATACATAATCCACATTGTGCATTCACTCAGATTGTCGATCCAGTTAAAGGTATGAAAAAACAATTAGTTTTAAGGCAATGAACAAAAAATATTTTTTATAATAATATAACATGGCATACTTAAAAGAACAAATACCATAATTTTTATTTGTGCATAAACGTAGTACATATATATCACCTTTTCTCATTTGATTGTTCGTCTAACTTTGTAAAAAATCAAATAATCATACATTTAAAAAGCCTCCTTTAAATTACTTACCTAACCTTTTATTATTTTTTTTTTTCATTTTTAATATATTTAGCCTACAGTTTAACAGCCCATTCTCAAACTATAAACAACAACAATATTAATAATAATATTAAACAAAACTTAACAAGAAAAAAAAGAATTCAACAGTGAACATATTCGTACAATTATTTTTTATCGACGAATCAGTTGTTGTGCCCCAAATTTTCGATGCTGTGAGCGAAATAAGATTGAGGCAAGTATGCCTCAAGTAAGTAGGCAGAAGATATTGCATGATCACCTCGTGGTAAAACAGGTGTGTTCGCGTTGGATCGCACACAATTTAAAAATCTAAAAGAGGCCCGTGTCGATTGGTGTAGGTTTGAACCGGGAAAATATCTAACATCATACTATCAACCTACATACATAATTTCCATTTTATAGCTAAAATAACAACTGAGGTATGGTTCTTTAGGATTTTCGGTGGCATAAAATCTACGATTTTGCCTCGTCTGACACACTTTGAGTTAACACAATTGAGAAATTTTACATGGTAAAAATAGTCTTCGAATGACGGTTCCAACGCGGTATGACATTTAGCGATCTGTCAGCGTCTAAAAAAGTTATAGAATTGCCAAATAAATGGCCTACCCTATATAGGGCCCTGAACCACTTTTGAACCGGTTCCAAACTAGTTTTGGAACAACATATTTAAAGTATAAGCATATCTTACAAACTTTTTGAGATATTACTCTGAACCACTTTCACAGACTTTGGACTCAGGAATTGCTGTGATAAGTTCATGAATTAGAACATATACCAAGGTGTTCCACAAATAGCTTTCGACCTAAAAACGACCCAATTCTTAAACGTTTTGGGTCGTTTTTGGGTCGAAAGTGATTTGTAGAACACATGGAATACATTCACTTTTATATATGTGTATAGATTAGACCTGTTTCCGTTTCTGAATTGGTAATTTTTTGTTGTCTCAAAGAGACAATTGTTGATTGAAATCTAATGAAAAGTAAATGGAAATGTGAAAAAGTTATTCGGAAAGGGCAATATTCAGCAATTTTGATTCCACATAAATCAAACTCATTCGGATATGAGAACAGGCCATATAAATTGATAGCGTTGGTATTTAGGGGGTTAATGAAATCTGGACATATACTTACATCCACGGTTTCATTTTCAGTTTTACAAAAATTTCGCGATTTTCAACTGGACATAGCAGCACGACTGAAAGTAACATAATTTTGTAACCCAAAAACGCCCCATTAAATAATCACCAGGGAATATAGAAATTTTCTGCCATTGCCAATCTTTACTGGGTATTGCTTGGTCGATGCTTCCCACAATCAGTTGGTCTTTCTTTTGCTGGTTCTTCTTTTTTTTTCCTGCTGACTTGCAGCTGTTAAACAAATAGCTTACTTCTGCTCTCATTGTTGCTGCTGCTGCTGTTGTTGTTGTTGCTTATTGTTAGCCAGTCGCCAATGTGAAATTGGCAGTTTATTTTTCACTTTGGCCAAAAGGTGAAGGCAACAAAAAAACAATTATATTTTATGATGGCCAAAATGAAAATTGAAATGGGGCCAGTAAAAAGCGAAAGAAAAAAAAAGTGACCAGCGAGGGTAAGCATTTCATTAGCAAACCACTTACCATTTACCAGGTAAGCTACTTACTTCATAATTTTTGATCTCGCTATCAGTGGAAATGCAGGCCAAATGGGGGAAATGAATGTCACTCACACACACACACACACAAAAAACTCCAAATCAGAGCAGCTTCTTCAACTTGGCCACATTAATCATTATAAATCGGGCAATTCATTCCGTGATTGGCTACGAGAAACGCACAAAACTCCTGGGGAGCCGGAGCAGGTGAAGCAAAACAAAATAAACGGCACATTTGAAATGCCAAAGCAAAAATTCCACAAATGAACTTCCGCCACAGAATGCAGAAAAAAAAAGAAAAATATATACAGCAAAACGGAGAAAATAATAAAATCAGGCAGGCAACAACCAACGAGCCAAAAGGCCAGGCATGCCAAAGATGATGGTGACAGGGAAGCGTTGGGAAGGGAAAAAAGTCGTGGCTGCTGGATGGGACAATGGTTTGGCGCTTGGCGGATTGGCCCGGGTTATGAATGTTTTGCATTTTTTGTTTTCCAATCCGTACATTAGCCATTGAGAGACCACAATACACAAGCACAATCTGTAATACTTATTCTGGGTCATACAAAGAAGAAATTGTATTTCCAGGAAGTGGAATGCCATTTTTCAGTGTGTCGAGTCGATTTTGGAATTCTAAAATGTTTTTAATACAGTTTGGAGCTTAAACCCGGCTTGAATAAACTAAAAAAAAATATCCAGCTTCTGACTTATTTTATATATTTTAAAATTTATGCAATAAATGTAAAATCCAAGAGTGACCATATTCTGTTACATCGAGAACTAACTTTATTTGTGTGTAACATTGTTTAATAAAACGAGAAGAAAAAGATAACTCCGACTGTGCCGAAGTTTTAATATAATTACTAGCAAAAGCTTACTCCTGCTAATTTTACCGTTAGAATATATATATAGGATATAGATGTACGATATTTATAAATTCAAAATGATTAAGAACTTTACAATTTGATCAGGCTACCATCAAAAACAAATAGTTTTTCGCAGTAAGACACTTTTTTCGACAAATCGCATTTATGGCTATAGGATATAGTCATCCGATTTTTAAAAAAAAATGTTGTACAACTGTTTAAAAGCATAAACTATACATTATTCCTGTTTAAGATTAAGAACGCTATCATAGAAAACAAAAAGGTTTTCTTACTAAAACCCAGTTTCTGAACGATCGGTCCTATGTCAGCTATTGGATATAGTCCTCAAATTTTAACCACATTTTGTACAACTGTTTAAAAGCATAAACTATTCATAATTCCTGAGTTTAAGAATGCTATCATAGAAATCAAAAAAGTTTTTCTTAATAAGACCCATTTTCCCCACCGATCGTTCCAATGGAAGCTTCAGGATATAGTCATCCGATTTAAAACAAATTTTGTAAAACTGTTTAACAGCATATAATATTCATAATTGCTGAGTTTAAGAACTCTATCATAGAAAACAAAAAAGTTTTTCCTACCAAAACCCAGTTTCTGAACGATCGGTCCTATGGCAGCTATATGATATAGTCCTCTGATTTTTACCAAATTTTGCAAAACTGTTTGACAGTATGAAGTATTCATAATTGCTGAGTTTAAGAACGCTACCATTGAGGCTAAACTAGTTCTTGGTTTCCAAGTTCCTCGTCTAGTTTTAAAATATTTAATTTAAACATTGCCGAATACTACTTTCAAATGGTTTCAGGATTCCATTTGTTCTGAACTATGTGACACCCATCTGGCAGGCTGATACCTCTGACTGCTGCACTGTTAGCTATTTCGAGCACCTTTACTTGGACTTTGTCCAACATTTTTGGGGTGGCGACCGCGCTAAAAATATCTTAGGCGACCGTGCTTGGATTTAGCTATACACTTTGTTAGCAATCAACTGATGATTAAAGCAAATCATAGAAAATAAAAAAGTTTTTCTTACCAAAACTCATTTTCCGACCGATCGGTCCTAGGGCAGCTATAGGATATAGTCTTCCGAATTAAACCAAATTTTGTAAAACTGTTTGACAGCATATAATATTCACGAACGCTATCATTGAAGCTGAACTAGTTCTTGGTTTCTATCTTGGATCTACCAAGTTATTTGTGTAGTTTAAAAATATTTCATTGAAAGATTGGCGTATACAGATGTAAAGAATTAAAATGACAACAGGATTCTATTTGTTCAGAACTATGCGGCAATTTCAAGCACCTTTACTAAGACTTTGTCCTTCATTTCTGAGGTGGCGACCGTGCGAAAAATATGTCAGGCGACCGTGCTTAGATTTAGCTATGAAAATTTGTTAGCAATCAGCTAATAATTAAAGCAAATCAAAAATAAACTGACTAACTACTTATTAACCGCATTACTTACCCACTAGACATAATAAGGTCAAAGTTGCTTTCTGCAGTGCATAAAAAAAAAACATCCAATCGTACTTTTTACTGTTCAATAGCCCAGCTTGCACCAATTGACTCATGTAAGCATGTAAACCAAGCTAGTTTGCCACTGTAAATGACCTTAACTATGTCCTAAACTATTTATATAGACTACTTTTAGTTTATACCTCTCTCTCTCTCTCACTACCTTCCCCACCCCCTCGGGAGGGGGGTATTTCCTGTTTGGTATTGCTATTTTTGCAGTTGGATTCTGTATGCTTGGTTCACTCATTTGGTTTTCCGTTTGAATTTCCTTTTAGCACTCAATGAAATTTCAACTTGATTTCCGTCGGGCATTTGTTACTTTTATTTTCAAGCTTACCAACACTCAAACACAGATAGTGAGAGAGTGAGAGGGCAAGAGGAAACAGTGTTGACACCTATACACTAAAACTGACGACAGCTGGCCCAAGTGTCCGTGTGTCTGTGTGTGGGAGTGTTTGTTTGTTTACTTGGCTTAATAGTTACCAGTGCCAAAGCAGGGCAAAAAAAAAAAAAACCAAGAAGAACCGTAACATATAGCCAATTTTAGAAATCCGCTTAAGTGCGACATTGATTTCCGTCACTGATTCTTGACACATGCTGCCCCCGCCCTCAAGGCCTACACCGTGAGAAACACTTGGCCCAGCAACGGTATAACCAAAAGTTGACTTTTAACACCATTTTGTGCAGTGTACGTACACATGTTCTATAAAATATTGGTGCCAACAGTTCCTTGCATGCTAAAGTTGTGTTCGGTTCGGTTCTGTTCTGCCTTCAACTTTGTCTGGGCCACAATTTTCAAGTGGCTTAGACCTTCAATATGCGAGGCTGCGTGTGTGGGTGTCAGATTAAATTTAACTGGGTCAACATACAACAGACAACAAAACAAATGTACGCAGAGAGAAAGAGAGAGAGAGAGAGGGAGATGGTTGGCCGTAGGTAGAAGGACCAAAGATGGTCAATGACAAGTTGGTCAGCAGAAATATACGATTTGTCATTAATAACCAAAGCAATTGTATTGGGCCAAACAGCCGGAAAAGGGAAAGGGCAGAAATACGTAGGTAATGTGAAAACTGATCTAAGAAAATTGAAATTTTTCCTAGTTATAAATTAAGCAAATATAAATTTAGAGTCTTTTAAAAAGTCATTTAGAACATTTTTTCGAATATCCAAACCCTCCATAAAAAATAGGTAAAGGCTAAACATTTTAGTATCATACATCAACATAGCAACTTGATGGGGGGGAAAAAACAGTATAATGATTTAAAAAGATATCAACAAATATCATAAAATGTCGAAAAATACGTAAAACCTTGTAAAAACAAGTAAGACCGCAAAAAACCCTTTACACTTCATTTTGTTTAACTTTTAGACGAATATATGTACAATGTACATTCACATACACATACTTACACAAGCAGACGTCGCTGCTGACGCGACGCCGCAGACGCGACACTGGACACTCGAAAAAATGTTAAAAATATACTATTTCGTTGAATTTCGAAGATTTTGAACCTGCTGAAATAGCTTCCGGTCGTTTGGGAACTGCATCATAAACTAAACAAATAAAACAATATAATATAATGAAGGTATACCAAGCAGGTTTCAGAAAAGACTATTCTTCAGTGGACAACATTTACAACCTGTCAGCGATTATCAATCTGAAGCTGCAAGAGACAAAAGAGGAATATGGCTTTTTTTGTAGATTTTTAGATTAGCTTTTGATAAAGTGCCTAGAATGTAAACTGAATAAAATGGGAGTATCTTTAAAGTTTGTGAATTTCTTGGAAAGAGCATACAGTCAAACGGAAGCGTCGGTTTGGACAGGGCCTGCGGAGTGGCCTATGTGTGGGAGGAGTAAATATTCGCCTGCTCGGGATACGCCCTATCCTTGGAGACTTGAGTGGATGATAAGCCCTACTACACTTTGGATTTACACCTGGGATACATAGGAAAATCTATATTTTAATATGAAGATAGTCGACTGCCACATTTGCTTACAGCTGAAATAATCAGAAATAACGTTTTTTGGGCTTAAGAGCTAGATAAGGTCTAAGCTCCGTTGGAGAATGGAACACTATGCAAACCAGTATAATAGAAGCTCTAAAACAGAATGCTCTGGCGAAACGGATAACCCGAAAAGTAACCATCCAAACGAGAATCCACAGATACCTCGACCATACCACCCAATCAGCAAAGTCACGGATGGACCTTTTTAGCTTATCATCAAACACGTATAACAGATTGGAACACAAGCCTTGTCTGTGTAATACCGGAGAAAATGAAGAGTTGACTCACTTTTTAGGAAGATGCCCTTGCCTCAAGAACCACAGATGGGCGTTTCTAAGAAAAAATATTTTGCAAATGAGAAGCTGCCCATGACATCTTAGACGACAGGAGGGAAAGAAAAAGCTTTATTCTATGGGAAAGAGATCATGGAGACACTTGAGATTAAATGTAAATCTAAATATAAATAATGTTTACAGGCGCACTGCAAACGGTCTGATATCTTGGGAGGACCAGGGAAGTCAGGCGTAGTAAGCGGATGCGGGATGAGGCAAAATGTGCTTGGCCGACGGACAAAATATATTTTAGTATTTATAACAATATGGTTATATACACTCTGAAAAAAATTAAAAATTCCATACTTAAACTGGGGGAAATTCTCAAAAGCTGACTTAGTTCGAAATTTTAAAATCTGAGAACGACATTTTTACTTCAAGTTCGTCGTTTGATTAAAAAGTCCTTTTATGATTCAAAATTTAAGACTGATTCATGCGTAATTCAAGAAAAAAAGAACAAAACTATCTTCAAATTTTAAGAACAAAACAGTCTAAATTCAATCACAGACATTCTTTAATTTAGAATGACATTTTTATACACTTGAAAAGTGTATATTAATTTTGCCCAGAAGTTTGTAACGCATAGAAATATTCATTTCCGACCATATAAACTATATATATTCTTGATCAGGACGACGAGCTGAGTTCAATTCCGTTTGTCCGTCCGTCCGTCTGTCTGTCCGTCTGTCTGTCTGTCTGTCTGTCTGTCTGTCTGTCTGTTTCTACGCGAACTAGTCCCTCAGTTTTAAAGCTATCGAGCTGAAATTTTGCACAGAGTCTTCTTTTTACTGCACGCAACTAATATGTCGGAACCGGCCGGATCGGATGACTATATCATATAGCTGCCATAAGAACGATCGGTCGGAAAATAAGTTTTAGTAAGAAAAACTTTTTTGTTTTCCATCGTAGCGTCCCTTATCTTGATATATATTAGTTTTATATGTTTCCACATAATTCTGGAAAAATGTATCAAAATCGGATCACTATAGCATATAGCTGCCATAGAAACGGTCGGTCAAAAAACTACTTCTAGTGAGAAAAACTTTTTTGTTTTCTATCGTAGCGTCCCCAATCTTGGTATATATTAGTTTTTTATGCTTTCACATAATTTGGACAAAATTTATCAAAATCGGATGCCTATAGCATATAGCTGCCATAGGACCGATCGCTCGGAAAATGTGTTTTCCTAAGAAAAGTTTTTTTTTATGGTGTCAAATTTTTATTATCAATGATTTAAAAATTTAAAATATCTGATATCTATATCCTATATATATTTTACCGGTTAAATCAGTTGGAGTAAACTTTTTCAAGTGTATTAAAACTTCGGCGCAGACGAAGTTAGCTTTGCCTTCTCGTTATACCCGTTACTCGTAGTAAAAAGGATATGATAAGTTCGTGCAAATGTAGGTTATAGGCAGAAGGAAGCATCTCGGACCCCATAAAGTATATATATTCTTGATCAGCATCAATAGCCTAGTCGATATAGACGTTTAGACTTGTATTGTCTGCACGCAGATCAAGTTTGTTTCAAATTTATGCCACACCCCCTCCCGCCCCCGCAATATGAAAAAAACGCATGGAAAAGCACTTCAGACGTTAATTTTAATACATAACATCGATCGTGATTTTTCCGATACAATCAATATAGATATAGAAATCAGATACTTAAAAAATAGACGGCATTGTTTTAAAAATTTGAAAACTACCATAGAAAAAAAATTTTCTCAGTAAACTATTTTTTGACCGATCGGTCCTATGGCAGCTATATGCTATAGTCATCCGATTTTGATAAATTTTTCACGAATTGGGAGAAAGCATATAAACTAATATATTCCGTGATTTGTGACGCTACGATGGAAAACAAAAAAGTTGTTCTCACTAGAACTATGTTTTGACGACGTTTATATGGGAGCTATATTATGTAATCCGATCTTGATAAATTTTCTCTTGTATTGTGTGAAAGCATATAAAACTAATATATACCAAGATATAAGTGAAGCTACGATAGAAAACAAAAAAATTTTTCAAACAGACTTAGTTTTTGACCGACCCTTTATATGGCAGCTATATGCTATAGTGATCCGATTTTGATAAATTTTTTGTATTATGTGGAAGCATATAAAACTAACATATACCAAGATTGGTGACGCTACGATGGAAAACAAAAAGTTTTTCACTAGAACTAGTTTTTGACCGACCGTTTCTATGGCAGCTATATGCGATAGTGATCCGATTTTGATAAATTTTTCCAAAAATTATGTGGAAATATATAAAACTAATATATACCAAAGATAAGTGACGCTGCCGATGGAAAACAAAAAAAGTTTTCTCACTAGAACTAGTTCTTAGACCGATCTCTATGGCAGCTATATGATATAGTCACCCGATCGGCCGGTTCCGACCAATAGTTGTGCAGGTAAAGACAATCTGTGCAAAGTTTCGCTCGATAGCTTTAAAACTGAGGGACGAGCGAGAAACAGACAGAAGACAGACGGACAGACGGACAGACGGAGAATGAACTCGCTCGCGTGATCAAGAATAGATTTATGTGGTCGGAAATGACACTATGCGTTACAAACTTCTGAACCCAAACCATATCTTCCAAATAGAAAATAGATTGTTCAAACCTTCTAGACATTTTAATTTTATTTTAATCATCATTACCTATCGATTCGCCGTAGATCATTTTCCGATCAGATCAACGATAGAACTCAGGAACAGGTTCACTTAAAAATATATTATTAAATCACAAATTCCCAGCGTAATTATTTGATTTGCTTAGAGATCGACTTTACTTCATCTGATCGAAAAATGGTGTATGATTAAACGATATGTAATGATGATTTAAATATATGTCTTGAAGTTTCGAACAATCTATCTTCGCAATTGTGGCAGATTTTAGGTTATTATACACTTGAAAAGTGTATATTAATTTTGCCCAGAAGTTTGTAACGCATAGAAATATTCATTTCCGACCCCATAAACTATATATATTCTTGATCAGGACGACGAGCCGAGTTCATTTTCGCTTGTCCGTCCGTCCGTCTGTCTGTCTGTCTGTCTGTCTGTCCGTCTGTCTCCGTCTGTCTGTCCGTCTGTCTGTTTCTACGCGAACTAGTCCCTCAGTTTTAAAGCTATCGAGCTGAAATTTTGCACAGAGTCTTCTTTTTGCTGCACGCAACTAATATGTCGGAACCGGCCGGATCGGATGACTATATCTTATAGCTGCCATAGGAACGATCGGTCGGAAAATAAGTCTTAGTGAGAAAAACTTTTTTATTTTCTATTGTAGCGTTACCATGGTAAGAAACAGGCATAAGACGGGATTGTATTTTTAACCAGCTTAAAAATTTTCATGTAACAGAAAACTTTTATTTCGATTTAATGCATGATGTTTTGGAAGGAGTTTGCATATACGATGTTTGTAAAATTTTGGAGGCTTTAATTGATCATAAAGTTATTACTTTAGAAACAATTAACAGCAGAAAACCACTTTTTTCTTTTTGGCAGATTGAAGTAGGAAACAGATCAGTTGCAATCGAAATGAGTAGGCTTAAAAGCTGTAATTTAAAAATGACTGCTAGCGAAACATTGTGTTTTGTAAACTTTTTACCGTTAATGATTGGCGATTTAGTGCCTGAAAACAATCAGTACTGGATTTTATTAACAAAGCTGATTGAAATAATTCATATTTTGTTTAAAAGTAACTTTACTTACTCTGACTTAAATGCGTTGAAATTAAAAATAAAAATCACATCATACTTTGTACGTTGATCTGTTTGGACCAACATTAAAACCAAAACACCATTTTATGGTGCACTATCCAACTGCGATATTGAAGTGTGGGCCTATTAAATATGCCTGGGTTATGAGGTTTGAAGCCAAGCACAAAGAATCGAAGTCGTATTTAAACTCAATTACCTCGAGGGTCAACGCATCTCGTTCCCTGACAATAAAAACGTGTCTTCAATTCACGTATTTTTTAATGCTTTATGAAAACGGTATTCCACCCACATTCAACAAGTCAGTATTCAAACGCGTTTTTAAAAACGATATTAAATGTCTAAAAGACCCAATACACACATTTGACTCAGACTATTTATATACATGCGAAGAATTCGAATACAAAGGTTCAGTGTATAAAAAAGATTATTACTTAGCGATCAATATTAACAACAGTGCTAAGTTTTATAAAACAATATTATTTTTTACAAGGATGAACTTATATTTGTAGCTTGTAATGAAATTGAAGTGAAACGGTTTTCTTTTCATTTACAAGCGTTTGAAATTAGTAAAAAATATTTAAATACTATTATAAAAGAAATTACTGATTTCACAACATATCCTATGCATTTATATATAATAAGTAATGGAAAAAGTTACATAATGTACAAACCAATTTAATTTAATATATTTTAAATAAAAACTTTTAAAAAATTAAAGTGTGCCTATATTTATTCTGAGGGGGTACTTTTAAATTAAAGTTGGAAAATGTTTATTTCAATATGAAATGGTGTTAATATTGAATATGTAAATGTTTAAATTTACTATAAGGACACCTTTCAATTTGAAATGAAATGTTTTAAAAATAAATATGAAAAATTTTTTGTTTTCATTATGAAACATATTTTAGTTAAATATTATTCCACTTCAATACTACTATAAAAAAAGTAAAGCCAAATACAACAAAAAATTTTAAATACTATAAGTATATTAAAGTTAAATATTATATTTATTTAAATTTAATATGAATATATTTAATAATTACTATGAAATATTTAAAATTAAATATTTTTTTTGTTAAATTTAATAATTTGGTCTTTTTTATATTTAATATGAAAACTATTAAATTTTACTATTTTCATATTTAATTTCGATTTAAAGTGTAAGCACTTCAGATTGACGAATTTCATATTTAACGCAAAATCAATGGAAAAAATATTTAAGTCAACGTGAAAATATTAAAATTTCACAGCATTTTTCCCTGAGTGCAATCTTGGTATATATTAGTTTTAGATGATTTAACATATTTGTGGAAAAATTTATTAAAATCGGATGAATATAGCATATAGCTGCCATATAAACGGTCGGTCAAAAAACTAGTTCTAGTGAGAAAAACTTTTTTTTTTTCATCGTTGCGTCACCAATCTTGGTATATATTAGTTTTATATGCTTTCACATAATTTCGAAAAAATTATCAAAATCGGATGACTATAGCATATAGCATATAGGAACGATCGGTCGGAAAATGTGTTTTACTAAGAAAAGTTTTTTTTATGGTCTCAAATTTTTATTATCAATGATTTAAAAATTTTAAATATCTGATATATTTCCATATATATTTTACCGGTTAAATCAGTTGGAGTAAAGTTTTTCAAGTGTATTAAAACTTCGACACTGTCGAAGTTAGCTTTGCCTTCTCGTTTTTAAATTCCGGGGGTCGCAACTCTACTACAGTTCATATATAATGATGATTTAAATATATGTCTTAACAATGTCGAACAATCTATTTTCAAAATTGTGGGAGATCTGAGGTAGCAACTTTTCTGTCGTTCATCTGATCGGGAAATGATTTACGGTGGATCGATAAGTAATGATGAATAAAATATATGTCTCCAAGGTTCAATCACTCTATCCTCGAAATTATGGGATTTATGTGATTTTTTCCAAATTGCGGGGGTGTCAACTCTACAACCGTGCATCTGATCGGGAAACATTGTATGGTGGGTCGATAAATATTGATGAGGGAAATAATTCTCTTGAAGGTTCGAAGCGGGAGGGGGCGTGGCAAAAAAGGTGGAATTTATTTATTTATTATAATTTATTATTAATGGGTAAATCCTTCGTTGGACTTTTTCTCCGATTTTGATATGTGGGTTTTTTTTTCCATTTGATAGTAAAGTATACATTAAAAATACGTGAATTTGTTGTATTTTGATATGAAACATATTCAATTTCGGCACGAAAGATTTTTTGGTAGGGGTAAAATTGAATTTTAAAGTAACGCATAAAGCTCACACTGACACAAAACGCATTCGAAACATGTCTCTGAGCAATTATCTGGCTGATCAAGCGTGGCTTGAGTCTTATCAAGCTAATTTCAATTAAACTTTCGAAAAAGAAAAAAGGAAAGCGATTGTTATGGCATAGCAACAGAAACTAAACAGGAAGGCTTAAAAATAATTACAACAACACGCTTGTTGTTGTTGTAAATTATTAAATTGATGGCCAGAGACTGCTTGCTGGTCATAGAACACAGAACTTTCGTGAGAACAGTTGATAAGCAGAGAGAGACTTATGTATTGTAATTATACATACGACAAGCCACATTGGAAAGAGAGGAAGCTAACGTTTACCCGCATTAGTTCGTATGCGAATTGCAGTATGTTTTTGTTGAAATAGCTACTACTCACCGGTTTTGCTGCTTATTATCATTACTCTCACGATGGATTTGCTGAACTTGGAGAAGACATCGATAAAATTTCTGTAATCATAAAATGGGAATTCTATGTAAATTTGTATATAAATGATGCGATAAAATACAAGTCGTAATATTTTCAATCTAGTCTAAAGCTACAATTTTTTGAAAATAATGATCATTATCAACTTTTTGTGACTAGTGCAGTAATTAAAAAGAAGTATTCTTGAAGCACTAGGATAAAACTTAAATAAAAACTAAACGGTGTGCAATATAAGGGTGGGCTGATTTTTATGGCAAAAACGCAATGTAGGGTTAATGACTGCATTTTTCCAGGGTCTAAAATAAAAACTTAGTCGCCTTAGTGAAGTGCAGCCTTGCTGATATACAATTATGATTAAATTATTCGCACTGATTCCAAAACTAGTTTCAGTTCAGCCACATTGGTTTTTGTTTCCAAGATATGGCGGACTTTATAGTGTCCCTACTTGACACTTTATTTCTGAATTTATGGTGTCTATGCGACAGGGCATACATATATCCTCTATAACGTCTGACGGACGAACACACTCGGCAATTCAGACACAGACACGAGCCGAACGCGTGCCAAAACCCTTCACCCAGAGAGTAAACAAATCAGCCAAGCCAATCAGTCGCCGGCTAGCGTTCAATGAAGTAAGTCAGAGCCGCTTTGCGTCTCATTATATTCTTACTTTTTCGCTTCGCTCTTCTTGACAAACGCTGGACTAAAGGGACCGAATCGGCCTTTAAAGTCACTCTAATCACAATTTATACTAATTTTTCAAAATAAATTATCCATTTTAATGCCAGTGCGATTGTTTGATTTCTATTGGAACATTCCTAGCATATAGCCAAACTTGTTCTCTAATTATATAAATTTTGTTGCATTTATTTCAGCTTAGTTGGTCAAGTTTCGGTGTGTTGAAGCCGAACACTCATATTTA
This sequence comes from Lordiphosa mommai, assembly GCA_018904225.1. NCBI lineage: Eukaryota > Metazoa > Arthropoda > Insecta > Diptera > Drosophilidae > Lordiphosa > Lordiphosa mommai. Next base: position 101,976 of record JAEIFT010000123.1, on the reverse strand, counting down.
AATTTGGAAATTCTATATGTTATTGAAATCTAGGTGGATATTAAGTAAATTGTATGTTGCCTAATTTTAGGCCGCTTTTAAAATCACACGCAGGTCGTTGTAGACAGAAGAACAACGACCTAAAAGTAGGCAACTTAAATTTTCTTAATATCCACCTAGATTTCAAAAACAATGAGTTAAGAAAATGTCTATTAGGTACGGAATTTCTAAATCTACATACTAAATTCTAAATTCACGATTTTTTGACTTATGCACCTTTGAATGTCCCAAAAAATAACTTTCCGAGCATAGTTAAGGAAAAGCTAGGACTTAATCTTTAAGAAAATTAAAGGGAAACAGATACCTACAGAAATACAGAGAAAACTGACTGAAATTGAAGAAGTAACAGCGTGCAGCGCGAACTTTTTTTGTTGTCGGTGTATTAAATATGTAGTTTGTTAAAGGTGAATATAAATATAATATATATTCCATATGCATAGCTGCACACACGCACACATCGGCATGGCACTTGATATTCATTTTCAGTGAAATTATTTTTCCACACACATGAGCGAACAGAAGCAAATCAGCAAAAGCCTAAAGATATATATGAAAAAATAAATAAATGTATCTACCCCCATATACATACATATATAAAACTCTTTAATTATTTGATGATATTTTGCTTGACTTTTTAAATCTGTTTTGTAGTTGCTTTGTAATTTTTGCGCTTCGTTTTTGAATTCCTTTAGCTGGTGGCCCTTTAATTTAATGACATTTTGTGGACTACACACAAAGGCGAAAAATGAAATGCAAATTACAACAAGAAGCAGCAACAACAATGGCCAGACATGACATGGAATGGCCTCGACTCTGGAATGAAGTCTGCTCTAGGTTGGTGTCTGTTTGGTGGGCTCTTCATTAAATGCCAACAGCAACAACAGCAACAACAACAACAGCATCAGAACTCTGTTGCTGTTGCATAAATAACGTCAGCAATGGACGCTGCTGCTGCAACACGCACAACAGCAACACCAAAAACAAAATTTCGCACGTTTTGCATACAAAACAAGGCAAAAGAAACAAAAACCAAAAACCACAAAAATGATAAAAAAAAAAAAAAAAAAACTCATAAACTAGGCCTGGATAATACCTGGCATATTTGATTAATTAACACAAACACAGCCAACCGATCCAGGAAAACTTTGTCTAGCTGTCAGTCAGCCAAACTAATAGGTAAAATTCAAATACACAAGTGTATAAAAATTTTCAAAATTCACCGCAAAATTTTTCCCGGTCATTGCGCAGAGCGAAAATGCTAAACTCACAAAAGAACTTCATTTTGAAATAAATGTTGGCGTACATAACAGACAACGTCAAGCGGTGGTGTTTTACTACAAGCAGTATAGGTATGCTCTACACGTAAAAAAAAACGGTGTATAGATCAATCTAAATTCGAAAATATTGCAACTAAAGTATCACAGAAAAAATATTGCTAAAAAAAAACATATTTTATATGCTCCACCACCGCAACACACCGCTGCACACCGCATTTACTGCATTTGCATTTACGTTTTTGAAACGCTTTTGAAAAAAATTTATTCGTTCTTGAATTGTTAAGAACATTGTACTTGATAACGAGCTAAAATGGTTCTTAATTTGGTTTTATAGTCGAGGAAAGTGAGGGAGAACTAACTGAACGGAGAGTGCAGGCAAAGTTAAAGATTATAGCGTTAAAAACTTCAGGATAAAAGCCTCATTCCAGATGACATAAAAATTGTATTTCGGCACTATGCTTCACATAAATAAATTTTAAAAGCATTCAGCTTTCAGAGCTTTCAAAAGTGTTTCTATTCATATGAAATATTGTGCCTAAATAAATTTTTATGTCATCCGAAATGAGGCCTTAAACAAGGAAATTTTACAACGACAACAACATTTTATGTACCCTTGATTTTGTGTGTTTTCATACGCATATACATATACGTATAAAGTTGTGTTGAATTAGGTGAACTAGTTCAAATGAATAGCTATTCATTTTAATGAACTATTCACTTTTTAACCTATCAACTTCGGTGCATAACTATGGCCGCACTCAATTTTTTCAGTGTAAAAATACTCAGAGAGGGGAGAGCAACAATTGGTGAATGCAGATAAAAAGAGAATCAAAAATAAGATAAGCCAGAAACAAAACAACAACACTAACATTGCAAAATTGATCGTTAAGATATAATTTTCGTTTTATGCTTGGTGCACAACTATGACCGCACAATTTAAATTCTCATTCTGTGTTTGGTTAGCAATAATTTCGGTTGTTTCAGTAAAATTAATCATTAAAAATGGCAATTTTTCTGAGGAATAAAATGATATGCCAAATGGAACTTTGCTTTGAGACATCGAAAAAAGTAAAATTGTGCAATTCGGCAATTTAGTAAAAAAAAATTGGTCGTCCGCAATTTTTGGAAGAAGCAAGATTAGGACGAAAAAAAAACGGTGGACCTCAGCCAAAGCTGAGTTAAACAAGATCAGCGTCGATTAATGAGCTCTGCATTCAATTCGTTGCAGAGCGCTAATCAGTTAGTAGCTCAATGTGGCTTACAGGTGTTTTAAAGAAGTCAAAATATATCGTGCCCCAAAAATCAAGGCTGCCGCATGCCCGAAAAAAGATGTCCACTAATTGGAAAAAGGTAGTATTTAATTTAAAAGCAGGGTGTCAAACCGGAACCGTATACCGAAGAGAACCGATTGAAACTCAGAACCAGAACCGGAACCGTTATTATTTATTTTTTGAGTACCGGTATTTTGGAACCTTTATTTTTGGAACCGAAATAACCAAAAAGAACCGAAACATTGTACCGGTACAGTTTCGGTTCTAAGTTTTTTTTGTTATTTCAGTTTTATTGTCTCAATCAGGGATTTCCTCAGGGTAAATATTAGAAAAAACTTACAAAGTTTAGGTTAAGGGACCATTCTGGTATATATTGAAATATTCAATAAAAATAAAAATTCCATCTTATTTATTTGCATCTATTTTGGGTCAATAATTTCCAAATATTTTTTATTTATTTTATTTTTTCATTTAAAAAGGAAATGAATTAATAATTGGACCAAATGGGTTTAACCCAACAGCAGGGTTAAATTGTGGTCGGTAACGTTGTCTGAACGTTTCACATTCCATCTGGGGTACAGTTTATTATGTTTAATTTTTTTCTTTTTTTAACTACTTTCTGTTGTGCAGGTTGCTACCCGTTCTACTATATCTTCGGCTTAAAGGACTTATAAATTATACCGGTACATACCGGTACGTACCGGTATACTGAAATAAAAACCAAGGTACCGATACGGAACCAAATACCGAAATAAACTAGAATCTAAACAGAACCTTTTATCGAAACATTAGTTTTGGTACGTACCAGAACCGGAACCGGATCCGAAATTCGATTCGGTTTGATTCCGTGCTTAAAAGCAATATAAATATTAATTAAGATTTTTGTAGGTAATTTTTTCGGATGAGAAAAAATGTAATTTGGACGGTATTGACAGGTAATCCCACTACTGGAGGGACTTAAGAAAAGATCCCCTTTATTTGTCAAAGAGAAATTTTGGAGGAGGTTTTTTGACAGTTTGGGATGCTTTCATGAACTCTAGTGGATACACGACATGTTTTGACGATCTTTAATTATGTAGAACTTCGAATAAAACCAACATTATAGAAAGAATTTTATTCACTCCAATATGAACCAATATGAACTATTGACCTATGTCATTTTAACGAACTAGAATTTTCAAGTTTAATACATCACACACACACGCTGCTTTCGACGACGCAGCCGGAACGCTGTCTCCCCGCTGTCTCTAGGATAACTGAAAAGCAGTTTACTTCCAATACTTCCGTGTTTTTCAACCGATCTTATTGTGCGATTCAGAATAGACAGATATTGAGTCAAAGTTAATATATTTAAAGGCACAAGGTGCTAGGGGGATAGGAATGGGTTGATTTCTGTTATTATTTTGTTGTGTTTTCAGACAAATTTTATTTTGCTAACTTTTTTTCCCCTTATTGTTTTTTCCTAAATATATTTTTCCTACTTTTGGATCTCCTAGTTTCTTATATACAAATTTTATTTTCCTTTTTTTCGTTTCCTAAATAATAATTCGTAAATTTAGATTTCTTTTCGTAGATTTCTTAGTAATATTTGTCCTAATTTGGATAGTGAAACGAAATTAACACCCTTTTTTGTACTACAAATTTCAATAACAGTTCGTTCAAACGTATAAAACATCGTTGAATCCAAAATCGACCGTTAAAATTTGTCAAAAAAAAGAAGAACACAAACTCCATAATCAAGTTCCTAATTCCGGTTCTATCTTCTCCAGAAGACTACAGATTTTCCAGTCACCTTTTCTTGCAATTAATTCTTAAAACAGTTGGGAACTACAAAGTCATGAAAGCAACAAAAACAAGCAAAAATCTGAAAATCTGAATCAGAGAAATGTTGTTGAATAAGAAATGTTTTAAAAATGTTCGGATTGATTTTAAAATGATGATGATTTGGCCTGGTAAAGTTCATGTATAAAGGTCAACTAAATCAATAATGCCTAAGTTTTACGCGAAAGTCTAGCATCAATTCATAAGCCAATTAGGTTATATCCGGGGGAGATGCTTGAAAGAAAACTCGTATTTTTTGTTGAATAAATAAATACTAAGTCCATAATACTTAAACTAGATACATATGCATTTTCTAGAGTTTCTCGACTTACTTTAAGTAAGCTTTTGATATAAAAATATTTGTTCCAATAACAGTAATTCCCCCATCTAAATACAACTCAGGGGCAAAACATACTTGACATTTCAAGTACAACTAATTGGAAACAAATATGGGGCAGCCTGATATACCTCTTGCTTTCCTTTGGCTTTTGCCTATAAACACAAATCCACATCACCTTTTGCCATTTGGCAATGTCACTCGCTATCTCCAGCTCCACCTCTCTCTTTCTCTCACTCTCTCTCTCTTTCGCCTTGGAATTCACTAACAAATTGCACGCACAAACAATTGAAATTGTATTAAATTGAATTTTAATATATTGCAACTACAGTTTGATATTCGTTTTTGGTTTCTTCTTTGTTATGTTTTTTCACATACAATACATATATAGGTACAGATGCGAGCATGCACGAGTGTGTATGTATGTAAGGTATGTACAAATTTACTTCACCTGTTTTTGGAAGATGCAATCATGAACTGAATTTTAATTTCAAGTTTAAATTTTAATAATTTAAGCCATTAGTTTGTGTGTGTGTGTGTGTGAACTCAAAACTTTATACATTTTTAACCCTCAAATCAACACGTACAACGACAAGGACAACTACACAAACTAACTGAAACAGTGAGTAACCTAAATATAGAGACAAGTACGAGAGTATGAGGGAATATTATCAAAATATTCCTCGTTAAGCAGATAACTTAATAGGTTGACAGCGGATTTTGCATATTTTCAGGTAGTATTAAATCCTAGTAGGCCAGGATAAAGGTTTTTAAGAGGCAAAACATAAAATGGCCTGCTCAAATCACTAAAAGGTTCTTAAAAAACGTATTTACCATGGCCTACTAGGATAAAATTCTATCTGAAAATATGCAAAATCCGCTGTTTACTCATTAAGTTAGCCGGAAAGTAGTCGGATTTTTATTATTAAATTCAACTATGATTTTATTATTTATTTGAGCACTTTCTCGTTCTTGCTTTATAAACAGACTTATTAAAAACGAATGTTTAACCATTTGAAGAATTTGTAAGAGATCGGAACAAATGATTATCTAAAGGTGCAAGGTCGGGGCTATACAATGGATGTGCCATTACTTTTCAATTTAGCTCCAATAATTTTTAAAAAGCGTCTAAACTTGAATGAACTCGCTGAACGTTATTGTAAACCACAAATTTTGCATCCCCAGTTGTAAAACATTTTAAAATCGAATCGTTTTCGATAAATTTGAGCTAAATCGAGCTTGTTTACGTATCTAAGTGATTTCAGGTGTGTTTCCACTGTTTTATTTAATACATTTAGCTTCTTGAAAATCTTTTATTGGTCCGATTGTCATCAGCCTCCAAAGGCCGGCCAGTGCGAAAATCTCTCTTTAAACCAGCGGTTCAGTTCATAATATTGTTTTGGTAGCAATCCGAACCGCGGTTTTGGTTGGGTTCAGTGGTTCAAGGTTAATATAGTATCACGCCTGATTCCTATTACAAATTTCCGAACTTTCTAAACTGAAACGATATTTCCATTTATTTTTTAAATGTATTTCTTAAATTGCATTCAAATAACTTCGATTCCTAATCTAAATGTATTAATTATATAGAGAGAAATCAGGTACCGTCCATATAATATATTATTGCCTTGGTGAGCTGATCTTATTATAAATGTACTTAATGTAAAAAGACATCCATAAGTTCAAGAAAAGATTTAATATATACCATAGCATTTCGAAATTACCAGCTAAAGCCTAACAAAAGGAAGCGTCGTTCTATCGTCTGATCGAAAAAAACGCATAATAATTTCTCTATAAACGTAATATAGAAAACATAAAAGTACTGAAAAGCCTTAATATAGATTAACGAGGATACACTACCCCTACCTACAAAAATTTGTCAATTTTTGGGAATACAATACCGTTAGTTTGTATACCTATAAAAAACAATTTTTCAATATTTACAAGCTCGGATGGATAAACTCCGAACCGAACCAAACCTTTTTCCAAAATAAGGTTCGGTTTAAAAAATTTTACAAACGAAAAGGAATTCTAAATGAGATTTTACAAATTTAATCTTTGAAGTCAAAAAAAAAAATAAAAAATATTTAGCCCTTCAATAATTAATATTATTCTTTGGTATAGGTAAAAAAAAAAAAAAGAAAAACGCGCCCTGAAATTTTTCGAATTGCGGGGGAGGGAACTTTTTCTATCGTTCATCTGATCGAAAAATGATGTACGGTTCGGATCGATAGGTAATGATGATTAAAATATATGTCTAGAAGGTTCGAACAATCTATTTGCCCAATTGTGGGAGATATGAGGCTTTTTCATATTGGGTGGGGCGGGAGGAGGCATTGGCAAAATTCTAAAACCAACGGTTGCGTGCAGAAGATACAGTCTGCACTGGCTTGCAGTTTTGAAAGGCGCAACCATAAACTATATATATATTCTTGATAGACGACAAATTATTTTCTCCGTCCGTCCGTCGGCGGGAGGGAATAGAGTTTAGGAGAGGAAATGGGGTTAGGAAAAAAGGAACCGAAGCCCGGAGCGGAACAAAAAAGCGCAAGGAACGACGGTGAAAGTTAGTTAGAAAAACTTTTTGTTTAAATTGTAGCGCGGCACAATGGTATAGTTGGATTTAATAAACGAAAAATTGATAAAAGCGGATGACAAGGAAAAAGCGATGCGCGTGGTATCGTAGCACCAACAGGTTGTATTGGTTTACCAGTTAAGTGGAAGAATTTATAAAACGAAACAGGATGACTATAGCATAACCTGCCAGAGGGACCGAGCGGAAAATTTTCTTATTAGAACGAGTTTTCCGAAGTTCCTATGGCTGCTAATTTCGTATCTTTGATAAATTTTTTCACAGATGGGTGAAAGCATAGAGACTAATATATACCACGATTGGTAATGCTATGTGTGGAAAACAAAAAGTTTTTCTCACTAGAACTAGTTTTTTGACCGATCATTTATGGCAGCTATATGATATAGTCATCCGATCCGGCCGATTCCGACAAATGTGCAGCGTATTTGTATTTAAAGACTTTTTGCAAAGTTTGGTCAATATAGCTTTAAAACTGAGGAGGAGATAGCATAGAAACAGACGGACAGACGGACGGACGGACGGACAGACGGACGGACGGGCGGAAATGAACTCCAGCTCGTCATGCTGATCAACAATATATATACTTTATGTGGTCGGAAATGCTTCCTTCTATGCGTTACAAACATCGTGACAATTTTAATATACCCTCTGCGAGAGTAAAAATGGTAGCTCTAGCTCTTATAGTTCCTGAGATCTGGGTGTTCATACAGACGGACAGACAGACAGACAGACAGACAGACAGACAGACAGACAGAGGGACAGACGGACATGTCTATATCGACTCGGCTATTGATGCTGATCAAGAATATATATACTTGATGGGGTCGGAGATGCTTCCTTCTGCCTGTTACATACATTTACACGAACTTAGTATACCCTTTTACTCTACGAGTAACGGGTAAAAAATTAAAAAAAAAAATTTTTTGGAAAAGATCCAAACCGAAGACATAAAAAATATTGCGCTAACTTAGTTCGCTTATTGATGAACTTCTCCAGGAAGATATAGTGCCTACACAGAAGAAAAAACCCCAGCCATTTGTACTAAAAATCAATCCCAATGGATACGGATTTTCCAATTCTGAAATTCTTGTCTCGATCCCGTCTTTTCGTTCTTTCGGTATGACATTGCAGTTTCGAACTTGTTTTTTTTCTATATGCAAGATTATTTGATTTTCAGGTAGGATCCGTACTTGAAATAAAACTTTTCGGATTGATACAAAAATTTTAGGACTGTTTGAATCCTTCCTTTTTTTCAAGTATAATAAAGTTCAACTTGTACTTAAAGTTTTAATTTGAAGGTCAAGCCATCAGTTTTATCTATCTAAATGACTAATGTCGGCAAATGAAAAGTGAAAAGGATACACAAAAAAAAAAAAGCAAATCGGCTACGTCGATTTAAATATGCTTTTTAAAAGGCGCTACAATTGATAACAAAAAGTTTTTCATAAATAGACCGATCGTTAAAATATGTACAGTCACCGATTTGAAAAAAATTTTTCCAGAATTGTGGAAGGAAAGAAACTAGTATAACACGATTGGTGATGCTACGATGAAAAACAAAAAGTTTTTCAAGAAAAGTTTGAAGAGTTTAAGGGCAGCTATAGCTAAGTCATCCGATTTTAATAAATTTTTATAATAGGAAAATGTACCACGATTGGTAGCACGAGGAAAAACAAAAAGTTTTTCCATTAAATAGTTTTTGGACGACGTTCTAAGGCTAAAACCGATTTATTAGGTGGAAGTAAGAAACAAATAAAAAAAGATTGGTGATGTTCGAGCGAAAACAAAAAGTTTTCTAAAAAGAAAAGTTTGGAACCGACCGTTTATGGCAGCTATATGCTATAGTAATCGATTTTGATAAATTTTTAGAATTGTGAAGAAGTAAAAAAGATACCACGATTAGGATTACGATTGAAAACAAAAAAGTTTTATTAGAAAGTTTTTGAACCGATCGTTCCTAGGGCAGCAGAAGATATAGTCATCCGATCCGGCCGATTCCGACAAATGGGCAGCGTATTTGTATTTAAAGACTTTTGGAAAGTTTGTCAAGAAAGCTTAAAACGAGGAGGAGAAGCATAGAAACAGACGGACAAGACGGACGAGACGGACGGACGGACAGAACAGACGGACAACGGACAGAGACAAACGGGAAATGAACTCTCAAAAAGTGACAAGAATATATAGACTTTAGTGGAAATGCTCCCTTCCAGCGTTACAAACATCAGACAATTAAAGTGAACCCAGGTCCGAACCAAAACCTGGGGTTCAGAGGATCCAGGAACCGGTCCCCGAACCGAACCCAAAGATTCCTCACGGGTACGAACCTCTGAACCGAACCTTCTCCAAAATTTTGGAGGTTTGCAGCCTTGGTGCTCGTTAAACCATTATTAAGTTTAGTATTGTGTACTAGATTTAATTTGTTAAAATTAAAAATAAAATTTATAAGAAGCTTTACAGATGTTCACAATTAATCCAAGCAGTTCACTGCTTGATGTTTATTTTTTGACACATCTTATCGCACTTTTACAGAAGTTTACAATTCATCCAAGCAGTAGACTATTAATCCAAACAGTTCACAATAAATCCAAGCAGTTCAATGCTTGATTAATTTAAGACACATTTTATCTGTCTTTTTAACTGTATGAATTTTTCTATTTCTTTACTCTTTTAACTTCCAATCAGTGAGCAAGTAAGTAAGGCTGAGTTCACACTGTTCGACTCATAAGGCATGACAATCTAGTAAGGCTTCATGTTGTATTGTTTTGAATGTCAAATGACAAGCTATTTATAATGAAAACATGACAACATAAGGGCCTACTAGATTGTCATGCCTCATGCGTTGAACAGTGTGAACCCAGCCTAAGTGTCTTATAGGCATTAGGCAACATCACCCGTTTAAAGTTGAAATTAAAGTCCGACACTTATTTCCGGTCATCTCATTATTTAGTTAAGAAAGTAAAAGATTCTTAAAGCTTGGCAATGGACACTGAAAGCACGATCGATGAGTTCATTACCACGTTGCCTTATACAGTGATCAAATGCGGCGGCAACAGCTCAGCAGCATGAGCATTTATGTCATTCCCGGGTGTAGTAAAAAGTGCACCAATGATGCATATTTTAGCCATGCTTTGGACATTGAAGAACCTGCGCTTTTGGACACCATGTTGATACTATGTATATGTATATAATCATTTTGAGTAATTTTCCTTTTCCTTGACCATGTGGTTAGGGTTCGAAGGGATCCGCATACGCAATCACGTTGCAGCCAACACCATCTGCCTTGCTTGTTTCATAAAATGTACCCCCCTTGTGGAGTTAGCCCTACAGAGGAAACTGCTGCAAGTCGTCGCAACCCAGTGATGCCTTTTGACTGGCCTACACCTACACATCAGCTGACTATCCAGGTGTTGCTTTCGCACCGAAATTAAAAATGTTGTCATGGCCTACTTGTTGGCGCACATTAAAGCGGGAGGAAGCGGCTAATCCAACATTCAACAGTTGAGTTTTTGTCTTTCACTTTCATTCCTTTACTTCTCTTCCGTTTTTCCTTTGTAAAAACTTGGACTTTCCCCATCCCCTTATCCCCATTCAAGTGTTTATATTTTAATGACGCTGATTGTTTCAAACTAAATCGCTTGACATTTACATATGTACAAGCATAGTTTCATACTCCCTCAGATGCTGTGTGTAAACTGGCAACGGTTTTTTTTTGACAAGCGTCGCGCACAAATTGCAAAAACGGCGCCTCAACTCGCATTTTCGACACTTTTTCCCCACCCCGTCCTTCGTCTTGATTTGGCTGTTGTTTCACCCTTCTTGTGTATGTATGTATGTATATGTATGTGTGTGTGCAAAGTTGTGTCACTTTGGCAAGCTCGAATTGATTTGCCTGAAAGTTGCTATAGCATCCTTCCATTTGCTCCTCCCCCTTTGCACCGAATCATCATTTGCATAAAATCAAACCGTACCGCAAAATAAACTCCTTTCAAGATGCCTTAAAGTGTGCTACCGCAAAAAGAAGAAGAAAAAAAAAAAGAAAAAAGGCAGTGGGCCACGCCCACTACTCACTACTTTTCACTTGGCCTCCGCACACTCCTGTGCATTGGTTTAGCGTAAGTTTTATGTGAAATAGGCGTCAAGTGAAGGAAAGTTATGCGAGCTACGTGTACGCCATTTTGTTGGAGGGGGGGTTACAGGGATGGCAAAAGCAGACCCCAGTTTTGGTATAAGGTTCTTAGAAAGTTCACAGAACGAACCAGTTATAGAGATTTTAAGCCACCGGGTTTGGTTTATAAACTGAATGGGTTCAAGAACCGGTTTAAAAACACGGCAGCTTAGCCTAAAAATTAATGTTTAAAAAAGAAATAAACGAGAAGGCAAAGCTAACTTCGACTGTGCCGAAGTTTTAATACACTTGAAAAACTTTGCTCCAACTTATTTAACTGGAAAAATATATATAGGATATAGATATCAGATATTTAAAATTTTGAAATCATTGATAATAAAAATTTGATACCATAAAAATAAAATAAAACACATTTTCCGACCGATCGATCCTATGGCAGCTATATGCTATAGTCATCCGATTTTGATATTTTTTTCAAAATTATGTGAAAGCATATAAAACTAATATATACCACGATTGGAGACGCTACGATGGAAATCAAAAAGTTTTTCTCACAAAGACTTATTTTTCGACCGATCGTTCCTATGGCAGCTATATGCTATAGTGGTCCGATTTTGATACATTTTTCCAGAATTATGTGTAAGCATATAAAACTAACATATACCGAGATTAGTGACGCTACGATGGAAAACAAAAAAGTTTTTCTCACTAGAAATAGTTCTTAGACCGATCGTTCCTATGGCAGCTATATGATATAGTCATCCGATCCGGCCGGTTCCGACATATTAGTTGCGTGCAGTAAAAAGAAGACTCTGTGCAAAATTTCAGCTCGATAGCTTCAAAACTGAGAGACTAGTTCGCGTAGAAACAGACAGACAGACAGACGGACAGACGGACAGACGGACAGACGGACGGACGGACAGACGGAAATGAACTCGGCTCGTCGTCCTGATCAAGAATATATATAGTTTATGGGGTCGGAAATGAATATTTCTATGCGTTACAAACTTCTGGGCAAATTAATATACACTTTTCAGTGTATAAAAAGAGAGGCGTAACTCGACTGTGGAAGTTTTAAAATGAAACTCAGTGATTAAGGAATAAATGAAAGATACGATATTAAAATTAAATATGATAATAAAATGATAACATAAAAAAACTTCTAGTAAACATTTCCGACCGATTGGTCCTATGCGCTATACTATGTCGATTGATAATTTTTCAAAATTATGTGAAAGCATATAAAATAATTAGATGGAGCTTAAAAGTTCCAAGAGTAGTTTTTTGATCGACCGTTTATTGGCAATATGCTTGTGTTTTAACATTTTCAGAATGTGGAAACATATAAAACAAATATATACTACGATTGGAGACGCTACAATGGAAATCAAAAAAGTTTTTCTCACAAAGACTTATTTTTCGACCGATCGTTCCTATGGCAGCTATATGCTATAGTGATCCGATTTTTGATACATTTTTCCAGAATTATGTGGAAGCATATAAAACTAACATATACCAAGACTAGTGACGCTACGATTGAAAACAAAAAAGTTTTCTAACTAGAACTAGTTCTTAGACCGATCGTTTCTATGGCAGCTATATGATATAGTCATCCGATCCGGCCGGTTCCGACATATTAGTTGCGTGCAGTAAAAAGAAGACTCTGTGCAAAATTTCAGCTCGATAGGTTCAAAACTGAGAGACTAGTTCGCGTGAAACAGACGACAGACGGACAGACAGACAAGACAGACGGACGAGCGGACGGACGGACAAGCGGAAATGAACTCAGCTCGTCGTCCTGATCAAGAATATATATAGTTTATGGGTTCGGAAATGAATATTTCTATGCGTTACAAACTTCTGGGCAAAATTAATATACACTTTTCAAGTGTATAATGAGTCATTTTCAAATCATCTTGAAAAAGAACTAGTTCCAATGAACCCAATTTCAAATCGAAGTTGAACTTCAGTCGAACCAGTTTAAAATGAAATACCGTTAGCATGTTGCCCCATCCCTGTTACGGTGTGCCTGTGTGTCTGGGGACTACAAAAGCGACACACGATGCGGCGACAAGACAGAACATACCGCTATTTTTCGTGTAGCAGCGAGTGGCGTCTTCAGGTCCGCATTCACCTTCTGTATGTCCTTCGTCCATTCAAACCGCCTGGTGGCAAGTAGTTTATCGCATATTTGCAGGAGAAGTTATAACAACATATGCAACTGTGTGTGTGTGTGTGTGTGGGCTAACATTATACCATTACATATAGGTACATACATATCCTGGCCAAGCCGTGTCCAGGCCCCTTGCCAGCAGCAGCAGCAGCATCGTCGTCTACATCTGCGGGCCATGGCCCTCTGGCCGAAAACCATTGCGAATGTTAATCGCACGCATTAGTATTGGTGTCAGGCCTCAGGAGCCGGCCGGAACGCGCTTGGGGATCTCGCTCTGGCCCTTGCCTTGTAGACATTGGCGCGTCATTTGGCCAACATGAAAATTGTGCGCCAACATTTTTTGTTGTTTTTTTTTTTGTCAAACTGCACAAACCAAGTGTTTATGGGGTTGCCTAGAATGCCTGCTCCTCCTTCTTCTCCTACTCCTCCTGGATTTGCGGGCAAGTGGCCTCGTTTTCGGTACTGGGGCGCGGGCGTTTTGCGGTGTGTGGCCAAGAAAACTTGAGGTGCTTAGCAATAATTGAATGAAACTTGAGTTAAGTGTGTGAGCTGTGTGCCCTGAGCCTAGGACTCTCTCAAGTGGGGTGTCAGGGCGTAGGGCCTAGGCACGAGCACATTGTGTGTGTGTGTGTGTGTGGTGTGTGTGATTGGGTCTATTAAAACAAAAGTTGTGCGGGTTATGTTGAAACAATTATGATGGGAATTGAGATGGGTGGGGCCTGGTGAGAGGGTTGAGGGGTCAAAGGCACATGCAGATGTGACATGTAATTGAGGTAAAATGGCAAATGAGCAGAAGGGTGAAAAAAATAATGTGAGAACTTAACAAAATGGGAGGTGGAAAGAAGAAGTGAATATTGTTTGACAAGCCTAGGAACTGTTATGGGTAAGATCACGGCATAAGTGGGAACAGTTTGTTTAAATCAAGGCTTAAGTGAGACCAGTTTTGTTAATTAATGTACACATGGGAACAGTTTTGTACATGTCAAGACACAACTGGGGAACAGTTTTGTATATGAATGTACAGGTGGGAACCGTTTTGTATATCAGGACACATATGGAAACAGTTTTGTTTATTTGTACATAAGTGGGAACAGTTTTGTATATAAATGTTAAAGTGGGAACATTTTTGTGTGTATCAAGATACAAGTGGGGAACAGTTTTGTATATCAATGTAAAAGTGGGGACAGTGTTGTACATCAGGGCACATATGAGAACAGTTTTGTTAATTAATGTACAAGTGGGGAGAGTTTTGTATATAAATGTTCAAGTGGGAACAGTTTTGTATATAAATGTTCAAGTGGGAACATTTTATATATATAAATATATATCAAGACACACGTGGGGACAGTTTTGCTTATATACAATGTAAAAGTAGGGAACACTTTTGTTGCCCTAGCCTAAACACCAGGTAGAGCCAGCACAACTGTTCTTGTTAAGCATACCGCTAGCTTAAAGTTATATTGATGACAGCAAGACTTACCCAAACAGTTAAATATTTTTCGAAATGAATGCATTATATAAAACAGTGGGAATAGTAAGAACAGCAAATCATTAAAAAAGCAACCTCATAACCATAAGGTATCTTTTAAAGTAAAGAGAGAACAGTTTAGAAAAATCACCATAAGAAAATAAAAACTGCTTATAAAGCCTATGAACAGTTTGAGCAAGAGAAACCATCACATGAGAACAGCAAAATCAATTTAACAATCAAGTAAAGTTCTGATGCTAGAAAATATCTTTGAAAAAGAGTCATCCGATCTAGTCACCGGACATATTTGTGTCATCTTTTGTTATGAAGACAGACCGTTTTAGTTTGAAAAGCAATCGTTTAAACGAATATCACTAGAGGTTTCCGTGACAGCCCCGTATAATTTTATTTTCAAGAAAACATCCAAACTGATCAGATGTCAAGAGTGAAATAAATAATATTCTCATCATTAAATTTCAAGCTTTTCGGTGCGTAAAATATCGCTTTAAGTGCCAAAACAAGCGCCATTTGCGTCAAACTTTTTATTATAAAAACGAAAAGTAAAGAGAAACACAATACCGAATACTTTTTAAACATGATCAAAGACCCAATAAGAACAGTTAGATGTTTTAAATACCCTTGCAGTTTTTGAAAGTCGCTACCATTGATAACAAAAAAGTTTTTCTCACTAGAATTTGTTTTTAGACCGATCGTTTATATGGCAGCTATATGCTATAGTCATCCGATTTTAATAAATTTTTCCAGAATTGAGTGGAATCATATAAAATTAATATATACCACGATTGGTGACGCTACGATGGAAAACAAAAAACTTTTTCACACTAGAACTAGTTTCTGGACCGACCGTTTATATGGCAGCTATATGCAATAGTCATCCGATTTTTATAAATTTTTTCAGAATTGTCTGGAAGCATATAAAACTAATATATACCACGATTGGTGACGCTACGATGGAAAACAAAAAAGTTTTTCTCCTAGAACTAGTTTTTGGACCGATCGTTCCTACGGCAGCTATATGATATAGTCATCCGATCCGGCCGATTCCGGAAAATGTGCAGCGTATTTGTATTTAAAGACTTGTTGCACAGTTTGGTTAAGCTAGCTTCAAAACTGAGGGAGGAGATAGCATAGAAACAGACGGACAGACGGACGGACGGACGGACAGACGGACGGACGGACGGACGGAAATGAACTCAGCTCGTCATGCTGATCAAGAATGTATATACTTTATGTGGTCGGAAATGCTTCCTTCACTGCGTTACAAACATCGTGACAATTTTAATATACCCTCTGCAAGGGTATAAAAACGCATCATAGAACTATTTAAGCTTAAATCAGAACAAGTAAGGGAAAAAATTCAACTAGGAACAGTTTGAGAATAGTTAAAATGCAAGTGAGAACAGTTTCGGTTAATCAAACTAACATCAGACCTTAGATTTATACCCATGCCAGTAAATATTTAACTGAGAACAGTTTTATTATCAACAACAAGAACAAATTTTGGCAACAGAAAACGCTAATAAAACACAAATGAAAAAATATGTAAAAATAAATCCAAATATAGACTTAAAAATATTTATTCAAGTAAAACTAAATCACAGACTGATAAAGAAAAGAATGTGAGAACAGTTTGAAGTAACCAAAACAACAATAAAAACAGTATTAGTCCAAAATCAAGAGAGAGAGCAGTTTGAATATATATTAGAAGTCAAGCAGAAGAGCTAATCAATTCAAGTGAGAAACAGTTAGGGTAAGACTACCTGAGAACAGTTTGGTTATAATGAAAAATAAGACTGTGAGAACATTACAAAAAACAACCAAAATGCTCGTACATGTAATTTTTATCCAAATTCGAGTCAAGTTGAGTGTAACAATTAAGGTGAGAACAGCTTAAACATTTGAGAGGTAACAACCACCTAGAAACAGTTAGGAAATAATAAAAACACAGGGAGAACAGTTGAATGGAACAATAATGTGAGAACAGTTTAAGCAGTAGAAGAGTTTATCAATTCAATTAAGAGAAAGAAAAAAAACACCTAGGAACAGTTAGGAAATAATGAAAACACAGGGAGAACAGTTGAGGGAAACAACAATGTGAGAATAGTTTAAGCAGGAGAAGGGTTTATCAATTCAATTGAGCGAAAACAACGACCTAGGAACAGTTGGAAATTAATGAAAACACAGAGAGAACAGTTTAAAGTTTCTGTGGAAATATAAAAATGCTAGGAACCTAAAAAAATTACAAACACAAAGCCAGGGAGAACAGTTTAAGACAGATTTGGCTCAACGGGGGTCAATAAAAAATTCTTAATATAAAAAAAAAAAAAAATAAATTTCGCATCAATTTTTTAAAGTCAGAATTTAATAAAATTTATTGAAAATGTTCGCTTTTATTTAAAAAAAAATGGTCACATTGCTATTGTTTAATCAGAGAAACGTGAAATAATTTTAAAATGTTGAAATAATGGGCTTTTCCGCTATACTAAAAAAAAAATTCCAAAAAACTTTATTCCATTTTTCTGCCTAGATAAATTATTAAAGACAATGATACCAATAGATGGAATGACCATACTTCAAAAAATTCTGAATAAGTTTATGCTTAAAAATGCCCAACTTTATAATTAAAGTACCCAATCGCACCTGGTCACACTTAAAGTAGCCCAGACTAACGCACTAAGCTGCGCCAAGCGAAACTGTTTTAAACTAAAGCCAACTCAAAAGGTAATCGCTTTCTATCCCTTAGCTACGCAAAAACCCTGAATCATCCAGCAAGTTAATTAATTATCTCACCGTAATAAGTAGTTGGTTTGTTTATTTTTCAGAAACTCCCAATGCCAATTAATACTGCAATTACAATTCCTAAGCTCTTTTTTTTTTTTTGTTTGTTGTTTTGCAATAAGTTTAGTTACCGTGTGGCAAGAGTTGCGCACTTAATTACTCCTGGACTTTTGCGGTCTCCCCCTGGCCCTGGCCCTTACCCAACGGGCATAAGTACAGAAAATGCGAAATACCTAATGACACTCTGAGCTGATTTTCCTGAATTTGAATCTCATTCATCTGTTTGCAAATTCGTTGTTATTGGAATGCTAAATGCTGAATACCTGTGCTGCACTCGTACACTTAGTATATTTCGTATTTGTGCATTGTGGCTTTATGTAAGCTGCTTTGGAGTGGCGGTGGTTTCGCATCGTTAGGCGGGGACCCCAACGTTTCAAGTGTGCGTTCCGCAAAAAAAAAAAACAACAACAACAACGAATTACCAATAAACTAAAATGTTTTACAAAATGCGTGCACACCATGATGGATGAGTGTCCGTGTAGACAATGGCACTGGGCAGGCAATATAACGAGACCACAACATAATTGTTGTACACTTTATTATGAACGCCTCCAGAGAACAGCAAAGCGAAATTTGGGTGGGGGGTTGGGGGCCTGTTTCGGTTTGGTTGGGGTAAATTGAATGACTGGCACGAATAACGCACGGTGTTTGCATATGGAACAACCATCTCGATGGCATTTTAACGCAACAACATTCCACATCATGCTTGGCTCATTACAAAAAGCCGCGTTTCATGGCCGCCAAAACAACAAAAAAAAAACCACAAAAAAATAAATTAATGATAAGCGCAGAATCTAAACAGTTGGAAAAAGGTGCTGGTGTAAAAGGAAACAATTTCTTTTTTGGTGGAAGAAACATTTTTTTTATAAACTCACCCACATTAACTCTGTGTTGAGTGAGAAGCAGCTTTCAATGTTGCACAGTGGCAACATCTAGTTACAAAGCTGAAATAAAGACGAGACATTCTTTTAAAGTATGGATAATCCAAATTAAAGTAGAAAAATTTTGAAAAAATCAAGAAAAGAAACCAAATCTTACAATGAAGTATATATAAATATTTGTTTTCCATAAAAAAAAGGCAAGTAAGAAGTAGGTCAAGCCTCTGTTCCTACCACAGATTGTATATGAGCATTTCCATTATGTCGAACGGGACCTTCGTACACTTTCGAGTGAAAAAAAAAAGAAAATAAAACGTATTTTTGTTTTGACAAAAGGCTTAACTTGTAGCTCTTAGTGGGCCCTACAATTGATGCTAAGGATGATTTTGCACAATTTGTACTTTTCAAGATCATTGCAAAAACCAAGGCATTCGCACGGAACAAAAACAGAAAATTGACAAGCCCATTTCAGCGAAGCCTTAGGCAATATTGCAAACTGTTAAATTTAAGAATCTTGCACATTGATGAC
The DNA here is from genome assembly GCA_018904225.1 of Lordiphosa mommai. NCBI lineage: Eukaryota > Metazoa > Arthropoda > Insecta > Diptera > Drosophilidae > Lordiphosa > Lordiphosa mommai. Next base: position 82,605 of record JAEIFT010000123.1, on the reverse strand, counting down.
ACTTAAAAATGGTTTTTATTTCACCCACAAAACCTTATACTTTTATTTAAAATTAAACTTTTATCACATGTCGAACGGGACATTTTTTTCATCGTATTAAATATGTTATTTCCTGGGACCGAAAATAACAGTTATGGAAGTGAAAAAAATTACTACGAAATATGGATCCCCTGATAAAATGGAGTACAGGGTTGCCCATATTCGACGGACCCATCTGGCAACGCCATAACTTTTGACAGAGATGTCAGATCGCTTAATGACATACCGCGTTTGAAGCGTCAGTCCAAGCAGATTTTTACCATGGAACAATACACGCCACGCGAGCGCTCTGAAATAGTTGAAATTTACATTCAACAGAACAAGTCAATTGTGAAAAGTCAATTGACAAAATTATCATGTCCGATGAAGCCCATTTCACATTGAATGGGACCGTAAATAAGCAAAATTGCCGTATTTACGCCACTGAAAATCCTCAGGAGATTCAAGAAGTCCCTCTTCATGACGAAAATGTCACAGTTTGGTGCGGCGTTAGTGCGAAAACGGTCATTGGGCCGTTTTTCTTCCAAAATGAAAATGGCCATGCTGTTACCATCAACCAGGAGCGTTATCGCGACATGATGACCAATTTTGTGATGCCAATTATTCGTCGAAAGCGTATGAGGCAGTTCTGCTTTCAACAAGACGGCGCTCCACCGCACACAAGTCGGGCCGTTTGATGTCGAAAAGTGGTGATTTGGACTGGCCACCGCGTTCGCCCGATTTGACGACGCCTGACTTCTTCTTGTAGGGATATTTGAAGTCAAAGGTTTACGTTAACAAGCCAAGGACCGTAGAAGAGCTCAAGGACAACATTCGTCCGCTATTCCGGCCGAAATGTTGGCGAAAACGATGGAAAATGCTGCAAAAAGGGCACAATACGCCATCAACGCCAGAGGCGGCCATTTGAGAGATATCATATTCAAAAATTGATGTAAACAAATCTACTTGGAACAAATTAAATGATTAAGATTGCCAACCGCCAAATTTTTATTTTTTTCTTTGATTTTTAAAAAAAAAACATGGGTCCGTCGAATATGGGCAACCCTGTACATGAATCTTCATAATTTTGAATGGTGAGTCCTAAAATGGGATACATTTTTATTTGCAATTTTTATCACAAAAAAATTTTGAAATTGTTATATTATAATTTTTAAATAAAAATTTTGTTTTAACAGTTAAATGGTAATTATACTCTGTACCGAAGGTACACAGAGTATATTGGGTTTGTGCAAATGTATGTAACAGCCAGAAGGAGGCATCTCCGACCCTATAAAGTATATATATTCTTGATCAGCATCAACAGCCGAGTCGATATAGCCATGTCTGTCTGTCCGTCTGTCCGTATGAACGAAGAGATCTCAGAGATGGTAAGAGATAGAGGTTTGAGGTGTATGGAACATATATTTCTTATACTTGCAGGCAGATCAAGTTTAGTTTTAATTTTTGCCACACCCCCTGCCTCCCCCGCAAATTAAAAAAAACGAAATAACTCCCACAATTTGCAAGATAGATAGTTCGAACATTCTAGACATATATTCTACTACTTATTTTGAATCGACCCGCCATACATCGTTCTTCGATCAGATGAACGATATTAGAGCTATACGTAAAAGAAAATAAAAACCAACGACAACAACAACATTGTAGCGATACGAGAAAGAGAGAGAGAGAAGGCAATATCTATCTGGTAATTTCCCAATTGGACCTTGCTATGAGAGAAGCGATGCAATTGAGATGACCTGCGGTCAGAAATCACGCGTGATTCCCGCGTGACTAATATAGATACGTTTCTGTTAATAGGAAATTATTTACAAATTTTATAATTTTACGAGTTATGTACTAGGGTAATTCTACTCATCATTACTTATCGAGCCCCCATACATCGTTTTTCAACCAGATGAACGATAGTCGAAAGAGTTGCCACCTCCAAGATTTTGAAAAACCTCACACTTTAAAGTTATCAGTTACGTACAAACAGGTACAGAGTATATTACAGTCGGGCTTGACCGACTTTCTTACTTGTTTAATTAGGAGAACGAAATTCTCATTTAAAGTTTTTTTTAAAGGCCTTCAATCTTGAAAGGATATATTTTTTTGATTCATTTCTATTGTTATTACTAATTCAAAATTTCATGATATTAACGGTCAAGGTTAAGCTGAAGTTTGATTTATGCCTAGTTCAAAAAACAAATTACAAAACGATTTAAATTCAATTAAGCTAAATTAAGTATGGCGTATTTTTTTCAGAGTGTAGAAAATAAAAACCTCACACACTGCACATTTTGCTTTTTCTGCTGTCATCTTTTCGAAATTACATTACGGTTTTATTATATACGGTTTATTAGTTTATTAGCTGAGCACAGAGATGCACGAAATTAATTTTTACCTCCAACCTAACACAATTTCAAACTCAATTTAACATTGATCGTTTTGAGCCACATTTCATGGTTTGAAATAAATTTTAGAAAATTATCTTACGAATTTTTGATTAAACTTAACTTCCGTTAACCACATCCTTAAGCTTAGTCAATCTTTTCACCTTACAACTCAATCAAAACTTACTTAGTCATTGCACAAAGTGTGTGTGCGTGCGTGTGTGTGTGTGTGAGTGTTTTTGATAGGCAAAGCCTAACCTAACCTCACTTGCTTTACTAACCACAATGTTGATCGTTTTCAGCCCAACACAAAAGCAAAAGCAAGCGACCGCAGCAGCAACAGCAAAAACAACAACAACAACAACCAGGTGACAGCCACTCGCGGTGGCTTTTCATCACAAAAACAGCCCACTACCGGTGCCACGCCCACAAGCAAGCAACCAAGCAGCAGCACGGAGTCAGGCAGCAAGAACGATTTTATTTTCATTTTCCGCGAACCAACAAACAATTTAATTTCACACGCGAGCGCCAGTGTTGTCGTGCGGCATGTGAAACCAGCCAGCCGATGCTCACACACACACACGCGCGCTCATACGCACGCACACATGCAAATTGTAATGATGCTTCAGATTTTTCTCAGGTGACGCATAACTTGGGTGCCCCAAAACGAGACGCCCAAAGATACCCAGAGACGTTGCCTGTTAAGTCAATGACTTTTATGTACATTTTGATGGACTTTTAATCCATTCACTCAACCCAAACCCCAACCCAATCCAACCGAGACATACAAACGTCTGTCGGTATGCGTGTGTGTGTGTGTGGCAACCGCAAATGCTGTACTTTTGCCACCGCCATTCTACCCACTCGAAGCCTTCAGGTTCTGCCCAACGCTTAATGTGCTTAAGATGAGTTACATTATGTGGGAAGGACGGAGCGTAGAGTCCAATTTTTGTTCAAGGGGCATTTTATTTAAATGCCAGAATTAACTTTTACTACAAATCGAGAGTGCCTAAGTATTCCTCTAAAGAAGTTCTGAGATAGTTCTAAGAATTCGCCAGAATGATGAGTAGGAGGCTTTTACCTTATAAATTGGAGGGAAAGATGTCAATATCCAGCTCGAAGGACCAAAATACTGTGAATGGGCGATACTCTTTAATTTGGGCGGTGCTTTCAAAATGAGTTGGGGGCATGGTTATTTTCACTTTTACTGTTGGTTGTGCTGTGAATACCTTACTTAAAAACCTGCAGCCCAAGCTCTTGGCTCTGAGCTAAGAGCCCCAGCGAGCTCCCAGCTCTTGAGTCAAAGCTCTTGCCTCTGAGCTGAGAGCTACATCTAAAGAGCCAGTAGCCAGCTATCTGCTCGCAGCTCTTTATTTGTAGATCTCGGCTCTGAGCTAGAAGCCGGGATCCGGAAGCAAGCTCCCAGCTCTCGGCTCTTGAGTCACAGCTCTCGGCTTGCAGATCTTTATTTGTAGCTCTCGGCTCTGAGCTAGGAGCTCGCAGCTCTTTATTTGTAGATCTCGGCTCTGAGCTAGAAGCCGGGATCCGGAAGCAAGCTCCCAGCTCTCGGCTCTTGAGTCACAGCTCTCGGCTTGCAGATCTTTATTTGTAGCTCTCGGCTCTGAGCTAGGAGCCCCAGTTCGAGAGCTGGAAGCTTGCTGCCGGCTCCTGGATCTTAAGTCACAGATCTCGTCTCTGAGCGCCTTCTGAGCAATTGGCTCGCAGTTCTTTATTTGTAGCTCTTTGCTCTGAGCTATGGCTCTGAACTACTATCTTAGCTGAGAGCTACATCTTAAGAGCCAGTAGCCAGTTATCGGCTCGCAGCTCTTTATTTGTAGCTCTCAGCTCTGAGCTAGGAGCCTCAGTTCGGAAGCTGGGAGCACATTGCTGGCTCCCGGCTCCTCAGTCACAGCTCTGAGTCGAGAGCTTTATCTGAAGAGCCAGGAGTTGGCAATCGACTCGCAGCTCTTTATTTGTAGCTCTCGGCTCTGAGCTAGGAGTCGGGATCCGGCAGCGAGCTGACTGGTCCCGCCTCTTAAGGCACAGCTTTCGGCTCTGAGCCGAGCGCTACATCTTAAGTTCCAGGAGCCAGCAATCAGCTCGCAGCTCTTTATTTATAGCTCTCGGTTCTGAGCTAGGAGCCCCAGTTTGGGAGCTGGGAGCACATTGCTGGCTGCCGGCTCCTCAGGCACTGCTTTGAGCCGAAAGCTTTATCTAAATAACCAGGAGTCAGCAATCGGCGCGCAGCTCTTTATTTGTAGCTCTCGGCTCTAAGCTTTCGCTCTGAACCACTTTTGAAAACTGTTTCAAAATGGGTTTTAGTCTGGGAAATGGGCTAACTTCATAACCAACCCAAAAATCAAATTTGAAGTTCATAAAAATAGTTGAAGAGCCGAGAGCCGCTAGCTGGCTGGCTCTTTAGATATAGCTCTCAGCTCAGAGCCGAAAGCTGTTACACAAGAGCCGGAAGTCGACTGCTAGCTTACAGCTCCCGAGCTGGGTATCTTAGCTCCAAGCAAAGAGCTGCCTCCTGCTCACGATCTGCAGCTCCCTGCTCTAAGCGAGTTCCAGAGCGCGTGGCTAACGAACCCTGCTTGTGACTTAAGACATATTAGTTGAGTCCTAATCAAGGCTGCAAACATCCATAATGTTAGATGAGGTTCGGTTCGGGGGTTCGAACCAGTGAGGTATCTATAGGTTCGGTTCGCGGACCAAGTCATGCAACCCCTAAACCCCGGGTTTTTTGTTCGAACCTTGGTTGACATAAACTAAAATGAATAGTTTTTTTTTAAATTGGTTTCATGAAAAATAAATAAGTAATTTTTAACATTTTCTTAGTTTAAGTCGCGAATAAGAAAGCACTCAATACAATCCTTAATTGCAGCCAGGTTGCAATTGAGAAGCTTGACTTGATATCCTGCGATTTGATGCAGACAAACTTGCGATACGCAGAACGCAGGTATGCCTATGGCAACGTGTATGCTCGTTTTACGAAATGTCTTCGAGCCCAAAGTAAATGGAGTCTAAGGGCCATTACAGGGAACTGGCTGGTCGCGACGAAGGGACAAGGAAAAGAAAGCGTACGTCTCTCATTTCGTCTGTTTCTGTCTCAATCCAATCTTCTAACAGACGTCACTGATCTAGCAGAAACAATCTGAAGCTTCTGTAACTACGCTTTGACCTATTTATTTGGTTTCATTCAAGCCTCCAAAGTTAATCTTACTTTACAGGACTCATTTGGCACTAAAACGAAGGAGGAATGATAAGTAAGGCCGAATACTTATGGCCTAAGTGTGCTGGGTGAAACGCCAGCAATCGCTCTAATTTAACCTAACCCAACAAAGTTTAAGTGAGTCATTATGATATTTGTCTAGCTCTTTGATTATAAGCAACAAACTTTAGTGTTGAAATTGCTCGTTCAATTGGTACCTGGGTTGCTAAAACAATCGCTATATTATTCAGTCTAGGTTTTTAAGACATTACAAAATTTGTTGAAACGTTTGTTCATATTTGCTACCTTGAGAAATTCATAAGATCATTGACGAAAATTATATTTGTTTATTTCTTTTTACTTCTCTCAAAAGCTTCTCTGTTTCTCAATTCGAATTAGAGTCATTCAAAGTTTTATTTTGAATACTGTCAGGAATTTCATTCGATGGAAAAATTACTGAACATCGTGAACCGAACCTATTTTGTTGAATAAGCGGTCCGGTTTGGGTTCAGGTTCGAGGGGTCTAAAATATAAGAGGTTTGGTTTATGGTCCGGTTCGAGAAATCCATGGAACCCGAACCGGTTCTCTGGAGATTGGTTTCGGATCGACTTGCAGCCTTGGTCCTTATATATAAGATCGGTTAAAAAACGCGAAAGTTTTGTATATAAATAACTATTTAGCCGTTTAACAGGCAACTTATAGGACGACAACTAGATTCCTAGTCCTTTGTATAGGAACTGGGAAAAGTCTACTTGATGCAACATAAAATGCTATTTATTTATAACGCATTTTTCTTTTTTTTTACCCTGGCCTACTTGGATAAAATTCTAACTGAAAAAAAGCAAAATCCGCTGTCTAGTTCTAACACACAATATTTTTAGGGATCTTACGCTAAAGTTTAATAAAACAAATTGAGTTGTAACACTGGTTTAGTTCGCTGATTGATTCACGAAGTCGTAAAAGTTTCTGGTTTTCGGTGCATCGTAGTCTTAAGAAGACGAAAATACCACTGAAAGACTAAGTAGTTGGCGAGTGGCTCTTCATTCTGGTGGTGCAGTGATGCTCACCTTTTAACCGTGTACGTAAAGCTAGAAAGAAGAGTGTGTGGGAGTAAGCTAGCTCTAACGACTTCGATTACTCAAGCACACATATGACAATGTGAGACAGACACGCACAAAGTATGAGAAAGCTACAACAACAATGCTCACAGCTTTTGTGCATGAGTCCTTCTAATTAAGAAACAAGATCTAGAAGGGGGACATGGAGCAGAATATGAAAAAAAAAGTACAATTCGCTTTAATGCCTTTCAAATTTGTGTATTGAATGCAACTGATTAAGTTTAATAACCCTCTCTCTTTCTTTCTCTCTCTGGCTAAGCCACTGTCATTTTGGCTGTCCGTATGTGTGTCTCTATATTTGTCAGTTCTTTGCTCTTCTGACTGGGAAATTCCATTTTGTAATGTGGCAAAAGTATGTATAAAGTGTAATATTGTGCTTTTTGATTTCGTTTTGCTCTTTGGCTTCCTTTTTTGACCATTAATAGGTGTACTTATATGTTTAATGGAGTGCCACTTCGACTGCAGCTCTCTACCGTGTGTATGAGTGTGTGTGTGTGTGTGTGTAAGAGTTTGCACAATGGGTGGTCAACCCTTTAAACGATTCTTCTTGGACTCAAACATATGCAGCTCTGGCTCGTTCTGCAATTTTTCAATGTGTGGTAAATAGTTTAAATTCGACTATTTGCCAGACACACACAGATATACACTCACACACATTTACAGCTTCAGGTAAGCTTGAGTAGCTCTTGACTTTAAGTACAGCAAATGACACACAATGAATAGCTGGCATACTCTGCTGACACATATTACGAGTAAGTAGTCAATCACACGAATTATTTTCGACTTTAAGCCGATTCTGTTGCTAATGGATGGTTGTGGTAAAAATAACTTATCAGATTCAGATGTCAGATTTCTAACTTCTAATTTTGCAACATTTTATGTTTTTTAGCATAATACCACATTTGTGAAGTTTTAGAAGGCATTCAGTGAGCGACAGCCGAGTTACTTGAGGTCGGAATTCCCACAAAAGCTTTTAAATCTAAAAGGTAATTTCTATATTGCTTTTATAATTGAGTTAAATGAATTGGTAAGCATTAGTTACATTGTGCTAAGAAAAAAAAATTTAATATTAAAAATTACCGTTTTCCCATTAAACTTTGTATTTTTTAATAAAGTTTTGACTTGCAAGGGATTATCTTTAAACTAATCTTACACCATTATTTTAGTATAATACAACATTTGATGGGTTTTAAGAAACATTCCTGCAGAGAAACCCGAGTTACTTGAGATCGGAACCCCTTGTAAAGCAAAGAGCTTTCCGCTAGTTTTGTAAATTATGTTTACAAACAGCAGACAGAAACGCAGTAACTTTTAGCTTACAGTGGCATATGTACATATAGCCAAAGAGTTATATAATAACTACATATGTATGTCAAACCATATATGTATACGTACAACTCATATATATGTGGATATCTACGTATACGTGGTTTGGGTTTTGGGTTAAAGTCAAAGTGTTCTGTCCACAAAACTTTGTGTCGAGTCAAAGGGAAATCATAGGGATAAGCATATCTTCCACCCACACACACACACACACACACACACATACAATATTGTCAGACGACGCAATGCAAATACAGCAACAACCATGCAATAGATTGATAAACACAGACAACAGACGCCAATCTCAAGAAAGTTGCAGGAACACAGCTGGTGTATCTGTGTGTGTGTGTGTGCTTGTGTGTGTATATCTGTGCTTCATGTTTGCAGGGTAACTTGAAAGCCAAATGGCTAAGCACAATTCAATTAATAATACATATATTCTACATACATATGCATATGCGGTCATGCAGCATTTAGTTGTGCTAATAATCAAACATTGCTGCATACTTCGGGGGGCGATGCAAGCCTAATTTGGTAATCCATTCGATTAGTTAACTTAAGAAAACGTATTACATATTCAAAATGCAATCGAATGTTATGAAAACCAAATTTGTGTAATTTAATCCAGCACCAACTAAGCGCCAGACTTGTGTATCGAAATTCAATTGAAATTTCAATTTCCTTCGCTTTCTCCTTTTTATTTAATACACTTTTGTTTCAATTACTCAAAAAACAAAAAAAAATGTAAAGATAGTAAGAAATGTAAGAACATTTCTGTTCATTCAATGCTTTTCACAATTTGTAAATTCAAAACATATCCCTATAACAATATAATAAGTTATGTTCTGTTGCCTGTAAGATGGGGTTTGCACTGGTTAACGCAGCGGTCGTTAGATCTAACTGGAAACTTAAACTTAAAAGAACAGCTTGCGGGGTATAACAGTTTCTCTGCCATCCACCCCCAGGAACCAGTAGACACTTTACTTGAAAAGAAACTAATGTAGTTGTTGTCCAACTAGCTCTAACTGACTATACCGATAGAATATATAAGGACAAAAAAATAATATGTGAATAAACAATTGATTTGTTTTATTAATAAAATGTCTCAAATTTAATAATATAATTTATTTCGAATTTATTTACAGCTTTTTTGAAATCTTACTATGAAAAAATTTCCCTGAAAACTGAAAATATTTTATTTTTAGCTTAGCTACCTTCGTGGTAATTTTCTCTCTAATTAATTTTCTTGATTTATTTACTATATTTGTATGAATCTTCTTATGAATTATTTTAGTCAACAATAAATAAATACAAATGAATCATTATAAAGAAAAAAATGTTTCTCGCTAAACCGTTTTTCAGACCGATCGATTCCATCACAGCTATGGATATAGTCGTAGGAGATTTGAATAAACTTAGCAGAATTATGTAGAGCACATACAATTAATAAATGCCAAGTATGAAGACCGCACCATTGAAAAAAAAGGTGTGAGTGTGGTTAACACTCACGAGGCTTTGATGTGAAACATGTTTTTTGAAATAGTTTATATATACCGTGGAAAATGCCACGGCTGGCTTGGAAAACAGAGTTGGAAGCAGTGTCCCAGATCCCTGACCCCAGATACCAGACGCCAGATCCCTAAGGCCCTATCCGAAATCCCTGATCCCTGATCTCTGGTCCCAGATCCCACATCTCTGATCCCCAATCCCAGACCCCCGATCCCAGATCCGTGAGCCGAGATCCCTGATCCCAGATCCGTGTGCCCAGATCCCCCATTCCTGATCCCCCATCCCAAATCCCTGATCCGAGAACCCAGTCCCCTGATCCCCCAACCCAGATCCCTGATCCGAGATCCCAGATCCCTGATCCGAGATCCCAGATCCCTGATCCCAGATCCGAGATCCCTGATCCGGGATCCCAGATCACTGATCCAGGACCCCTGATCCCCCATCCCAAATCCCTAATCCCAGATCCCTCATCCCTAATACTACATCCCTGGTCACAGATCCCTGATCCCAGATCCGTGAGCCCAGATCCCCCATCCCTGATCACAGACCCCTGATCCCTGATCCCTGATCCCCCATCCCAAATCCCTAATCCCAGATCCCTCATCCCAGATCCCTAATCTCAGATCCCTGATCCCAAATCCCTGATCCGAGATTCCAGATCGCTGATCCCAGATCCCTGCTTTTCCACATTGGTCAAGTGGCCATAGTAAAGTGGCCATTGACAAATGGCCATGGTCAAGTAGCCACGATTGGCCAGGCAATTGCTTGGTGTATACCAGTGAGCAATATGCAATATGCGTTATGCGTTATGCGTTAGCGTTACGCGTTATGCGTTATTTTCAAATTGAATTTTACCCCCACTATAAAATCATCGTACCGAAATTAAAGATGTTTCACATCAAAAACATTTTTGTATCACTAGAACTAATTTTTTGGACCGATAGGTCGTATAACAGCTGTATGCTTTTGTCATCTGATTTGGCAGATCTCGATGAATATGCATCCTATATGTATTTCAAAACTGCGTGCAAACTTTAATCAAGATAGCTGAAAAACTCTATGCAGTATCCTCCCTGCATCGAAAATGACGGATGGACAAGTGGACATGGATATTAATAGTCAGCTTGTCATGTTGTCCAAACATTTATATATTTTATACGGTCGGAAATGCTTTCTTCTATACGTTTAATTAATCTAATTCCTAAAACAAAGATGTCGAAAAATATGTCGCGTGCTAAATAATTCTTAGGCTTATAAAAAAAAAATAGTGCAAATATTTGATAATGGAATCAATTGAAAGCTACATTATTCGCATTTATTTAAAAAAAATTAGCTTTCAATTATTTTTTAACATTTCGCAGATTTATGCATTTTTTTAGACGCAGTCGAAACTTTTGGTAATAAATTATTCGCTTTAAATCAACTGAACCTACCTTTTGCACTTAATATTCAGCAACTAAAATGCCTTTAAAAAATAAAATCATGAAAAACGAGAAGGCAAAGCTAACTTCGACTGTGCCGAAGTTTTAATACACTTGAAAAACTTTACTCCAACTGATTTAACCGGTAAAATATACATAGGATATAGATATCAGATATTTAAAATTTGTAAATCATTGATAATAAAAATTTGATACCATAAAAAAAACTTTTCTTAGTAAAACACATTTTCCGACCGATCGGTAATATGGCAGCTATGTGCTATAGTCTTCCAATTTTGATAAATTTTTTCAAAATTATGTGAAAGCATATCATAATTTATTTATCATAATTTATTTATCATAATTTATTTATTATATAAAATATAATAATATAAATTATATAAAACTAATATATACCAAGATTGGGGACGCTACAATAGAAAACAAAAAAGTTTTTCTCATTAGAACTAGTTTTTTGACCGACCGTTTCTAAGGCAGCTATATGCTATAGTGATCCGATTTTGATACATTTCTCCAGAATTATGCGGAAGCATATAAAACTAACATGTACAAAGATTAGTGACGCTACGATGGAAAACAAAAAAGTTTTTTTAACTAGAACTAGTTCTTAGACCGATCGTTCCTATGGCAGCCATATGATATAGTCATCCGATCCGGCCGGTTCCGACATATTAGTTGCGTGCAGTAAAAAGAAGACTCTGTGCAAAATTTCAGCTCGATAGCTTTAAAACTGAGAGACTAGTTCGCGTAGAAACAGACAGACAGACGGACGGACGGACAAGCGGAAATGAACTCAGCTCGTCGTCCTGATCAAGAATATATATAGTTTATGGGGTCGGAAATGAATATTTCTATGCGTTACAAACTTCTGAGCAAAATTAATATACACTTTTCAAGTGTATAAAAAATTAAAAATAGAAGGCTAACATCGGCTACGCCAATGTTTTTAATACCCTTGCAGTTTTCGAAAGCCGCTACCATTGATAACAAAAAAGTTTTTCTCACTAGAATTAGTTTTTAGACCGATCGTTCCTATGGCAGCTATATGATATAGTCATCCGCTTTTGATAAATTTTGTCAGAATTGTGTGTAAGCATATAAAACTAATAGATACCTCGATTAATGACGCTACGATGGAAAACAAAAATGTTTTCCTCACTAGAACTAGTTTTTGGATCGATCGTTCCTATGGCAGCTATATGGTATAGTCATCCGATCCGGCCGATTCTGACAAACGTGCAGCGTATTTGTATTAAAAGACTTTTTGCAAAGTTAGGTCAAGATAGCTTCAAAACTGAGGGAGGAGATAGCATAGAAACAGACGGACGGACAGACGGACAGACGGACATGGCTATATAGACTCAGCTCGTCATGCTGATCAAGAATATATATACTTTATGGGGTCGGAGATGCTTCCTTCTATGCGTTACAAACATCGTGACAATTTTAATATACCCTCTGCAAGGGTATAAAAATCTTTATGTTTGCTTTATTTTTTTGCACTTCCAAGGCGAATGAATGTCGCGTTCGTCACCGCGGAAATGCCCATATAAAAGTCACATATTTATAATTTCATAATCATTAAAAATCAGCTTGTTGACTTCAAAATTTTATTTTTTCTACGTTAGACCCTTTATCCGATCGATCGGGTCTATAGCAGCTATAGGATACAGCCCTCCGATTTTAAAAAAATTTTGCAGAACTGTTTTTAAGCTTACAGTATTCATTATTATTGAGTTTGAGAACGCCATCATGGAAAACAAAAAAGTTTTACTCACAAAGACCTATTTTACGACCGATCGTTCCTATGACAGCTATAAGATATAGTCATCCGATTTTGACCTACTTTTGTAGAACTATTTTAAAGCATGCAATATTCATAATTCCAGAATTTGAAAACGCTTTCATTGAAAACAAAAACGTTTTTCCCACTAAGAACTGTTTTACGACCGATTGTTCCTATGACAGAACTAAGAATGAGTCATACGAAGCATACAATATTCATTATTCTTGAGTTTGAGAACACTTTTATTGAAAAAAAAAAAGTTTTTCTCCCAAAGATCTATCTTACGAACGATATTTTCTATGACAGCTACAAGATATGGTCATCCGATCCGGGCGGTACTGACATATTAGCAGCGTGTAGTAAAAAGAAGCTCGATAGCTTTAAAACTGAGAGACTAGTTTGCGTAAAAACAGACAGACGGACGAACAAATCCCAATCGAATTAGTTTGTAGTCCTGATTAAGAATATATATAGTGTATGAGGTCGTATGTAAAACCTGAGAAATCTTATTTAATTTTGATGGTAGCGTGATACATTTTTGAAGTCAACAACCAGTTATCTAATGATTTTAAATATATAAATATCTGATATCTAAATATATCCTAAATATTATCTATTGGATAAATTAGTTGGAGTGAGTATTTGCAGGTCGAAGTTAAGTTTATTAAGTTTTTTATGTCAACCCATTCTTTTTTTTTTGTTTAGTGTATAAACAAACTTCAAAAAACATAACTAATTTTTGTTCACTTACTCATAAACACTCCAACATTATTATGTAACCGGTACAAGTTCGCATTATCCAGTTCTGTCTCCAAAGGCTAGACCCTTAGTATTTTCTTTATAGCTCTAAACTTTTCACTTAACCCTAATCCTTACCGGAACAGAGTTCTCGAGTACTCAGTAAAAACAGAACTTATATTAATATTTAATTTTGGTTTCATATATACAGAAATTACTTAAAATGCCCAGCCACATCCAATACAGACCAACTTGAACTTTTGAGGAGTTTTAAACTTGCCATCATAAACATGCTGTTCAAATAACCAACATACATAAGGTGGGGTTACCTAAGACACTCGGTCTCGTAGCTAAGAACATTTCAATAGACAGCTTAACTCTTATACTTTGGCTTTCTCGGTTGGCCTGGCAACTAGCAGGACAAAGTGAATGGGCTAATGTGTGTGTGTGCGTGTGCGTGGGAGTGTCTAGTAAGCGATATTTGTTTGCACATTGTCTAAGAAATGCCATTTGTGTCCCCAGTCAGTGTCTGTCTGACTATTGCATATTTGTGCATAAATAAACGCATTTTTCGTTGCTACAAATTGATTTATAGAATTTATTATCTAGTTTATGCGAAATTGATTTAATTTTGGGCAAAAATTATGCCTGGAGGGTCGAGAGTTTTCCCACCCGAATTGCTATTGTTGGCTAATCAATTATAATGAAAATTAATTAATTAAAACAAACAGTTAACTGATTGCACTGCCAAAACAATAACAACAACAACAAATGTATTGCTGTTTGCCAACGGTTAGAAATTGGGGGGGGTCTGTTTAGTTTTTTTTTTAATTTTGGTTCAGAGTCTATAAAATCTGAAATTAATTGCTGACAAAACTTTTTACCTTTATTAGAGATTTTATGCTGCTACAGCCAAGCACACACACACACACACACACAGAGAGAGAGTGAGAGAGTTTTCGAACTTTGACTAAGCAAGTGTCTGGTCTTTTTATAAGGCTTTTCCAAGGCAACAGCAATTATGGAATTAAAAAAATCTATTGCCTACTTATGTGGGCAAATCATTCCCCAAATAAGCGCAAGTCAAGGTGAGCCACATTAGGCACGTACTGGAATAGCAATTGGCCTTGTGCCATAGCAAAAAAAAACCAACAAACGATTATTTTATTTACCTCTGGTTGGAATGCAATTTTCCATAAAATTTTACAAAATAATATCTTTCTGATTGAAAAATTATATTATTTAATTAAAAATGTATCAATTTCAAGAATCTTGCAATCTAGAAATTTTGTATTAGTCAAATATAAAAGAAGCAAATTTTCGTGAATACTGCATGACTTATATTCACAATGAATAATTTGCATACGCTCGAATAACGCACAGATCACGAATGCACACGTGAGCTTGGAAAACAGTGTTGGAAAACAATGTTGGATAACAGTGTTGGAAAACAGTGTTGGAAAACAGTGTTGGAAAACAGTGTTGGAAAACAGAGTTGGAAAACAGCGTTGGAAAACAGTGTTGGAAAACAGTGTTGGAAAACAGTTTTGGAAAACAGTGTTGGAAAACAGAGTTGGAAAACAGCGTTGGAAAACAGTGTTGGAAAACAGTGTTGGAAAACAGTGTTGGAAAACAGTGTTGGAAAACAGTGTTGGAAAACGGTGTTGGAAAACAGTGTTGGAAAACGGAGTAGAAGTATACTACTCAAACTATTAATTTAGTCAAAATGAAACTAAAGAATTTTTATATTTGCTATCAACGTACAGCCAAAACCTTGGGAGCAAGTAAAAGTTACAACTCAGACAGTTTCCAATTGTGATTAATATAATAAAAAAAGTGGTAAAAATAAAAAAAAATTAAAAATTAAATCAAAGTAAATACAAAATTTTAAAAAAATGTTTAACAGCAAGATTAACATCCCATCATCTTAATAAAAATACCGAAAATATACTGAATCGCTTTATATAAATCATAAACGTACAGACCAAACCGTAAGAGCTAGTATAGTAACCATTTTACCGAATTTGGAAAATCAAAAAAAGCTTTTAATAATAAAACAAAATAAAAACAGAAATACTGGGACATGAATTAATGAAAATCCATCTTAGAATATTAGAAATTTATATTTTCTAAATTCTCTGGTCACATTAGACTTGATTTTTTTATCTTTTAAACGGCACCTTAAAGTCGGCCAAGTAATTGATTTGATTTTTTTCTCTCTTTCTTTAAGCTAATCAGTAATCAAGTGTCTCTTGTGCATGCGCCAAATGACGGTCGTTTCATATACATTTTTTTTTCCTTCTCTGTGCAAGGGTGGAGCTTCAGTTTCAGAAACAGGCGGTCAATCATAAATTGCCCTGGCCAAAAGCCTCTACAAAAGCGTAAACAAGTCGACGAAACCTGACATTATTATATTTGCACGAAAAACGCTTTGCGAGTAGAGGGCAAAATGCAATGAAAAACATTTTTGGAAAGCCGCAAAACAAGAGCAGAAAACTGAAGCAGGCGTCTACTTAGTGTCCTGGGCGCAACACAAATATTAAATGCCACAAGGTGTACCAACCAGGTAGCAGCAGCAGCAGCAAAAGGGGCATAAATTGTGTGCTGTGGCAACGTTTTAGCTGATTTTATGCTTACATATGCGCTGGGCTCCCCAAAAAGTAGGCCACACTTTTTCCCAAAATCAGATTGTGCAAGTGTATGTGTGTGTGTGTGTGTGCCAGGTGGTAAGCTTTTTCAAGTTTACGGAAACTAACATATGCCCCAGCCGCGATAATGAGACCCCCAGGAGAGAGAGAGAGAAAGAGGAAAGACCCGAGAGCCCACAACTTTACAGCACATAAAACCAACGAGGTGACTGTGGAAGGGCAACAACTTTTTACAACAACAAAACATTGTAATCATTATCAACATAAACAAATCAAAACAGCAGCAGGCCTCACCGGAAACAAGAAACCAAAACAGCATAAGGATTCGATTCACTTCGTTTCGGTTAGGTCAAGTCCAGGTCGCACTTTATCGAGATGAACTTAACTATGTATGTGTCCTCCTCCCACCAGCCACCTGTTGTTGCAGTTTTTGTACTGGCTTTGTTCTCCATTTGCCACATTATCAGTTATGCGCTTTGATATCTGATAAGCCCACATCAAAAGGACGTTACCGTTGGCCCTGCAAAAGGAAAAATTGTACAAGAAAAGGCTCCGAAACAGGAACAAGGATCAGACAAGTCAAAAAGGTAAAAGTAAAGCTGGTAAAAACAACAATAACAACAACCACCAACAAGAGATGACTGACATGGGACGATTGGGAGAGGAGGGAAGGCAACTGTTAGGGACACAGTGGGCCCAAAGTCAATGGGAAAAAAAGAATTTCCTTCCTTTTGCAATTAAGCAGAAGTTATTTAATGCTTCAAATCTCAGAGATATCAGCCCTAGTAGCTTCATTGGGGTACATTTGTACCTCAAAAAAAAATTTCGACATAAAATTATAGAATATTTTAACATCATTGGGGTACATTTGTACCCCAAATAACTTTCGACACAAAATTTAAGAATATTGAACTATCATTGGGGTACATATGTACACCAAATAACTTCATTTGGGTACATTTGTACCCCTAGAAACTTATGAAGCAACATTTAAGCTTATTCAACCATCACTGGGGTACATTTGTACCCCAAATAACTTACGACAGAAAATTTAAGAATATTCAAACATCATTGGGGTACATTTGTACCCCAAATAACTTACGACACAAAATTTAAAAATATTCAAACATCATTGGGGTACATTTGTACCCCAAATAACATTCAACACAAAATTAAAGAATATTTACACATCATTGGGGTACATATGTACACCAAATAACTTTCGACACAAAATGCAAGAATATTCAAAAATCATTTGGGTACATTTGTACCCCAAATAACTGATGACACAAAATTTAAGCATATTCAACTACCACTGGGGTACATTTGTACCCCAAATAACTTACGACACAACATTTAAGAATATTCAAACATCACAAAATTTAAAAATATTCAAACATCATTGGGGTACATTTGTACCCCATGAAACTTATGACACAAAATTTAAGCATATTTCAACATCAGTGGGGTACACTTGTACCCCAAGAAACTTAAGACACAAAATTTAAGCATATTTAATCAAAATATAAATCAGAATTAATGCGTCGCGATATAGTTTTAAAGTATCTTTAGTGTTTTGACCCACTGTGCCAATGAGTAAGCCAAGACAGGTGAGAGGATATAAAAAGCCAAAGCCTACTTAGAGTTAGCCCAACTCTCTGTCTCGTGTCTTGTGTTGTCCTGTCTTTCAGTTTTTTTTTTGTTTTCTATGTTGTGAACATGAATTTGGTTTTTGGTGTTTTTCTGAGAGACGACGACTTTTGCTTTAAATTTAATGCGATTTTTATGCCGAAAGCAGCGCAGCGTACACACACACACACGCCCACGCGCATATGAACGGACTAAGCCTGATGAACTTGCAGCAAGGCGAAAAAACAGTGGGAAGCTTATCCTGCTCCTGTTCCTGCTCCTGCTTCTGGTTTCAGTTTTGAGTTGTTGTTGCTGTTGTTGTTATTTCTGTTTTTCTGTCTCTCTCACACGAGTGTGCTAAATAATTTCGTTAGAAACATGCAAACAAACAAAAAAAAAAATGTATACGAAGGAACAAAAACAACAATACACAAAAGCAAAAATGAATTGCGTAGGAGAGAGAATGTGAATGAAGTCGACGAATAGAATGCCCCGCCCAAAACAGGGAAGATTTGAACGGAAGAACAAAAGAAATTTTTATATGGAAAAATATTTGCTTAGAGTTAATAAATAAACTTAAACTCAAACTAGATTGAAACTTCATTTCGAGTTAAGGGGAAAGATGAACAGTATTAAATTTTGTATGTAAGTACAAAGTAATATACAAAGGTTTGATATTGCAATATAAGTAGTCAAACTTACCGCTCTTAAAACTGTACTTTTTTGGGGTTGTTGTTATTTGACAAATGATTTTCTTCATAAAGTTAAAGCAACCCTGAAATAAAATAAAACTTTTAAGTTAAAAAAAAAAAAAACACACACACAAAATTAAAAGCATTTCAATGATTAAATAAATTTTGAAAAATTGGTATACTTCCAAAATTATTTGTCCATGGTAGAACGTTCAGATTGAGGATTTTCTGGAGATGTGTTATGCTTTCATAACTAGTAAGGAATTGGACTAGCTTAAAATAAGTTAAAATTCTATTATGAAACATCATTGTCTGCATTTAGTCACCTAGTGCGATGTATGTGGAAACGACCATAGTTTCAATGAAATAGACTCAACATATTGTGTCATTTACACTTTGCTCTTCTCTTTTACACTTTTCTCTCTCGTTAAATTTTTAAAGTAGATCATTAGACAAATTTAAGAAATAAAAGTTGAACTCTTATTAACTGTATCTATTTTGCTTTGCATATGCTTTTTTCGCTATCACCACAATAGACTCAAAGGCTGTTAGACATATATGTTACTTTGTAGAATACCTACCTACAGTAGAGATGTATTTTAATTGCGTTATCCATAAAAAAAAATATTCCGACTTTTGATTGACTCAGTTGAAGACCAATGTTCGTTAATTCCAGAAAGCTGTACAGATTCTGAAGATATGTTTGAATGCATCAATCAATAACAGCAGAGACTAATAATTTAAATCAAATTCAAGACAACATTATAGAAAGTCTAAAGAACTTTGTAAAAAGAGAATTAGATAAATTTCAAAGACTGGACGAAGAACCTCATTCCAATAAGGCACAGCCAGAAATTTAAGACGAAAACCCCAATCTAAATAATTTTTATTCTAAACAAATCTATGAAAATGAGGTTCTAGTTTTACGGCATTTACATAAACCGTTAACTTTTCTGGTCCCAAGCTCGTCTGTTAACCGAGGGGACAGGGCAACTGGTCTGGTATATATTAAGCAATGGATCGAAACAGGAAGCACACTTAGAAAAAAATTAAGAATTCTTCACTCAAGCCTAAGTTTGATTATTATATTCAAATCTGACACCAAAATTCCCATTTCATATTTGTTCGGGACTTTAAAATCTCATCAACTTGATATCATATTTTTTGAAATACATAGTTAATATTCATTCTTACTCTTATGATTTTATTCATGTAACTCGTGTGGAAAAAACACAATAATTATATATATTCTTGATCAGCATCAACAGCCGAGACGATCTAGTTGTCGATCAACTGAACAATTGAACAATGAAAGCATTTAACTAAGCAACAGAGCAACTGAGCAATTGAATCACTGAACTAGTGAACAATTTAGAAATTTGAGTAAGTTTAGAAAAAAGTGTGTGAGGTTAACACTCACGAGGCTTTGATGTAAAACATGTTGATTGATTTAGTGTTGAAAATCAAAGTTGAATGACAGTGTGGAAAAACAGTGTTGGAAATCAGTGTTGAAAAATAGTCTTGAAAACAGTGTTATAAATAAGTGTTGGAAAACAGTATTGGAAAACAAAGTTAAAAAACAGTTTTGTAAAAAAGTGTTAGAAAAAAATGTTAAAAACAATATTAAAAAACAGTGTTGGGAAATAGTGTTGGAAAAACATGTCAAAAAGAGTGTTGGATTAGAATTTAAAAAAAAAAAAAAATTGAGCGAAAATTAAATAACACACGAGCTAAAAGAATGAGAGAAGCTCGGCTAAGCACCATTTGGGGGGCTGTAAGAGCCAATTTTAACATTTTAATATTGAAAAACAATGTTGAAAAACAGTGTGGGGAAATAGTAGAGGAAAACAATGTTGAAAAACAATGTCAAAAACTGTGTAGGGAAACAATGTTAAAAAACAATGTTAAAAAACAATGTTAAAAAACAGTGTTGGAAAACAGTGTTGGAAAACAGTATTGGAAAACAGTGTTGGAAAACAGTGTTGGAAAACAGTGTTGAAAAACAGTGTTGAAAAACAGTGTTGGAAAATAGTGGTGGAAAACAAAGTTGGAAAACAATGTCAAAAACAGTGTTGGAAATCAGTTTTGAAAGAAAAAAAATTAAAAATAGGGGTGCAAGCCCAAAGGTCCGGTTCGCGGGTTCGAATCATAATTTATCAATGGTTAAGGTTCAGAAATTTGACGTTGCAGCTTTTTGAGTTAAGGTTTTGGTTCGAACCTTGATTCGTACCAAGTTTTATCAAATTTTTTATTGAAAACAAATAAAATTGTTAAAAGTATAAAAAAATATTCTGAATTTCTGTATTTATTTTGAATTTAAATTTATTATTAGAAATTTATTTATTTTTTTATAATATTTATTCTGTTATTCTTCTGAAAACCCCGCATAACTAAGACTTTCCCGAACCGAACCGAAATTTTTTTGTTCGGAACAGGTTCAGGTTGAACTATTTTGTTCACAACAGGTTCGGTTTAAGGTTTGGTTCACAGTAAAAGAAAGTCGGAATTCCGGCTTGCTTGCAGGTTGAGAAATGTGTCGGTAAATGTTGTTGGTAAATAGTGTTGGGAAAATAGAGTTGGAAAACAGTGTGTTAGAGTACACGCCAAAGCTAAAAGGTCAACTGGTCTAGCAAATACCACTACTAAGTTTAATTGAAATGCCACGGTTGGCCAGGCGATTGCTTGAAGTGAATGCTGTGTCCGAGTGAGTGTTATGCGTTACGCGTTATGCGTTATTTTGAAATTAAATGTTACACCTATCAAAAAATCTTCCGTACCGAACTGTGAAGTAAACGTCCGTTGCCCAACACTAGTATAGACTGTGGCAAACGCCAATTATGTTTAGTAATGTTTTCCATTACACAAACGAACAGCGCTTGCAAATCATCGAATTTTATTATCAAAATTCGTGCTCATATTTGTCTCGATGGGTACAAAGGCAGTTCTAGAGCTGCCACTATTTTGCGCGGTTTGTGGGCCGGCAGCATCATTGAACCGATTTTTTTTTTAAATAATGAAAATCGCAACGTTACAGTCAGAAACAACGTTTACCCAATTGATGCCCTATAAATACTTCCAGACTTATTTCAAGTTTCTTCTTTAGTCTCGTGTATCCATTTCTTTTAGAAGAGCATAACAGAACAACAACAAATCGTATTGTTGCTTTTGTTGTTGCCTCTAGCTTTGCCAGCTGTGCGGCCACTCAAATAACAACAAGAGCCCCGAAGCACTTTACCCACCTGTCCTGGCCATACTTCATACTCTCTCACACTTTTCCAGCTAGTCCCTTCTGTTGTTTCTAATCCCATTTTAGCTTAAGCATTTTTTTTTGTTTTATATACGCTGCTTTTCACACAACGCACCAAAATATACGCTGAACGATTGCCCAGCCCCTCCCCAAACCTACCCAAAACCATACCAGAATGGCCTGCTGCGTCCACAACAATGTTGTACGCTTGTTCGGTGCTCTTCTCAGTGTGTGTGTGTGTGTGTGTAATAGCTGGCCGAGCTTTGCATATTTGCTTTTAGGCTACTGACCTTGCCACCACACAGCGAAATTTAAACCCAAAAATGAGCTCAAAGTGGAGACATTCCAATAATTTTATTTTGTGAATTGAAACCATTGAATAAACTCGTCAGCAACACGAGCAAAAGGAGATCTCGTCTGACTCTATGAAATCAAAGTACCATTGGGTCATTGAAACCATTTGGGTGCAAGACATGCAGTGTCGATGTCATTATGGACATGTTCTACAAGTTCTGTCCATCTTGAACTTTTCTGTGTGGTCGTCGCTTATTCGAACCAAATTCTAGAGTTAGGCGTTCCTTTGAGCGAACCTCATTCAAATTTTTTTTTACAAATTGAAAGCCGTGAAAATAATACAAATCTAATTACTTATTTAATTATTTGTTTTTAATCAAAAAATATTTTAAAGCTTCGACAATTAAATAATTAAAAGTCTTTAATAACAATTAATTAATTGTTAATTATAAGGTATTGTTGCATTTGCAATTACAATTATTCAATTGAAAACAGCAATTAACAATTAATTAATTGTGAATTTTGTAATTGGCAATCAATTAAAATTTGCCCAACATTGCACTGTTCAGTTGAGTTCTTGAATATATTCTTGAACTAAATTCAATCATATGCAGTTAAAATTAACTAAAGGCCAATGAGGCAGAACTATCAGAGTTTATCTCAAAAATCACAAAACTTTCGAGGAAGTGGAATTGTGAACATGGCATGGTATAAGTCAGAAATCGACTATCCCTCTAGGACGAAAGCGTCGAAAACCAGTTGGGAATTGTATGGGCAAAGTCAAGTTACAAAAATTTATCTATTTTTTGTATATACATACCAGAGATTATAACCGAAACCGATAACGGTTGTGTTATTGGTAATTGCTTAAACCGATATCTATATTTAACCGTTACATTTACCGTTACGTAACCGATATTCCATAACCATAGTAAAATCGTATCCGTTGAAGAAGAGATCTCAGAGATAGTATGAGTTGGAGGTTTGGTTAACTCCTTATACTTGCAGGCAGATCAAGTTTATTTTTAATTTTTGACACGCCCCCTGCCTCCCCCGTAATTTGAAAAAAAAGTAAGAAAGTCGGTCAAGCCCGACTGTAATATACTCTGCACCTGTTTGTATATAACTACACAGAGAAAAAAATTGATATGAAATGGCAGTCATTTCCACATTTTTTCATATCAATTTTACTCCGATATGACGAAGATTAATTTGATATGATAAAAATATCAATACGATCTTTTTTATTTAAAAAGAAAAAACATTGCCTGGTCTGAGGCGAACTCGAGACCTCGCACTTAACACGAATGGAATGACGCCTCAACGCAGTCAGCCAACGCACACGCTTATGGACAAACGTCTAAGAGACTATTTATGTAAAGTATGAAAAAATTTGATATTTTTAAAAGATCAGTTTAACCAGCAAAGATTAAATTGATCTTGATCTTTTTTTTTCTCTGTGTAATAACTTTAAAGTGTGGGGTCACAAAAACTGTGAAAGTGCTGCCTATCACGATTACGGGCAGTGCTGCCCAGCGTAATTATTTGATTTGCTTATAATTCGAATATCGTTCATCTGATCTGGAAACGGTGTATGGTGGATCGATAAGTAATGACGATTAAAATATATGCCTAAAAGGTTCAAACAATCTGTCTTTGAAATTGTGAAATTTATTCGATTTTTTTCAAATTGTTGGGGTGGCAACTCAACCGTCGTTCATCTGATCGGAAAATAATGTATGCGGGCTCGATAAGTAATGATGAGTAGAATATATGTCTAGAAGGTTCGAACAACATATCTCCTAAATTGTGTAAGATATGGAGTTTTTTTCAATTTGCGGGGGAGGCAGGGGGCGTGGCAAAAATGAATACTAAACTTGATCTGCCTGCAAGTATAAGAAACATATGTTCCATACACCTCAAACCTCTATCTCTTACCATCTCTGAGATCTCTTCGTTCATACGGACAGATAGACGGACAGACGGACATGTCTATATCGACTCGGCTGTTGATGCTGATCAAGAATATATATACTTTATAGGGTCGGAGATGCTTCCTTCTGGCTGTTACATACATTTGCACAAACCCAATATACTCTGTGTACCTTCGGTACAGAGTATAAAAAAGGACGTTTTCTTAATAATAAACAGGTCGTTTGGGGTAATTGAGGTGTCATTTAAAGCGTACTAAAACCTAAATTCGGTTTGCGATCAAAATCAGAGCTAAAAAATAGAAGGCTAACATCGGCTACGCCGATGTTTTAAATACCCTTGCAGTCTTCGAAAGGCGCTACCATTGATAACAAAAAAGTTTTTCTCACTCTGCTCCGTTTTTTCAGAAAGAACTGGCTCACTAGAAGTAGTTTTTAGACCGACTCGTTCCTATGGCAGCTATACGCTATTGTCATCCGATTTTGATAAATTTTTCCAGAATTGTGTGGAAGCATATAAAACTGATATATACCACGATTTGTAACGCTACGACGGAAAACAAAAAAGTTTTTCTCACTAGAAGTAGTTTTTGGACCGACCGTTTATATGGCAGCTATATGCTATAGTCATCCGATTTTGATAAATTTTTTCAATATTGTGTGGAAGCATATAAAGCTTATATTTACCACGATTGGTGACGCTAGGATGGAAAACAAAAAAGTTTTTCTCATTAGAACTAGTTTTTAGACCGATCGTTCCTATGGCAGCTATATGATATAGTCATCCGATCCGGCCGATTCCGACAAATGTGCAGCGTATTTGTATTTAAAGGCATATTGCAAAGTTTGGTCAAGATAGCTTTAAAACTGAGGGAGGAGATAGCATAGAAACAGACGGACAGACGGACGGACGGACAAACGGAAATGAACTCAGCTCGTCATGCTGATCAAGAATATATATACTTTATGTGGTCGGAAATGCTTCCTTCACTGCGTTACAAACATCGTGACAATTTTAATATACCCTCTGCAAGGGTATAAAAATGTATTTTTATAAGTTTGACAAAGATATTTTATTTATTTTATAATTGTAATGGAAACTTATTCAAGAATTCATAGGGAAAGAAGAAGCTGAAGTTAAAAAGTAAAACATAAAAAGAAATATACGCAGTTAAATCCAAGGAATGCGAGAACTTTTTATTAGCAATAATCGTTAGAAAGAGATTTTTGGAAGACGCGTTGAGTTACATATGTGCTTATCGATTATTCGACTTTTCTTGTCGGAAACCACACACTATCTTTTAATGGTAAAGAGAAACGAGCATGGCGGTTTGAATTTTTAAAACTAACATTCGTTGACATTTAAAATGTGTGAGTTTCGAATTGAAATAGGCATGGGGATAAGTTAATGCCTTAAATCTGAAAAACCTTCGTATATTATATTGATACCAAAAAACAATGATACCGGTTTTAATTTTCATTTAATGTTAATGGTTCACTTAATATCTCAATGATGACAATGTGCTTTTAAATTAAATCATTGTTCATAATAGGTGTTTACATTTTGGACAAAGCTTATCAAATTGATGGCTTTAGGCGTTTTCTGTAATTTATTGATTTATTTTAAGTGCAGAAATAATTGCTTACATTTAACTAATCTTTTAAACACAATTTGAGCGAATGCTAACAAATAAAACATGTCCGAAAGCCGGATAAGCCCGACAATAATACACCCTTTACCAGCCAAAGTGTGGGTACCCTGGCAGCTACAGCTAGACGCCTGTATGTATGACAGGCATAAAACTAAGGGACAATCTCAGTTTATCCCGTATGTCTGTCTCTTTTGCTCTTTTCTATTTTGCTATTGTGTCTTCTTATCGTTTATCTTATCGTTATAAAACTTGGTGGATGATAAAGAATTGGAATTGCAATATAAATGAAAGATATAAGATTATCTTAAATTGCGTGGGATCTTCCTGCATATTTAGAAAGTTTACATGTCAAATTTTGTTGCCTCTAGCTCTCTTACCAGCCCTGAGATCTGTTTCTTTATAAGGACAAAGCAACTTCCTCGGGAATACTGTATCGAGCTTATTTCTAATTGATATTTTAAGTTAGAAAATCTTAAACCGGGCTTTATCCAACACATTTGAGCGTCTAGCCTCATATGCAACACTGGTTAAAGCTCGGATACTTGAGGTACAGCTATACATACTCTTCTCAACTCAAGTTCAACTGGCTGCGGGGGGTGGGGTAGGGGGCGTTACTGACCAGAGCACTCCCCAGGGGGCGTGTGATGGTGGCGGTGTGGGCAGCTCCTTTGTCACCTTAGGACTAATTGGGCCCACTAGTGTGTCGTCTGCAAGAATTGTTGACTGGTGACAAAGCCTTGGCAATTTGACTCTGTCCCCTCCCTCTACATCTCCTTCTCCCCCCTCTCGCACATATGGCAACAAGGACATCAATTTGACACCATAAAAACAGAAAAGTCAAAAAGTTGAAAACTTTTTTTTTTGTACACAAATCTTTTGGCAAATTTAATGAGCCTCAAAATCGAGCGTTTCCCACTCTCCGCTTGTCCAGGAGCTGTCTTCTCGCTTAACTTCTTGCTGACAATTGGCCAAAAAGCTCAAAGTAGGCAACAGACTGTGAAATGTTTGCAAGTGGCAACAGAAATATAAGTATAAAAAAAAGAATATACAATAAAATATATGCCAAATGGAAATGAAAATTGAAAAACGCGACAAGGTGAAAGTTGTGCTGGTAGATGGTGTCGTTGTTGTTGTTGTTGTTGTTGCTGTTGTTATGTCTACATGGAAATTACAACACGCACCATGCCCGGCTCCATATAAAATGCATGAATTGTTCAAAATAAATGCCAAGCGTAATATTTTTAAAAAGTTTTTTTGTATTTTTTTTTTTATTTTGTTTTTAATTTGCTTGACGCAGCAGGAGAAGGAGGAGGAGCCGTGCAGGCAATGGCCTGTGGATGCCTATCAGTAAAAGCAATAAATTTTTTAATTTTATATGTGCTCGTGTATGTGTATGTGGTTGTGTCTCTGTGTGTGTGAGTATGCAATTTTTTTCATTAATTTTTTAGTGCGCACTGAGTGTAAGCTCTATGAAGAAGTTTTGATGGAGTGGTAAACATTTCCATTTGTATATAAAACGGTTAACTAGGTTAACTTGGTCAATGAACCAACAACAAAAGCGCACACAAAAAAAAAACTAGAAGACAAGAGTGAATTCGGTCACACCGACCATTTTATGCACTTGCTAGGGCTTGTATAGACGCCTAATGCCTGTGGTGGGCATCAAAATCTAAAGCAAGGTTGATAACTTCGCAGCTTTGTTGTACTTGAACTCCTCGATAGCCGAGTTGGCCATAATGTGCTCTCAAGCCGAGTTTAAAGTTCATCAGATTCAAAACTGTTTTTTTCCATATCGAATTTTTCAGCCATTTTCCTTGTCAGCGAATTATCTAACATTGGAAAATTCCATTTTTCATACTTTCATACTCACAAACCAAGTTAAATGTTAATCGAATAATTAATAATTTATTTCATGTAGAATTTTCCATCAATTTTCAATCAAATAATTAATAATTTTTCCCACCTGTGTGTGAGTTTCCCAAGCATTGGAGAATCACCTGTCCAATTATTTTGCATACTATCGTTACAAACCGAGTTTAAAGTCAATCGGATGAAAATACTTTTTTCCATAAAGAATTTTCCGGGCATTTCCCTACCTTTGGGGCGAATTTTTTAAAATCAGAAAATCACATGTCTAAATATTTTGCATAACGTGCTTACAAACCGAGTTTAAAGTCCATCGGAGGAAAAATAGGTTTTCCATACAAAATTTTCCAATCCGGTGGACGATTTTCAAACATTTGAAAATCACAAGTCTAATTATTTTACTTAATATTAATACAAACCGAGTAAATTGGATGAAAATTTGTTTACAGATCTAATTATTTGGCATAACCCAGTTTAAAGTCAATAGGATAAAATATGGTTTTTTTCATACAACATTTTCGGGTTATTTTCCAACACTGGTGGTGAATTTTCCAACTTTGAAACATCACATGTCCAATTATTTTGCTAAATGTGCTTACAAAGGGAGTTTGAAGTCAATCGGATGAAAAATATTTTTTCCATACAACATTCCGGTCATTTTCCAACACTGGTGGTGGATTTTCCAACATCAGAAAATCACATGTCTTATTCTTTTCCATACTTTCGTTCAAAACCGAGTTTGAAGTCCATCGGAAGAAAAATAGGGTTTTCTATACCAAATTTTCCGATCCGTTTGCGGATTTTCCAACATTTGAAAATCACAAGTCTAATTATTTTGCTTAATGTATTCACAAACCGAGTAAATTGGATGAAAAATTGTTTTCCATATAGAATTTTCTGGGCTTTTTTCCACCCTGTCGGTGGATTTTTCAACATCGGAAAATTGCATGTCTAACTATTTGGCACAATGTGCTTACAAACCGAGTTTAAAGTCAATAGAATAAAAAATAGGGTTTTCCATACAATATTTTCCGATCATTTTTTAACACTGGTGGTGTATTTTCTAAAATCAGAAAGCTGGAAATAATACCGGAACCAGAACCAGAACCGTTAACCGAAGTAAACCGTTTAAAGCCAGGTACCGGTATAAAACCCGGAACCGATATAAAATTTTTTTTGAGAACTATTATAATAGTTATAATAGGAACCGAAATTGAACCATACCGAAACGCCAATACCGGTATTGTTTCGTTTTCTTACTATTTATTTGGTTGATTTATGATTATTTCAAATATATATATTTCAACTGGAAAAAAAGCAATAGCCCTTCAAAAATAACCTGAACCAAATTCTCTTTTTAAGATATATAAGATAAAGAAAAAAATTTTGTAGTGTTTTTTCTTAAAGCTGATCTACTCCTTTGAGTATTTTACCAGCGTATTATGAGCTATATTGGACCGAAATCTTATAGTATAGTATGGATCTCTATTTTTAATGGAGATAAGGCAGATTTTAGGGCGGATTATTTCGAACAATTATTATGAAATTTTTTTTTTTAGCTTTATGAGAAAAGGCCCTTAGGTGAGTTTGTCTGGGCGACATAAGAATAGAGAATTCCTTAATTCTAGGTTGTATTGACCTGTTAAGGGAAATTGTTCGTCGAAAAATAAAAAAAGCTAGAAATCGGTATATTTAAAATTCGTTTTTTATGTGGCAAATTCTTTCCATGTTGTAGTTCCATTAATTTTTTGGATATCTTAAAATACTATACATTTTTTTAATATTAACAAAAATATTACTTGTACCGGTACATACCGGTATAACGAAAAAAAATCAGAGTACCGTATCGGAACCGAAAACCGTTATAACTTGAAAACCGAAATAGAACCTTTAACCGAAATTCTCATTTCGGTACGTAACGAAACCGGTACCGGAACCGATATTCGTTTCGGGATTAATCCCTGTCAGAAAGTCACCAGTCTAATTATTTTGCTTACTATTTTTAAAAACCGAGTTTAAAGTCATTTGGATGAAAAATAGTTTTTTCCATAAACAATTTCCCATGCCTTTTTTAGACCATTCTGGAGAATTTTCAAAAATTAGAAAATCACATGTCACTTTCCTTTTAAATCGGGTTTGAAGTCAATTAATAATTATTTCCATATAGAATTTTCCTGGAATTTCCCGACATTTCGGGCGGATTTTCCAACATTGGAAAATCGCATGTCAAACTATTTTGCATACTATCGTAACAAACCAAGTTTGAAGTCAATCGGATGAAAATATATTTTTCTATAATGAATTTCCCAGGCTTTTTCCGACCTTTCGGACTGATTTAACCAAATTAGAAAATCACTTGTCTAGTTATGTGGTACACTTTTCTTACAAACCGACTTTGAAGTCAATCGGATAATAATGTTTTCCATATAGAATTTTCCGGCCATTGGGTGGATTTTCCGAAATCGGGAACACGTGTGCAATTAATTTCAAGTCAATCGGTTAGGAACTAAAATTTTTCCGAAAATTTTTCACCCCTTAGTTTCCTCTTTCAACTTGATATGGAAACTAATGTGAAAGTTTCAGTTTGCTAACTACTACCGTTTAGACTCTGCGTAGATGAACCATCGGTGAATGGAATTTTCGGTTCCGAAAACTGTTCCGTAACATCCGACTTAATATTTATCGGTTTTCGGTTCCAATACGATACTCGTATTAATATTTTGTAATAAAAAAAGGAATGGGAAAAGAATTATGGAATCTGATCGATAAAGTTTGTTTGAATAATTGGTTGATATTAGAGATGAAAGCGGGACCCGTATTGAAATGGTCAGAAATATTTTGAAATCTTTGTGTGTCACAAGATAAATATATATTAAACATAATTCAAAAATTCCCATTCTTCTAAGTTTTTGAAATCAGAAAAAACGCGCCCATCTCCCACCTTTAAAATGTTAAATTCTTGATTCCTTTCAATTTCAACACTTTAAATAACACATAACAAAAAAACTAAACAACAACTCAATTTTGAATACATTTTCAAGGCAGCAACAATTGTGAGCAGCTTAAATCTCGCTGATGCTGGTTGCACTCCAAAATTTACCCTGAAAATGCAACAATCAAAACAGAAAATGCCTCAATATATACACAATTAAGCTGTACAGCTGCCAGCTGCCAGGAAACCAGACGAACCGAAAACAAAATGCAGAGCCTTCGGGTTACAGAAATGACAATGAAATTGCTTCAAATGAATATATATACGGTCTGGTTCGAATTGAACCACCAGACAAACAAAGGCCTCCCCCCTATCCAGCTCAGTTGCTCATCATCTTCGTCTCATGATCGTAATTTACTATTCACAAAATATTCAAAACTGCTGCACAAGTGACACTCAAATGTCTTTTCGCAGTCGCAGTCAGAGTCGGTGTGTCCCTGGTATCCAGTTATACTCATCATCATTCTCAACCACAAGCTCATCGTCGTTGTCTGCCAAGTGCCAAAAGTGTTTTGTGTTTTTATTGTGTGTGTGTGTGTATCTTTGTGCTCTATTTGTGTCTAGGCTAGCTCAACTTTCAGTTAGAATTCGCTTCTGAAACGGAAACAACTTTGTGTGGTAAATTTGAAATATTTTATGGACCATTTTTTCACATTTGTGATATTGATGAAAGTTTTGTTAAGTTAGAGTTTACGATAAATAAAAATGATTACTTGGAATATTATTAGATGATTTAAGTATTAATATACACTTAGACAAATTTAAATAACTTATGAATAATTGAAGATTTTGAATATAAAAGAGCACGTAGGAGATTCATGCTCCAAACGCGCTTTAACCGGCTCAAAAGTCTATCAGAGTTATATCTCAAAAATTATTCAAGTTATCATAAGTTTATGGTGAATGTTTTAAAAATTGCTTCTGAAATTGTTTGAACCCTTTCAGATTTTAAACAATATTTTAAATCAATTTTAAAGTTTGTCTTTGGATTGGTTATCTGAAGTTAAAGCTATAAAGCTAAAGTTATCTCACAAGTAAATTTTCCAAAGACGTCATAACTTCATTTGTAAAATTTAGAAACCTTTGAATTCATTTTAAGAATGAGAAGACTTAAAAATTATGAAAGGAGAAAAATCCGTGGTTTATTTACCGTTTTCAACAAATTTAAGGAATTTTATGAAAAAAATAGGGAAATTAGCCGAAAAAAATAATAGGACCACTTTTCAAATATGCATTAAAAAATTAAAACAAGTAAGAAAGTCGGTCAAGCCCGACTGTAATATACTCTGTACCTGTTTGTATGTAACTGATAACTTTAAAGTGTGAGGGTTTTACAAAATCTGGGGGTGGCAACTCTTTCGACTATCGTTTATCTGGTTGAAAAACGATGTATGGGGGCTCGATAAGTAATGATGAGTAGAATTACCCTAGTACATAACTCGTAAAATTATAAAATATGTATATAATTTCTTATTAACATAAACGTATCTATATTAGTCACGCGGGAATCACGCGTGATTTCTGACCGCAGGCCATCTCAACTGCATCGCTCCTCTCATACTTGGTCTTTGCCTCCTCACACAAATATCTATTGGAAAGAAGGGAGGGGGAAACTAAAAGCGGCGCAGTCCAGTTAGCTTATGCCGTGAAGCCAATTCCAATTGGGAAATTACCAGTAAGCTATTGCCCTCTCGCTCTCTCTTTCTCGTAAGGTCTACCAATCGCTGCGGTGTTGTTGCTGTCGTTGCATTAAATTTTCTTTTACATAAAGCGCCACCATTATTCATCTGATCGGAAAACAATGTATGGGGGCTTGATAAGAAATGATGAGTAGAATATATGTCTAGAAGGTTCGAACAACCTTACTCCAAAATTGTGGAAGATATTAAGTATTTTTCAATTTGCGGGGGAGGCAGGGGGCGTGGCAAAAATCAAAACTAAACTTGATCTGCCTGCAAGTATAAGAAATATATGTTCCATACATTTCAAACCTCTATCTCTTACCATCTCTGAGATCTCTTCGTTCATACGGACAGATGGACAGAAGGACAGACAGACAGACAGACAGACAGACAGACAGACAGACGGACATGGCTATATCGACTCGGCTGTTCATGCTGATCAAGAATATATATACTTTATATGGTAGGAGATGCTTCCTTCTGCCTGTTACATACATTTGCACAAACCCAATATACTCTGTGTACCTTCGGTACAGAGTATAAAAATCACTTAAATCACAAAGATTTTTCAATAAATTTAATGTTTATTTGCGATTCCTTTATTGGCTATAACGGATGCTCAACGTCTTAGAATCGATTCAACCAAGTCCTGGCACCGTTTTAGAGGAATCTTGCTCTT
The DNA here is from genome assembly GCA_018904225.1 of Lordiphosa mommai. Taxonomy (NCBI): domain Eukaryota; kingdom Metazoa; phylum Arthropoda; class Insecta; order Diptera; family Drosophilidae; genus Lordiphosa; species Lordiphosa mommai. Next base: position 49,751 of record JAEIFT010000123.1, on the reverse strand, counting down.
TCCATACTGATCTGGTGCTGGTTGGCTTAACTGTAGTAACTTCCTTTTGACATTAGACCACAGATTTTCGATGGGTAGAGCTCTGGTCATAATTTTTTCTGAACCATTTCTTTGCTTTTTCCTGGGGTCAATGTCTTGTTGGTAGACCAAAACTAGCGGCATCTCATATTCTGTGATAGGAAGCATCAAATATCAAAAATATGGACGTATACATGTGGATCCATTAGGGTTTTGATACAATATATTCGACCTACTCCACAGTAAGAAAAACATCCAAATACCATTACACTTGAGCCTTCATGTTTAATGATTTTTCCCGTGTATTTTGGATTGGAGAACCTGGAGACCAACTAAACTGTAATCTTTCTATAAAATGTTCAAACATTTTGGGAATGTCCAATTCAATGTTCCTTGGCGAATTTTATGCGCTTACTAATATGTGTGGCTTTTCCAGGGCCTCCGGGTTTTTGAATTCTCTTCTCTGGGTCATGTGTGAACTTTTTGCACTGACGGAGTTATATGTAGGTTCTTTTTAAGCTCAGTTGCAGCCCTCAAATAATCCTCGCACTTGTTTCATTTTTTTCTTCGTAGTTTATTGCGTTCCGTATTATTTTATTTGAATACCTAACCAATCGAACAACTTCTTTAATCGACTTTCCAATTAATATCGATTTTTTAATGATATCACTATTTTTCGAACTCCATTGTTTTCCACGATCCTTGGTATTGATTTACCTTACTCACGATGATCAAAATAATAAAATCAAAGTCAAATCCCTTAACCACGTGCTTTTTAACAAAGTAATTCTGCGAAATATAGCGGTTTCTATGAAGAATGCGAAAGTGGTCCTATTATTTTTTTTTTCGAATTTTAAGTAAAAAAATAAAAAACAAAATATTGAGAACCATTTCAAGGGCAATTCTACTTTTTTCTTATTAGGAAAATACAAAGCAATATTAAAAATAACAAGACTTGAAAAAATCGCAACACTAATTGTTTATTTTTTTATCAATTCGACAAGGTGTCATAGTGGTCCCATTATTTTTTTCGCAACTGTATATGCCCGTTTCACTTAGTGAAGCGGTTTATAAATTGTTTCAAAATCCTTATTCAGCAACAGGCGATAATATGAAGTTAGATACATATACTTTTGATGAAAGCCCAAATCCGAACCGATTTGAAACGGTAAACATAACTTAGAAACTATTTTAACAACAAACTTAAAATTCAGTATATATAAAGCAAAGCTGCAAACCAAAAAAGGTTTTGTCACTAGAACTCGGTTTTGGACCGATCGTTCTTATGACAGCTATATGCTATAGTCATCCGATTTTTATAAATTTTTCCACAATTAACTGGAAGCTTATAAAACGAATGTTTACCATGATTGGTGACGCTACGATGGAAAACAAAAAAGTCTTTCTTTCTAGAACTAATTTTTTGACCGACTTTTCCTATACTCATCCAATTTTGATAAAACTTTCCAGAATTGTGTGGAAGCGTATAAAACTAATATAAACCACGATTGATGATACTACGATGGAAAATAAGACAGTTTCTGACCAGAACTAGTTTTTCGGCCGACTGTTCCTATGACAGCTATATGCTATAGTCATCCGATTTTGATACATTTTTCCATATTTATGTGGAAACATTTTAAACTAAGAAATACTAAGCTAGCTGACGCTACGATGGAAAACAAAAAAGTTTTTCCCACTAGAACTAGTTTTTTGACCGACTGTTCCTATGGCAGCTATATGGTATAGTCATCCGATTCGGCCAGTTCCGACAAATGTGCAGCCTATGATGTGTATTTAAAGACTTTTCGCAAAGATTGGTCAATATAGCTTTAAAACTGAGGGAGAAGATAGACATGACTATATCAATTCAGCTCGTCATGCTGATCAAGAATATATATACTTTATTGGGTCGGAGATGGTTCCTTCTATGCGTTACAAACATCGTGACAATTTTAATATACCCTCTGCAGGGGTATAAAAACTACTCTTCTTCGGATTGCGTTATAGAAAAGTGTATAAGAGCAATAGAAAGCAATGAACATATATAAAATCTGTCAACGATGTTATAGATTCTTTCGAAAATGGTCCAAGACAACAAACATAGCCATTTGTTTTAAAATTTTGAAAGCGAAGACCTAAAAAAAATCCGTTTACTTTATTATCATTTATTTACATTTTCAATAATTTAAGAGCTAGTAAAGACAAAGATCTTCAGGAGAATTATTATTAACTTAAAGTTATAAAGATTTATCACCTTTTGATGTCGCATACAGACATCTTACTGTTCATACCTCCTACACTTCAGTTCAAAATGTGTTTCAAACGTAAGATTAACTACGAGACATTTAGGAGGCTTGAATGAAACCTGATATATGTCTAGGCGTAGATTTAAAAGAATCAGAGACGTCTATTAGAAAATGAGAACCGAAATGATTCGTCTGCGTCGACTCAGGGCAGAAACTGAAGAAGTCGTCGCTGAATTGTAAGGTCTGCTAAATCTGTTTAGGTTGTTAAACGCTTAGTGCATCGAGTTGGCAATTCTACAGGTTAAGAGTGTTTGCCATTTCTAGTTTGCTTTGAGCCTGAAGATATTTCGTTGAATGAATCGACACGTTGCCATAGGCATACCTTCGTTCGCCCAATTGGGAAGGAGATTGGCGGTAGTGTTCAGCCTCGCGAATTTGTCTGTTTCGGTAGATGGTCTAGTGGAGGTAGATGTCTGACTGCTCTGACATCTTTTGTCAAGATTTGTATTAAGAGTTTCCCTTTTCGCGACTTAAACTAAGCAGACCTTAAAAATAATAAATGTTGGCTTATAGATATAATAATTATGTTTACAAAGGTAAATCCTTTTCTCTCGATTTGAATTCACTATTCAGAGTTTTCTCACACCTGATCTAATTACCGTAGGAATATTTGTCACCTTCTATTCAACGTTATTCAATTCGATTCTAAAAAACTTACGTTTACACTAAAATCGACTCGAAATTCAGAACAGGGCCTTATTTTGTTTTTTTTTTTAAACCAATTGAAATGTTCAGAAGTTCCAGGAACCGGTCCGGGAACAGAAACTACAGTTTTCTCACGAGCTCGAACCCATGAAACGAATACGAAGTAATCAAGCCTGTTCCCGTTTCCGATTTCGATCATATTATGTGGAATCGGAATTGGTAAATGTACTCGATTTCATAAGCCGATTGTCTTATTCGGCGAATAACTTCAAATTTCCATTTATCTTCATCCGACTGTCTTGATGGGAAAATATATAAACCGATTTGTCTAATCGTTTCACAAAAATTTCGATTAATCGAATTCGGAAACGAGAACAGAAATATGTATATAGATTTGTCAAGTTACTACCAGTTCCGAACCGGTTCAAAACATTTTGAAAATTGGAGTAGTAGTTAGTGATATTAAGAAAGATATATTTTATATATGTCACTATATATTAAATAGTGACATATTTTAGAAATTATATAAGCTCATGATCATGATGATGATCATGAAACTTGTTGTAGGTTCATTATGTGCAGTTGAACATTCAACTGGTTCAAGACCGGTTCCAAAACAAATTGAACCATGACTCAGAAATTATTCAAGCAATAAACTTGAAATTTGGTGTGGGTAGTTTTCCGGATCATATCCGTATTCCGTACCATTTTATAAAAGTGGTTCAAGAAGTTAAGAAGTTATAATTGGTAATATAAAGTTAAACACTTTACTTGTTCAAAACTGGTACCCAAACAGATTGAGTTAGAATAAAAATTGGTTCAGATCCATAACTTCGAAATAATTTCTAAGCTTTAAAAAAGTGATTTGGAGCCATATTTTTCCGAAAATATTTAAGATATGAACTTTAAATTGGGTGTGTAGGTTGGTTATATAAAGTTAAACATTTTACTGCTTTAAAATCAGTTCCGAACCAAATAAAACCGGTTCAATAGTGGTTCTGAGCCATACCTTAAAAACTAATCAAGCTATAGACTTGAAGTTTGATGTGTAGGTTAAAAACATGGTATTAGATACTAGGTGGGCTGAAAAGTAACCTCCTTAAACGCCAGAGTGCGCTGCTATAGCAAATAAAGATTGTGTTGCCTTAAAGGGCGCGATTAAGCCCTTAGTTTTGTTTTGACAGCTGATTGTTGTTGTTAAAAATCGTTTTTTTTTCACGTCAACAACAATCAGCTGTCAAAACAATTGAAATTTTGATTGTTTAATATTTTTAAGACTCAAAATTGGTACCATGAGATGTGTGACACATCTCAGAAATGATTCGCGTGGGTTAATTATTTTCCCGTTTCAAAACTAATTCAGGCTTAGCTTAACTCCATACAAAAATTGATTCTTTACAAGCACAACTGGATTAAAATTATATACTCCAAGGATATACAAGTTTATTTTGCATATTTTGGTAAAAGAAAATTAAACCCATTCCTCAGCATTTTGTGTAAAACTCATCATCATAATTATCTATTAAATTTCTATAGCTGTCGCACAAAAAAATAATAAAAGTTTTTCCTTTTAGAGCATTTCACTTTTCATACTTTTCAAACAAACTAAAAAACAAAAAACCTCTTTTGTTGTTGCTGTTGGAGGTGCCTTATGATGGCCTCATGGCTCCAGTTTCAGTCTTGTTATTGTTGACTGCTGCATGATTTAAGTTAAAATAGTTGTGGATTCTGTGGATTCCCCACAGAAGAAGGCACTTTGTATAACGCCCTGGCAAAAAAAAAAATTTCGTTAGCAAATAAGTGAAAGCACTTTGTTTCACTTTTGCCCTGGGTTAGGTCAGGTCAGTCCCAGTTCTGTGTTCTGAGTTCGCAAATCCCAGTTCCTCAGTGCAATTGCACTCACCGAATATGTTGGCAAATTTTTGGGCTTTTGTTGTTCTCGAGTAAAGAGCTTAAGCAGAGATAATGGTTGAGTCTGAGTGAGTGCATTGCCATATTTGTTTGAATGTATTTATGTGTGTGTGTGTGTGGGCGAATTGTTCGTTTGGCGATGATGTTGATTGCTCTGTGCTTTCCCTGCTTAAGCAGTCGGCATGCGATTAGATGGTTTATTATGTTAGGTTCCTTGCCGAATTTTGTCCAGGACTTAAGTTGATTGTGCAAGTTTTGTGGTGTTGTCATGGCGAGTGGTAAAGCAGCTTTTGCTTACGATAGCTTAGCACGAATTTTGGTGTTCAGGTTGATAGAAAATTCAAAACGATATTTTTTGGCTTTTCCAAAATATAAATCCTCATTAATTTAAAGCTATTAAGTTTGTTTAGACGCTCAAAATAAATTTTAAAAATTTTGGGGTACAATTTTACCCCAACAATTAAAGAATTGAGAACTGCAACTCTTTGGCAAAGGGAACGTTTAGAACATGTACAAGAAAATGCCAGTAAAAGTGGATAAGGCAAAAATAAAAAAGGTGTAGCTAGGTTAATAAGTCTTTTGAGAACTTTCTTTTTTATCTACCTTTACAATCTTTTTCCTTACCTTTTGGAGACAAGAATCCCATTCTGGTTAAAAACTTTTGCTAATTTAACCATCCCATTATAGATATCTCTTTGCTTTCCCCTTTTTCGAAGACGAGGATCATATATCATATTCAATTTCTTTCCGGAAACAAAGCTTATTTCCCGCCTCAATTATCTTGACTTCTTCTATCTCTCGCTTTAATACGTCTATTTTCCCCTCTGTTTTTTTGGAGACGAGGATTGCTAGCTACTCAGATACTATGTTCTTTCATTCCTTTTAGAAACGTAGATTATTTCCCGCTCCAGCTATGAATTGTATTTCTTTTTTTGGACACGAGGATTCCCTCTCGCTCCACCAGTTTAAGCTAGTTCAGGGTGTCATCCCCCTCGAAGTTGTCGGATTAGAGTCAGAAAAAAATCCCCTGGGTAGACCCAACACTCAGAAGAAACAAGTAAGAAAGTCGGTCAAGCCCGACTGTAATATACTCTGTACCTGTTTGTATGTAACTGATAACTTTAAAGTGTGAGGGTTTTTTAAAATCTGGGAATGTCAACTCTTTTGACTATCGTTTATCTGGTTGAAAAACGATGTATGGGGGCTCAAAAAATAATGATGAGTAGAATTACCCTAGTACATAACTCGTAAAATTATAAAATTTGTATATAATTTCCTAATAACATAAAAGTATCTATATTAGTCACGCGGGAATCACGCGTGATTTCTGACCGCAGGCCATCTCAATTGCGTCGCTCCTCTCATACTTGGTGTTTGCCTCCTTACACAAATATCTATTGGAAAGAAGGGAGGGGAAAACAAAAAGCTGCGCAGTCCAGTTAACTAATGCCGTCAAGCCAATTCCAATTGGGAAATTACCAGTAAGCTATTGCCCTCTCGCTCTCTCTTTGCCGTTGTTGTCGGTGAATTAAATTTTCTTTTACATAAAGCGCCACCATTATTCATCTGATCGGAAAACAATGTATGGGGGCTTGATAAGAAATGATGAGTAGAATTTATGTCTAAAAGGTTCGAACAACCTAACTCCAAAATTGTGGAAGATATTACGTTTTTTTCAATTTGCGGGGGAGGCAGGGGGCGTGGCAAAAATCAAAACTAAACTTGATCTGCCTGCAAGTATAAGAAATATATGTTCCATACACCTCAAACCTCTATCTCTTACCATCTCTGAGATATCTTCGTTCATACGGACAGACGGACAGACAGACGGACAGACGGACATGGCTATATCGACTCGGCTGTTGATGCTGATCAAGAATATATATACTTTATAGGGTCGGAGATGCTTCCTTCTGGCTGTTACATACATTTGCACAAACCCAATATACTCTGTGTACCTTCGGTACAGAGTATAAAAAACCCAGAATTTTGTACCTAAATCAAGTACAAACGGTGTCAATAATACGCCAAGTACGACAATACTTAATACAAGTACAAAATACTTGGTTCAAGTACAATATTTTTAATCCCGAAATACTTGATTTTAGACCGTTTCGGGATACATTAAGTACATTATGAGCTATTCAGAAAAAAATTTACAACTTTGTACTTAAATCAATTACAAACGGTGTCAATAGTACGCCAAGTACGAAAATACTTAATAAAAGTACTTAATACTTGGTGAAGTACGATGTTTACAATCCCCTATTACAGAATTATAGATCGTTTCGGGATACATTAAATACATTTTATGCTATTCCAAGGTATTTTAAACCTCATTCCTAGAACGAAATGGTTAGAAACCAATACCGATTCGTTCTTATTAGATTAATTCATACTTTGTTTAAGTACACCCAAGAACGAATCAAACTTAATACTTTAAGCACAAAATTCTATCCCGTTCGTTCTAGAACGTTTGAGTACAATAAATTCTTGATATAATAAAATCTTGTACTTGATTTAAGAATTTTGTTCTCATTTTAGGAACATAATGAGTAAATTTGAAACTTAAGACTTATACGTACTTTGTTTAACTAAAACCAAGTACGAATTATACTTGAAATTTTAAGTACTAAACGTTATAAATTCTATTCCGTTTGCTCTAGAACGCTGCAAACCGTTTTTTTTTTCCTGAGTGTACGTTTTTAAGCTCATCACCATCATTTGGCAATTTACAACCCAAGAACCCTTACTGGGATATATACCCCGGCCTAGAAGCTTCCTTAGAAAATTTTAAACCGGTTAAGCCAAATTCGTTCAAAACTAAGCAATTATTGACTAGGCAAAGCTAAGTTTGGCTAAATCGCTTGAAACTTAATGCACTTTCAAACCGGTTCAGCTAAATTCGATAAAACCTAGGAAATTCTTGAATCAGCTACGCTAAATTCGTTTGAAACACAACTTTCAAACCGGTTAAGCTAAATTCTTTCAAGACTAAGCAATTCGTTAATCGGTTAAGGTTAATTTATTTCACAATCGAACCGGTTAAGCTTAATTTTTCAAAACTTAGCACTTGTGGAATCGCCTAAGCTAAATTCACTTTAAAATGAATAATTTCCGAACCGGTAAAACTGAAGTCGTTCAAAACTAACTAAAACTAAAGCTGACTTCGTTTAAAACTAAACAATTTTAACATCGGTTAAGGTAAATTAGTTCCACTATCAAACCGGTTTAGCTAAGCGGCTAAGCTAAATTCACTTGAAAGTGAACAACCTTCGAACCGGTTAAGCTGAATTCGTTCAAATCTACACAATTCTTTAATCGGTTAAGGTTAATTAGGTCCACTGTGTGTCAAAACTAAGAAATTATTGTCTGGGCAAAGCTAAATTCGCATAAAACCCAACCTCTTTCGAACCGGTTAAGCTGAATTCGTTCAAAACTAATCAATTTTCACATCGGTTCAGGTAAATTAGTTCCACTATCAAACCGGTTAAGCTAAGCGGCTAAGCTAAATTCACTTGAAAGTGAACAACCTTCGAACCGGTTAAGCTTAATTTGTTCAAATCTACACAATTCTTTAATCGGTTAAGGTTAATTAAATTAGTTCCACTGTGTGTCAAAAGTAAGAAATTATTGTATGGGCAAAGCTAAACTCGCATAAAACCCAACCTCTTTCGAACCGGTTAAGCTGAATTCGTTCAAAACTAAACAGTTTTTTGGTCGGTTACGCTTAATTAGTTCCACTATCGAACCGGTTAAGCTAAATTCGTTCAAGTCTTAGCACTTGTGGAATTGGCTAAGCTAAATTCACCTGAAACTTGACAATTTTTGAACCGGTAAAGCTAAATTCGCTGAAAAATAAATACTTCTTTAATCGGTTAAAGTAAATTAGATCCACTATCGATCCGGTTAAGCTAATTTCGATCAAAACTGAGCATTTTTTTAGTGGTCAAAGCTAAATTCACTTGAAACTGGACAACTTTCGAACCGGTTGAGCAGAATAGGTTTAAAACAAAACAATTCTTTAATCGGTTAAGGTAAATTAGTTCCACTTTCGAAGCGGTTAAGCTGATGTTGTTCAAAACTAATCTGAATCTAACTAAAACTGCTCAAAACTAAGCAATTATTGACTAACTTCGTTGAAAACTGAACAAATTTTAAGCCGGTTAAGTTTAATACGAGCAAAAGAAGCTAATTTTATACCGGCATAGCATAATTCACTTAAAACCTAAACTAAGCTTATTTCGTTTGGGCTAAATTTGTACACAAAATAAGCGAATTTTAATTGTGTATCGTTTTTTTTTTTTGAAAATATCAAGCTAAGTTAATTTTCATTTTGTTTAAAACTAAACCACTTTTCGAAACAGTTGAGACACATTTAAACGTCATTTAAACGTTTTGGAACTTTTGCTCAACTGTAACATGACTTTTGCCTTAGTTATCCAAATATTATGGTGAATAAAAAGAATAAAAATAATAATAATTTTAGTTGACTTTGGAGTAATTCACTTTCGTTCCGCCGTACTTTACTCCAACAACCAAAAGTCAAGGCAAACTTTTTGGCTTATTGTTTTGACTTTTTCTACTATTGCATCTTGGCCACAACACACAGTCAAGGCAAGACAACAACTTGGAGGACCATAAAACAAGCTAAACTATAAAAACAAAACGAAACAAGAGAAAAAGAGAAGAGAAAGCAATTACAAATGCAAACTACAAGCAACAGCTGAGTGCGGAGGAAGTATCCTCCTTTGGCACCTGATTCCATTTTGGGGCAGCTGCTGCTTGAAAAATTTGTGAATTTTAATGTTGAACATGGCCAAACACACATACACACACACACACACACACGCACGTACGCACACACTTAGAAAAAAGAATAGTCAGAAATCTGAGACGAAGTTTTAAGTACGTTTTGTTTTTAATATTACAAAAATGCTTCAAATAAGAATTATGCATATTTAGAGTAAGTCAACAGATGCTAGAAAATGGAAAATTGGGAATTTTTCTTATAATTCCCAACTGGTTTTGTCACATTTTTGAATATTTTGTGATTTTGGAAATAAGAAAAAAATCCTGCATAAGAATAAGAATTTAGTACTTGGATCAAGTACTTGAATTTTTTCAGAGTGCACTCCAGAACAGCGGACAAGGAGTAAGCATATGTTTATGGCTTTTACTAATAAAAATGTTTTTACGACTTTCCTTTCCCTTCCCGCCTCCCCTCAACCGACCTGTCTCCTAGCAGCACTTGCAGTTTATGTGGGTTTCTTCTACAAATAAAAAAAAAATAAGAAAAATAAATAAAAATCAAATTCCTGCGCATCACACGCGACGCGACATATGAGTGATGGGAACAATGAGTAAAGCGCCAAGCAGGATGATGATGAGGATGTTGATGATGATCATCTCAACTGGTATCTGCCAATTCTGTCGCATCATTGCCAAGTTAATTCACACCCCGGCACACACACACACACACACATATCAGCCAAAGGAGCAGCCCAAGGAGCCATAAAGTGCAAGGATACGGAATGCAATATTTAGCGTCCTTTGAGCGCGCTTCGTGTTAAGTGACGAAAATAAAAAAAAATAAAAAACAGGAAAAAAATGAAATACTGGCAGCTAAGCAAGGCGACAGCATTATACTGGCTCCGGCTTCACCGTCTTGGTTACGTGCAACTCGACGCATATCAAGTTGCAACTTGCAACAAATATTAAATCAGTAAAATGTCCTTTAGGGCGCACTCAAATGTAATTGTTGTTGCTTTCGCTCTTCCACTTGTGCCTCGCGTCTCCGTTTCTGTCTCCGGCTTCATCATCATGCTGCATTCGGTCGTTGTTGTTGCTCCAGTTGCTTCATCTTCCGCCTGGCCGCGAGTGTTTATGGCGCCGCACAGCAAGGGACGCCCCTCTAAGGTAGTGGCGGCGAGATGCTGTACAGTGGTAATACCGTCTTTAGTCAGAATACAAAATAACAGTTCCTTCCTCTTTGTTTTACGGTTTCGGTAGAAGTACATATATATATATATATATAGCTATAGTTATCCGATTTTGATCAAATGTCCCAGATTTGTGTGGAAGCATATAAAAATAATATATATACCAAGATTGGTGATGCTACGATGAAAAACAAAAAAGTTTTTCTAACTAGAACTAGTTTTTTTCACCGACCGTTTATATGGCAGCTATATGCTATAGCCATCCGATTTTGATAAATTTTTCCAGAATTGTGTGGAAGTATATAAAACTAATATATACCACGATTGGTGACGCTACGATGGAAAACAAAACTGATTTTTTCACTAAGACTTATTTTCCGACCGATCGTTCCTATGGCAGCTATAAGTTTTAGTCAACCGATTTTGATAAATCCTACCAGAATTGTGTGGAAGCATATACAACTCATATATACCAAGTTTGGTGACGCTACGATGGAAAAGAAACAAGTTTTTTACAATAAGACCGTTATGTGAGAGTTTATGATCAAGTTCAAGTCGCTTTCCACAAACTGTTACGAATACCATTTGACATTAGGATTATATCTTACTCCATATACCCGTAGGTTTTAGGTTTATATCTATAATAATTCCACAGATATTGCTCTGAATCACTATTAAAACGGATCCAAAACTACACATCTAATTTTCCGTTCCTAGCAACGGGACGGTCTTAAACCATTTCTATGAGTTATGTCCCTGAACCACTTCGATCCAGCTCAGCGGGTTCGGAACCAGTCTTGAACCAGAGAAATTTCAGTCTCAATTTAACTAACCTACGCATCAAATTATAAATTCATAGCTTCAATACAATAGTTTCTGAGATATGGCTATGAACCACTTTTAAACCAATTTTAGTTTTAATTTAACTAACCTACACACCAAATTTCAAGTTTATAACCTTAATCATTTCTGTGATATGGCTCTGAACCACTTTTGAACCGGTTCAGTGGGTTTGGAACCGGGCTTGAACCATTGAAATATCAGTCTTAATAAAACTTTTAAGTTCATATCTTAAATAACTTCTGAGTTATGGCCCTGAACCACTTCTTAACTAGCTCAGCGGGTTCGGAACCAGTTTTGAACCAGTGAAATTTCAGTCTCAATTTAAATAACCTACTTATCAAATTTTAAGTTCATAGCTTTAATAACTTATGAGAAATGGCTCTGAACCACTTTTGAATCGAATCAGCGTGTTCGGAACCGGTTCACAGTTTAGAGCGATAGCCTATGACTTCTTCCTGATCGACATAAAAAGGAAGCGAAAATTTTATAAAGTTCGGCTTAGTGGTTTTGAACTGGTTCACAGACCTGCGACATAGCCTATGACTCTTTTCTGATTGACATGAACATACTGTAAAAATTTCATGAAGATCGGTTCAGTGGTTAAGACTAGAGGTGGGCGCGGGCCGTGCCGGGCATTTGCCAAAATCACCGTGCTTCGTGTCTCAAATCGTATTCGGGCTTTCTTTGTGCGGACTTCGGGCCTAAGCTAAACGCCCGATAGGCGCGAAAGGCACAAAAAGGGTACATCTCTAGTATCGATATGCTTAAGAAGTATACGTGGGTTGCAATTGAAGTTTCGGGCCTAGGTCACTTCTAGCCATTTTAGGACTAATTGGCCTTTTCCCAAAAAAAAGTTTGGACTTTTATTGATAAAAGCTCCATACAACTCTTTCATGTGTGACCACGTTTGATATCGATTAACAATTAATCAAAAACTTACCTCGGAAGAAAAATGGAATTAACTCGTGAACATTTTTGTGCAATCATTTTTCACAACTTTCGACGTGGATTATCACGACAAGAGTGCAACGATGAACTTAAATCTTTGTATGGCGATGAAGCACCATCCTATAGCACTGTGAAAAATTGGTTTAATAAATTCAATCGCGGGCGACGCTCGCTCGAAAACGAAAATCGTCCAAAAACAGTCGTTGTGGCAGAAAACATTGATGCCGTGCGTGAACTGATAATGCAAGATCGTCATGTGACATACCGTGAGATAGAGGCATCCCTGGGCATTTCTTCCACCAGCATATATTCGATATTGCATAAACACCTGGGCGTAAAAAAGGTTTGTTCTCGTTGGATCCCGCACAATTTGACAATCGCTCAAAAAAGGGCTCGTGTGGATTGGTGCAAAGAAATTTTGAAAAAATATAATCGCGGTGTTTCAAAAGACGTTTATAAGATCGTCACAGGTGACGAATCATGGATCTATGCTGATGATCCCTTATGCTTATGAAGACGAGCCAAATCCAACGAAAGTCGTTCGTGGAAGAAGCACTTCGAAGCAAATGGTCGCCTGTTTCTTGGGTAAAACTGGTCATGTGGCGACTGTTCCGCTTGCGCAACGTAGGACGGTCAATTCTGAGTGGTACACCACAATTTGTTTGCCTGAAGTCTTGGGAGAAATTCGAAAAACGAACAAGAGAAGACAGATCATTGTGCACCATGACAATGCAAGCTCTCACACATCAGACCAGCGCCTTTTTGACCGTCCAAAACGTCGAATTGATGGGTCATCCGCCGTACAGACCTGACTTGGCACCCAATGACTTCTTTATATTCCCGCACATCAAGGGAAAAATGCGTGGTCAATAATTTTCGTCGCCAGAAGATGCTGTTGAAGAGTTCAAAAACCATGTTTTGGAGGTGTCTCAATCGGAGTGGAAAAAGTGCTTCGACAATTGGTTTGAGCGCATGCAAAAGTGTATAAATCTTGCTGGAATTCTCCATGAAAAACAATGAAACCATTTTTGATCATAAATATTCGCGTTTTCATTATTAGGCCTGAAATATATATAGCATCCTACGTATCATAATGCACATAACTATTACTGACTTCATTGGAAAAAAAGAAAAGTGGCACCTTCTCAATAAAAATCATTAAAATGTCACAAGAAAAAAATTCAGGAAGCTGTAAAAAAAACTCAATTTGTTTATTGATGACAATTTTGAACTGAATGTTGTACTCTTAAGGGTAAGTGAGTTCTCAGACGATAAAAAAAATTCCGAGAATATTATTAGGCACGTAAAGAGTATACTCGATGAGTTTGACGTTCTAGAATAAATATATATGAACTACAATAAAAGCAATGCTCTCCGAAATAAATGGTAAGCAAGTATTTGCCAGAATCTCCTAAAAATTAAAACAACCACATTTTCATGAATTTTCAGAATTTTTTAATCAAATCTTTATGAAGAAGAGAAAACTTGTAGAAGAGAAACTTGAATGTAATAGATGCGGAAATACATAAATATTTGGCCCTTCCTGTTTCTGCAGATATTCCAATTTGATGATTTAAAACTTTTACAAAATTTGGCAAGAAAAAATTTTAGCCCGTTTTAACCTCTAAAACGTATTTTTTCTACATCAGGAAGCATTTTAAACTTAATTAACTTAATTAATTTAGTTAAATAATATTCCTGTATAAGAATATGTAATTGATTTTGGTTAATGAGACTTAAGAATATAAATAATAATGCTAATGCATAAATAAAAACTTGAACTTTTGACATTTAATAAGAATATTATAATTTCGTGCTGAGTCGTGCCGGGCCTGACAATTTTGTTTCGTGTTTGGACCGCGCCCATCTGTAGTCCATACCATACTTAACTTTAACTTTACTCGACTTGCATTGTAAAAAATTATCTATATATTTCTCTTGAAACTCAGTTACCTTTCTTTTTTTTTAAATTTATTTAAGATCAAAGTAGGCTTTTCAAAATGCGATGTCTAGCTCGTGTTGTAGTGTCTCTTATAAATTTCATTTCTCGTTCGTTCATTGAGGCGTTCAGTTGTTTTATTTTTCTTTTATTTTTTTTTATTTAGCTTCTCCATATGTATCTAAGTAGGAATGTTTGGATCTTAACAGAAACAGTTGGTTTTTATATTTTTTTCGACTCGTTCACCAGGATTTTATTGTGCTCTTTTTTCTTTGTGTTTGTGCAACCATTGCTATAATTCCATTCCTTAGCCTAACAAGCGCTATTTTGTTTTTTTATTTTTTTTAATGAGATAACGCTTAAACACCAGCAAATGGATCGCGGTTAACAGGAATCGTGAACCTGACGTGGAGATTATTTTTCTTAATTTAATTTAATTTTATTTTTGAATATATCTAAAATTAGCGAGACCTTCAAATGAGTCATAATCATCTAGTTGGCCTACATGCTGTCTGGTTTTCATTGTGAATAGCTTGTCATTTGACATTGAAAATTATTGCCGCACCCTATAAACTCCGGTGCATATAAATAACCGCACCCAATTCTCTTTCTGTGTACTAGTACTTGGAGAGGGGATAGCAACAAATTGGTAAATGCAGATAAAAAGTGAAGCAAACATAAGATAAGCAAGAATCATAACAAAAACACTAGCAATGCAAAATTAACCGATATATTTAAGTTTTTGTTTAATGCTAGGTGCATGTAAATCTCCTGTTTCGTAACTTATTGATTTTCTTTGCATTACACAGTGGTTGGGCTTACATGGAAGAGCGGCCATAAATACTTCTAGTGGTCATATCGAGCTGAAATTTTTACTGTAAGTTCTTTGCATAGTTAGAACTATAATACGAAAAAATGGGCTTGATTGCAAACAGATTTTGTTAACGAAAAAATAAACTAAGAAAAACATATATATATTATAAGAAGAAAACGAACAATAATTATAAAAAATCATATACTTTTTATATTGTCTCATCGAGTAAATTAATTGTTGATTGTAATAGCGGTGACTTCTGGTTGAAGGTAAGTTTTCTTTGTCCAGTTTAAAAGGGATCAGAACTTAATAGCAATCTGATTATCAAGTCTGTATTTGAGGCGACGCGTGAAATTTTGCGTGTATGGTTCAACCGAAACTTTTAATATAATTAATTCTTGCCTCTGCGGCTTCTTCAGACAGCTCTTCAATCGAAAGTAAGGAATGTTTTATAATATCGGGAGCATGAAGTAAAACTTTATGAACCGATGGGGGAGATAAAACCAAGGATACTTATCAATCAGCTGCTTCGCGGTTTCAAGAGCATAGTCCCCAAGTTTTGCCGGATTTATCATGTAGCCTGAAGATATGGCTTGCAACAAAGTTGAGACTCTAATTATTAAGTCTTTATCAATTTCCGTAATATCGGCAGATGTATCAGGGTTATTGAAAAATTTTCTGGCTGAGTTGCCATCATTCGACATCCACATCCTCCAGCTTTAGGCTTGTCTACTATAAGACCCATTTTTACCCTGAACTAATTTTGAATAATTTGTTTTCTCATTGAAATCTTCTGTTTGGCCTCTTGTGATCGGATTTACCATATTTTTTCATTCAATTCGTATGATAAGTGAATAAAACAAATCTAATGTACGCATGTAGTGGTGACAATCCAATCTCAAATCGCTCCTCATGAACTTCTTCTTTTAAACAATTTTCTAAGTTGTTCATTTCTGTCGGCTTGGCATAACATATTTAGCATCTTGTGGATGTTGATTCACTTAAAGCATTACAAATATTACCATCAACCATAGTAAGTTGCAAAGCGGCAACAACAACATTACAGACTAAATGAACTGCTTTCGACAAATTTAGGTTAGGTTAGTTTTTTTAATGCCACATGTGCAGCTGCAGGTTACTGCAGCTGAACTAAACACTTTTATAATCTTAAAATATTGATTAACAACAGGGTACAAATTTCGTTGGGGGGCGAGCGGGGGGAAACACTTAAAACTTTACCTAAACATTGCTATGCACCAAAAATAGGAACTGAAAAAGACGCACTTATTCAACAACGATTTTCACAAAACACAAAACGAAATATTTATAAATTGGATTGTAAAAATAAAGTTCATACCTTTATGTACAATATTCATATTTTTTGTTTTTGGTTTAACAACGTTTTATAATATAATTTAATTATACAAATTCAGCAAGTTGCACTGCGCTGCTGACAAATGTCAAATACAGAAACACGTGTTCGCTCTTTTCACTCTCTTTTTAGAAAGTCCCGTTAGAGAATCAAAAAAAAAGTATAACGTCATAAAGTTTGAACAATTGGCTGATAGTAAGAACAGTTTCCGTTTGAATAGCTCAAAATAAATTTTTTTATTTTTGGCCTATGGCAGCAACCACTGTGCATTACCCACACTAACTACACGTAAAACGAAAAAGTTGTTTGTGGCTATAGTAATGCACCAGAGTTTACTATTCCTCTCATGTCAAAATTCATTCGCTGAATATACTTGGGCCCGTTTTCTTATGTTTATGTGTTTCAAATCTAGGTGGATATTTAGAAAATGAATGTTGCCTACTTTTAGGCCTTTGCTTGTGTCTACGACAAATATAGCAAATATATATATTTCAAAAGCGACCTAAAAGCTGGCAACATACATTTTCTGAATATCCACTGAGATTTAAAAAAAAACATGAACATGAGAAAACGGCCCTTAATCTTTTTCATACACTTGTAAAGTGTCTATAAAATCAGGCCTGTTCTCGTTTACGAGTTCGATCAACCGGAATTAGTAAGAAACGATTAGAGAATTTGGTTAGTTAATTTTGCCAGCAAGACAGTCGAATAAAAATAAATGGAAATATGTAGTTACTCGTCCAATAACACAAACGGTTTTTGGACACGAAAACATTTATCAATTCCAATTCCGCATGATTTGATAGAAATCGAAAACGGGTACAGGCCCGAATATTGCCCAAAAGTTTGCAGCGCAAAGAAATATCCATTCCCTAACCCATAAACTATAAATATATATATACTATATATATTCTTGATCAGGACGACGAGCTGAGTTCAATTCCGTCTGTACGTCCCTCCATCAGTCTGTCCGTCTGCTTCTACGCAAACTAGTCCCTCAGTTTTAAAGCTATCGAGCTATCACGCAACTACTATTTCAGAACCGGCTGCGTCGAATGACCATATCTTATAGATACCATAGGAACGATCGGTCGGAAAATATGTCTTAGTGAGAAAAACTTTTTTGATTTTCATTGGAGCGTCTCCATTCTTGGTATATATTAGTTTTATAAGATTCTACATAATTCTGGAAAAATTTATCAAAATCTGATGACTATAGCATATAGCTGCCATAGAAACGGTCAGTCAAAAATCTAGTTCTAGTGAGAAAATCTTTATGGTTTTCCATCGTAGCGTCACCAATCTTAGTATATATTAGTTTTTAAAGCTTCTACACAATTATGGAACTTTTTTAAAAATCGGATGAATATAGCATATAGCTGTTATAGATCCGATCGGTCGGAAAATGTTTTATTTGCTAAGAAAAGTTTATTTAGATCGAGATTTGATTCTTAATGATTTTGCATTTATAAATATCTGATATCTTTATCCTATATATATATTCCGCAGGTTAAATCAGTTTAAAGTGAACTTTTGCAAGTGTATTAAAACTTCGGCACAGTCGAAGTTAGCTTTGCCTTCTCGTTTTAACTGCACGCAACTAATATGTCGGAACCGGCCGGATCGCATAACTATATATTATAGCTGTCATAGGAACGATCGGTCGAAAAATAGGTCTTTGTGAGAAAAACTTTTTGGTTTTCCATGATAACGTCCTTTATCTTAGTAATTATGAATACGATCGGATGACTATATTCTATAGGTGTCGGAAAATTTGCTTTACTAAGAACCTTTTTTTTTTTTGTATCAAATTTTGATTCTAATTGATTTAGAATTTATAAATATCTAATATCTATTTATTCTATTGGTTAAATAAGTTGGCATAGTGAAAGTTAGCTTTGTCTTATCGTTTTTCTTCATTTTATGATATATTTATCATATACTAATTTCTCTTCTTGTTTTAGATGTGTTTCTTTCCTCTTGTACTTATTCACTTACGAATATCTTTTAGCTCCTTCTTTCTAAAATTTTCTATTGCTGCAAAATGCTCTTCCATTCCACTGTCTCAGCTGCAACATGCCGTTTTTTATTACGCACCGCACACGCTATAAGACATTGTTGGCCGCATGTCGCTGTCGCTGATGGATACCGCTACTTAGGCCGTTGCCTCAGCTTTTGCTGTGGCTGAGCCAACTGAAAGATTGTGCAAGTGCAAATGCTTTCACGGCTATGAAATTACGTCCGACTCAGATGTTGAGACGGGAGCGGAGACGTAGATGGATACGGAGACAGAGTCAAGTGCCATGGCTAAGTGCAACA
The DNA here is from genome assembly GCA_018904225.1 of Lordiphosa mommai. NCBI lineage: Eukaryota > Metazoa > Arthropoda > Insecta > Diptera > Drosophilidae > Lordiphosa > Lordiphosa mommai. Next base: position 30,691 of record JAEIFT010000123.1, on the reverse strand, counting down.
AGGATAACCAAAGAGAACGGGCGACGTAATTTGATTTTGTGGGCGGGGGATGTTCAGGTACAGTTGGCTTGGCGGGGCCAAGCTTTGGTCGCGACTTGGTCGGGGGTGAGGGGTTGGCAGTCACATGCAGCAGTTGCTCATGTGTGGCTCTCTTCTCGGCCTGGCTTGGCATTGTCGATTATGTGTGCGCATAAATATACATGCGAAATTTATTAAGTTTCATGCTCGAGCACACAAAAGTAGGCAATACGGCAAGGACTCGACCTCACGCGTGTTGCTTGCTTGCTTCGTGCGTGTGGGTAAACTTTTTGGGCCTGAGCCAAAATTTAGAAAACAAAAATTTTAAATCAAAATAGACGAGAAAAGACAAAAGTCTAGGATGTAAGCATTAGGCACGTTGTTGCTGCTGGGGCGTGGCTTTTTTTTTGTTGCTACTTTGATGTTGAAATGAAGCTGCAAACTAATTTTAAGGGGGACAGATTTTCCAAAAACGCGAAAATATGCATTTTGTTAAGCTTACAAAGGGAATTTTAAGTTTAAACAAATTTTATTTTTTTTTTTTTTTACTTTGACTTAAAAAAAAAAAAAAAAAAAAAAATCTGCAAAGCGATCTTATTTCGTTAAGACTGTGCGTACATTACCAATCAGTCAGTCAACTGACAGACAAAAAGTACAAAAAATCATAGTTTAGCTTCTAGTTTTTTTTTAAAAAACATTTCCTTACTGCTTTTCCTTGCGGTTAAAGTTAGATAGCTATAATTTGAACAGAAGAAGGGATTTTTGAAAATTCCATTCCCTAGGGGTACTTTAGCGACTTAAAGTAAGACAAGTTCACCGGCTGTTTTTTTATAATTAACCCCTCTCCAAATTTTTTTCTCCCCTAGAAAACTGACAAATTAATTATCCCTCATCTCTGCTTCACCTGACACTCGCATCACTTTTCATCTACTGAATGAAAAAAAAAAAAAACAACATCAACGTTACAGAGACTGGTAAAACCCTTCTACTCCATTTTACTCTGATCCAGAGACAGCCGGCAGCACACAATCATTCCTCTTTTGGCTTTCAACGGCATACAAATTGCAAGGTGTTGGCTAGGGACAGGAACAGGAACAAGGACTGGCACAGGGTGTTACCCATTGTCAGCTTAAAACCAAAACAAACAAAAAAAAAAAATGGCAAAGCCAGCAAACAGAAGGACAACGCCAAGTAAGTCGAACAGACAAAGATATAGAGCGGCACAGTGGGAGAGTGTGGGAGCGGGGAGTGGTTGTGGGTGCTGGATTGGAGTTGATGCTGGCCGATGACAGTGTGAAAATATGAAATGTAATAGTGACAGAAACAAGCTAAAAAAAAAAAAAAAAAAAAAAGAAAGAGAAAGAATGCTGCCAGCGTTTGACAAGCAGCGAAACTGGAGCACGAAAAAAAATTGCCATCAAGCTTAGCGAGAAGCGTGACGAAGGCAGAATGCTGTGAATGGAGGGTGAGAAGCTGGCAAGTGGGTGTGGGTGAAGTCGCTTGCGTTGATTGTTTGCACTTTACACACTAAAAACTGTAACGCACGCAACACAAAAAACTATGTATGATGACTGCCGGCATATGTATGTATGTATGTATGGGAGCAGGATTGAATGACAGGCGGCAGGCACCCTGTATAAGTGTAGCATGTGCAAACCAACCAAAACGAAACGAAATGCAGCCACAGCAAAGGAACAAAAACTAAATCAAAAATGGCTAACGGCTGTTGGGAAAAATGCTAAAAAAAAAAAAAAAAAAGTGAAGTTAAATTAAGTTTGACACACCGACAAGTATATACCCTTTTAACTAACATAGGCTGGGCATACGATTACACCCAGCACCTTGAAATAACCACTTTTTCTCCCTACTCTTGTTTGAGGTTGTTGTTGTTTGACAAATAATTGTGTTATCTCAGATAAGTTCACCTTGGTGGGTTAGCCGACCGGAACAGTTTTTGCGAATAAAAGGTTTTTCCACTTACTTGTGTCTTACTAGATCTATTGAAATACTAGAGCTGAACTTACTTAAATGAACAGAAAAACTTTAAGATCGCTAGATGCAAAATACTCGAATGGTAAAATGTCCCTTAGCACTAAAGATCGACTGTGAGCCAGGAAGACTAGTTCGCAGAGTACAAACTTACATTCGCTACAATAAGTAAGTCCCAAAAATTCATTTCGCATAGATTTTGGGTCAATTTTGATGCGAAAGCAATTCGAAAAACACACGGGGTATTAGTTGTGCCTCCTTTTACACTTTAAAAAAAGGTTTTGAATCGCAAAATGTTAGCGCAAGTAATAATTGGAGCAAGCACAAATTGTCTTCAATTCACAACTTTTACTAACTTTACTTGAACTAAGAATATTTTGTATTTATTTTAAAACAGTTGCATGTCACATTCATAACAACGGGGTACTTTTGTGCCCCACAACTTTGAATTGTTATTTCATGAAAACTAATAACACTGTGCAAATCGAAAAAAAAAGACATGACCAACTTTAACGGATTTCCCCTATTTCGGTCACTGGAAATCTAACTGCATCATTAGTTCTATGAGCCATCGTTCCATCGTTATAAATTTAACGAGAAGGCAAAGCTAACTTCGACTGTGCCGAAGTTTTAATACACTTGAAAAACTTTACTCCAACTGATTTAACCGGTAAAATATATATAGGACATAGATATCAGATATTTAAAATTTTTAAATCATTGATAATAAAAATTGTATACTTTAAAAAAAAACTTTTCTTAGTAAAACACATTTTTCGACCGATCGGTCCTATGGCAGCTATATGCTATAGTCATCCGATTTTGACAAAATCTTCCACAATTGTGTTGACGCATATAAAACTAATATGTACCAAGATTGGTGACACTACGATGGAAAATAAAAAAGTTTTTCCCACTAGAAGTAGTTTTTTAACCGACCGTTTCTATGGCAGCTATATGCTATAGTCATCTGATTTTGATACATTTTTCCAGAATTATGTGAAAGCATATAAAACTAACATGAACCAAGATTAGTGCCGCTACGATGGAAAACAAAAAAGTTTTTCTCACTAGAACTAGTTCTTAGACCGATCGTTCCTATGGCAGCTATATGATATAGTCATCCGATCCGGCCGATTCCGAAATATTAGTTGCGTGCAGTAAAAAGAAGACTCTGTGCAAAATTTCAGCTCGATAGCTTTAAAACTGAGGGACTAGTTCGCGTAGAAACAGACAGACAGACAGACGGACAGACGGACAGACGGACGGACAGACGGACAGACGGACAGACGGACGGACGGACAGACGGAAATGAACTCGGCTCGTCGTCCTGATCAAGAATATATATAGTTTATGTGGTCGGAAATGAATATTTCTATGCGTTACAAACTTCTGGGCAAAATTAATATACACTTTTCAAGTGTATGTAAAAAAAAACATGAAAATCATGTGTTAGCTAAAATCAATGTATATAAGTTCGCTGCATATCCCGCATTGTGCTGTAACAGTATCAGGCATTCTCGGTAGGAAAAGTCGTTCATGTTGATGTTGTGGAAAGTCTTCGACTCAAAATACCAAACAAATGCTACTCAGAGAAAGCAAACGACTTTCAGAGTTCGAGCATCAACGCGCAAAATATGAATCGTATTTCCACGAAAGGAGACGAAATTGAAGACAGTGCAAGCAAAATAAGGGAAAGTTGGAGGAAACGGGATATACAACAAAGCAACAGGCTCGGGCGGGCCCCCCCCCGGGCGATGAGAAACAAGGAGGGAAAACCACCCGGAGACAACGGAGCAACTGCTCAGATAAGGGAATTCTTGGTCATCTAAAGTTCGAGATCATTCTCAATGTTTGTGATGCTCAATTGAAATATAAGAGAAGATTAATATCGAAAAAAACGAACTGTTCATAAAATATTGGATCGTGGTGAGCAGATAATACAACGACAACTTGTATTGATGAGAGAGTTGTCAGAAAAAGCCCAAGAATCTAAAAACGAGGACTTCAAAAAGTATAGATATGCGAACACGTGCAAAATATCTCGACATCAAGAGAACACAGAGCCTTTCAACATATTGTCGGTCTCCTCTGATCCCCTTATCTCAACTCTCAGACACATCAGAACACTCAAGGAATTAACCAACGAATATTCACCAGAAATATTAGATATTTTATATACCTATATTGACAACATTTTTAAAGAAAATTAACAATTTCAACGTTAGAACTAATTTTGTATGAAAAAAATTTGTTCAGTAATTTAGAATTATATTTTTATTAAATTTAGTTAATTGTAGTTAGATTTACAAGACCATTTTTAATAAATCGTTAAAAAAATGTTTGCACATTTCTTTAAATCTTTTAATTGTATAAAAATATGAGCTTAAGCAGCCGATCCTGAGTCACCCTGTTGACCTACAAAGGCATGCTTACGCTCATTTTAAAGCTACATAAATTCTCATTCACGTCCCTTAAAAATTTTCCAAAAATCCTATTCGATTCAAAAGTTGTAATTTTAGCATGTAGATACTGCTGTTAACCTCGAATTATCATGTAGATACTTTACTTAAAATATTTGTTCCTATAGCAAAAGACTGTGGTTAGAGCGAGACAGACATAGAGAAAAAATAATTCAGAGAGCGAAACCGAGACTGAACGGCTGACTAATTTTAAGTGAAACGGCCGTGCCGTGGCGTTGCCATTCTTAGAAAAAATAATGCTGTCCATCAGTTCTTAGAAATTTTACATGTACGTGTACGGCCACACTATAAGTTAAAGATGAGACATACCTGCGTATCTGTGACTGAGTAAAATAATATTGTGACTTTAAATATGCAGTCACAGTTACTTAATCACGGGTACGACGATATAGCTCATCTCTTATTTATTTTTTTATGCTTTTATGACAACAAACCACATTAGTTGCAGGAATCCAACTACTGTGAAAGAGTAATTCGTCTTCGAATTCTTTTAAATTATATGAAATCAACATCGCCCATAAGTATGTACATAAATATGTAACATGCAATTTAGAAACTGAAACCGAACCGGAACCCCAATTCACAATTTGAAGGGAACTGGATGTGGTAAGGATTCGAACCCCGAACCGAACCCGCGCCAAAATAACGGGGGTTTGCAGCCCTGTTTTAAGGACAATCCATTATGTGACCTGTTTCTTCTTAAAAACCGAACAATGAGCTACCTTAAGATTAGAGAAAAGTAGGACAGTCGCACAATCTGTTATTGTAACTGTTTAAGCTAGGAACCGAAGTAGTTCGAGTTTGCTAGATATTTCTTTTATGGTTTACAAAGCACAGTGTGCCCAGATTTAACAGTAAAATTACAAATTACAAATCAAACCGAACCAAACCGTTCCGAACCGCTTTTTTGTGGTAGTAAACCAAACCAAGAACCGAACCGGTGTTCTTCCAAAAATTCTGAACCGAACCGAAAACCACCTTTAAAAACGGTTCGGTTCGGTTCAGTCTATAGATGAGTTGGATAATGCAAAGACGATATTGCACTTGTGATTTCATAAATTTTTGTAAGGTAGTATTAGTGTTTTCTCATTAATCCAACGGTCAAATGATTATAAATAGATTAGTACACGTTCTTTTTATTCAGAGGATAGACTAACGCTTTCTTATGCTAGCCGCACTGTGCAGCTTCCTTACTTTCCAAGATCACTCAAATTCAATCAACTTCAAAATTATATTTAATATGTAACTTTACAATTCAATTGGCTTAAATATACTTAATAAAGGTATAAAGTTTAGGATGGTTCGGATGAACGTGTGTGTGCTGCTGCTGCTCTTGATCGACTTCTTCTTCCTCTTTTTTGGTTCCATTTCTTTTCCCTAGACTCGCATAAATGCATAGCAAGGGATTATCGACTATGGACAAGTTCGCTGGCAGTAGGACATTTTCCGTTTGGAACAGTGGAGCTGAACACGCTCCGTTTCCGAAGTACCATGGTGTATATTACATTTTTGCTTGTCAAGACAATCCTTGAACTTATGGACAGAGCCTTTACGACTGTCTTTATACGTAGGTTGCTATATATATTTCTGGCCTATTAATGAAAACACGAATATTTATGATCAAAAATGGTTTTATTGTTTTTCAAAGTATTCTCCAGCAGGATTTATACACTTTTGCATGCGCTCAAACCAATTGTCGAAGCACTTTTTCCACTCCGATTGAGACACCTCCAAAACATGGTTTTTGAACTCTTCAACAGCATCTTCTGGCGACGAAAATCGTTGACCACGCATTTTTCCCTTGATGTGCGGGAATAAAAAGAAGTCATTGGGTGCCAAGTCAGGGCTGTACGGCGGATGACCCATCATAAGAAGTTTTGGGCGGTCAAAAAAGGCGCTGGTGTGAGGTGATGTGTGAGAGTTCGCATTGTCATGGTGCACAATGATCTTGTTCGTTTTTCGAATTTCTCCAAAGACTTCAGGCAATCAAATTGTGGTGTACCACTTAGAATTGACCGTCCTACGTTGCTCAAGCGGAACAGTCGCCACATGACCAGTTTTAACGAAGAAACAGGCGACCATTTGCTTCGAAGTGCTTCTTCCACGAACGACTTTCGTTGAATTTGGCTCGTCTTCGAAGACCCACACGGTCGATTCTTGTTATGTTTCGGGCTCATAAGCATAGATCCATGATTCGTCACCTGTGACGATCTTATAAACGTCTTTGAAACACCGCGTTATATTTTTTTCAAAATTTCTTTGCACCAATCCACACGAGCCTTTTTTTTGAGCGATTGTCAAATTGTGCGGGATCCAACGAGAACAAACCTTTTTTACGCCCAGGTGTTCCAATATCGAATGTATGCTGGTGGAAGATACAAGGATGCCTCTATCTACTATCATGCGATTCATTATCAGTTCACGCCCGGCATCAATGTTTTCTGGCACAACGACTGTTTTTGGACGACCTTCGACCTTCGTCTTCGAGCAAGCGTCGCCCGCGATTGAATTCATTAAACCAATTTTTCACAGTGCTATAGGATGGTGCTTCATCGCCATACAAAGATTTCAGCTCATCGTTGCACTCTTGTCGAGATAATCCACGTCGAAAGTTGTGAAAAATGATTGCACGAAAATTTTCACGAGTTAATTCCATTTTTCTGCCGAGGTAAGTTTTTGATTAATCGTTAATCGATATCAAACGTGGTCACACATGAAAGAGTTGTATGGAGATTTTATCGATAAAAGTCCAAACTTTTTTTGGGAAAAGGCCAATTGGTGCTAATATGGCTAGAAGTGACCTAGGTCAGAAACTTAAATAGCAACCCACGTATATTACAATTAGTACATTTATAACAAAATCAGCTCGCCAAGGCAATAGTGGATTTATGCGCGATGCCTGATTTCCTTCTATATAATTAATATATTTCTATTAAAAATCGAAGTTATTTCAATGCTTTCTAAGAAATCCATTTCAAAAATTAATGTAAAATGTCGGAAGATTCTTTTTGAAAGTTCGGAGCTTCGAAAACGGAATCTCACTCCTGATTCCGTTTTTATACACTTGCAAAGTGTTTATTAATTTTGCCCAGAAGTTTGTAACGCATAGAAATATTCATTTTCGACCCCATAAACTATATATATTCTTGATCAGGACGACGAGCTGAGTTCAATTCTGTCTGTCTGTCTGTTTCTATGCGAACTAGTCCCTCAGTTTTAAAGCTATCGAGCTGAAATTTTGCACAGAGTCTTCTTTTTACTGCACGTAACTAATATGTCGGAACCGGATCGGATGACTATATCATATAGCTGCCATATGAACGATCGGTCTAAGAACTAGTTCTAGTTAGAACAACTTTTTTGTTTTCCATTGTAGCGTCACCAGTCTTGGTATATATTAGTTTTCAATGCTTCTACTTGAATCTGGAAAAACTTATCAAAATCGGTTGGCTATAGCATATAGCTGTCTTAGGACCGATCGGTCGGAAAATGTGTTTTACTAAGAAAAGTTATTTTTTATGGTAAAGTGCTGTGAACCACTGAACCGAACTAAAACCGCGGTTCGGATTGTTTTAAAAACCATATTATAAACCGAACCGATGGTTTAAAAACTCAGTGAACCACAGAACCAAAGCACTCCTTATTTTCGAGCGGTTTGGATCCCTGGTTAATTATGCCGAAATTACAATTGTGTGTGTTTTTCAGTTAATATGAGGTTGGTCACAAATAATTAAATTTTTCTAAGGCCCAATTTCTTATTTTCTACATAGCACTATCTGTCACATAAACTTACAAATAACAGTCTAAATTCTAACTTTATCTGGCATATAGCACCTATATAGCAGATGGAAAATCTACATAAGATCTGCGCAAAATTTCAGCTCTTCATGTTTAGCTATTTGTCCTGAGCGTCGATGACTCAGTCAGTCGGACTAAGAGATTCATATTATGCATTACCACTGACAATGATGATCGGGGCTTCCAGGTGGTTTCTGTTAATAATTTCAACCACTTCATTCTCGCACTTTTGTGTACCAACTTGTGACAGCTAACAGAAGGGGCCTCCGCTGGTTGGTACTGACTTACCAATCTAACACATACACCCGTACGCGTATGTTTTACGACAATAACTTGGATACAATTTGGCAGAGCAAGACATGAAAAAAAAAGGAAAATAAAAAAAGCATCTCCAGCAAACGACGCGTCGCCTCAACACGACTGAATAGTAGTGCAAATTAAGTTGTAGCTGTGGGTAAAGGGGGTGTCAGGCAGACTAGGGATGACGAAGACGACGACGACGGCGACGACGACTTGTCAACGCTGCAGTTTGCAGCTGGGGAATGAAACGGAACGGCCCTCCCATGGCGACTACTTGATGAGGAATGTAAAAATATAAAAAAAAAAAAAACTGACGATGAGTTGCCTTCGGCTTGCTTGCTTGGGAGGCGGGGGTTAGCGAATTCTGAGTAATAAGATAAGTAGCAAGATGAAGGAAGATAACGCTTGTGGATGAGGAAAGCCCACAGGAGGTGCGAGTCTTTAGATTGGAAAATGTTTATCAAGTGCCAAGTTTTAGATGAGCAATAGACAAGCAAAAACATGGCAGGCGGGAACTGAATATTGAAAAAGCTTTCTTCAGGATGATGCTGAAAAATTAAACAGAAACTTAAGTTTTAAATGTGAATCTCATTAAATTTTACCGTCTAAAATTTCCAGGGTAAGTAGGTAATAAATGTCACATTCAAACCAACGGGGTACAAATGTACCCATAAACTTTGGATTGCAATTTCTTGAAAACGAATAATCGGAAAGTTAAGAATTTGTAAACATTTTAAACAAATCATGTTTTAAATTTGTAATTTAAACGAAAAGTAACCACAAACTTAGAATGCAAAAGCACGGTCGCCATGTCACAAAGAGTGGATAAAATCTACATATCTACCACAGACTTAGTTTTAAATGTGAATCTCATTAAATTTTACCGGCAAATTTCCAGGGTAAGTAGGTAATAAATGTCACATTCAAACCAACGGGGTACAAATGTACCCATAAACTTTGGATAGCAATTTCTCGAAAACGAATAATCGGAAAGTTGAGAATTTGTAAACATTTTAAACAAATCATGTTTTAAATTTGTAATTTAAACGAAAAGTAACCACAAACTTAGAATGCAAAAGCACGGTCGCCATGTCACAAAGAGTTGATAAAATCTACAAATCTACCACAGACTTAGATTCTTAGGATTCAAATAAATTAAAATTCAAAGTCACGGTCGCCATGTCACAAAGAGTTGATAAAATCTACAAATCTACCACAGACTTAGATTCTTAGGATTCAAATAAATTAAAATTCAAAGTCACGGTCGCCATGTCACAAAGAGTTGATAAAATCTACAAATCTACCACAGACTTAGATTCTTAGGATTCAAATGAATTAAAATGCAAATGCACGGTCGCCATGTCACAAAGAGTTGATAAAATCTACAAATCTACCACAGACTTAGATTCTTAGGATTCAAATAAATTAAAATTCAAAGTCACGGTCGCCATGTCACAAAGTGTTGATAAAATCTAAAAAACGGCTGCGGAAACGATCGTCAAACTAAAGAAAGTTTGTGGAGAATTTGTTTGGGGTAAAGGGTTACCCTTGCTGCCCCAAACTTGACCTTGCCAATGACCCCAATATACCACTCCACCTTTTCTTGTGTTCAGGAATGTGGCAACTTTTCCATTTACACTCGTTTATGCCCCTTACCACCCCACTCGCTCTTCTCACCATTTTAATAGTCAGCTGGTACTATGTAACTTGCTACCACTTTGCCTCATTTTACAATCTTTCTTTACAGCATTTTCTCCGTCCGTCACGTGCTTAGCGTGCCGAAAAAGTGCGTCAACAGGAGCTTAATTATTTTTATTCAGTTTCTGCTACAGTTGTTACCCTCCTCCCAACCCCCACCCCGTCGTTCATTATGCTTCCTGTTTATTGTTGTTGTTTCTCTGTGTCTGTCTGCTGGTTTAAGCGCACTTCAAAGTATATGTTTTGGGATTACATTGAAACCACCCGCCGCCCGCACAGCAGTGTACTTCCTGCCTGCCCTTCCTGTTTTATGACTGTTGTCCCGACTACTACCAACAGTGCATACCAATGTCCAATGCTGGACATGTCACTCACTCGAACTTGGAGCCACTGCAGCAGCAAAAACAGTGCGTCTAAGTTATCCAGGGAATTGTACCGTATAAATCTGCCATTTAAAGAGAATGAACGAGAGAGAGAGAGAGAGAGAGAGAGGGAGGAGCACCACCAGAACAATGAAAACTATGAATGAAATGAGCAACATGAACTCAACCGGAATGACAGTCCAGGGATTGTTGTTGTTGTGCGCCAGAGTCACTGCTGTACCGGGGTACTAAGTAGTGCCCGTAATTCCACTTCAACTCTACATAATCAAAGATGAAGGTTGAGGCAAAACTGTCACACATTTTTGCAAATAAAAAAAAATAACAGAACAAGGAGAGAAAGGAAAACCGGTATGAAAGCAGAATGATTTAACTATAAAATGATCAATCTGGTAATAAATTTTGTCGATGAATTGTTAGACAATTTTCAGCTGAACTTTAAACATAAGTTTTACCCAAAAAAGCATACAAAAGTAATCTTAGCAAGGGCTATTATATTATAGACTTTTATATTGTGATAAAAAATATAAGTCTCTGATTCTGTTTTACTTACTAAGTTAAATAATAAAAGTCTTTCGATAACTGTAATTTCCTGAGTAATAAAATAAAAGTCTTTAATAACAGTTATGTTCTGAGTAATAAAACAAAAGACTTTAGAAACTTTTATTTATTGCATTTTTTAATAAAAGTCTTTCCAAAACTGTTATTTACTAAGTAAAATAATAAAAGTCTTTAATAACTGTTTTATTCGGAGTGTAAAATTTAAAGTTTTGAATAACTGTTATCTGCGGAGTAAAAAAAATAAAAGTCCCTTATAGCTGTTATTTGAAAACTCTAAACTCCGGTGCATGTAAATAGCCACACCCAATTTTTCCTGTGTACGAGTATTCGGTTAGGGGAGAGCAACAATTGGCGAATGCAGATAAAAAGAGAATCAAAAATAAGATAAGCAAGTAACAAAATAACAACACTAGCAATGCAAAATTTACCGTTAAGATTAAATTTTCGTTTTATGCTTGGTGCACAACTATGGCCGCACTTTAAGAATGACAAACAAACGGTAGGCAAATGATTAGGAAACAATTTTTATACTCTGTACCGAAGGTACACCGAGTATATTGGGTTTGTGCAAATGCATGTAACAGCCAGAAGGAGGCATCTCCGACCCTATAAAGTATATATATTCTTGATCAGCATCAACAGCCGAGTCGATATAGCCATGTCCGTCTGTCCGTCTGTCTGTCTGTCCGTATGAACAAACAGATCTCAGAGATGGTAAGAGTTAGAGGTTTGAAGTGTATGGAACATATAATTCTATTACCTGCAGGCAGATCAAGTTTAGTTTTAATTTTTGCCACTCCCCCTGCCTCCCCCGCAAATTAAAAAAAAACGAAATAACTCCCACAATTTTCAAGAGAGATAGTTCAAACATTCTAGACATATATTCTACTACTTATTTTGAATCGACCCGCCATACATCGTTTTTCGATCAAATGAACGATATTAGAGCTATACGTAAAAGAAAATAAAAACCAACGACAACAACAACACCGTTGCGATTGGTAGAACTTACAAGAAAGAGAGAGCGAGAAGGCAATAGCTAACTGGTAATTTCCCAATTGGACCTTGCTATGAGAGGAGCGATGTAATTGAGATGGCCTGCGGTCAGAAATCACGCGTGATTCCCGCGTGACTAATATAGATACGTTTATGTTTATAGGAAATTATATACAAATTTTATAATTTTACGAGTTATGTACTAGGGTAATTCTACTCATCATTACTTATCGAGTCCCCATACATCGTTTTTCAACCAGATGAACGATAGTCGAAAGAGTTGCCACCCCCAAATTTTGAAAAAACCTCACACTTTAAAGTTATTAGTTTCGTACAAACAGGTACAGAGTATATTACAATCGGGCTTGACCGACTTTCTTACTTCTTTCTATTTATTTAAGTAATGAGTATGACCTTCCTTAACTTTAATTCGATTTCGATGTCGACAGTGTGACCAGAGTTTTTAGGAAATTTGGGGAAAAGTCTTCCCATGCCTCAATTATTGTCATTTTAAGCTTTTGGAATTCTTGATATGTATTGTGTTGGGCACATATTTTTATACCCGTTACTCGTAGAGTAAAAAGGGTATACTAAGTTCGTGCAAATGTATGTAACAGGCAGAAGGAAGCATTTCCGACCCCATAAAGTATATATATTCTTGATCAGCATCAATAGCCGAGTCGATATAGACATGTCCGTCTGTCCGTCTGTCCGTCCGTCCGTATGAACACCTAGATCTCAGAGATGGTCAGAGATAGAGATTTGAGGTGTATGGAACATATATTTCTTATTCTTGCAGGCAGATCAAGTTTAGTTTTTTTTTTTGCCACGCCCCCCCCCCCCCCCCGCAAATTGAAAAAAACCTAATATCTTCCAAATTTTTACAGGAGCAAGTTCCGACAACGAACAGGGCCTCCCCAAATTCTCCACAATTTTGGAGTTAGGTTGTTTGAACCTTTTAGACATATATTCTACTTATCATTACCTATGGAGCCCCCATACATCGTTTTCCGATCAGACGAACGATAGTAGAGTTGCCACCCCCGCAATTTGAAAAACACCTTAAATATCCCACAATTTTGAAAATAGACTGTTCAAACCTTCTAGACATATATCTTAATCCTCATTACCTATCGATCCGCCATACATAATTTTTCGATCAGATGAACGATAGTAGAGTTGCCGCCCCCGCAATTTTAAAAGTACCTCATATCTCCCACAATTTTGAAAATTGACTGTTCAAACCTTCTAGACATATATCTTAATCTTTATTACCTATCGATCCGCCATACATCATTTTTCAATCAGATGAACTATATATGAGTTGCCGCCCCCGCAAATTGAAAAATACCTCATATCTCCCACAATTTTGAAAATAGATTATTCGAACCCTATAGACATATATTTTAATCATCACTACCTATCGATCCGCCATGTATCGTTTCCTGATCAGATGAACGATAGAAAAGTTCACGCCCCCGCAATTTAAAAAATACCTCATATCACCCACAATTTTGAAAATAGATTGTTTGAACCCTCTAGACATATATTTTAATAATTATTACCTATCGATCAGCCATACATCATTTCCTGATCAGATGAGCTATAGTACAGTTGCCTCCCCCGCAAATTGGAAAGAAACTCATATCTCCCACAATTTGGACATGTTTATATCCTGAGTAACGGGTATATCGAAGTCGAGCAGGGCCGACTTTAACTTACGCTCTCGTTCGAACTAATAATGCCCACAAGTTCTCTATTGGATTCATTTTAGGGCAATAATTTTAACCTTTTTCAACGTCGGAAAGCAAAGTTCCACTAGGCATATTATTTAACTCCACACAAAAATGCCAATTTTTATTATCAAAAATATTGGCATAACCGAAGTAATCGCTTTCCAAACATAGAATGAGAAATTAAATTTAATGCGCCCATAGTTGTGCACCAAGCTTAAAATTAAAATTAAATCTTAACGGTAAATTCCGCATTGCTAGTGTTGTTGATATGTATCTATTTGATTATTTTTGATTCTCTTTTTATCTGCCAATTTTTGCTCTTCCCTTTCTGAGTATTCGTACACTGAAAAAATTGGTTGCGGCCATAGTTATGCTCCGGAGTTTAGAAGAGATGGAGCATGCTTTGGAATGCAAGTAGGTGTATACCATGCGCAGATAGAGTTTGTTTCAGGGCACTCTACTGCAGCGCTCTTATTTCTTTTAATTTATATATAAAAGGTTCTCAAAAATATTGAGTTGAGTAGTGTGGTTTAAAAATAAAACTTAAACTGAGTACAGTAAGTCCGAATATATTTAAAATGATCAACAAAAAGTGACTCACTCAACGACTTAATATTGTGTTATTAAAAACTTTGATTCCTTTCAAATATTTAGTATTGTTGAATGTTATAACTTACCGATTTAATCCAAATTAATCCAAATTATCTCTAAGGCATACATGCAATTAGTAAACAATTTTTTTAAAAAGCATCTTAATAAAATTTATTAGGGGAAAATATTTTAAAAATATATGGGATATTCTATATTAACTCAGCCACCCCACAAAATTACTAATGTCTATTATTCTGTAGTACAATATATAGATGAGAATACCCTAAAATTGTTTTTCCCCACCGTCTATAGTTCTCAAGATACTGCGAATGAGACTTGAAATTTTCAAATAATAATAAAACTATTCAAAGACCATTTTTTGTTTCATTTTCACGTGCACTTTTCGAATAAAACGAGAAGGCAAAGCTAACTTCGACTGTGCCGAAAACACTTGAAAACGTTTACTCCAACTGATTTAATCAGTAAAATATATAAAGGATATAGATATCAAATATTTAAAATTTTTATATCATTGATTAGAAAGATTTGATACCATAAAAAAAACTTTTCTTAGTAAACCACATTTTCCGACCGATCGGTCCTATGACAGCTATATGCTATAGTCATCCGATTTTGATAAATTTTTTCCAAATTATGTGAAAGCATATAAAACTAATATATACATCAAGATTAGGGACGCTACGATAGAAAACAAAAAAGTTTTCCTCACTAGCACAAGTTTTTAGACCGACCGTTTATATGGCAGCTATATGCTATAGTCTTCCGATTTTGAATTATTTTTCCAGAATTACGCGGAAGCATATAAAACTAATACAAACCATGATTGGTGAAGCTACGATGGAAAACAAAAAAGTTTTTCTAACTAGAACAAGTTCTTAGACCGATCGTTCCTATGGCAGCTATATGATATAGTCATTCGATCCGGATCCGACATATTAGTTGCGTGCAGTAAAAAGAAGACTCTGTGCAAAATTTCAGCTCAAAAGCTTCAAAACTGAGAGACTAGTTCGCGTAGAAACAGACAGACGGACAGACGGACGGACGGACAAGCGGAAATGAACTCAGCTCGTCGTCCTGATCAAGAATATATATAGTTTAAGGTGTCGGAAATGAATATTTCTATGCGTTACAAACTTCTGGGCAAAATGAATATACACTTTTCAAGTGTATAAATATAAGTCAGTTCTAGGAGTTTTCAGAAGAAGAGTTTTTAATCGAAAAAATAGAAGGCTAACATCGGCTACGCCGATGTTTTAAATACCCTTGCAGTTTTTAAAAGGCGCTACCATTGATAACAAAAAAGCTTTTCTCATTAGAATTAGTTTTTAGACCGATCGCTCCTATGGCAGCTATATGCTATAGTCATCCGATTTCGATTAATTTTTCCAGAATTGTGTGGAAGTATATTAAACTAATATATACCACGATTGGTGATGCTACGATGGAAAATAAAAAAATTTTTCTCACTAGAACTAGTTTTTGGACCGACCGTTTATATGGCAGCTATATGCTATCGTCATCCGATTTCGATAAACTTTTTCAGAATTGTGTGAAAGCATATAAAACTAATACATATATACCACGATTGGTGACGCTACAATAAATAACAAAAAAGTTTTTCTCACTAGAACAAGTTTTTGGACCGATCGATCCTATGGCAGCTATATGATATAGTCATCCGATCCGGCCGATTCCGACAAATGTGCAGCGTATTTGTATTTAAAAACTTTTTGCAAAGTTTGGTCAAGATAGCTTCAAAACTGAGGGAGGAGATAGCATAGAAACAGACGGACAGACGGACGGACGGACAGACGGACAGACGGAAATGAACTCAGCTCGTCATGCTGATCAAGAATATATATACTTTATGTGGTCGGAAATGCTTCCTTCACTGCGTTACAAACATCGTGACAATTTTAATATACCCTCTGCAAGGGTATAATAATTGATTTGTATCAGGGTGTATACCGAAAAGAACCGATTGAAACTCAGAACCAGAACCGTAACCGGAACCGTTATTATTTATTTTTTGCGTACCGGTATTTCGGAACCTTTATTTTTGGTACCGAAATGACCGAAAAGAACCGAAACATTGTACCTGTACAGTTTCGGTTCTGAGTTTTTTTTTGTTATTTCGTTTTTATTGCTTCAATCAGGGATTTCTTCAGGGTAAAACGCAGGGTAAACGTAAGCAAAAACTAACAAATGTAAAGTTAAGGGACCATCTGGTATATACTGAAATTTTCAATAAAAATAACAATTTCATCTTATATCGTTGCATATATTTTGGTACAATAAAATCCAAATATTATTATTATACAAAAAAAGCCCTAGTATATATTCTTGATCAGCGTGACGAGCTGGTCTCCGTTTGTCCTCTGTCGTCCGTCTGTCCGTCTGTGTTTCTAGCTACCCCCTCGTGCTTCTGCCAAACAAAAGTTTTAAATACGCGTTTGTCTTAATCGGCGGCGGGATAGGAACGTCGGTGTAGTGGTTTTATAGCTTCCACACATTCTGGAAAAATTTATCAACGGTGCTAGAGCTGCCATATAAACGGTCGCTCAAAAATAGTTCTAGTGAGAAAAACTTTTTGTTTTCTCGTAGCGTACCACGTGGTATATTAGTTTTATATGATTCCACACAATCGTGAAATGATCAAAACGGATGACGCGTATAGCGTCATAGGAACGACCGTAAAAACTTAGAAAAAACTTTTGTGCTGTTCTAAAACTGCGGGTATTAAAACCCACGGTATAATGTCTTATTTTTTTCCTTAATTTTTGCATTTACAAAAGAAATAAATTAATAATTGGCCCAAATGAACTTAACCTAATAGCAGGGTTAAATTGTGATCGGTAACGTTATCTGAAAACAGTGTATTTAACATTTCATCAGATATCAAAAAGATCTTCTTGCTCTTCTATTATTATGACATTTTTTTCTGAGGTAAAGTTTATTATGTTTAATTTTCCCTTCTTAATAACTACTTTTTGTTGTGTAGGTTGCTACCATTTCTATTATATCTTCGGATTAAAGGATTTTTAAATTATACCGGTTCATACCGGTACATACCGGTACGTACCGGTATACCGAAATAAAAACCAGGGTACCGGTACGGAACCGAATACCGAAATAAACAAGAACCTAAACAGAACCTTTTACCGAAACATTAGTTTTGGTACGTACCAGAACCGGAACCGGAACCGAAATTCGATTCGGTTTGATTCCCTGGTTTGTATTCTTTTTCTTGGAAAGGTCCATTCGTTATTTGAACCAAATATATTTTTTTAGATACAGAATAGATATATGTATTTGGAAAATTTTGTTTCAAGATGTTTCAGCATGAGTGGACTGGAATAATTTTGTTTTTTTGAACATTTAGTTTTTCGCTGTTCTTTCAATCATTATGTATCCGAGTTATGCTAGGAAATTGGCAATAATGTGTCAACAATGAAATTTTAGGGCATACATTGTTTAAAATTTAAGACCATTAAAAGCCTAAAATTTTAGAGCATCAATCACTTTACACATAATTCACCATTTCAATGACTGACTGTGTGAATCATTGATATTCTACGCAAAGGCATAGCCTAAGAGATCCGAGATATCCAGATAAAAATCAATCCTAATTAAATAAATGTAAAAATAAATCAAACCAAGTACAAACGGATTGACTTGAGTAAGAATTTACCCATCCCGAAATTCTTGGTCACGATTTTTAAGTAGGATCTGAATTTAAAATGAGCCTTTTCGGATTGACACAAGAATTTTGGGATTGAAGTCGTTCGTACTTAAAACTTTAATCCCAAGATCGGGGCCAAATCAGTTTTTTAAAACTGTAATTTAGATCCCCATTTTTTATACAATTGCAAAGTGTATATTTACTTTGCCCAGCAATATGTAACGCGTAGAAATATTAATTTTCGACCCCATAAACCATATGGGCATTTTCATTATGTTGAACGAGACCGTCGAACACTTTTAAAGTGATAAAAAGGCAAAAAAAAAATAATTTTTGTTTTGATAGAGGGCTTAACTTATAGCTCATAATTGGTGCAAAGTTTGATTTCGGTCAATTTTGACATTCGCACGGGACAAAAACAAAAGTGGTTTTCTCGACCAACAATTGACAAGCCGATTTCAGCGAATCCTGAGGCAAAATTGCAATCCTTTAAATTTTAGAATGTTGTGTATTGATGTGACTTAAAAATGGTTTTTATTTTACCCAAAAAAACCTTATACTCTTCTTTAAATTAAATTTTAAGCACTTTCGTACGGGACATGTCGAACAGGACATTTTTTTTCATCATAATAATTATGTTATTTCAGTTACTCCTTTTGAGAAAATTAAATATAAATAAGCGTAGTAAATATGTTTTTAAGTCAACAAAAAATTTTAATGTATTTATTTTCACATTATACAAAAAAAAATAAAAAATTTTCAAAAATCTTGTATCGTCCTTCAACTATTCTCTCAGCTTTCTTAATTTTTTTTCGCCCCGTTTTTGATCATTTAGATATCATTTCTTAAAGAAATATTGGAAATATTATATACGCAACGTCTTGCCATTGATTCAACAGAATCCCGGATATCTTTTTAGGGGAATTTTGCTCTAGGACTGCTGAATGACAAACAGATCTCAGAGATGATAGGCAACGCCAACCGCACTTCACACAGTTCGTGTAGCGCCACATTATAAAAGTTATCAGTTATATACAAACTTTGGCAGGTACAGAGTACAAAAAGCAATCGTGATTGCCTGACTTTCTAACTTGTTTCGACTTTGACACTGAATATATTCCAAACTATGGTTTACCTTAGCAAATTATGCACCAACGAATTTTAGCTTTATTTTTCCGATTAAGGTAACAAGTTATGACGCTTCACGCTAGCTTGACGAGCCGCAAACCTCAGCTTAGATAAAAAAAAAGCCAAAATTTTTGTTAATTAAGTTGACAAATGAAACATTTTTGCTTTACCTAGGCAACTCCCGTAGGGCGTGACCCCCAGCTTTGACCCGAAAATTGTGGCACTAACTAACCCAACAGCATTGCAAAGAGATTTGTTGTTATTGTTGTTGTTTTTTGTCACTTTTTCCCCTTTCCCCAGTTGTTCAGCAAATGGATATGAAGAGTAGACGAGTTTGCATAATTCACAATGTTTGTGGACAAGGACAAGACACAACAAAGTGAAACACCGAAAATTGCATTGAATGACATGCGTTTTGGGGGTTTATATGCCAGAATTCCCCTTTCTGCTGCTTGTCGTGCTGCCAATTGTGTTGTAATAAACAAAAACAAAAAAAACAAAAACCTTCAGCTTAACAAAGACAAATGACAGGGAATTGTGTCGAAAATGTGAAACAAGTTGTATTTCGGTTGTGGATTTCAGCTGATTAAAGGAGAAACAGGACACACAGGCACGCACATGACTTCAATAAATACATAAATGCTAAAGTCAGATGTTTGACATGCCCCCGCCCATGCACAAACTTTGTGTCAAAGGACCAAGGACACACCGAGGCACACGCAAAGGATGTTTGACGCTTTGACAGCGGCAACATCCAACGCAAAACCAAAAATCAAACGCTTTCAGCGGCGCTCGCAGAACGTCATCTTCAAATGGGACATTTTCACTTTGTCAGCCATCGTTGGTACTCAGCGTCAATGGTCGCTGGGGACCATTCGCAATGACGACGACGACGACCACGTCTGCTTTGACTTCTGCCCGGGCTCTGCTTACCTTCTTTTTTTTTTTGGCTAAGCTCACTGCCACCTCTTGAAATATATGTCAGTGCACGTTCTCCTGCCACTTACGAACGCTTTTCGGTTATTTTTTAATATGAGTACGTGACTATTTTCTAACAAAGTGTTTTCACCAGCTAAGCCCCCCTTCTACCCCCGCCCCAACCGCGGCTACTGTTGCCACCGTTTGGAATGCTGCTGTCAGAGTGAGGGTAGTACAAAATAGTCTTATACCAGATGATCGCATGTCAGTTTTGGAATTAATGGAGATTGATCACTTAAGCGTTTAGCAAAAAGCATTTGTATAAGTGATCGTAGTTTAGCCTTTTGCAGGCAGCTTGTATAAGTGTATAAAGCAAGGCTGCAAAGCAGTTCTCCCAGCCGGAACAGTGTTGGGAAATAGTGTTGGAAGGAAGAGTTGGAAAACAATTAAGAAAAAGAATGTTGGAAAACAATGTTGAAAAACAGTTTTGGAAACAATGTTGCAAAACAGTTTTGAAAAACAGTTTTAAAAAAAAGTGTGGAAAAACAATGTTAATAAACAGTGTTAAAAAACAGTGTTAAAAACAGTGTTGGAAAACAATGTTAAAAACAGTGTTGGCAAACAATGTTGTTAAACTGTGTTGGAAAACAATGTTGATAAATAGTATTGGAAAACAGTGTTGGAAAATGTTGGAGAACAGTGTTGGAGAACAGTGTTGGAGAACAGTGTTGGAGAACAGTGTAAGAAACACTGTTGAAAACAGCGTTAAACGAGAGCGTAAGTTAAAGTCGGCCCTGCTCGACTTCGATATACCCGTTAATCAGGATATAAACATGTCCTAATTGTGGGAGATATGAGTTTCTTTCCAATTTGCGGGGGAGGCAACTCTACTATAGCTCATCTGATCAGGAAATGTTGTATGGCTGATCGATAGGTAATAATTATTAAAATAAATGTCTAGAGGTTTCAAACAATCTATTTTCAAAATAGTGGGTGATATGAGGTATTTTTTAAATTGCGGGGGGCGTGAACTTTTCTATCGTTCATCTGATCAGGAAACGATGTATGGCGGATCGATAGGTAGTGATGATTAAAATATATGTCTAGAGGGTTCGAATAATCTATTTTCAAAATTGAGGGAGATATGAGGTATTTTTCAAATTGCGGGGGCGGCAACTCTACTATCGTTCATCTGATCGAAAAATGATGTATGGCGGATCGATAGGTAATGAGGATTAAGATATATGTCTAAAAGGTTTGAACAGTCTATTTTCAAAATTATGGAAGATATGAGTTTTTTTTTTCAAATTGCGGGGGCGGCAACTTTTCTATCGTACATCTGATCAGGAAACGATGTACAGCGGATCGATAGGTAGTGATGATTAAGATATATGTCTAGAGAATTTGAACTGTCTATTTTCAAAATTGTGGGAGATATGAGGTTTTTTTCAAATTGCGGAGGCGGGAGGGGGCGTGGCAAAAATTTTAAACAAACTTGTTCTGCCTGCAAACAATACAAGTATACACTGAAAATTTGGTAGCTCTAGCTCTTATAGTCTCTGAGATCTAGGTGTTCATACGGACGGACAGACGGACAGACCGACATGTCTATATCGACTCGGCTATTGATGCTGATCAAGAATATATATACTTTATGGGGTCGGAGATGCTTCCTTCTGCATGTTACATACATTTGCACAAACTTAGTATACCCTTTTTACTCTACGAGTAACGGGTATAAAAACAGTGTTGGACAATAGTGTTGGAAACAATGTTGGAAAACAATGTTGAAAAAGAATGTTCGAAAACAATGTTGAAAAACAGTGTTGAAAACAATGTTGGAAAACAATGCTGCAAAACAGAGTTGAAAAACAATATTAAAAAAAGAGTGTTGAAAAACAATGTTAATAAACAGTAGTAAAAAACAGCGTTAAAAACAGTGTTATAACAGTGTTAAAAACAGTGTTGGAAAAAGAGTTGATAAACAGTATTGGAAAACAGTGTTGAAAACACTGTTGGAAACAACGTTGAAAAGCAGTGTTGGAAAACAGTGTTGAAAAACAATGTTGATAAACAGTGTTGGAAAACAGTGTTGGAAAACAGTGTTGGAATACAGTGTTGGAAAACAATATTCAAAAAGAGTGTTGAAAAAACAATGTTAATAAACAGTGGAAAAAACAGTGTTAAAAACAGTGTTAAAAACAGTGTTGGAAAAAGAATTGATAAACAGTATTGGAAAGCAGTGTTGGAAACACTGTTGGAAACAACGTTGAAAAGCAGTGTTGGAAAACAGTGTTGGAAAACTGTGTTGGAAAACAGTTGAAAACAATGTTGATAAACAGTGTTGGAAAACAGTGTTGGAAAACAATGTTGGAATACAGTGTTTTGTAAAACTCCCCAAAGCCCAAAGGTCAAGAGGTCTAAAACATATTACTACTTAGTTAAATTGAAATGCCTCGGTTGACCAGGCGATTGTTTGGAGTGTATGCTGTGTCCATGTGAGCGTTATGCCTTATGCATCATTTTAAAATTACCAAATCTTCGAAATTAAAGATGTTTTACATCAAAAAACTTCCAGCCGGTCCTTCGAGCCGGATCATGAACCAAATATTCTAAATTAATGACTGTCCGTATGACACTGCAAACCGGTCCTTCGATTCGACTTTTACGACTGATCAGTGGTATTAACTCAACCACTTTTTGTTCACCTGTTTAATTTTAAGTAAAACAAAAACCAATACAATTTGAAAACCACCTATGTTAAATAAAAGAAAAAGTTTAAAGCTCGTGTGTGTATTTGTGTATAATTTCTGCAATTTTTCTAAAGCTAATCTCCAGCATTTCCATAACAAACATCTTTAAACCAATGCTGGACCATAACTGACCCAAAGTCCAGGCTACCTAGTCGTAGATTGCAAAAAAGTGGCTGTCATGCCAATGCACCCACACAGACACCTACACACCCACACAGATGCAGAGCACACACACACATAAAGTACAAATGTGCCAAATGATAACATTTTTGGGCTGCTTGCTTTGATTCTGCTGCGGGCAACACCCAAATTATTCCCCACCTCCACAAGCTGCCAAAAAAAAAAAAAAAAAAAAAAAAAACAGTTACAACAGTCGCAGCGGACCAAGCACTACACTTGAAGAAATTTCGGGAAAAGTGGTTCAAGTGTTTCAAATGGTTAAAACAGACATATCTGAAGAAGTAAGAAGCTATGATTGAATAATTTGATAAGTAGACTGATGAAATAAGGATAAAGTGGGTTTCCTTAAGTTGAGAGACGTCATACGTAATTCTAGACTGGCTTATTGGCTAATGGAAAAAACGTTATATCAGTAAAATACAAAAGAAAAAGAAAAAAATATTGAAAAAATTTTTTTTTAAATTAGGAAAAAAAAAGGTTTGAGTGTGGTTAACACTCACGAGGCTTTCATGTGAAACATGTTTGTTGAAATAGTTTTTTTATACCGTGGAAACGCTACGAGTTGGGAAAAGAAAGGTGGGAGGAGTTTTCCAGATTCCCTACCCCCCACTACCAGCCCCCCTCACAGAGCCCCCTACCGAAATCCCAGATACCAGATCCTGATCTCTGGTCCCAGTAATCCCAGATCCCATTTGATCCATTCTCTAATCCCAAGCCCCAGATCCGTGAGCCCAGATCCCTGATCCCAGATCCGTGAGCCCTGATCCCCCATCCCTGATCCCAGACCCCTGATCCCCATCCCGATCCTAATCCCTCATCCCTATTCCTTGATCCCAGTCCCCGATCCCCCATCCCAAATCCCAGTTGCCTCATCCCTGGTCCCAGATCCCTGATCCCAAATCCTGATCTGTTGCCAGACCCCAGACCCCTGATCCCCCATCCCAGATCCCTAATACTTGATCCCAGATCCCTGAGTCCCCCATCGCAAATACCAGTTGCTCCATCCCTGATCCTAGATCCCTGATCCTGTCCCAGATCTTTGATTCCTCGTCCCAGATCCCAAATCCCTGATCCCACATCTCTGATCCCTAATCCCAGACTCCGATCCCAGACCCCGATCCCAGATCCGTGAGCCCAGATCCCTGATCCCAGATCCGTGAGCCCAGATCCCCCCTATTCCTGATCTTTAGACCCCTGATCCCCCCATCACTAATCCCAAATCCCATTCCCAGATCCCCCCATCCCAAGTCCCAGATGCCCCATCCCTGGTCCCAGATCCCTGATGCCTGGGCCGAGACTCCTGATCCCAAATCTCTGATCCCACATCTCTGATCCTAATCCCAGACCCCCGATCCCAGATCCGTGAGCCCAGATCCCAGATCCCCCATCCCAGACACCTGATCCCCCATCCCAAATCCCTAATCCCAGATCTCAATTCCCAGATCCCTCATCCCTATTCCTTGATCCCAGATCCCAGATCCCTGATCCCCCATCCCAAATCCCAGTTGCCCCATCGCTGGTTTCTGATCCCAGGTCCCAGATCCCTGGTCCCAGATCCCTGGTCCCAAATCCCTGATCCCACATCTCTGATCCCTAATCCCAGACCCCCAATCCCAGATCCGTGAGCCCAGATCACCCATCCTTGATCTCAGACCCTGATCCCCCATTCCAAATCCCTAATCCCAGATCCCTGATCCCGATCCGTGAGCACAGATCCGTGAGCCCAGATCCCTGATCCCAGACCCCTGATCCCCATTCCAAATCCCTAATCCCAGATCCCTCATCCCAAATTCCTGATCAAGATCCCAGATCCCTGATCCCAGATTCCTCTGCTGTGCTAAACTACTACTACTACCAAATTTGGTGAAATGGCACAGTTGGCCAGGCGATTGCTTACGCTCAACATTGCTTTTCCAGATTGGTAAAGTGGCCATGGTCAAGTAGCCATGGGCAAGTAGCCACGGTTGGCCAGGCCATTGCTTGGTGTATACCAGTGAACAATATGCAATATGCAATATGCGTTATGCGTTATGCGTTATGCGTTACGCGTTATGCGTTATTTCCAAATTGAATTTTACCCCTACTATAAAATGATTTTATTAAAATCATCGTACCGAAATTAAAGATGTTTCACATCAAAAACTTTAGATTTTTTTGCTAAACTGCAAACTAATTGATCCACCTAAATTCCGCAATCAAGGCCCTGGCCCAGCAAACTCGTACAGTGAGGCTTGTTAAAGAGTCTACAAAATACCCTATATCCTTAATTTAAAGTGTTTTCATACATTTTCTTGCATTTCCACACACACGTTCAGATTTGATAAATAAGTTAATATGTTTTAAAACAAATTTGAAATATGCAGTGGAAAATTTTCTAAATCTAAACAGTACTTTGAGGTTTTGGAAAATTTTGGTAAAAAAAAATTTCAGACTTTTTGGCTAATATGCAAACCCTTGTTCTTACGACATCAAAAACTAGAAAGAGAAGGAAGAACAGAGAAGGCAAAGACCATTCATCGGCTGGGTAATGGTAAAGGTCACGATTTTTGGGTCTCAAAAGGAATGATCTATATGAAAAGACAATCACTAAGGAGCATTACATTTAGGTATTGATCAAAGGGCATAGCCGAATAAGCCTGGGAAAACCCCAGGAGATTTTTTTGAATATTTTGGATGAGGGATTGTAGCTATTGTTTAGGAGGGTATGTATACCAAATTTCAACTCAAAGGGTCTTTTGGTTGACGAGTAATCTTTAACTAAGTCTAAACATAAATAGTGATATATCTGGTCTAATACCACACTTAACCATTCCCTTTTGATGCCAAATAAAAAAGATTCAACGTATATATCCGTGGAAAAATTCAAGAATTTTACTCTATTCCAATGGTCCCAAAATGATGGTCAAAGTTTTTAAATTCAAAATTACAAATTTTGACAATATCACAATTTTTTCACAGCTGATGTGTTTTTAAAAACCATATGCATTACTAAAAAAATCGATTTTTTTAAGTGGATTGCCCCAACAATGCTATTCGCAATTTAGTTTTATTTAATTTGGCAATAACTTTAAGTCATAAAGGTCAAGGTTGCTAATTACTTATGTAATCTAATTCTTTGACATGGCTGAAAGAAGTCTTTCACAATTGAACCCTTGTGCAAGCCATTCCCAAATTTGCACTACAAATGTTTATGTGATGGGGGGACCCTATACTGCTAATGTAAGTGCATACAATTATAAAGACAATTGCTCAATAGCCAGCTTCAAAAATTGCTTCAGCCAGGAAATAAATTGTCGTAGATCGAGGATTTAGAGATGCTATGGCGGACTTGAAGGCAGAGGCTATGAGGTCTTTTGCCAGGCTAAAGGGAAAAAGAAATCAGCTGACGACCTTGGAAGCAAACAAATCCGGATCGTGACCAAAATCAGGTGGGCAGTTGAAGCGGTGCATGTGGAATTTTGAAACAAAAATATTCTCGGTAGCCAAAGTTGACAATAAAATGCTCCCAAAAATAGAAATCCTGTGTAGATCGACAAGATATCTTAATATCGATTTGGAAAGCGATTATCGAGTGATCATGACTTTTCAGATCCAAGTCCTCAAATTTAAAAAAAAATGAAAGAAGGTAACCCGTTGGCAGAAAATGTGGGAAGAAGGGCTGTTACGAAAAAAGTTTAAATTCGCCAACATCAACAGAGCGGATGTAGAAGACTTTCCCCGAATTCACTAAAAATGAACTTAAAATATTTTACGGTTGTTCATATCAGTTCTCGCAATCCCTTTGCTCTTTGCGGGTAAATAAATATTTTTTATAATATTACTAAAAAAATAAATCAACACACATAAATAAAAATAAATAAAATCAATGGCAACACATTCATGCTCTAAAATATATAATAGCAATGCAATTGGCTGTTGCTCACATATTGCTGTAGTAATATTTTACACAAGTAATGCCCGATTCAAGTCGAGGATCGTCAAACCAGCTGAGATACTGACAGATATATTTAAAACAACTGGCGAATGCCATTATCCAACGAAGACAGTGAAAGATTAAATAAAACTAATACCAAAGATATATTAATTTTTATGTTTTTTATAAATTGCGCATTGTTGCACCATAAAAATTTCGATTTTTATTATAATGCATATGGTTTAAAAAACACATCAGCTGTAGAAAAATTGGTGATATTGTCAAATCAGGAAAGTGTTGTATTTGAGTTTTAACGTGAAGGCAAAGCTAACTTCGACTGTGCCGAAGTTTTAATACATGAAAAACTTTACTCCAGCTGATTTAACCGGTAAAATATATAGGATATAGATATCAGAAATTTTTAAATTTTTAAATCATTGATAATAAAAATTTGATACCATTAAAAAAACTTTTTTTAGTAAAACACATTTTTCGACCGATCGGTCCTATGGCAGATATGCTATAGTCCTCCGATTTTGATAAAATCTTCAGAATTGTTTGAACGCATATAAAACTAATATATACCAAGATTAGTACGCTACGATGGAAAATAAAAAAGTTTTTCCCACTAGAACTAGTTTTTGACGTACCGTTTATATGGCAGCTATATGCTATATTCATCGATTTTAATAAATTTTTCCACAATTATGTAAAAATCATCTAAAACTAATATATACCAAGATTGGTGACGCTACATTAGAAAATAAAAAAGTTTTTCTCACTAAGACTTATTTTCCGACCGATCGTTCCCTATGGCGTATATGATATAGTCATTCGATCCAGCCGGTTCCGACATATTAGTTGCGTGCAGTAAAAAGACTCTGTGCAAAATTTCAGCTCGATAACTTTAAAACTGAGGACTAGTTCGCGTAGAAACAGACAGACAGACAGACGGACAGACAGACGGACAACGGACGGACGGACAAGCGGAAATGAACTCTAAGTCGTCGTCCTGATCAAGAATATATATAGTTTATGGGGTCGGAAATGAATATTTCTATGCGTAGGCAAAATTAATATACACTTTTCAAGTGTATAAAAACTGTTGATCATTTTCAGGACCATTGGAATAGGAGTAAAAATTCTTGAATTTTCTACGGATATATACGTTGAATCTTTTTTTTTGGCATCAAAGAGGAATGGGTTAAGTGGTAATATTTTAGACTTAGTTAGATTACTCGTCAACAAATTTCAATTGACGAATTTGGTATACATACCCTCTAAACAATAGCTACAATCCCTCATCAAAATATTCAAAAAATCTCCTGGGGCTATAAAAATAAAATAAAAAAAAAAAAGATGCCGAAGTTTTAATACTCTTGAAAAACTTTACTCCAACTGATTTAACCGGTAAAATATATATAGGATATAGATATCAGATATTAAGAAAAATTGAAATCATTGATAATAAAAATTGTATACCATAAAAAACAAATTTTCTTGGTAAAACACATTTTAAGACCGATCGGTCCTATGGAAACTATATGCTATTCTCAACCGATTTTGATAAATTTTTTCAAAATTATGCGAAAGCATATAAAACTTATATATTTCAAAATTGGTGACGATACGATCTAAAGCAAAAGTTTTCCTCACTAGAACTTGTTTTGACCGACCGTTTCTATGGCAGCTATATGCTATAGTCATCCGATTTTGGTAAATTTTTCAGGTTGTGTGGAAACATATAAAATAACATATACCAAACTAAGTGACGCTACGATGGAAAACAAAAAAGTTTTTCTAACTAGAACTGGTTCTCATACCGATCGTTCCTATGGCAAATTTCATCTAAAATCGTTAGCTTTAAAGCAATAGTCCTATACACCGACCCTTCGATCCCGAAATTGTTTTCTAGTTTTTAATATCGAAAACCAAAAAAATTTTATACATATGGTCAAAAAAAAAAAATAAAGTCTATAGGCTACAAGAAAAAAAAAAAAAAAATAAAAAATTCTTATTACATCATAATTTATCTAAAAACGAGAGGGGCAAAGCTAACTTCGACTGTGCCGAAGTTTTAATATGTGAAAAACTTTACTTTATATAGGATATAGATATCAGATATTTAAAAATTTTAAATTGTTGATAATAAAAATTTCATACCATAAAAAAAACTTTTCTTAGTAAAACACATTTTCCGACCGATCGGTCGTATGGCAGCTATATGCTATAGTCATCCCGATCTTGATAAATTATTTCAAATTATGTGAAAGCTGGTAAACTTATATATACCAAGATTGGGGACGCTACGATAGAAAACAAAAAAGTTTTTCTCACTAGAACAGTTTTTTGACCCGATCGTTCCCTATGGCGGCTATATGATATGTCATCCGATCCTGGCCGGTTCCGACATATTAGTTGCGTGCAGTAAAAAGAAGACTCTTGTGCAAAATTTCCAGATAGCTTTAAAACTGAGGGACTAGTTCGCGTAAAAACAGACAGACAGACAGACAGACAGACAGACAGACGGACAGACGGACAGACGGACAGACGGACGGACGGACAGACGGAAATGAACTCAGCTCGTCGTCCTGATCAAGAATATATATAGTTTATAGGGTCGGAAATGAATATTTCTATGCGTTACAAACTTCTGGGCAAAATTAATATCTGTCTGTTTCTATGCGAACTGGTCTCAAGTTTTAAAGCTATCGAGCTGAAATTTTGCACGGAGTCTTCTTTGAGTACACGCAACTAATCTATCGGGAGGCCGCGGCCAAATCGGATGACTAATTGTATACCTGCTCCAGCGCTTTGATCGATCTAGGAACTAGTTCTAATTGGAAAAACTTTTTTGTTTTCCATCGTAACGATCATAATCTTGGTATATATTGGTTTTATATGCTTCCACCTAATTCTAGAGAAAATGTATCAAAATCAGATCACTATAGCATATAGCTGCTATAGAACGATCAGTCGACATAAGTTCTTTGTGAGAAAAACATTTTTGATTTCCATCGTAGCGTCTCCAATCGTAGTATATATTTGTTTTATATGTTTCCCACACAATTCTGAAAAATTTTTATCAAATCGGATGACTATATCTTATAGCTGCCATATAAACGGTCGGTCAAAAAACTACTTCTGGTGAGAAAAACTTTTTTGTTTTTTATCCTAGCGTCCCGAATCTTGGTATATATTAGTTTTATATGCTTTCACCTTAATTTTGAAAAAAATTATCAAAATCGGATGACTATAGCATATAGCTGCCATAGGACCGATCGGTCGGAAAATGTGTTTTACTAAGAAAAGTTTTTTTTTTATAGTATTAAATTTTTATTATCAATGATTTAATATTTTAAATATCGATATCTATATCCTATATATTTTTTCCAGTTAAATCACGTAAGTAAAGTTTTTCAAGTGTATTAAAACTTCGGCTCATCGAAGTTGGCTTTGCCTTCTCGTTTTTTCATATCATTCACTCCGATATGACGAAATTAACTTGATATGATAAAAATATCAATACGATCTTTTTATATTTTT